>CM053033.1:116839251-118039251 GCA_028564925.1 Lithobates sylvaticus
GCATGGGCAGGCCACGCTGCATTGGGCACGGGTCATGCTGAATTGGGCACGGGTCATGCTGCATTGGGCACAGGTGAGGCCACGCTGCATTGGGCAAAGGTGAGGCTGCATTGGGCACTGAACATGCTGCATTGGGCACGGGTGAGGCTGCATTGGGCATTGGCAGGCCACGCTGCATTGGGCACGGGTCATGCTGAATTGGGCACGGGTCATGCTGCATTGGGCACAGGTGAGGCCACGCTGCATTGGGCAAAGGTGAGGCTGCATTGGGCACTGAACATGCTGCATTGGGCACGGGTGAGGCTGCATTGGGCACGGGTGAGGCTGCATTGGGCACAGGTGAGGCTGCATTGGGCACTGGCCACATTGCATTGGGCACAGGTGAGGCAGTATTGGGCACAGGTGAGGCAGTATTGGGCACTGGCCATGCTGCTTTGGGCACAGGTGAGGCTGCATTGGACACTGGACATGCTGTATTGGGCACAGACCACGCTGCATTGGGCACAGGTGAGGCAGTATTGGGCATGGGCAGACCACGCTGCATTGGGCACAGGTGAGGATTATTGAAGCGCTAACACCAGGTGTTTGGAGTATCTTTATCTGTTGATTAAACTTTCTGGAATACATATATTGCTATTGTGGTGTAGGATCTGGGCTCTTTCTTTCTTCTCAGACTCGAACCACACACCCTTTGAGCCCCGCCCTTTAAACCACGCCCACTATTTAATTTAAGCCCCGCCATTTTTTTGTGGGGGGGGGGGGGGGGCCCATACAACATTTTGCTATGGGGCCCTGTGATTTCTAGTTACGCCCCTGAGTGTGAGGAGAAATTCTGAGGAGTTCCTGGCGTTTGTAGATCGCTTCTCAACTCAACATGAGAAGCGATCTACAGACCATCATAAACAGGCACTCAGGGGAGAGCGATCTCCCCTGAGAATGCCTGAGAACTGAATAGCGGTATTTTACCGCACTTTCATAAAAGGACACCTTAGTAAGTATTTATAATGTTTATAATGTTTTTTTATATTTATACACAAATGTTTTGACTTTCATTTCTATTTTAAACTGAAAAGGTTGTTTTACAAGGATGGACTTTTGAAATGAACGGACTTGCCCACACACGGAGTAAAGTCCGTTCATTTTGAACGTGACTCCAGGTAGACGGGACTAGCGAAGGAAGTTAATGCCGCCGCCTCTATCGTCGAGATTGACACCTTGCTAGCCCCATCACCTGGTATGGATTTAAAGGGGAATCCCTACGCCGAAAAAACGGCGTGGGGGTCCCCCCAAGTCCATATCAGACCCTTATCCGAGCACGCAACCCGGCCGGTCAGGAAAGGGGGTGGGGACGAGCGAGCGCCCCACCTCCTCTCCTGAGCCGTACCAGGCCGCGTGCTTTCAACATGGGGGGGTGCTTTTGCGGCCCCCCCACCCCAAAGCACCCTGTCCCCATGTTGATGAGGACAAGGGCCTCTTCCTGACAACCCTGGCCATTGGTTTCGGGGTCTGCGGGTGGGGGGCTTATCGGAATCTGGGAGCCCGCGCTGTTGTCGTAGTCGCCGCCGTCTTCTTCTTATTATTTCTTCTCCCGATGTTGACACGACGCTGTCTCCACTTGTAATGGCCGGGACGCATTGCGTGGCCACTTATATAGGGACAAGGGGTGGGGTCACCGGCTGATGTCACATGGTGACCCCACCCCTTATGATGTCACAGTCCCAGCATCCCCCAGGACTGTGACATCCTAAGGGGCGGGGTCACCATGTGACATCATCCGGTGACTTCGCCCCTTGTCTCTATATAAGTGGCCGCGCAACGCGTGCCGGCCATTACAAGCGGAGATAGCGTTGTGTCAACATCGGAAGAAGAAAGAAGAAGGCGGCGGCAACAACAGCGACGAACCAGAAGACCGGGCCAACGCTAGTAAAAGAGCTGCAAGAAGATAGCGGAGGCCCGGCAGAAGAAACAAAGAGCGGGACAAGACCCCCCGAAGTCAGAAGAAGACCCCCCGGATGGCGGCAGCGACGAAGGAGAAAGCTGGGCTCCTCCGCTAGTAAAAGAGCGTTAAAAGAGCATAAGATAGCGGAGGTGCCCGGCGAGAAGACTCTTGAAGTCGAAAGAAGACCCCGGAGCTGTCTAATAAAGTACTTTATAAACCTGTGTTGTGTTATTTTTTTAACACTTTTCCCCTTAGGTGAATGGGTAGGTGTACCATGTACCCCATACTCATTCACATAGGGTGGGGGGCCCGGATTTTGATAAGCCCCCTGCCCGCAGACCCCGACAACCAACGGCCAGGGTTGTCAGGAAGAGGCCATTGTCCTCATCAACATGGGGACAAGGGACTTCCTCAAAGCACCCCCCCCATGTTGAGGGCATGCGGCCTGGTACGGCTCAGGAGGGGGGGGCGCTTGCTTGTCCCCCCCCCCTTTCCTGACAGGCCGGGCTGCGTGCTCGGATAAGGGTCTGATATGGACCTGGAGGGGACCCCCACACCGTTTTTTCGGCGTAGGGATTCCCCTTTAAATCCATACCAGGGGACGGGGCTAGCAAGGTGTCAATCTCGCCGATCGAGGCGGCGGCATTGACTTCCTTCGCTAGTCCCGTCTACCTGGAGTCACGTTCAAAATGAACGGACTTTACTCCGTGTGTGGGCAAGTCCGTTCATTTCAAAAGTCCAGCGGACTAGCACACAGACGGCCGGATCGTCCGCCGGACTGCCGAGTCCGGCGGATAATTTTGAGTCAAGACTTCTTTCTAAATCCGTCGGACTTTTGGGAAGAAAAAGTCAGTTCTTGCGATATTCAGGTGGTAGCACTATGTCAGCGTCCTAGGTGGTACGCAGATGTGTGTGCACAAAAGTTATGTTTGATCTTGCTTTTGGTAAAATGCTCTTAAAAAAGGATTTCAAAGATACAGTAGCTGGTGATTTAGATCAGTGTTTCACAACATTTTTTTAGTTGCTGCACCCTTTAAAAGTATGTAAAAAGTATTTAAAAAGTATTTAAAAGTATGTAAAATCTTGAGATGCCCCAGTCTAAAATGTAAAAAAAGGTAAATGTTACTTATCATGGGAAACTTGGGTCTGGGACAAGACACACAACCACTTTGAAGAATTAACTTCACATCAGAAGCACCCCCTTCACATTAGAGTACCAACTGCCACCAGAGGTCCCCCATCACATCAGTGCCTTCCTTTACATTAGCGCATCCCCAACGAGAGGTCCCCCTATCACATCACAGGCCCCCCTATCACATCAGAGGCCCCCATCACATCAGAGTTCTATACATCACATCAGAGTCCCCCCTTCACATCAGAGGCCCATATACATCAGAGGCCCATATATATCAGAGGCCCCATATATGTCAGAGGCCCCCCATATATATCAGAGGCCCCCCATCACATCAGAGGCCCCCATCACATCAGAGTCACCTGTATACAACAGAGGCCCTCTATACATGAATCCCTCATCTCAACACAGAGCCCCCAATCACAGAGTCCCCCATCACAGTGCCCCCCAATCACAGAGTCCCCTCTTCACATAAGAGCCCTATATTTTGGCTCCAGCAGCACGGCAGGGGGTTGGAGGTGGAGAAGGCCTGGGGTAGATGGACTTCTGTCTTCTCCTGAATTCTGAGGGTGGCCTTAGAACATAATCGGTTGTTATGGTGCTATCATTTGGCCTGACCTGCACCATGGCAACTCAGGATGCTGATCCAGGGCAAACTGGGTCCTGTTAGGGTGACCACATTTTCAAATTGATATTCAGGGACAACCCCCCCCCCCCCCCTTCTGCTTCCCATAAAAAGAAGATTTTTGATTGCTTTTGTTTTTCCAAAAATTAGCAATAAAAAGGTAACAGTGGTCACCAGTTTAGACAGGTGGTATACAATGTGCGCATGCTTTACCTAAGACACTAAGTGACAACGGCATACTTTGTACGTCACCCATCTCGAACATCGTGAGAATTCAGAGCCGAACAACAAACCCGACTGAAGTGGGAGCTGAACAGGAAAAATCAAAAACGCCCATTTTGAAGGTATATATACGCAAATAAATGGCCATAAAAGTGGTATGGGTGTCTGAGTACTGCCCCGGGGGACATGCATCAATGCAAATTTTTATTTAAAAAAATATTGTTTTTTCAGGAGCAGTGATGATAATGATGCTTAAAGTGCAACAGTAAAAACAAAAAAATCCTTTAAATACTATAGTGTCTGGGGGGTCCCCTTAGTCTCCCTGTAAAGTGGCGCATCTGTAGTATGCATAGAACATGCTGCAGCAAATATAACATGTCTAAAGAAAAATTGACTCGCAGTTGCAATTTCCAGCACCCGGCTATTAAAAAAAAAAAGAAAAAGGACAACCCAACGCCAAAATAAATAAAAAAATACAGCATTGGGGCCCCCCCAGAATCCATACCAAACCCTTATCTGAGCAAGCACAGGCTGGCAGGTCAGGAAACATGAGCGAGCTCCCCCCTCCTTTACCATACCAGGCCACATGTCCTCAACATAGGGGGGAGGGTGCTTCGAGAAACCCTAAAGCACCTTGTCCCCATGTTGTTGGGGACAAGGGTCTCTTCCCCACAACCCTGGCCGGTGGTTGTGGGGGGTATGCGGGCAGGGGGCTTATCGGAATCTAGAATCCCATTTCCCCCCTATGTAAATGAGTATCCGTTACACAGTACCCCTACCCATTCACCAAAAAAAAGTGTCAAAAAGTAACAAAAACACAGAGACCGTTTTTGACAATTCCTTTATTAAAAAATAAAAAACAGTGTCCTCCGAAGTAAATCCATCGTCAATCTCGCCGCCCACCGCACCCGGAAAAAAAAAAAAACGCTTTCGCTGTCAATGATGGCTGACAACCTACTGCAGGCTCCGACGTTTGACAGTTCTTATATAAGTAAGGGCAGGGCCACCTGGGGATGTTCTTTTTTTTTACTTGCAATTTTTTTTTATTATACAGCTGTCAGCGGGGAAGCCCATTGACACCTGATGACTCATTGGTTGTTGGGGACGCCACGGCTGGCTTCCCGGCCCCCTCCTTAACAACCAGCTTTTACTATGCCCTGATTGGACAAAGCTTTGCCCAATCAGGGCGCAGATTGCACTGCACAGGGTGCAGTGCATTACAGGGTGTTCAAGGTGCCTGGGACAGACCTGCAAAATGCAGGATTGTCCTGTGCAATCGGGGACAAGTTGTGACCCTGGGTCCCGTACTTGTGGCACCCTGGAGGAACTAAAATGGCACCCTGGTTGAGAAACACTAATTTAGAATCCTTCCATGCAATAACAGAGGGGCAGGGCTGGACTTACCATTGGGCTTGACTGGGCCCGCCTGTTTATGTTTTAAATACCGTATCTTCTTTACGTTTTAACCACTAGGCTCCAATTGCCGGGAGGACGTCCTTGGACGTCCTCCTGTTTACTTCCCCAATGCGCGGCGCCACGGGCGCGCATCGGGGAAGTTCTGTGTTGGCCATGTCCCTTGGACACAGCCAATCACAGATCGTGCTAAATGGCCAATCACAGTGGCCATTTAACACTCGATTGCAGTGTCCAATGGGAGATGATCTCATATGTAAACATATGAGATCATCTCTCATCGCCGGCTCTCCCTCCTCACACAGAGACGGGGGAGCGAACGGCTGCAGCGTCAAGGTAAAAAAAAAAAGGGGAAAAAAAAGTGCTCACAGTGCCACATATTAGTGCTATCTGTCATCAGTGCCACATATTAGTGCCACATCAGTGTCACGTGTCATCAGTGCAACCTATTAGTGCCATCTGTCATCAGTGTCACGTGTAATCAGTGCCACGTATCAGTGCCACCTGTCAGTGTCACGTGCCATCCGTTATCAGTGTCACCAGTGCCACGTATCAGTGCCATCTGTCATCAGTGTCAGGTATTAGTGTCATCTGTCATCAGTGTCACGTATTAGTGCCACGTGTCAGTGCCACATATTAGTGCCATCTGTCATTAGTGTCACGTGTCATCATTGCTACGTATTAGTGCTAATTGTCATCAGTGTCATCAGTGCCACGTATCAGTGCCATCTGTCATCAGTGCCACCTGTCAGTTACATAAATTATGTAATTTTGTTTAGTTGTTTGTTCAGAATCGTGATCTCTATTTTTATTCTCAGTTTATCCTGAATTGTGTAGCTCTAATACATAGCTTATGTATGTATCATTTTGTTCTATATAAAGTAATGTATAGAAGGTAGGGCCCGAAAGTGACTCAAGCCCAGGGGCTCCCACCACCCTAAGTCCTGCCCTGCAGAGGGGGCTTCCTATCTGGCAGGTTCTGGGTTTTCTTACTATTGAGATCTAAGGCTACTTTCACACTGAGGCACTTTACAGGCGCTATAGTGCTAAAAATAGCGCCTGTAAAGAGCCTCTCCTGTCTCAAGGGCTTTCACACTGGATCGGTGCGCTGGCAGGACGCCCAAAAAAGTCCTGCAAGCCGCATCTTTGAGGCGCTATAGGAACGGTCTATACATTTCAATGGGCAGTGTCGCCGAAGTGCTGGCAAATCGCCGTTGCAGTGGCACTTTACAGGTGCATTTAACCCTTTTTCGGGCGTTAGCGGGAGTTAAAAGCCCCCCCACTAGCGTCCGAAAAGGCCCACAAAAATTACGGTAAATCGCCGCTAAAAATTGCCGAAGCCTCCAACGCCCCAGTGTCAAAGTAGCCAGAAAGTCTGCCACCTGGTGGTGAAAGCTAATATGGAAACGGTACCATAGTATACTTTGGTTCTATGTCAGAACCAATTTATTTCACAGGCTGGAATCCAGCCCACCAGTTAATGCACCAACAAAGGGATGAGCCTCCCACTGTGGTTGGCTATCAAGCTGTTGGAGGTGGCTTACTCTACTTGGGTTTACAGAGAGGTTACAATGTGGATAGGTCCCAGTAAAATTGGAGATTTTCATTGTTCTTGGAAATCCCTTTAAATGGACCTGGGCTAAGCAGCAACTGTGTGTGGTAAGGAAATCTAGCCATATGGCTGTAATATGCATTAAGACTTGCTAGGGGAGGTAAAATATTTTACAAAGCTGAGAGTTCAATAGGACAACTGTAGCAGAAGATAATTTGAAATGGAGCGTGATAAAAATTGGTGGGGTTGTGATTTAATACAGCTTGGTGTCCTTCTAAATCCTCCACCATTTACAGACATAATGGCTGGCAATAATCTACAGGCCTTAAATTGAAAATAACTCCATCCACCCTGTTGGTTATTGTAATTTTACGACTATACGGTGTTTGTGGCTGGCTTTATTAATGTATTTTATGTCCTGTCTGCAGCGTTTCTTGTGCTGAGGCACAGGGGGGTACCGTGCATTTCAATAGAGGCCTAGTATTTCAATTGCTGTCATCATCTTCCCGTAGGCCACTGCGATTTAATCCTGCAATTTCTGCATCCAGTCAAATTCTTCCTCCCCCAGAACTCACAGCCATTAGACCCTTGTAGTTTATTACACAGAGAAATTCAATATCTCTCCGAGTCTGGGGAGAATTACTTGCTGGCAGGCATTAAATGTTAATGCTGTTTGCCAACAGCCACATCATGAAGCAATCTAGCAGTGAAAGGTTGTTTTTTCCAAACGCTTTTGTGTAATCTAATATTTCACTCCTTTGGATATGCTTTCTCACAAAAGAATCTTTCTGGCATTTCTGTAACGATTTGAGCATATTTCCTAACTCCTCTTAAGAAAAAACAAAACATGACATTTAGGCGTTTCCTGTTGCAGGATCCAACACCCAAAAAAATGTTGTACCCGGGCCTGCCCCTTCCTCTACATTATGCTGACAGCACAGTTTGTATAGAACACGATGAGGAAGCCCCTACTTCATTATGGCACATGACCACCTTGAAGGAGAGAGGTAAAGTGGTAATAAACCCAAAAAGAATAATGTCATAACATTCCATAGATGTGGTGGCTGAATTTGTTTTCTCTTCTTATGCCGCGTACACACAATCAGAATTTCCGCCAGCAAAAGCCCGATGAGAGCTTTTGGTCAGAAAATGCGACCGTGTGTATGCTCCATCGGACTTTTGCTGGGGGAATTCCAGCCAGCAAAAGATTGAGAGCAGGCTCTCAATTTTTCGGTCGAAAAAAGCTTAGATCGGAAATTCCGTTCGTCTGTACCAATTCCAACGCGCAAAATTCCTACGCATGCTCGGAGACAATTTGACGCATGCTCGGAAGCATTGAACTTCATTTTCTCAGCTCGTCGTAGTTCTTGACAGTCAAAAGTTCAGCAAACTTTTGTGTGACCGTGTGTATGCAAGCCAAGCTTGAGCGGAATTCTGTCGGAAAAAAACATCCAAGATTTTTCCGTCGGAAATTCCACTCATGTGTACATTAGGCTTTTTATTCTTTATTTTTACCTGGTGATCCTACCAGTAACACATTTCCTGTCTTATGCCCCGTACACGCGATCGGATTCTCCGACGGGAAATGTTGGATGTGAGCTTGTTGTCGGAAAGTCTGACCGTGTGTATGCTCCATAGAACATTTGCTGTCGGACTTTCCGCCAACAAATGTTTGATAGCAGGTTCTCAAATTTTTGTTGTCGGAAAGTCCGATCGTGTGTACACAATTCCGTTGCACAAAAGTTCACGCATGCTCGGAATCAAGCAGAAGGAGCCGAACTGGCTATTGAACTTCCTTTTTCTCGGATCATCATACATCTTGTACGACACCACATTTTCACATTTGGAATTGGATTTTGTGTAATCGTGTGTATGCAAGACACGTTTGAGCCAACAAGCTTTGAATAAAAATCCACGGTTTTGTTGTTGGAAAGTCCGATGGTGTGTACGCGGCATTAGGGGGTCTTCACTCTGGATGGGGGAACAATGGAGACAACTTTGGATTGCAGCATTTTTAGTCTGGGGGGAGGGTAGTGTTATGCGGCGTACACACGAAGGGACAATCCCGCGGGATTATCCTCTGGACTGAAGTCCAGCGGATAATCCCCTCGTGTGTGGGCGCCGGCGGACTTTTTGGCGCCAAAGTACGGCGGACTAAAGTTTCAAGTTTTGTTTTCAAATTATCCGCTGGACTTGGAAGTCCAGCGGACAATCCCGCCGTTAGTGGGCAAGTCCGCGGGACTTTTGAAATGAAGGGACTTGCCGCTCATCGGCAAGTCCGTTCATTTAGCACGTGACTTCAGGTTACGTAGCTAGCGTAGGCAGTTACTGCCGCCGCGCTAGCTCCGTGACCTGGCATGGATTTAAAGGGAATCCCCACGCCGAAAAAACGGCGTGAGGGTTCCCCCCAAATCCATGTCAGACCCTCATCCGAGCACGCAGCCTGGCAGGCCAGGAAAGGGGTGGGGACGAACGAGCGCCCCCCCCCTCCTGAGCCGTACCAGGCCGCGTGCCCTCAACATGGGGGGTGCCCTGGGGAAAGGGGGGCCGTGCGGCCCCCCCACCCCAAAGCACCTTGTCCCCATGTTGATGAGGACAAGGGCCTCTTCCCGACAACCCTGGCCATTGGTTGTCGGGGTCTGCGGGCGGGGGCTTATCGGAATCTGGGAACCCCCTTTAATAAGGGGGCCCCCAGATCCCGGCCCCCCACCCTATGTGAATGAGTATGGGGTACGATGTACCCCTACCCATTCACCTAAGGTGTAAAATGTAAAGTAAAAAAAAACACCCACACTTTTGAAAAAAATAGTTTATTGCACTGCTCCGGGGTCTTCTTCCGTCTTGGGGGTCTTCTCGCCGGACTCCCCCGCCATTTACCAAGCTCTTTTACCGAGCGAGGGGAGTCCGGCTACCTTCTTCGTCGTCGCCGCCGTCTGGGGTCTCGATCCGCCTTCGGGGGTCTTCTTCCGTCTTGGGGGTCTTCTCGCCGGACTCCTCCCCTCTCTTCTGCTCTTTTACCTAGCTCTTTCACGAGGGGAGGAGTCCGGCTACCTTCTTCGTCGTCGCCGCCGTCGTCTGGGGGTCTCGATCCGCCTTCGGGGGTCTTCCGGGGGTCTCTTCTGTTCTTGCGGCGGTCGTCGTCTTCCGCGCCGCCGGCGCCTTGTCCTTCTTCTTGTCCTTCTTGTTCTTCTTCTTCTTCCGATGTTGACCCGACGCTCTCTCTGCCCGGAATGCCTGTGCCGATCTGCGCTCGGACTTATATAGGGACATGGGGGACAGGGTCACATGTTCATGTCACATGGTGACCCCGCCCCCTTGCGATGTCACAGTCCCAGCATCCTCCGGGACTGTGACAACACAAGGGGGCGGGGTCACCATGTGACATGTGCATGTGACCCTGTCCCCCATGTCCCTATATAAGTCCGAGCGCAGATCGGCACAGGCATTCCGGGCAGAGACAGCGACGGGTCAACATCGGAAGAAGAAGAAGAACAAGAAGGACAAGAAGAAGGACAAGGCGCCGGCGGCGCGGAAGACGACGACCGCCGCAAGAACAGAAGAGACCCCCGGAAGACCCCCGAAGGCGGATCGAGACCCCAGACGACGGCGGCGACGACGAAGAAGGTAGCCGGACTCCTCCCCTCGTGAAAGAGCTAGGTAAAAGAGCAGAAGAGAGGGGAGGAGTCCGGCGAGAAGACCCCCAAGACGGAAGAAGACCCCCGAAGGCGGATCGAGACCCCCAGACGGCGGCGACGACGAAGAAGGTAGCCGGACTCCCCTCGCTCGGTAAAAAGAGCTTGGTAAATGGCGGGGGAGTCCGGCGAGAAGACCCCCAAGACGGAAGAAGACCCCCGGAGCAGTGCAATAAACTATTTTTTCAAAAGTGTGGGTGTTTTTTTTTACTTTACATTTTACACCTTAGGTGAATGGGTAGGGGTACATCGTACCCCATACTCATTCACATAGGGTGGGGGGCCGGGATCTGGGGGCCCCCTTATTAAAGGGGGTTCCCAGATTCCGATAAGCCCCCGCCCGCAGACCCCGACAACCAACGGCCAGGGTTGTCGGGAAGAGGCCCTTGTCCTCATCAACATGGGGACAAGGTGCTTTGGGGTGGGGGGGCCGCACGGCCCCCCTTTCCCCAGGGCACCCCCATGTTGAGGGCACGCGGCCTGGTACGGCTCAGGAGGGGGGGGCGCTCGTTCGTCCCCACCCCTTTCCTGGCCTGCCAGGCTGCGTGCTTGGATGAGGGTCTGACATGGATTTGGGGGGAACCCCCACGCCGTTTTTTCGGCGTGGGGATTCCCTTTAAATCCATGCCAGCTTGCGGAGCTAGCGCGGCGGCATTTACTGCCTACGCTAGCTACGTAACCTGAAGTTACGTTCGAAATGAACGGACTGCTCCGTGTGTGGGCAAGTCCGTTCATTTTCAAAAGTCCCGCGGACTTTTGGCCGGCGGATTATCCGCTGGAGAAGTCCGTGCGTGTGTGGGCAAGTCCACACCCTCGGAAAGTCCAGCGGACCTAGCCGGAAAGTCCAGCGGATTGTCCGCTGGACTTAGGTCCGCCGGGAAAAGTCCGTACGTGTGTACGAGGCATTAGACTAGCAGATTTAGTCTAGGTTCACATCTATGCAGCTGCGCTTGATGCGTTTTTTCAGTGCGTTTTCCATTTTTAAACCCTCAATTTGTTTTTGCATACAGTTTCCATGTATTTGCCATTTTTTTTTCTCTCATTAACCACTTCAGCCCCGGAAGGATTTACCCCCTTCCTGACCAGAGCACTTTTTGTGATACGGCACTGCGTCGCTTTAACTGACAATTGCGCGATCGTGCAACGTTGCACCCAAACAAAATTGACGTCCCTTTTTCCCCACAAATAGAGCTTTCTTTTGGTGGTATTTGATCACCTCTGTGGTTTTTATTTTTGCGCTATAAACAAAAAAAATGCGCCAATTTTGAAAAAAATGCAATGTTTTTTACTTTTTGCTATAATAAATATCCCCCAAAAATATATAAAAACAAATATTTTTTTTCCTCAGTTTAGGTCTATATGTATTCTTCTACATATTTTTGGTAAAAAAAAAAAATAATCGCAATAAATAATAATTGATTGGTTTGCGCAAAAGTTATAGTGTCTAAAAACTAGGGGATAGTGTTATGGCATTTTTATTATAATTTTTTTTTATTAGTAATGGCAGCAATCTATCGTGACTGCGACATTATGGCGGACACATTGGACACTTTTGACACTAATTTGGGACCATTTTTATTTTATTTTGTCATTTATACAGCGATCAGTGCTATAAAAATGCTATAAAAATGCACTGATTACTGTGTAAATGACACTGGCAGGGAAGGGGTTAAACACTAGGGGGTGATGAAGGGGTTGGAAGTGTGTCCTAGGGAGTGATTCTAACTGTGGGGGGCATGGGCATTCCACTCACATGACAGCGATCACTGCTCCTGATGACAGGGAGCAGTGATCACTGTCATGTCACTAGGTTTACAGAGGCATCTCCCCGTTCTTTCGCAGGACCCACGGTCACAGAGCATGCGGCGCGCGCGCCCACAATGCCGTACCTGTACACCCATTTACCCAGCCGTACCATTGCGCCGACGTATATCATCGTGTGCTAGTCGGCATGTGGTTAAACACACTGTAAACACACTGTACATTGCTGGTTGCTAAGGAACGGCCCAGGAAGCTGGCCGCCATGTCCTTACCAACAGATGTATCATCAGCTGTCAGCGGGTTTCCCCGCTGACCGCTAAATGTAAAAAAAAAATATATTTGTCGGCAAAAAAACAAAACTTGAACAAAATTACGCGTGGTCCCCACCCAGTTCTATACCAGGCCCTTTCGGGTCTAGTATGGATTCCGAGGGCCCCCACACCAATTTTTTTATTTAAATGGCATGGGCCCCCCCCCCCCCCCCCCCCCCCCCCCCCCCCAAATCCATACCAGACCCCAGGGTGGATTTGATTTAAATCAAGTTGATTTAAATCACAATTTAAATCATGACTTAAATCACTAGTAAAAAAGCTTGATTTAAATCAACTTGATTTAAATGATAATTTTTAAAGAGCAACTGTCATCTCTGTCCCGCAGCAGCTCCTCCTCTGACCCGATGTTGACTCACCGACAGTCTCATTCACTTTAATGGGACAGTTGGTTGACACAACAAGGGGAGGGACGTGGCAGCAGCAGGTGAGTGGATGAAAGGTGCCAAATGTGACACTGGAGGAGGGGAGGGTTTCCTTAAAGCGGGATTCCACCCTAAAGTGGAACTTCCGCTTTTCGGAACCCTCCCCCCTCCGGTGTCACATTTGGCACCTTTCAGGGGGTGCAGATACGCAACTTCCTGTCCCGGCGCGTGTCCCTGCAGACAGCGCTGACGATTCTCATTGCGCTGCGTGACTCGCGCATGCGCAGTAGGGAATCGGGAAGTGAAGCCGCTAAGGCAACACTTCCTGATTCCCTCACCGAGAATGGCGCCGGCAGCAGCAGAGAGCCGATCGATTGGTCGGCCTCTGCTGCCGACATCGCTGGAAACTGTGACAGGTAAGTGTCCATTTTTTAAAAGTCAGCATCTGCAGTATTTGTAGCTGCTGGCTTTTAAAAAAAAAAATTCAGGTACAGTCCCGCTTTAAAGCAGAGGTTCAATTTTTGTGTGAACCTCTGCTTTAAGTACACATGAAATAGTCTCTGAGGGCTACAGAACTATGCCCCTCTATGTTATGATATGTGTAATAGCCTTGGACCAATAGAAGTGTGACTTAGTATTCATAGATATACAATAAAGTGCATCTTCCCCGCATCCAATTCGCATGACAGGAGACTGTGACCGGCTCTCAATGGAGCCAGTTCACACATCTCAAGGCAGGCCACGGAGCACACAGCAGAAGGGTCCTGTGTGTTTTTGGCTCAGTTTCAGATCTGAAATCAGGCAAAGATTCAGAATTAATTCAGACCTGAAACAGTGAACAAATACGCACTGGACCCCCTGCTGTGCCACGCGGCCACACATAGTGTGAGCCCAGCCTCAAAGGTGTTGATCTGTGATGAAGGCTTAGTGAAGGTGGAATTGTTCTGGTCCTAGGCTGCTACATTTCTGACCCAAGGAGTGTTTAGAAGACTATAAACTCTGGAGTGGGTATTAGGGAGCGCTTAGTACAAAAGTTTTGAGACGTATATTAGTTAATGGCATCAAATACAGCCAACACATTTTAGGGGAAAAAGCCTCCTCCTTCTTCAGGGCTTGTGTAGTGGATGCAGTCGATGTTGTTGTGCCCTTAGAACCACTTTATACTCAGTCGGCAGTTCACAGTATGGTTAAAAGATGACAGTCTTTATCAAGCCCTAATATAGATCTTCTAGTACATCTCATCGTGATTCTAACATCCACTGCTCAATCCCTGAAGAAGGAGGAGGCTTTTCCTCCGAAATGTGTTGGCTGTATTTGATGCTCTCAACCAATTAATGTTTCAAAAAGTTTTTTAAAGCAATATGAATTTTTGTACTCTCCTCAATACACACTCCAGCCTTTATATATGGAGGAAGAGTAGAGGGGCAGGGTTCTGTGGTGTTAGTCTGTTTCTGTTGTCCTGATACAGTAGGATGAGTAAATGTTTACATCCTAGGACAGGAAAATAAAAGGAAAAAAGCATAGGTAACTTTAGTTTGGCTCGTTTGTGGGTGCATGAGTTTGTTTGTTTTTGGGCTGTGCAGGGCTTCAAAGGCTGTGGCTCTGTTACCTCCCTCTGGCTTCTAGCGCTCTCTGGATAGTTCTGGAAATTAGAGGGTAGAGGAACAGAGGCTGCAGCCTGAATATTTATGGAGTTCCCACCAATCCCTGGGGAGGCGAGGCCTAGAAGGTGGGGGAACAACCCATAAATACTCAGGAGCCTGGCAATCTGGGAACAGAGTCCGGGGTCCAGTCTTAAGGAGAGACCCCTGTGCTGGGGGCCCTGCCCCTGGAGCATAAGGGTGAGCAGGAGAGAGAGAGAGGAGTGGGAAGCCTCACACTAGTCCAGTCTCAGCTAGGCTTAGCTGTAGACATCTAGGGCAGTAGAATCAGCATGTACAGCAGTAAGGCCAGTGCAGCAGCCTTCTGAATTCAAGTCACAAAGGGACTGAGTGAATACCTTCCATTCAACATACCCCAAGGCTACAGAGAGGACAGTATGGCACAATTCATTACATGTCTGGGGCCTGGGGACAGCTTAGAGCCAGCACAAAGCAGCCAATAGCACCCCAATACACAGCTAGGAGCTGCACCTGCAACTTCAGTTTTAGAATGTTGCTACTTTAGCTGCTCCATCACCCCTACGAGTGGTCAGTTGGAGTTAGTTCATGGCAGCCAGAGTCAATAGCAGGTCTTTAACTGTCTGTTTGAAGTTCATATTTCTGGGCATCCCATGCATCCCTATTCCCTATCCAAGTTCATCCCTTTAAATAAACAAAACAAAACCAAATCCCATGGACTGTTTTATTGAGCCTCTGAGAGAGTGAGAAAATTCCTGTTGCCTGGCTGTGTGGGAGAAAGACCCAAAATTCAGAAGGCCTTTTGGGGGTTAGTGCTGCTCCTAAAATGTGCATTCATACTGACACGAATGCAACATGACAGCTAAAAGCTAAAATCAGGATTGCAGTGTCTGCACTGTAGACTGACCTGTCCTGGTCTCACCTTTATGACATCACCACCCTTGTAAGGAAGTACAATACCAGATGTAACATAGGGAGCAGAAAATACACCAGTCACATAGGAGTGGGAAGTTCATTATTTGACAAATCACATATGTGCCAACCAGAGCTAAAACAGGGCAGTCCATAAATTTCAATATTTTCTTGTTTCTACTTATGTCTTCCGGAATTCCATTGACAAGATAGTCCACTATTCTTTTTTCATTGCTGCCGCTGCAACCACAGCTGTCACATCTGGCTTGGGGTTTACTCCTAGTCAACTAGTATGCAGCAACAGCCCCGAAGAAGCGGGAATCCTTTCTCCCGAAACACGTTGGCTTGATGTACTTGTTGCTACTGCCAAAATAAATTCTTAAATCGACTTCCAAACTTGCAATTCTTTTGGATACCAGGTGCTCATCCTTTCCTAATTTCTTCACAATTCTTTTTTTAGAAACCCCTAACTGACTGTTAGAACCTCTACCAGGTTTTAAACAATGTCTCTCTGTATTTAGGAGATTTACCCGTGTTCTGTCTGGCATCCATCACTGAGCAGGAACTGAGAGGAAATGTCACCCCACTAGGGACAATGGACAGGAAGTACAGATATTTTCTATAACTTTCTATTGTTTCTGACACCTATCAAAGAAATTAAAAATCAGAGACACCAATAGGAATACACAGAGGTTTCAAACCCTTCCTTGCTCTACAAAACTGAAAAACGCTCTTGTGGATTGAGCTTTAAAGTAGATGCCAACCCTAACTGAATGACATTGAGTTTGCTAAAGCACTTTGTATTATAAACAACTGCCTTTTTAAATATAGTACTTGTTTCACCCTTTTTTCTTTTGTTGCATCTCCAAGTGACGGTGACAACAGTGGACCATACCTGCATAAGGTGTGTTTAAATTGCCACTTGTCTGGATCAGAAACCTGTTTGACAGGGCAACAAGGCAGGAGCACAATGGGGAGACTGGGGCAGGATGTTGTCACCCTATAACAGGAAGTTCCTTAATAAGAACCCTAATGGCAGGATCACCATTTATTATTGTAAAGAAAGCTACAGCTTTTATAAAGACTGGAAATGACTTTTGAAGTTATAATTAATGTGTTAAATCTTATATGAGACTTGGGTTTAGATATACTTTAACGTTTAATAGTATCCAGAGAGATTGCTGATTGTCCGCCTGCTCTTAGATGGCCGTATATGGGTACATGGAGGGTACATGGAGGGGAGGAAGGGCCGCAGACGCTGCCCAGAAAGGAGAACTTAGTGGATAGAGCAGCATTTCTCCTCTGTTAGTCAGTCCCGCAGTGTCAGTGAAAGCTGTTCATTCTCATCTGTTTTGATGGTCAGCCCGGCCAATTCTAACCACATTATTGTGTTTTTTTCCCACTATAAAAAGCAAACGTCTTATATAAACAGGAGGGCGTCATCCTCACGCTATAAAGTGTAACTCCAGTTTTGTTGACAAAAAAAAGGCCTTTTAAATGTTTTTGATTTTTTTTTTTTAAACCATCCTCATTTTTGCAGAAATGATCTCATCATGCCCTTTCTCAGACTGATTTTTAAACAGGAGATTTTGCATACAGCATTTTTGTGAATGTTTATTTCAGACTGCAAAAACTTACCACTAAAAAAAAAAAAAAATACATACTGCCCATTTCCATATCTCCCAACTTTTTGAAATGGGAATGAGGGACACCTATCAGCAAAAGCATGCAGGAATAGGACACACCCCTTTGCCACACCCCCTTAAAGGATAATTGTACAAAAAAACAAGATTGGTTAAACCCACAAGTGCTTTTTTTTTTACCACTACTATTCCTTTATATTGGCTTTTGGAATTTACAAATGCAGCAATTTAGAAATCAGATGAAAGGTTTAGTGCTGGAAAACACATTTTGATAGATAAAAAGTCAATTTTATATACATCTATATAGATCAGACCAAAATAAGGAACAAATTGGGAGCAATGAAGGACAGAGGGACATTGCTCCAAATCAGGGACAGTCCCTCAAAATCAGGGACAGTTGGGAGCTATGCATTTCGTGGCAGGCGGAATGCACAGGTGCACCGTCCATTCCCGCTGCTGGCAGCCTATCAATCTCTATATGAAGCTGACAGCTGCTTCGGCTGGACGGGGCTGGGTGGTGCACCGAGCTGTACTTACATTTAGGGCAGGATGCACCCAATGACGAATGTCCAGAATGAAGATCTGGGAGTCTGGATCTGCCAGGTACCTGGACTGATAACCATCTCAGCCTCTTACTGAGCCGCTGAAGCGGCCGCTCCCCGCCCCTCCACAGTTCAGCGCTCCAGTGAGCGAGGAGGAGCAGAGCGGAGAGATGCTGATTGACTGATTGAGCCATCGGCAATGTTCGATCGCTTAGTTCTAAGCGTAGAGGCGCCAGGGGACAGATACAGCATCGGACTGCATCCACCTAGGTAAGTATAAAACTGTATTATCCCCCAAACCCATACTTCTGTAAACTGTCACTTTAAATAGTTTGCTTGGTTAAAGTGGAACTAAACCCCCCTACCCTTTTCAGCCAAGGAAGCTGCCATCTTAGCCCGTTTGATCAACTGCCATGGTGCTGCACATGTGATCAGTTATGACACCAGTCATTAAATGGTTTGACAGTTTGGTTGAAAGCACAAGCAAATGTAACAGATAGCATTCCTGGCATGCCAGGAATGTAACTGTTTTTTTAAAACCGTTAAATTAATAGGTTTAGTTCTGCTTTAGGCCCCTTTCACACGTGTGGACTGTTCATTTCATCAGTTCAGTCATGCTTTCTTGAAGAAAAAACAGATGAAGTTTACATCTTTTTTTCTTCCATTTACATCAGTTTTTCATCAGTTTCTTATTAGCTGCTCACAGGGCCGGGACAAGGGGTGGACGCCCTGGACACTGTGCTATCATGTGAGGTTCACAAGGAGATTGGGGGGAGGAGATTTGTGTCGGAAGGGGGAATTTGGAAGAGGGGGGTGGTAGGAGGTAAGAATTGTTCTAGAAGGGGGAATTTGGGGAGCTGTGCTAGGAGCGGCAATTTGGGGGAAGGGGCGGGGGGTTGTGTTGAGAGGAGAGGATTTGTTGTGTTTGTTGATTTGGGGGGGGGGGGTGTGTGCTAGAAAAGGTAATGCAGTGGTGTGTGGGGGGGGGGGGGGTTGTGCTAGGAGTAGAATCTTTTTTGGGGAGTGGGCATTTGTGGGGGGGGGGGGGGATTTGTACTAGGATGGGAGATTAGGGGGTTTGTACTGGAAGGGGGATTTGGAGTGGGGGGGGGGCGGTCTGTTCTTGGAGTGCAAGTTTGAGGGGTAGAGGATTTGTGCTAGGAAGGGGGAATTTGTTATTTTTTGGGGGGGGGGGGGCAGTTGTGCTGGGAGCATATGTGGAATGAGAGGATTGGAGCTAAACATGCAGAATAATGGTCAATTTCTTTTTAGGGGGAGGGGGCTTTTGCTGACACATAATGCCCATATATCTTGGGGGAAGTGGGGTGCAATTTGGCATGTTCACCCTGGGCTCTATGATGACCTTGTCCCAGCACTGGCTGCTCATTAGTTTCTCATCAGTTTTTACATCAGTTGAAATCAGTTTTCGATCCGTGTGCATTGATTCCAGAAAAAAACGATAATCAAAAATAATGTATGGGCACCACAGGAAAATAAACCATTGACTGACGTGACTTTGTCTTCTGGTATATTTAGATATAATTTCATATCATAATTTCCAGAGACATCATCATCACAAACACTTTTTACTTTCTTCTAAAACCAGGACTGGTCCCTGAAATCAGGGATATCTGGTTACCCCACTTTAAAAGACGCCTTCCTACACCCTCCCCCCACCCCTTCGCTTGCCTGTATCTGGTTTTTATTAAAGTTTGTTTCAAAGCCCATTCAAAGGAGAAGAAGATATTGCATTCATATTACTAATATTAAGAACGGAAGGTATACACCAATACCAGATGCTGATATTGTAATTTAATAGGAGCCTATATATAAAGGGTCAGATACAAATATTTCAATTTTTTACATGTTTGCCCTATTGCCCTTTGTATAAAAACAATTTGTTTTCAGCAGAATTTCATCACTTTTTGTTACTATATTGTTACCTTTGTATAAATAGGAGAAAATAAACTTATGCTTGGTTTTAGCTAAATTCACTTTGATCAGGTGGACACCATTATTCTCTATTGAAGGATGCAAAATGCCAACTTTTTTGTATTTTATAAATTTAGCAGTTCCTCTTATTATTATTATCTGTTTTACTTATTCTACTTATTCTACTACACACTTTGCTTTCGTAATGTGGCTTATTTGTATTTGCTTTTTTGTATACCCCTGTAAGACAAAAGGCATAATGAGCTAGTATGCACCGCATACTAGCTCATTATGAAATACTTACCTTAGAACGAGGCCCCGACATCACACCCGATCGACGCCGAGGGAGCTGACATGTTCCCTCGGCGTGTCTTCCGGGTATGGTGGCTCCGGCGCTGTGAGTGGTCGGAGCCGTGATGTCGTCGCTCCCGCGAGTGTGCACGGGAGACTTCTTTCTGGCAAGGTCTGGCGTCTGCCGGGCTTTCAGCCGAGAATCCCCTGTGCACATGCGCCGCTGCAGTCAGCGGCTCATTGCGAGGGGAATATCTCCTAAACCATACATGTTTAGGAGATATTTTTCTTACCTACAAGTAAGCCTTATTATAGGCTTACCCGTAGGTAAAAGTTACAAATTTGACTATACAACCACTTTAATGAATGAGCAGGAGAAAATAAATGCATACTTGGCTTCAGCTAAGTTCACTTTTTAATTATACTTAGATGGACACCATTGTTCTCTAAAGACGGGTGAGACTTGCCATTTTTTTTTTTTATTATTTTATTCATCTAGTAGTTCCTATTATTATCTTTTTTTTATTTTTCTTATTCTACCACACATTTTTCACACAATGTGGCTTAAAAGAAGGAAAGTAATGGGTGATTTTAGTGCAAAGAAGAAATTACGTGTTTTACATTGTTCTAGTTCACTAATAATTAGGGACATATCTGTTCCACAAGGTGCTCCACAGCCAGCTACATCAGCCTGTATAAAATGTGATGACACCATTCTTTGGGGGGCTTGAACAGCTGCCTGTTGCTAGGAATCCTTTGTATGGTTATTATCTACATAAAGAAAGCTTCTGATAATGTTTGATTATGGTAGAAGTAATATGAAGGTTGTCTATACACAGAATTAGTATGTGGAGACGTTTTCGACACTAGTTCACCAGATTGAGCGGGTGTTTCAGTTTGGGGTCCTTCAAAGCTTGTGGACTTATGATGAGTAGCCACTTCGACTATAATAATATATAACTTAAAATATATAAAGTAACTTATGCCAGTATTTACATATTTACCAACAGCAAAAACACATAATACACTTATAGCTTAAGATAAAATGCAAGCATTCTGGCTTGCAGCAGGCCTTGCATCAAAATGCCTAAAGCAGCTTAAGTCAAAGTAAGGCCCCTTTCACACGAGGCGGATCTGCTTCCACGGAGTCCGCCTCTGTCCACCGGCTCAGCGGGAGATCTCTCCGTTGATCTCCGCTGAGCCGGCGGATAACAGGTCCCTCTCTGCTCACTGAGCGGGGAGGGGCTTGTCCAGCGTTGCTGGTCTCTATGGAGAGATCGGATGAAAACGGACAGCGTGTCTGTTTTCATCAGATCTCACCCGATCCAGTCCACCAGCGACGGATCTGGATGTAGGGCCATCTCTCTGCTTTTGGCAGGTCGGACCGGGTCGGATGTCAGCGGACATGTCTCTGCTGACATCCGTCGCTCCATAGACCAGCATGGAGCACCCGTTTAGGTCCGCCGTCAAAACTGACAGGAGGACCTGAACGGTCCGTCAGTGTGAAAGGGGCCTAAGACTTGCTAAAGTAGAGGCTTTACCTCTCTGTCCCGCAATCTGTTCCTTCAGACTTTACTCTGTTCAAAAGCTACAGCTACCTGAAGGATCTTAATATTTGACATTTCTGAGAGCGCATGCATCCCCCTCAGTACACTCTGGTTCCTTCTGTTGACCACTACATCACTACAGAGAAGCCTGGAGCAAAATAATAAAATAAAATAAAGTTGGAAACAGTCCGATGGGAGCTTTTCATCGTATTTTCCGACCGTGTGTATGCCCATCGGTCTTTTTCTGTCGGAATTTCCGACGGACTTTGGATTGAGAACCTGTTCTTAATTTTTCCGACAGAAAACCTTTCTATCGGATTTTCCGATCATGTGTATGCAATTCCGACACGCAAAATTCCGACGCATGCTCGGAAACAATTCGACGCATGCTCAGAAGCATTAAACTTCCCTTTTTTGTAGTGCAGTCGAACGTTTTTTAAGGCGTGGTGTTATTGACTGTCGGAAATTGGTGTGACCATGTGTAGGCAAGACAGTTTGAGCGAAATTCCGACGGGAAAACCATCAGAGCTTTTTCCGAAAGGGGAATTCTGACCGTGTGTACGCGGCATAAGAGCAGGGCTGACATGACAGGGGAAACAGTGTACATGGAATAAGAGGACTTTATTGATTGGAAGAACATGGGGGAGGAGGGGACAGAGGCAAATAAAAGCAACTGGCCCCTCTCCAGCATCACCACAGAGTGCAGGAGAAAGCTTGGAGAGCATGGCAGATGTGGAACAGCTTCTGGCCCAGCTGTGGACTGAGGCAGCGACAAGGGGAGAAGGATGGCTGCAGGCACTGCTAGCACCGATGCTGGGGAAGCAGGCCGCGGGTGCCGGTACCAGAGGGTGGGAGTCTGCACGAGCTAGGAGGTCCAGGCCTCCGGAGCGCTTCTCCCCGGTCCTCTCCCCCAGAGCTCAGTGTCAAACAGAGAGTCCTGCTCGGCCCCCCCCCCCCGCAAAGTGTTCTGCTGTGCTCGCTGGTGGGGGTCCCTGGAGGAATCCCCCACAGAGACGGAGCTTGGCAGGAGAGCGCAGGCTCCGACCCTGGTGGTGAGCCTCGGCGAGGGAGTCGTGCAGCTGCAGCAGCAGGGCCTTCCGCTGACTCAGCAGGCGGGTAACCAAGGGCCAGGAGGGAGCCACACAGTGCCGCAACGTGGGTGGAGATGGGCAGGAGGACCGCTGCGAGCCCCCCTGGACCGGGCAAGGCGGAGCAGAAATCCGTGGGCGGATCTGGCACGTGGAGGCGGGGCCAGATGCCGCGTGGACCCTTGGCATCGAGGGATGCTCCCCCTGGAGGGCTGTCGCCAGAGGATGATGCGATGTCCGTGCAGAGGTCAGAGGGCGAACTGTCCTAGTTGGAGGAGGAGGAGGATGAGCCCCAGAGCTGGTCAGCAATGGTGGAGGCAGGACCTTCGGCTGGTGGGACCCTTCCTAGGCAGCCTGGTAAGTCAGTTTTAAATTTGTCTTATGCGGGACAGTCTGAAGGTGAAGAGGAGGTGGTCCGAGGGGGTAGGCCTAGATCAAGGAGGGAGGGGCTGGACACGCGCGGGGGGGGGTCGTTCAATGATGCCATTGACTCAGAGGCGTGTACGGTGAGCTACGATTCCTTTGATGCGGTCGTTTTCTGGGTGCAGTATTACGGACAGGGGGCACTGATGGCCAAATCCGATATTGAATCGGCTTTCAGACTGCTTCCAGTTCATCCCGACAGCTTTAGGCTGTTGGGATGTCATTGGAATGGGAAGTTCTATGTGGATCGCTGCCTTCCCATGAGTTGCTTAATTTCCTGTGCGTTATTTGAGCGGTTTATCTTTTTCGTGGAATGGGTGGTTCTGGACTATTTAGATGACTTCCTTTGTGTGGGCCTGACCTCATTGAGGATCTGCGCGGTGCTCTTGAATACGTTGGAACACATCGCTGATCGTTTTGGTATCCCCTTGGCTCCGGATAAGACGGAGGGACCGACCACGGTGATTAGCTTCCTGGGCGTTGTGTTGGACTCCTGTGCCATGGAGTGGTGCTTACCAGAGGACAAGCTGGCTGACCTCAAGGCAAAGATTTGGGGTATGTTGGGTTTGCGCAAGGTTCAGCTTTGACATTGCAGTCGTTGTTAGTTAAATTTTGCGTGCCGCATACTACCGATGGGGAGAGTATTTTGCCGATGGCTGTTGGGAAGTATGTCGGGGGTTACATCACCCAAGCACTTTGTGCGTTTGGTAAATGAGCATAGGGAGGATTTGAGAGTATGGCACTCTTTCCTGGAATTGTTTAACGGGCGGGCACTATGGATGTCCGGGCCGGTTAGCAACTTGTGTCTGGAGCCGTACAAGTTTTTTCGGCATAGGGGCTTCCCCTTAAAATCCATACCATGCGACGGGGCTCGCAAGGTGTCAATCTCGCCAATAAAAGCGGCGAGATTGACTTCCTTTTCTAGTCCCGTCGTGACTTTGGTCCGTGTGTGGGCAAGTCCGTTCATTTGGAAGTCCGCCGGAATTCCGGCGGGAACTCCGTCGGACCTAGTTTGCTGGAAAGTCCGGTCATGTGTGGGCAAGTCCGTTTATTCGGAAGGTCCGTCGGAATTCCGCCGGAATTCCGCCGGGAACTCTGTCGGACCTAGTCTGCTGGAAAGTCCGGTCGTGTGGACAGGGCATTAGAGGACGGCCATCCTACAGCTCTAAGGGGACAGATAGTGTACACCTTTCAGGGGATGGGCAACATGCAACTCTCAGGGGATGGACAGCATACAGCTCTCAGGGGATGGACAGCATACAGCTCTCAGGGGATGGACAGCATACAGCTCTCAGGGGATGGACAGCATACAGCTCTCAGGGGATGGACAGCATACAGCTCTCAGGGGATGGGCAACCTGTAGCTCTCAGGGGATGTGCAACCTGCAGCCCAGAGCTCTTCCAAGGCAAATACAGGGTGGAGGCATCTGCAGATAAGCAGCCTCTAGCTCTAAGCATCACCCAACTCCTTCTAAATGAGTTCCAAGATTGGCAGCAACATTTTACACTTTTACAATAATCCTTAGTCCTAGTGATATGGAAAAGTTATGATCCAGTTTAAGCCAATCCAGAACCTGCATATAGCGCATGTTTTTTTTTTTTTTTAAAACAGACGGTATCATATAACATAGGGGGAACAGTCATGATGGCATTCCTTCGTTGTGGTCAGACATTTGAGAAGTTCCTGTGTATTTGCTTTATGTTGTTTGCTTAGAGGAAGATGATTAGCATCTACTACGTTTCTAGGCTGGTATGTTTGCACACAGGTGTGACACAACTAGGGGAGTTACGCAGGACTGACCTTCAAGGCCAGTTTGATTAAAGACACCCTTACCAGATCATTAATTTAAAACAAATTCCCATAAAACTATATGTGTGTTTGATGTATTGTATGCATGCAAGAGCCTTCCTTGTGTAAACATCCAAAAGCCCTGATACTGCGACCTTGGATGTGATGTCAGCAGCCCCAGCAGACTAATCACTCCAGTGACACTGTATAATATTACCCTTCACTCTTCCCCTGGTAGCTACATAAAAGGTTGTGTGGGGAGGAGCAGAGGGGCTGACTCAGCACAGAGTAATTAGACTCTCCCGGTGTTCTGTCACGAAGTGTCCGGCTGTCACCAGGTGTCCGAAGTGTACTGCACATGCGCAGTGCATGCGCAGTACGGAGCATGTAGATTTTCGGAAATTGTCGGAAGATGAACGGCGCCTGCGCCGTGAGTCGAGGTGAAGCCCCCACCATCCAAGCGGACATAGGGTTAGTCAAACTTAGAGGGTCGCTCGCCACGCTTCGGTCACGGCCTCGCTTCGCACGGCTCTTTTATAATTTAACTCTATGTCCACTTGGATGGTGGGGCATGAAAGTGGACTCACGGCGCAGGCGCTGTTCATCCTCGGCAATTTTCGGAATATGTATGTCCTGTGTACTGCGCATGCGCAGTACACAGCGGACACTTCGTGATGGGGGACGGCTAATGATAGTACACCGGAAGAGGCGAGGGCTAGTATGTGCAAGGAGGGGGGGGGGGGTGCTGTGCTAGGGAATCGACTCACATTGCAAAAAGTGGGGGCTACTCATAAGGGGCGCAGGGGTGCACCTCCCCCCCATCCATGCACACCGACCCCTAATCTCCACGCAGGGCGCCGGACGCATGGATTTCAATGTTTTTTTATTTTTTTATTTAAAGCACATGATTAGAGCCTGAGGCTCTAATTGGCTTCAAAAAGGGTGGGCATGGGGCACAGAGCCAACTCACTTGTGTGACATTAGCAAATTAATATTCGCTAATGTCTTCCTTCTCCTCCAGGCCAATTAGGAAGTGGGTCCTGAGACCCGATTGGCCGGGAAGTCTTCCCTCTCTTCCTTCTGCAAGCTGCGGGCCATGTGCAGCGAGGAGCAGCAGGTGGAGGGGCAGCAACAGCCTCTTCCAGAAACCCTACCCCGGATCCAGCACCAACACCACCACCTCGTCTTCATCCTCTTGCTGTTGCTACCGCAGCAACAGCAAGAGGAGGCTGCCCAGAGCCAAGCAACAGCAGGGCTTCGTGGTCACAGCTGCAGCTGGACTGACAGCAGGGGTGGCACCAGCCACTCGGGGGTCATAGCTATCACCTGAAGCCCGCCGGTGGTCAGCACAGGGATAAGCAAGAGCGAGGAGAACATCAAGGACAAGAAGGATAAGGCAAGGCCTAAGATCGCCACCTTCCAGTCCGATCGCCGCTTTCCCGCCCGGTCATACCAACTCTGCTTGGCATGCACACCCCTCATTCTAATCATCTCTGGGGTCTGCTTCTACCTTTGATCAATCGAGCGTCCCCCCCCCTCAAAAAAAATAAATAAATTGAGCACCAGCCGCCACCGATTGCAAGTGAAAAATAATAATTTCCGTGATGGTTTTTCTGTGCCTTGCCTGAAATTTTTGAAGTTGGTAAAAGAGTCTAATGGCGCGTACACACGGGTGGAACTCTCGTCGGAAAAGCCTTGGATGTTTTTTCCGACGGAATTCCACAGGAATTTCACTCAAGCTTGTGTTGCCTACACACGGTCACACCAAATTACGACCGTCAAGAACGCGGTGACGTACAACACTACCACGAACCGCGAAAATGAAGTTCAATGCTTCAGAGCATGCGTCGAATTGTTTCCGTCTGAATTTTGCGTGTCGGAATTGCCATAGATGATCGGAATTTCCAATAGAAACTTTTTCCGTCTGAAAAATTGAGAACCTGCTCTCAAACTTTTGCTGGCGGAAATTCGGCCAGCAAAAGTCCGATGGAACATACACATGGTCGCATTTTTCCGACGAAAAGCTCTCATTGGTCTTTTGATGGCCGAAATTCCAATCGTGTGTACGCGGCATATGAAAACCACACAACTTCTTACAGTTAATTTCTGCTACCTTGTGTAGAAGAATTCTAAGCACTGTTTACATCCCTACTGACCCCATGCAGAAAATTGCATCAATTTCTGTGCAAAACTCAAACTTGTTCTCGATAAACTCATCTTCGTTCTACCAATATAGCTTGTGAAAAGAGGGGAAAGGAGGTTGGGACTTTGTGTGAGGCAATGAGTGGGTAGGTTCAGCTGCCTCCATCCCTAATGTACAGTATGCATTAAAAAAGAGGGGGGTTGGTTGGGACTTTATATGAAGCACGGCTAAGAGAATAAGGTATGCATTCACATGTTTCTTGATTCCAAACAAGTATATACTGTATAGACTAGTAAAATTATAACATGGTACACAATAGTAGCACCTTAACAGTTTATTGTACACAATGACAACATAGTTCACAGTATAATGGTAATAAATACATAGATATATAGTAAATTGTTCCACTTCATAATGAGCATGATTATGTTAATGGAGATAATAATTGATTATATAGTTCCATATTATTAAATCTCAAAATCACATGATTGCAATGATGTAGCATAAGGCTGGGGCTCTACGCGTTTCATGGAGATGTCCACTCATCAGGAGCAAAGCTGAAATGAATAAATCTATAATAAAACAAATGATGCAAAGTGAACAGATGGGTTGACACGGGGGGGATATAAGTGGTAGTGTGGTCCCCAATTGGCAATTGAATATTGATACGGACTCTGTGACAGTTCCAATAGGTTTCTGTGAAAGAGAACATTGTGTGAATATATATAAAGGACTGCAAATAGGCTGACTAGAGGACTACAGCCTAAGGGGCATATAATGGGGTCAAGAAGACCAGGCAGAGAGGGAAAGATAATAAATCCTGCATACCTAAACCAATATAGCTCGTGGGTGCAAGTTTTTTCCCTGGAAACTGGGCAATGTGCACACAAAATTGTATTTTTAAATGCCAGACAGAGCACAAAGTGAAGCAGTAACGAGGAGAAGAATGTTCTTGCAGTGTAATTGCTGGCCGTTCATATAGCTAGACAAGTTGTCTGGAGCCATGGTAAGCAGGGGTATCCTGCATTATCTGCCAAATAAAATAATATAAAATACAATAGAAGTCAGAACACCACTGACCAAAAACATTTAAAGTTTTAAATATTTAACCACTTAAGGACCGAGCCTCTTTCTGAAATTTGTTGTTTACAAGTTAAAAACATTTTTTTTGCTAGAAAATTTGCTAGAACCCCCAAACATTATAAATTTTTTTTCTGACACCCTAGATAATAAAATGGCGGTAGTTGCAATACTTTCTTTCACACCGTATTTGCGCAGCAGTCTTACAAGCGCACTTTTTTTAGTTAAAAAAATACACTTTTTTTTAGTTAAAAAAATACACGTTTTTTAGTTAAAAAAATACACTTTTTTTAGTTAAAAAAATACACTTTTTTTAGTTAAAAAAATACACTTTTTTTAGTTAAAAAAATACACTTTTTTTAGTTAAAAAAATACACTTTTTTTAGTTAAAAAAAATACACTTTTTCTTGTTAAAAAAATACACTTTTTCTTGTTAAAAAAATACACTTTTTTAGTTAAAAAAAATACACTTTTTTTTGTTAAAAAAATACACAATACACAGTAAAGTTAGCCCAATTTTTTTTTATATTGTGAAATATAATGTTACGCCGAGTAAATTGATACCCAACATGTCACACTTCAAAATTGCGCCCGCTCGTGGAATGCGATTGAAAGAAATGTGGTCTCTCCTGCCCAGTGGCAGACGCTCATTAGGGGTGCAGGGGCGCCACCCCCCTAATCCATGCGCCCAGCCCCTAATCTACATGCAAGGCACCGGACGCATGGCTTCCAATGTTTTCTTTTTCTTTTTTTTTTAAGCAAGTGATTAGAGCTGAAGGCTCTAATTGTCTTCAAAAAACGGTGGGCTCGGGGCACAGAGCACTGCACCCTGAGCCCACCCTGTTGTGTGACCATAGTGAATTAATATTTGCTATTGTCCTCCTGATTCTCCTCCCGGCCAATCAGGAAGCGGGTCCTCAGACCCCATTAGACAGGAGTCCGAAGTCTCGATTGGCCGGGAGGAGAAACGACAGCCAGAACACGGAGGAGATGGTGGAAGGAAGCTGCCGCCGCAGCCGTGACCTGCATGGGGTAAGTGCAGGGCTGACGAGGGGCCTGGCGAGCCAGAGGGCGAGTGAGTCTGCGACTAGGGGGGGGGGGTGGATATGGTGTGCAGTGTCAGGCTCGAGCAATGGGGGAGTTTGTGTAGGGTGGAGGGCTGTCTGTGATTAGGTCTGTCTGCCGCCCCCCACCCATGGAGCACCAGTGGTGTAATGGTTAGCACTTTCACCTAGCAGCAAAAAGGGTCACTGGTTGGAATCCCGCCCGTGACACCATCTGCCTGGACTTTGCATGTTCTCCCTGTGTTTGCGTGGGTTTCCTTCGGGTACTCTGGTTTCCGCCCACACTCCAAAGACATGCTGGTAGGTTTATTGGATCTATCTTGTCCAAATTGGCCCTAGTATGTGTATGAATGTGTGTCCCAAGCGCATCAGGAACCTACAGGGTAAATGACCACGCTATATCAAGATGCCACTTAACTCAACTCCAGCCGCCACTGCTCCTGGCTATGTAATGTGGTAGGGGTGTGTAAATCACAAGGGTGGATAATCTTATGCCATGTACAACACAGCTTACATGTATAACAATTAGAGCTGAGGGTGTCGGAAAGGACCTCTAGAGTCACTTTAAAAAATTATAACTAGCATGATAGAAATCTTTCATCATCTCTTTACATATAGCATCCAAAATTGTGCATGTTAATGATACCTTGCTGAAGCAATTCTTTCATGGTACACTTATTTTAGAGTAAATTGAGGGTAGAAACATAAGAACTGCAATACATCTGCCTGGAATATTATGCGGTCAAATCGCGGACAATGTGACAGGAAAAATCAACGGCGTATATGTAGTGATCAGAGAGCAGCGCAGTGGTAATCATATGTTGAGCTATGCTTTAGTATGGCACAGGGTCACACAAAGTCCTTTATGTTAGTTTTAGCCTTTTAAATAAAAAATTCACACCATAATCGCCAGGTCACTGTTACCAGTGCTGAATAAAGTGATAACATGTGTCTGTAACAGCTTATAATAACACTAAATAAACAGAGTTTATGCCTCTAGGCAATGGGGCTCCATATGGATATAGTTAATAGTGTACAGAACATATGCGTTCATTGTCGGCGTCATTATAGACATGGCCAGGATCCCATCACTGAAGCATACCTTCCAACCTCCCCAAATCTGAGAGCTTTGAAGGTACTTATTACAGCAGAGCTACAGTTTTTTTTTTTTTTAAACACCTGAAAGTGATCATCATAGATATAAATGATGTAAAAACATACTATACATATGTCGTTTGTAATTTTTTATGTATATGGGCAAAGGTATGTTTTCTCATTACATATGCAGGATCTGCATCCTGCTTAAAGTGGTTGTAAACCCCTGACATGAAAAAGGAACAAAATCATATACTTCTATGGTGTGTGCTTGCCTCAATCCAAAGCACCTAATGTGCTCTCTCTTCTCTCTGCTATCTACATTAGTCACTTCTACACCTGTCACGAGGGCCACGTACCTGAGGTGAGACCGAAGTAGTGGGGAGGCCTCCCTTGCACCTCGGGTCCTTGAAGTCCTGCAATTTGGCAGTGTCTATTCAGGTCCTGTAATTTGGCAGTGTCTGGGCTGGGCTTAAATAGGGAAGTTTGAGGTCACTTCCTGTGTGCCTCCTGGCTCCTGGGCATTTTCCTGCCTTTTTTCCCTCAGGTTGAGGTCACTTCCTATGCGCCTCCTGGGCGTTTTCCTACCTTTTTCCATCAGGTCTTCTGCGCAGGGAGGCGTCTTTGGCGCATGCTCAGTTGGCACAGATTTCCTCTTGCGTCAACGCGCCATTGGTGCATGCGTAGTAAGCCCTGGACTCTTACAACACCACAGAATGGCCTGGCTCGCCTGCCTCCCCCTCTTCAGTACACAGAAAGTTATTGACACCTTTTAGCCATGCATGTTTCCCTATAGGACTGTGCAGAGGGAAGTGTATCCATTCCCTCCACTCAGGTCTCAGATTACACTCAGCTCTTTGTTCTGTGCTGTGCAGTGTGTGACACCCGATTCCCGCCCCCTGCCTTCTGGAGCTCCAAAAATACTGTGTAAGTTCTATACTTTGAACAGCTTTAGAGGAGAGAGGGCTACAAATAAACATGTACAACTTACATAGGAGGCTTTGTTTCATCTCTGTGTATCACCTGAGGCCAGTTAGTTCACTAGGTGTATGGAAGAGTTTACAACCACTTCAATATCAGTGCACAGTGGTAGTGTTCCAACTGAACTGTTCTCAGTTGAAGCCTCCACAGATAGTGCTGTCCACCACAAATTAAATGGAGGTTCCAGTGGGTAAGCCCCTTTTATTTTAGTGGAACAATGCCAAAACATAGGTTTTCCCCAGGACTTATCTACTTTTAGAACATGTCTAAATCCAAGAAAAAAAGTTAATATGTTACAGCTTACCAGTCTATACATGCCATGGCTGCATTCATTTTCTTTTTTTCAGGCTTCTTTAGGCAATCCTACCAGTAACTCACTTCCTGTTCTAGAGTGACAACACTCACATAGTCTATTGTATCTATGGGGAAGCAGTGTTGTCACCATAGGAGAGGACTACAAACTCCTCACTCGCTCCTATTTTCTATAACAACGGGGAAAGGGGTTTCATAGTCAACAGAGATAACGGGGGAACGATGTAACTGGTAAGAATACAGCACACAAAGTTATCAGATAACTGGGAACAATGTAATTGGTAAGAATACAGCACAGGAAGTTATCAGATAACCGGGAACAATGTAACAATACAGCAAAGGCAGATAGCATGGAAAGTTATAGTATCATAAAATTTCTGGCAAAACCAACCGGTATTTTCAAATTGCAATTATCAACCCGAAATAACTGAACACTTTCATTGATATTTTTGACAAACCAAAAGGGATCAATTAAAATAAATTCATATTTAGGGATTTCATCTCTTATCTCAAAAAAAAGTACTTGTTTTTTGGTTGATAATTTCTTTATATGATGTGTTTAGTAGTATGGATTAAAGGGGTTGTAAACCCTCCTGTTTTTTCACCTTAATACATCCTATGCATTAAGATTAAAAACATCTGACAGTTACCGGCTCCCCAGCCCCCCCCCCCCCCGTTTTACTCAGTGCAGCCATTGGCTCCTGCTGCTCTCAATCAAATCCAATGACACGGGCGCCAGGGGGGCGGGGCCGAGTCTGGCATTCGTGTCTATGGATGCAAATACTGGACTCGGGGGCGCATCTGCAAGGTAACCCCCCAGGAGAGCGCTTCTCCTAGGGGGTTATCTGATGTGGGGTGGAGCCGCGAGAGCCACCGAGGGACCCCAGAAATGGACGATCGGGGCCACTCTGTGCAAAACGAGCTTTACAGTGGAGGTAAGTATGATATTTTTGTGATTTAAAAAAAAAATAAGAAATACAATCGATCACAGTTATTTGACTATTGGGTTTGGTGATTGATGAGAACCAGGATCCCCCTACACCAGATGTTCTAGTTTAATCACTGTCTGGGGCATAATGTTTGTACACAGCATACATCATATATGGATTATCCAATGAGTCCTGTTGTATGTATTTGACTATACAGTGGGGATCGAAAGTTTGGGCACCCCAGGTAAAAATGTGTATTAATGTGCATAACGAAGCAAAGTAAAGATGGAAAAATCTCCAAATGGCATCAAATTACAGATTAGACATTCTTATAATATGTCAAAAAAAGTTAGATTTTATTTCCATCATTTACACTTTCATAATTACAGAAAACAAAAAAAAGGCCCTTTTGAGAACTACCTAGCAGAACCCAGGCTCTGTGCCATCAATCATTAGTGCTTAAATGGGGGAGGAGTGAGAATTTGTCCACCGACATAGACTATTCAACACAGTCAGTGTTGATGAGGGAATCCCTCCCACAGCGCTATTGTGTTCTGCCTGCAGAGAGCCTTCCTTAATGGCAGAACGCAATGCTCACTGCTGACGGCTTTATCCTCCAGCAGTGATCGCATGCAAAAAAATCCTATCGACTTCAGTTCAACCAGCCTGCCCATGGATGGATCGGATCTAGTCTGGTCCCTGCTGCTATGGGCGGCTTACGAAACACGAAGTAGTGACAATAAACATTGTTCTATTCCTTAAAAAAAATGAGAAAAACTCATGATCTCCACCCTTACATATAGCTAAAAAGATTATTGGTGTCCTGCTGCTGGCTTTCCCATGTGGCCTTGGTCCTGAAACTTTGCAGGCACAATCCATTGAGAGGATAATCAGCCACAGCTCAAGGAATCACTAGCAACTTATGTACGAATCCTAGGGTTCCATAGAACCCTGGATGACAATTGCTGGTCTACATGACAGTAAAAGGCTGGAGATCCTCTATGGAGAACAGAATTGTCCATATCCCTGTTGCTGTTGCTTTCCAACTAAAACGTCATGTAAAGTACAGAAAACTGCCTAGATCACAGGTGTCAAACACAAGGCCCGCTGGCCGAATCCGGCCCTCCAGGCCATTTCATGTGGCCCTCACACCTCTCCTGCAGCTGCAGGAGAGCTCCAGCCCTCCTCTTGTCCTCCTCCAGACCCCTACTTTCTGCTTTCAAGCAATGCATCCAGCTTCTTCCCAGCAGCAGCATAAGGAAAGGGGGTGCACTGTGATGTTAGGGAGATTAGGGGACTCAACTTCTGATGGTGGGGTGGCTCTGGACATCTAATGTAAGGGGAGGGGATGCGCTGGACATCTACTCTTACAGATACAACCGGCCCTTTTGAGGACAATCATAATGCTGATGTGGCCCACGATGAAATTGAGTTTGACACCCCTGGCCTAGATCATTAACGAAAAACCACAATATTTATGGTAGAGGCTGCATGTATTTTAAAAGTACCATAATAGTAGATATCACAAAACGTTGTAACATTTGCTCTATAAACATGATTATGCTTGATAAAATGTTATCATAACTGACAGGTCTTCTTGATGTTCACCTCTAAGGTTGTTTGAAATGGTTCAGGTTCACAAAAACATGATCATAAAGTTCAGAAACTGAGTAGCTATTTTTTTGTGCTTGACATAGCATCAGAATTTCCTGTTTTTCTGCAGCTGCTTGCTTTGAAGTTACTGGGAACAGAATTTTCCATATTATTCACATTCTGCAGTCTCTGAATGCCAGAATTCAAGGACAGCTTCTGAAAAGGCAGCCCCTATACTGCCCAGAACACCACACACAGTATACTAGGGGAGTGGATCAAAACTCACAAAAGAAGACCTGGGGAATATCTTCTCTGGATTACTTTAGTTTTATTTAGACAGTGCAGTCATGATTATGCATTAAGAGTTATTTTGCATTTGTACGCTAATAATATATGATGGATGGATCGCTTTTCCGCAAGCATTTTACAGGCAGTGAGAGGAAGTGCTATGTCACCTCCTTACCGTATGTTTTAACCCTCAGAATGCTGCACAACTGCACTGTGACCGCATGCATTACGTGCAGTTACAGGACGGTTGCGGCACACCTTATTTATTTGACTTCACTTGGTACCCTCTGCCAAATGCCATATGCCCTTTAACTTTTGCCACAGCAGAGAAGCAAAGCATTGCTGGTATAGCATGGGTATAGCTCTGAGAGTCTCCACAGCTCTGTTTGGGTGGGCAGTAAAATCGTAGGGTGGCAGCACCCCTTGTTCCATTTCCCATAATATAAAACAAATAATAAATCTAATGGCGTTGGTGGGAGCCCTCTCACAGTAGGTGTGCAGAACCAGAAACTGAACACTCACAAGCTCACCAGTAGAGTCCTCAAGAGTAATAAGAAACGGTCAGGTGGTTTATCTTTCCCTTTGAAAAAGTCACGTGTTCAGTGACGCAATGCGTCAGAGAAGGAGCCAGGTGTCACTGTTGTGCTTCCGGTCGCGGCCGAGACCGGAAGCTCCCTGAATCTTCATCGCTGTACATTGTAATTTTAAGTGTAAATTACTATATTTTTTCAATAAATATTGCATTGAGATATTACACATTGGAGCCCCTTATCTCTTCCTCTGACTGCCCATTGAAAAACTTATATCTGGAAATCGGGAGCGCTACTGTACCTGGGATTCCACACAGGGGGATTGATCCATCGATCGATAAAATACACACAGCGTTACTAGGCCTGTGGAGGCCGCTGTTGGAGGTGAGAGGCTGGGGGAAACAGTGGGGGGCACCCCGAATGTCACGGACCACACTTGATGCATGGATTGATGCATGGATCAACACTAGGGATGAGCCGAACACCCCCCCGTTCGGCTCGCACCAGAACCCGCGAACGGACCTAAAGTCCATGCGAGCTTTAGAACCCTATTAGTTTTAATGGATGCGAATGTTCGAAATTAAAAGTGCTAATTTTAAAGGCTAATATGCATGTTAATGTCATAAAAAGTGTTTGGGGACCTGGGTAAACATTTTTTTTTAAAACGGACGTTTTTTCAGGAGCAGTGATTTTAATAATGCTTAAATTGAAACAATTAAAGTGTAATATTCCTTTAAATTTCATACCTGGGGGGTGTCTATAGTATGCATGTAAAGGGGCGCATGTTTCCCGTGTTTAGAACTGTCTCTGCAAAAAGTGTAATTTTTGCAAGTAAAAAAGCTATTTAAAATCACTCGCGGCTAATTTGAATTGACGGCTCCCGTAATACAGAGAACAGTCATTCATAAAAAAAAAAGTCATTGATAAAAAATAAAAAAAATAAAAAAAAAAAAGCGTGGGGGTGCCCCCAAATTCAATAACCAGGCCCTTCAGGTCTGGGATGGATATTAAGGGGAACCCCAGCCAAAAAAAAAAAAAAAAAATGGCGTAGGGTCCCCCTCAAAATCCATACCTGACCCTTGAGGTCTGGGATGGATTTTAAGGGGAACCCTAGCCAAAAAAAATGGCGTGGGGGTCCCCCTCAAAATCCATACCAGACCCTTATCCGAGCACGCAACCTGGCAGGCCGCAGGAAAAGAGGGGGGGACGAGAGCGGCCCCCCCTCCCGCCTGAACCGTACCAGGCCACATGCCCTCAACATTGGGAGGATGCTTTGGGGTCCCCCCCCAAAGCACCTTGTCCCCATGTTGATGAGGACAAGGGCCTCTTCCCCACAACCCTGGCCATTGGTTGTGGGGGTCTGCGGGCGGGGGGCTTATCGGAATCTGGAAGCCCCCTTTAACAAGGGGACCCCCAGATCCCGCCCCCCCTGTGTCAAATGGTAAGGGGGTACAAAAGTACCCCTACCATTTCACCAAAAAAGTGTCAAAAATTGTAAAAATGACAGGAGACGGTCTTTGACAATTCCTTTATTAAAATCTTCTTTCTTCTTTCTTCTGGTCTTCCTTTCTTCATCTTCTCCTTCCGTCATCTTCTTCCATCTTCTTCTTCCATTTTCTTCTTCCTCCGATCCGCTTCTTCTTGCGCTGGTCTTCTCGTCCGGCATCTTCTTCCATGGCGTCGGCATCTGTTCTTCTGTCGGGCCGCTCCTCGCAATGGGAGGCTCCCGCTGTGTGAGGCTTCGCTCCGTCTGACAGGTCTTTTATAACGGAGGGCACCTGGTGACCCCGCCCCCCTCTGAAATCATGGGGAAAGCCATAGGGAATTCCCCATGACGTCCCCGTGCGTCAGAGGGGGCGGGGTCACCAGGGGCCCTCCATTATAAAAGACATGTCAGACGCAGCGAAGCCTCACACAGCGGGAGCCTCCCATTGCAAGGAGCGGCCCAAGAAGAGACACCGACACAGACGCCGACGCCATGGAAGAAGATGCCGGACGAGAAGGACGAGAAGACCAGAGCAAGAAGAAGCGGATCGGAGGAAGAAGAAAATGGAAGAAGAAGATGGAAGAAGATGACGGAAGGAGAAGATGAAGAAACCGAAGGATGAAGAAAGAAGAAAGAAGATTTTAATAAAGGAATTGTCAAAGACCGTCTCCTGTCATTTTTACAATTTTTGACACTTTTTTGGTGAAATGGTAGGGGTACTTTTGCACCCCCTTACCATTTCACACAGGGGGGGGGGGGGCGGGATAAAGGGGGCTTCCAGATTCCGATAAGCCCCCCGCCCGCAGACCCCCACAACCAATGGCCAGGGTTGTGGGGAAGAGGCCCTTGTCCTCATCAACATGGGGACAAGGTGCTTTGGGGGGGACCCCAAAGCATCCTCCCAATGTTAAGGGCATGTGGCCTGGTACGGTTCAGGCGGGAGGGGGGGCGCTCTCGTCCCCCCCTCTTTTCCTGCGGCCTGCCAGGTTGCGTGCAGACCTCAAGGGTCTGGTATGGATTTTGAGGGGGACCCTACGCCATTTTTTTTTTTTGGCTGGGGTTCCCCTTAATATCCATCCCAGACCTGAAGGGCCTGGTTATTGAATTTGGGGGACCCCCACGCTTTTTTTTTTTTTTTTTATCAATGAATGACAGTTCTCTGTGTTACAGGAGCCATCAATTCATTAGCCGCGAGTGCTTTTAAATAGCTTTTTTTCCTGCAAAAAATGACACTTTTTGCAGGGAAACTTTTTGCAGCACAGGAAACCTGCCCCCCTTCACAGGCCACCTATAGACACCCCCCAGATGTGATACTGCAATGCTGTTCTAACAGCACGCACACACAAATCCCCAGAAATAGAGCATATATTGTCAGCAGTCAGCAACACACTAACACGCTGACACTGACACATAATATGCGAGGCCGCCGCCGCGGCGGCCTCTTATACCATGGGGCATGTACTAAAGCCCCTGAGCTATATATGGCTACAGGCATCCTGCCTGTAGCCAATTATGGCTCTCCTCGCTGCCTGCGCTGTGATTGGCCAAGCATGCGGGGTCACAGTGCATGCTTGGCCAATCATCAGCCAGCATTGCACTGCGACAAGCGCAATGCATTGCGGGCCGCTCGCATCACACGAATTTGATGCGAGCGGCCCCAATAGTTCTGGGCTCGCCGAGCGGGCGAACGCCCGATGTTCGATTCGAACATGGGTTTGAATCGAACACCGGGCCCATCCCTAATCCACACCCTTTAAACACCAAATCTCACTTAATTGCTTATAGACAGTGCTTTGAATGAACTATTACCGAATAATATTATAGTGGACTTATTTTAATATAATTGTTCTTTCAGTCACTGGGATTTGGTGCTATATTTTTTATATAGTACTTATTTCCTTTTTTTCATTTTTTATTTTTATATTATATATTTTTTATACTTTTTTAAAAGCACTTCATTGGGTGAGTTTGAAGTTCTTTTATAATCACGGATTTGTCGGTGGCACGGATTGCACTTTATATTTATGTTATGCTTATTTGCACACTATATTGATATTACACAGTATTGCACAACACCTATCAGAAGAATTGCACTTTACAATATATTGGATGTATTACATTTTTGGATGAATTTTATTTCTATATATATTGCACATTTTTGGGTTTATTGCACATGAAGAATTTTTGCACAATAGGTTTGTATATAGTAATTTAGATTTCATTTATTATTACGATCATTTTTAATTTAGTCATTCCACCATTTGGAGAAAGGTAGCGCCACATATTATTTATATTGTTACCCATTTTGTGAGATCACATTTATGTTGGCAGCTCCCTATTTTAATTGTTAGTGAGGTTGTGCGCACTGGTTACCCCCCCCCCCCCCTTTTTTATCTTTCCAGAATCTACTAAAATGTTAAATACTGGTTTTGGGTGGATTCACCCTTTAATGATTTTCTTGTTAATACAAACATCTGGTGACTAGTTTTTAAATGGTAAATGTATTTTCAGTAATCATGTCCATATTTGACCTTTTTAATGCCCACCTCATCAAACTTTGAATTACAAAAACAGACCGATAGAGACAAAAAGGTTCTTGTGGGCAGGGTGGCGTTATGTCTTCCACAATTTTAATATCCACTACTATTATTATACACGATTTATATGGTGCCAACGGTTTTCACAGCACTTTATCAAATAAAAGGAGATAGTACAGTTACACAATACATGTCAAGACAAGAGGGACCTGTGTGCGAAGGAGATCTGAGTTTGTGTTTCCAAAATTAAGAAAGGGAAGTGGTTAGATGGGGGATTTTTTTTAAATAAAGGTCTTATGACTTTATGATTGTATTTTGAAATGTATACCTTTTACCTTCTGTTTGCAATTGTGCACTAAAATGTTGCGCTGAAGTACCCGATTTCACCAGCAGGATAAAATTAGAGACTTGTAAAGGGAGATATTTAAAGCAAATTGGTTTTAAAATTTAGAATATTGGGTGATTTGGACATTTTAAAGCTCGCCATAAATGGATCAAAATTCAGCTGATTCAGCAGGAACTGGCGAAATTCTATGAGCAAGGCTGGTTGTACTGAAGTCAATACATCAATCAACTTCAGTGCAACCTGCCTGTCGGAATTTTTTCATTCGATCACTGCCGGCGGCTATAGCTGCAAGTGATCATTATATCCTGATGGCTGGGAAACCTCCCGTCCATGGTTGAAGGAAAGAAATGGGGTTAATGTATGGCCTGCTTAAAGAGGAGCTCCAGGTTCCTTCAGAAAAAATTAAAAGGGACTTTAATATTAGGGCACTGTCCAGGAATCCAGCAGTGTCCTCACCCGAGACAATTTTTCAATCGGCTAGCAGGTGCTTGCGTAGCCATCTTGACTAAGGGAAGCCAGTTTCCTACTACGCTGTGCTTTGTGAATGGGCCGGCTATGGGAGAAGGAGGAGGGGGCCAACCTTCTAGCTCAGTTCGTCACGGGAGCGGGTACCTGGTTTTGACAGGTGGGAGCGAGTACCTGTCAAAACCAGGTACCCGCTCTCCCCTCCCCCACAACAGGTGCCAAATGTGGCAGGGGAGGAGGGAGGAGGCAGACAAGCAAAGCTTGACCTTTCGGGTGGAGGTCTGCTTTAAGCAGTAACATAAGGAAATTTGACAGATTGCCTACGTTTTTGAACACAGTTGTTAATCATCTACAACCCCCAATGATGATCTGGTTTATATATTGATCCAAGACATCATTATTATTGACAAATTATCCCATTTAGAGCATCAGTTTGGTTGATTACAGGAAGAATAAATGTTTGGCCGAGTTTAAAGAATTCAACTTGTGGAATGTTCTGATTTTATTGCAGTCGTAAACATTATCTATAGTGTTCAAATTTAGTATTTTATTAGTTTTTAGGTGTTACAGAAGTTCAGTGAAGGCAAGTAAAATAACATTTAGAGTCATGTTCTACCCTGCTCCTCTCGCCCAGGCCCTGATGTGCATTTTGTGCTCCACTTTTTGGTGCCTACTACCTAACATTTCATAACTAAAGCCTCTAAACCCCATAAATGTAATATATTACAACTAGCCTGTCCTTAGATGTGGTGGCTGCATTTATTTTCTTTATTTTATTTTCTGCCTGTTATGCCTTTCCTCGTAGCGATCGCAGGCCACCGGCGGACATCTAGTCTGCGGGACCCACGGGCACGCTCCCGCAGCGCGTGGCTTGCGCACGCTCGCTAGCCTGGGATTATGAAGGGGTGTACGGGTACGCCCTTTTGCGCACCCCTTCCATTCTGCCGACGTGCGCCGACGTGCGCCGGCGTGCGGCGGTCGGGAAGCGGTTAATATCTTTTATAAATGATGTAGGGTCTGGGATTAAAAGTACCATTTTCGTCTTTGCAGATGACACCAAGCTATGCAGTGGAATAACGTCCTTACAGGAGGTCTCCAATTTACAAGCTGACCTCAATGCACTGTCTAATTTGGCAACTGTGTGGCAAGTGAAGTTTAATGTTGATAAATGTAAAGTTATGGACTTGCGGGCTAAGAATATGCATTCATCATATATACTAGGGGGAGTACAAATACATACGTGGTCGATATAGTGAACTTGGTGTTGAGTTATTCACTTTAAGGTCATCAAAGAGGACAAGGGGGCACACTTTTTGTCTAGAGGAAAAGAGATTTCATCTTCAAATACGGAAAGGTTTCTTCACAGTAAGAGCTGTGAAAATGTGGAATAGACTCCCTCCAGAGGTGGTTCTGGCCAGCTCAGTAGATTGCGTTAAAAAAGGCCTAGATTCTTTCCTAAATGTACATAATATAACTGGGTACTAACATTTATAGGTAGATTTGATCAACGGAATATACGATTGCCTCTCGGGGGATCAGGAAGGAATTTTTTCTCCTCCTGTAGCAAATTGGATCATGCTTTGCTGGGGTTTTTGGCCTTCCTCTGGATCATCTGTGGGTATAGGATTGTGTATATGAGATTGTATGATGTTTTTTTTTTTTTTTTTTTTTTTTTTGAACTAGATGGACTTGTGTCTTTTTTCAACCTGACTAACTCTTAACTAGGTTGGAAATGCTAAACCTGGAGCAGTAAGTATGGCATTGAAGCTCCTAATAAGACCAAGGTGTGTTGACCTTCACCATTGGCAACAACATGACTATAGCAAGTGTGAGCAAAAAATAGGTGGAGGTTAATAGAAATAGTACACTGGCATATTTCTTTAGCTCCAGATAGGTGGGCACGGGTTACCATAAGAAAGGTGTACAATGGTGCTCACGTCTCTGTGGCAGCCCATTCATACATGGGGCTCCAAACTTCTCCACTGTATGTGGGAAAGTTTCAGGGGCTAAAGATTGTGCCACTGCCAGTGTGGTGACATTTCAAGCTAGACGCATTGATGGGCTCCTATCTATACAACCTCCCTGTACTGCGGAATACAACTGCCAGTTCTACCAGAGACACAGAGATATGCAAATTCATTGTATACGTTCAGATGACGATTACAGCCAGTTAGCGCTGGTCATCTGTAATACCTACTTAGACTGTTTGTCATCATGCAGATTTACTTTGATCTTTGTGGATTAGGGAACCGGGCGCCAGAATCTTCCTTACAATGAATAGTTGATTCCTTTGCTAAGTAGACTTGCTTAACTAAAATAACAATAAAACAGTGTCTGCCTTTAAATGCCAGTTAAAGGTACAGGGGATGACAGGGTAGGTCTGCTAAGTAAATTGTACGCCATGCACAACTCTCAGCGTGGGATCAGCCTGACGTTATTTAAGGAAAACACACACACAGACTTTAAAGTAGTTTTAAAGGGCAAGTACAATGAAGTGATAATGTCATCCAGCAAAAACTGGAGCTACAATATATTACCAAAAGTATTGGGATGCCTGCCTTTACACGCACATGAACTTTAATGGCACCCCAGTCTTAGTCTGTAGGGTTCAATATTGAGTTGGCCCACCCTTTGCAGCTATAACAGCTTCAACTCTTCTGGAAGGCTGTCCACAAGGTTTAGGAGTGTGTCTATGGGAATGTTTGACCATTCTTCCAGAAGTGCTGATGTTGGAAAAAAAGGAACAAAAAGGGAGTTAAAGTCTTCACTCTAATTCATCCCAAAGGTGTTCTATCAGGTTGCAATCAGGACTCTGTGCAGGCCAGTCATGTTTCTATACTCCAAACTCGCTCATCCATGTCTTTATGGACCTTGCTTTGTCCACTGTTACAAATCATTTGGTGGAGGGGGGATTATGGCGTGGGGTTGTTTTCAGGGGTTGGGCTTGGCCCCTTAGTTCCAGTGAAGGGAAATCTTACGGCGTCAGCATACCGAGACATTTTGGACAATTTCATGCTCGCAACTTTGTGGGAACAGTTTGGGGATGGCCCCTTCCTGTTCCAACATGACTGCGCACCAGTGCACAAAGCAAGGTCCATAAAGACATGGATGAGGGAGTTTGGGGTGGAGAAACATGACTGGCCTGCACAAGTTGAAGCTGTTATAGCTGCAAAAGGTGGGCCAACTTAAGATTGAACCCTACAAACTTATGCTGGCCATACACTATACAAAAAATCGGCCGAATCCATATTCGAAAAACGAACATTCGGCCGTGAGCACAAACGATAATGCCATCGTTCAGTGGACATAAATGAATACATTTGTTTGTTTTTTTACATATACCTAGTGCAGACAGTTCAGATGGGAAACACATTAACCTTTAAATTTATTGTTCATTCCGCAGAAAATTTCCAAACTTGTCCTTCATTTTTTGGCTCAAAAATGTCCCAAAGATTATCGATTTTGTGCCTATTAACTGGTCGAAAAACGAACGAACGGTCTAAATGACCGAATTGCGGACAATTTTTCGTATAGTGTATGGCCAGCATAAGACTGGGGTGCCATTAAAGTTCATGTGTGTGTAAAGGCAGGCGTCCCAATACTTTTGGTAATATAGTGTATGTTAATGGCTACTCTGTTTACATTAACCCGAGTTTCATATAGTCCAATGCAGCCAGATTACACTGAGTTCCTCACCGGTTGGAAGGGTGGGCACTTCCTGTAAAGGCACTGTGCAAAGTATTCTCTCTCTCTCATTCTCTCTGCTTGATTTGTTAACTAATTAGACAAAAAAAAATGAAACCAGTGGATCAGGATGACAGTGAATCAGCATCCTCCATATCGCCCCAATACAAAGCAGACCTTCACCCTCAACCTAATCTTATCTTGCCCTGCCTCCTCCCCCACTCTTTTCCAATTGGATATAGATTTTTATTTATGAAGTATTTTTGGGGATTTCTTGGATAGCAAAGCAGCATTTCTGCACTTCTTGCCTAGGGGAGAATGACATCTGCGGAAAACAGAAGCACAAGGACACTGGAATGCAAAATGAACACAACAGGTGCAAGGATACAGTGTGCAAGCAGGAACACACGGAGAGTCACCGGGGACAGCCTGGGGGGTACAGAGGGTCATACTGGGGAGCACTGGGAGGTTCTAGCAAACCCACATCAGGAATAGGCGTGATCTGGCACAGGGTCACTAAGAGTATCAGGGTCAAAAGGAGTCTTCTTCAGGAAACAAGGGACTCAAGGAATTACTGGGGGTGCACAAGCAACACTGGAGGACCTGGCACTAGGAAAACAAAGCCTGAGGGAATGAGCCGAGCTTACATAGAATGAGATGGCCTGGCTGGGCTGGGTGTGTAGCTAATTGAATCAACAGCAGGTGGCTAAAGCAGAAGTAAACCACTGAGTGTTTTTTTTATTTTTTATTATTTGACCTGAAAGTTTAGGGCATAATGTGCTAGTATGCATCACCTGAAAACGAAGCATTCCAGCGATGCGCTGTCACCGCTGGAGGCCGCTTCCATCTTCACCCGTTTTCCTTCCAGGTCCACAGACTACGGCTGTGTGACTGGCCACGATAACGTCGTCACTCCTCTGCCATTTACGACACATGACTCTGAAGGAATGGCCGTTCCCTCAGAGCGCATGCACTGATGACATCATCGGCTGCATATACAGTAAATATCTCCAAAAGGGTGAAAGTGAGATATTTACAGTATCTATAGGTAAGCTTTATTATAGACTTAGCTATAGGTACAAGCAGTGGCGGCTGGTTCTTATCATTTGCGAGGGGGGGGGGGGGGGGGGGGGAGCGCAAGCAAACTGAAAAAGACTGAAACAAAAATATAGATTGCAGCCATTGTGCCGTCAATTGCAACCACTGTGCCCATCATATGCAGCCACTGTGCCCATCATATGCCAACTGTGCCCATAATATGCAGCCACTCTGCCCATCATATGCAGCCAACTGTGCCCATCATATGCAGCCACTGTGCCCAGCAAATGCAGCCAACTCTGCCCATCATATGCAGCCACTTTGCCCATCATATGCAGCCAACTGTGTCCATCATATGCAGCCAACTGTGCCCATCATATGCAGCCACTGTGCCCATCATATGCAGCCAACTGTGCCCATAATATGCAACCAACTGTGCCCATAATATGCAACCAACTGTGCCCATAATATGCAGCCAACTGTGTCCATAATATGCAGCTAACTGTGCCCATCATATGCAGCCTCTGTGCCCATCAAATGCAGCCAACTGTGCCCCATTAATTGCAGCCTCTGTGTCCATAATATGCAGCCACTGCGCCAATAATATGCAGCCTCTGTACCCAGCAAATGCAGCCAACTGTGGCCATCAATTGTGGCCTCTGTGCCAATAATATGCAGCCACTGTGCCCCTCCCCCCCCGCCCGCTGTCTGCCCGGCACTTACCCCATCATGGTGGTGGGTCAGGCGCTGAGCTGTGGGATGGGTAGCGATGGCTCCTGTGTCCTCTGTGCGCGTCTTCTTCCTGTTCTGCTAGGCAGCCAATGGTATTGCCTCTGCCTTCAGCCAATCAGGTGACCGGTATTACATCCACGCCTCCTGATTGGCTGAGAGGCGGTTCAGTGTTAGAAAGGCAAATGTTAATTTGCTTTGCTAACACACATGGGTGGACTGCGAGCGCAATGGATTGTGCTCACAGTTCACCTTTTTTGAAGCCTATTAGAGCCTATGGCTCTAATCAGGTGCTTCAAAAACACCCTCCCGCCACTGGAATTCAGGCGCCTGGTGCCCAAAAATGGGCTGGACGCCTGAATAGGGTGTGGCTACAGCGCCCATGGATAGATTCATGCAATGCATGAATCTATCTATTTTACATAGAGGGGGTGGCTGGAGAGGGGGGCGGTGCCCGTGTGCCCTTAATGGACCCACCGCCACTGGGTACGAGTCAGAGATGAGAGTTTACTCCCATTTTAACACAAGTCTTGTTAACAGCAGAACCTTACAAGTTAAAGTGTTACTAAACCCACAACAGTAAAATCAGTCTGTATATGCAGTAAAGCATGCTTGTTATACTCACTGTGGAACCTAAGGGGTCAATCCTCTGCATTGTGTAAAAATGCTGTTTGATCCTGTCTTCTCTGATCCTCCCCTTCTTCCACAGTCCCGAAAGCATCGCCTGATAGAACAGAGCCTTGGGGGCAAGCTGCACATGTTCAATTTGGTGTGTATTGCTAGAGAGTTTTTTTTTTTTTCTTGGGAGGGTGCATGTGATCAGCACAGGGCCAATCAGCATTGTCCAGACAGAGAGTCAGGGGTCCTGCAGCCTCATAGGACCATGTAGGGGAGAATGAGAAGCTTTAACCAGTGCTCGGCCGGACACTGATAGAAATCACAAGACTGCTCTAACTGCTGATGAGAAAAGGTATTTAGCCCCCGGTGACACCGGTGCAACTTGTCATGCGATCGTTTCAAATTGCATGACAAGTCGCACCCTATTGTCCGCAGTGGAAACGGTCAAATCGTAGCACCGATTTTAAAGGTAGTTCTTGCACTACTTTTTGCAAGTTCAGGTACGACTTGCATAGACATCTGTGCATGAAATCACAGATGTCTTCCAAGTAGCACCTGAAGTAGTACTACTTTGAAATTGTGCTACAAGTGAAGTAGCACAATTTCAATGTTGTGTTCGGTGTGACCGGGGGCTTAGCTGTTTATGTATTTACTAAAATAATTGCATTTCCATGTTCTGTGTACTCTGGGAGACCAGATACAGTAAATGCAGGGTCCTGGGTTCAGTAACACTTTAACTATATAGAACTACATGTACCCGCATGCCTGCTGCTCTTTAGGAATAGAGGCTAAGCTGCAAATCTGTGACAACAATTTATTGAAGGTACAACATTTAGCAACATATTGAGCTAGAGGCGCCGCTCTTCTCTTTTATACTCTGCAGCTCCTGCTGGATTTTGCTTCTAATCCCCTTGTGGAGGCTTCCATTTGTGGGTGGACATTTTATGGTTACACAACCCATCACATTGCTATAATCTTTTTATATTTCAAAACTAGTCAAAGTACTATGTCTGAGCAAATCACTTTTGTTTTAATTCTAATGCTATTTATTTTGTATTAATACATTTTTTATGATTGTCCATATATCTTATTCTGTACTTTTCCCTTACTGTCCTGAGGTAGTCCACTTTCTCCTTTTTCCCCTGGTGAAACCTGGTTGGGGACCAGGTTCCCAAACCCCTATTCCACTTAATTTTGGATGATGGTACAAAATGTTGTTCTAAATGTTTATATTTATGGTTACTATCCTTAGAGGCCACCCATTTTCTTATTTTTATATTGACTATAAACTGAAAGACCTATAAATGGTTGTGGAACGAAGCATTTGAGTTTCCATTATTTCTTATGGGGAAATTTGCTTTGATATACAAGTGCTTTGGATTACAAGCATGCTTCTGGAACGAATTATGCTCACAATTCAAGGTTTTACTGTATATGGATCATACCAAAATGAGAGACAAATGGGGAGGGACAGAGGGACTTTGTTCCAAATCAGGGAAAGTCCCTCGAAATCAAGGACAGTTGGGAGCTTTGCCTATGTACCTGTTTTTCCTTCCTCCTAGATGTTTAATAGGTTTAATAGACATGCTTCCTGAATGGCTCCTAGGTTTCACTTGCTGTCTGAAGTCCTTTTCCAAGTCTTGTTCCTTTCCGAATAGGTTGTAAGCAGAGCACTTTAGTAATTATGACCTGGGACATGCGGATACAGCCCAAACACTGGCCTACTCTGTATGTATATACAGCGCAGATTTGTGTATACATAGCCCGTGCTTTTACTGCGAGGAAGAGAGGAACTCCCCTTCTCGTGTTTATACGAATCTGTTTATATAACGTCTCACTTGTCGGTCTGACGCTCCAACGGGGAAAGTGGAGAAGGCACACTCCATGTATAAAACGTGCTCCTAATTACCATGCAGCAGGAAAGCTTCAGCTCCACAGACAGCCTTTCCTTCTGTCAGGGAGGTTTGCTGGCTCGGTTGCCGAGCTCAAGGCTACATGGGAAATTGGAGACGAGACGCACAGTAAAAAGTCGCAGCTGTTGCAGATCCTCTGATGAACTATTGTCAATGGACAGTTTAGTGAAATAAGTGGAATAAAAATACCCCTTAAGACAAAAACTTTCTCTGTTAGGCCCCCTTTGCTCCTATATGGTCCAATAGTGAGCGTCATGTCCCAAGTAAATATGCAGTGCGTTAAAGTAATCTAATTATTTGAATAGGTTGTGGAAGAACCAGAACCAGAACCGTGCATTACTGTGTGTTGTGATGCCCTGCAATGTGGGTGCATTGAAGATGTGTTCGTTTAGCGCAGTGGCCTCCAAACTGGCCCTTTGCTTGCCTTTATCTGGCCCTTGGGACACAATTTTTCCAACTGATATGAGAGACATGTGCAATTCCTTCCGCTTGTATACAAATTTAGACAAATTTATGGTTATTCTATGATTTGGATGTATCCAAATCTCTGAATGAAATAGTAATGAATAGTAACTTTCAATGAAATCCATTAAAAAATGTTTTTCCTTTTATTTGTTTTCTAACGAATTCCAACTTTTTAGGAAGATTAGAATTCGGATTGGTCGAAAAACGATCGACCAGTTAGAATTCTGCGTGAAGAAATAGCTGGTTGTTAAGCAGTGGTCCAGGAAGCCAGCCGCCCGCGTCCTTAACAACCATGAGTCATCATCTGTCAGCGGGCTTCCCCACTGACAGATGAATGCACAGATAAAGAACGCCGGCAATTGCCCCGTAATAGAAAATTAAAAAAAAAAAACAGTGTAGGGTTCCCCTCCAGTCGAAACCACAGGAAACTGTTTTTGACAAGTCCTTTAATAAAAAAAAAATAGCGCCCTTCGATGTACATTCATCATCAATCACGACGCCTGCCGAACCTGAAAAATTGAAAAATTGCAAATTGCTTTGCCTCCTGGGAGGCTACCCGCTGTATGCCCTCTCTTTGCTTTGAGAGTTCTTATATAGGCAAGGGGCGGGACCACCAGGCTATGTCAGTCGGTGACACCACGTCGTGATTGACGATGGATGTACATCGAGGGACACAATTTTTTTTTTTTTTTTACACTTTTTGGTGAATGATGTACCCGATATCCATTCACATGGGGGGGGGGCAGAATCCGGGGGATTCCGATAAGCCCCCCACCCACATCCCAGGGTTGTTCGGAAGAGGCCCTTGTTCCCATCAAGGTTGGGACAAGGTGCTTTGAGGTGGGGGGGGGGGGTGGAGTCCCCCCGTCCCAAAGCACCCACCCCCCATGTTGAGATCATGTGTCTTAGTTTGGTTTAGGAGGGGGGGGGGTGCTCGCTTGTCCCCCCATTTTCTGACCTGCTGGGCTGCATGCTCGGATAAGGGTCTGGTATGTAACTATGTATGGATTTTGGGGAGGACCCCAAACCATTTTTCTTTTACATTTTGGTGTGGGGTTCCCCTTAAAATCCATACCAGACCCAAGGGGGGTTAAACATTTTTTTATTGCTGAGCATTTTCCAGCATTCTTTATCTTTACATTCATCTGTCAGTTGTGTAGCCCGCTGACAGATGATGACTTATGGTTGTTAAGGATGTGGGCGGCCGGCTTCCCGGCCCGCTGCTTTACAACCAGCTATTTCTTCACACAAAATTCGAATCGTCGATCGCTTTTCCGACTGATCCGAATTCTAATCGTTCTGAAAAGTTGGAATTTGGTAGAAAATTTATAAAGTAAACAAATTTTCATGAAAACGAAATTGAAATTTACCGAAAACAAAATGAAACTAAACAAATTCCGAAACCAAACTAAACAAATTCCATAATGCCATAAAAGTAACATAATGAATCTATCCGTAACTAAAAAATTTTTTCCGTTCTGCACATGTCTAATTTACTCCCACTGACGCCAAAGATGTTGTACTATTTCTCCCACTGACACCAATGATGAGGCATTATTCCTCCATTGACACCAAAGTTGGGGCACCATTCCTCCTACTGACACCAAAGATGAGGCACTATTCCTCCACTGACTCCAAAGATGAGGCACTATTCCTCCACTGACACCAAAGATGAGGCACTATTCCTCCACTGACACCAAAGATGGGACATTATTCTTCTCACTGACACCATCGATAGGGCACTATTCTTAATACCATTTCCTACTCCCATAAGCCACAGTCTGGCCCCCCTCTAAGGTCTAAAGAGCAGTAAACTGTCCCTTTGTTTAGAAAGTTTGGAGACCCCAGGTTTAGCGCATTGGAGTATCATTCAAAATTAAGGGCAACACAGCACAGTAGGTTAAAATGGGTAAGTATATGTATGTAGCCAGCCTACATCTTGGATAGTGAGAGGAAAGGTTAAAACTTGTGTCAGGTTTAAACATAGTGCCACCAATTCCAATAAAAATTAGGCCACATGTCCCTGTACAAGAAAATGGCGTTGGGCTTTGTGTACATCCTGTCCATCATGGGAATATTCTGTTGGGGGGCATTTTAAAATGCTGTCTGTGTCTCTGTAGGGGTGATTTTTTTTTTCTCACTTCAAATCCCAATGACCAATTGTCTACAGGGCAGGATGGACATAAATGCCAACTGTTCCAGATTTTCCCGGGATTAGTTCCAAGTTTTAGACCTAATGATGCTGTGATCACAGTGTTACCCTTATTTCAGTGCATCCGGATAAACCACATAGGGGCAGGGATTGGGCAGGCCACTTAGGTAAATCGATGTGGTCTGGATTGGACTACCCAGTCACAGGGTGAGTCCAGGGTAGACTGTGGGCTGTGTTAACTGTGTTCCAGGGACGGTGACTGAAATGTTGGTGAGTATGGAAGTGAGGTGCACCTTCCCCCTTGTATTAAAAAACTGTTCTTGCTTCATAATTCTAACTGGGAATTACAAAGTGACTTGAATTAACATACTGTCCCCCATCACATATTCAGTCGATTCTTTTCTCCAAATGGACCTTTCCCACTAAGGCAAAATTGAATTTTTCATACATTTAAAAGGGAACCTTTTAAGGCAAAACATGACAGATGCCATAGTTGACTCCTTTGTAAGAGGGCAGGCTGGAGACTTTCATACCTTTCTTTACATCACTACTTAAGATGGCCATACGTGGTTTGAATGTTTCCTGATTCCTGGTGAATTAGTCGAAATTTGAGCTGTGGTGGGCCCTGTTAGCCCTTTTAATTGACTTTTTGGCCAAAATTTTGGCCAAACAGTGTCTGCATCCAGTCAGATTGGGGCACTGAACAGATATTGAGCAGTTTTTGGCATTCCTCTATCCACACTGTTTAGTGTGGTTAAATGATTTCTCTTGTTCAATCCAGGGAGGTAGGTGAGGGAGAGACATCTACATGTATATGGCCAGCTTTAGTGAGTCACCTCTTGGCAAATGATATGCAGGTTAGGAGCCCCAATTTCCCGGCTAAATACTTGTTACAGATCAATGACTAACCAAGAAGCTGTAAGAAACTGTAAACATGAAACTTGCAACTTTAGAAGTGCAAGTTCCTTCCCCGTTGTGCTTTAGAAGGTGTGGTATGGACGGCACAATGTTCCATGTCTGGTGGACATGCCCAAAAGTAAAGCGATTTTGGATTCGTATTTTCATATATTCCCTTTCCCTCACACAGGTGAACCTCATTAGGTTCCCATGACAGGCACTTACTGGGTCATCCGGTGGAGGGAGCCCCTGAGACACGCAAGGAGACTCATAGCATTTATTTTTAGGGCAGCCAGAATCTCTATTGTCAGGTCATGGAAGTCCCCCACGATCCCATTTGACTTGGTGAAAACCAAGTTGTCTTGGAATATGGTCAATGAGCATTTCTCGGCAATACTACTTGATAAACAGGCCTTGTTCGATAAAATCTGGGAGCCCCAGATCAAATACTTGTCGGATGCTTTATAAGTTGTGCTTATTATTCTGGATCAGGGTCCAAATAGGGTGCTTACTGTATTGCCCCTTTTTTTCCTTCCCCTTTTTCTTTTTTCTTTCTACTCACTCTCCTTTCTGTTTCTCTCTACAACAGATATCATTATATAGTAGGAAACAATGTTATTCATTCCTCTTGTAATGCACCACATTCTGACATTCTGGTATGCATAGGAGGAATATTGACTGTTTTACATGCTATTGTTGGAGCTTTGATATTTTCCTCTGAAATATTGAATACAAGTTATTGGAAAAGAAGTGCAAGTTCAGTAGTGGGTCCCATACTTCTAATTTCAAGGAAAGTTTCCCTTAACATTCGAAAATTGGAAAGGTTGTTGTATAAGTTACAAGAATGTATGTGATGTGCTCAGTCATACTACAGAGCTGTATGTGTAAATATATAATATATACAGAATGTTGTTTTTTACTATGTTGTTAGTAGTTCTTTTATATGAAAGTTGTGGTTTCAGCACTCTTTACTCTGTAATAACATACTGCTGTTGATGTATATATAAACCGCTACACTGAATGAAAGAGAGCTTTTAATGTAAATGTCACAAAACAGAAAAAAAATGTTGTATAAATATACCGCTAATAGCAAAATAGCTGAAATTCCTCTAAGGTCCCTGATTGCAACTTTTTCTTTTACAGTCATGCATTTTGTATGTGTATGAGGCTCAGGAAATGATGTTCATTTTATGCTTATGCTCCATTTAAAGGTACACAGCCGTCAAAAGTGTAAAAAAATAAAAAGAAACTACAGAGGGGGGACACCGTAACATGACCCGGCCTTCTGCTTATCATTCAGGCATATCTGCTGACTATCAAGCCACTCTGGGTACTTTGCTAGTTGCCAGTAATCTGGTTTTGTAGAAACATTTGTCTGTGCTTGATTTCCAATTTTGGCAATTCTGATCCTCACTATCACATTAACTTTTTTCTCTGGAGGACCTCATCATTCCTTTGACATCATCTTACACTATCCACCATTCTAAGGGCACTACGGATCCCCCCACCATCACATTACCCCTTTTCCCTGGAGGACTACATCATTCCTTTGACATCGTCCTACATTTTCCACCATTCTCATTACTATACAAACCAAGGCTAGCTGATCAGAAAAGCCAATCAGAGAGTGTGACTAAACACATTGGTCAGTACTGTTAAGGGGGTTTTATGACATTGGTATGACATTGAATCTTTAATTATCCATTGATATGTGCCCATTGAAAAAGAGCTATCTCTATGAAAACTGATTGAGGAGCATTCTTTAGATTCATCTGCTTTCCATAGACACAGCTATATTTATATTTTCGATTTTCCTCTTATGATGACTGGAATAAAGCACCAATTTAGCCCAGAGATATAGATGGTACATATTGTTATAGCGAACATTCGGAAGTTATACTGTATATATACATGTGTGTGTGTGTGTGTGTATATATATATATATATATATATATATATATATATATATATATATATATATATATGTGTGTATATATATATATATATATATATGTGTATAAAAGCATAGGAGGGGCTAGAGCAGGGGTGTCAAACTCAATTTCATTGTGGGCCACATCAGCATTATGATCGTCCTCAAAAGGGCTGGTTGTATCTGTAAGATTAGATGTCCAGCGCATCCCCGCCCCTTACATTAGATGTCAAGAGCCACCCCACCATCAGAAGTTGAGTCCCCTACTCTCCCTAAGATCACAGCGCACTCCCTTTCCTTATTCTGCTGCTGGGAAGAAGCTGGATGCATTGCTTGAAAGCAGAAAGTAGGGTTCTAGAGGAGGACCAGAGGAGGGCTGGAGCTCTCCTGCAGCTGCAGGAGAGGTGTGAGGGCCACATGAAATGGCCTGGAGGGCCTTGTATTTGACACCTGTGGGCTAGAGGGATGTAAATATGTCTCTGTTAGATTCTTAGATTCAATGGGGGAGAATTACTAAAACTGGTGCACTCAGAATCTGGTGCAACTGTACATGGTAGCCAATCAGCTTCTAACTTCAGCTTGTTCAATTAAGCTTTAGCATTGATAATAAAACCTGGCAGCTGTTGGTTTCTATGCAGAGCTGCACCAGATTTTGTACTCTCCAGCATTAGTAAATAACCCCCAATGTGTTCTGTGCCAGGATTTATAAATGATTAATTTGTGGCACTGCACTCATGTAGTCACTGGAGAACACAACTTGTTAGATGTAGGGGATTCTTAGAAAATGTCTTCCTTCCACATTTTCAGTCTTAGCCTTCAGAATGTAGACAGTGTAAATGTACACAATGAGCTTGAAAAGGGACAAGGTAAAAAAAGGCAGAGTGAGGCTCGTTAAGGTTATATTTGCAAAGTAGCTTGGTCTATTTAAAAAGGAAATGTTTATAAGTACAATTATTAGGATAAGCCTTTCACTGATCTACTTAGGCTTTGTCTGGAGTTTACCTGTCTAAAGAACATTACCTTGATTACTGTGGTCACTATGATCTTCGTTATTTTCCGCAGAGCTCATCGCAATGACATGGAAAACATCTATCCATTCCTGTTCCTTGGTGCCATCTACTCCTTGTTGGATCCCAACCTGAACATCGCCAGAATTCATTTCTTCATCTTCTTTGCGGGCCGTCTAGTACACACAGTTGCTTATGTGCTTTCCTTGAAAGCTCCGACGCGTTCAGTGGCCTACAGCATCGCTCAGCTTCCCTGCTTCTCTATGGCTCTGCAGATTCTCTACTCTGTTACTTCTTACTGGTAAATGAGAATCCAGTAATCTAATCCACTAGGACCATGTGAAAGGTTTAATTTCCTTGCAGTGGCAGGGATGCAGATCAATACTGCATCTGCAAAGACTGTGTACTCTAACAATGTTAACAGTATTGACTGACATTTTGTTTCCATAATAGTGTTCACGGTTTCTGATGAATATTGTATATTGTGCAGAACAATGATGAAGTGTTTTTAGAAACTTTTATTTGTCCTGTTTCTTCAGTGGTATGTGAGTCCTGTTTTTTTTCCCTTTTTTTTACTTGTGTGCCATTTTGTTGTTGGGCTATCTAAATGTTCAAGATACATGCTTTAAATCTGTCCATATTTTGGAAGGGAAGTCCATATTCCTGGACCCCTCAGGGGCAGGTCTTCTTCTTGATTCAAAGGTGGGCATGGTTGGTTGAATTGGCTTTATTAGTTTTGATTGGTATAGTAACATCATTGTTTAGGCTTAAAGGGAACCTTTGCTTTTCCCATGCAAAGCAAAGCAACAGGTCCTCTTGATCCATCCATTTTAGTGCTCCCCTCACAGCTATATATATATATATATATATATATATATATATATATATATATATATGCGCACACACGCTATATTTCCAGAAGTATTGAGGCTCCTGCCTTTACGCCCACATGAACTTTAATGGCATCCTAGTCTTAGTCCGTAAGGTTCAATATTGAGTTGGCCCACCCTCTACAGCTATAACAGCCTAAACTCTTCTGGGAAGGCTGTCCACATGGTTTAGGAGCGTGTCTATGGAAATGTTTGACCATTCTTCCAGAGGCGCATTTGTTAAGTCAGGCACTGATGTTGGATGAGAAGGCCTGGTGTTCTATCGGGTTGAGGTTGGGACTCTGTGCAGGCCAGTCAAGTTCCTTCACCCCAAACTCGCTCATCCATGTCTTTATGGAGCATGACAATTGTCCAAAATGTTTTGGTATGCTGACGCCTTAAGAGTTCCCTTCACTGGAACTAAGGGGTCAAGCCCAACCCCTGAAAAACAACCCCACATGACCTTGCACAAAGCAAGGTCCATAAAGACATGGATGAGCGAGTGGAGGAACATGACTGGCCTGCACAGAGTTCTGATTGCAACCTGATAGAAGACCTTTGGGATGAATTAGAGCGAACACTTTAACTCCCTTCTTGTTCCTTCTTGTCCAACATCAGCGCTTCTGGAAGAATGGTCAAACATTCCCATAGACACACTCCTAAACCTTGTGGACAGCCTTCCCAGAAGAGTTGAAGCTGTTATAGCTGCAAAGGGTGGGCCAATCCTACTGACTACGACTGCTATTAAAGTTTATGTGCATCTAAAGGCAGTCCCACTACTTTTTCTAATATAGTGTATCTATGTTTGCCCTTGGGAAGCAAGAAAAGAAGACCTGTGTAAAGCTCAGGTTGCGACTCGGAGCTTACACAGAGCTTCCAGACTCCCCCCCCCCCCCCCAGCTTCCACTGGGAGCTGCCAATTACCAAATAACCAGGACTGTTACATGGGAGTGAATAAAATACTCCCCATACCCAGTAGTACTGGATGTGTTGCTTTGCTTCCCAAGGGGAACAGAGCAGTAGGAGGGTAAAAGTTAAGCGAGTATAAAGAGCTGGGGGGGGGGGGGGGGCAGGAACTTATCAAACCTGTTACTTTGCTATGCATGGGCAAAGCACAGGTTCATGTTATTGAATCTATTGTTTTCAAACCATAATGTTGGCAATCACAAGCCCAAAAATAGCAGGCAGCATTTCTGATTTCAAGCACTGCTTGCAATAATTAGGCTGCTAGAAAGCCAGGATGGAGCCTATAGGGGATAGGCATACATTTCCCTGCTAACTGTTTTCAGAAAATATCTGCCTGTTTATAGCCTCAGGCAGGTTTTTACTTACTATCTGGAACTTCTGACATTTGTTGGAAGCACTGCTGTGTCTCAACATTATTCAGAGCTAGATTTGAATTGTATGTCCCCCTAGGCAACATTTATTCTGCTGCCCCCCTGTGGCCACCGACTTCCAAACACCTCATATACAGCGTAGTAGGCATTTCCTATTATTAATCTTAAAGACGACTTTTGTAAGAAAGATGTGTGAAACATGATTAAAGAAGTCTGCTTCTAACTTCAGACCCTTCAATGTGACTCACTTCACAACGTACAAAATACTCTTCTCCTGAGCAGATGAACTATTACAAGAGTTATCTCAAAGCGGTATTAAACTAAAACCATGTTATATATTGCAGCTTACCAATCATTGAATGTGGTGGCTGCATTTGTTTTCTTTTCTTTGGCTTTTTCCCTATTTTCACCTGGCGATCTGGACAGTAACACACCTCCTGTGTGAGTAAAACACAACTCTGGTGGAATGAGAACAGGAGGCACAGCAGACATCAGCATTGTCAGTCTGGGGGGAGGATAGTGTTAAATGTACTAGCAGATTTAGATACACTTACAAACTGACACTAAACTCCAGCTCATACTTTATAAGCAGTTACAGCAAACAGTTTTGTTTTCCTTTTGAGATAAAGGTTTTGCATGAATAATTAATAGCTGATCATGTTAATCACCTCTGCCAGTGTTAAGTAGTTTGTCTCATCCATGTAAAAACTGATTTATTTCTGCTGGAGAGTTTGTGCTTTGATGCGATGGCTTCTACACCTCAAGCTGGATCTGATGACCTCACAACATCGCCTCCACCATTAGTACATTACCCTGAACTGAGGAATTAGCAATTTGTATACATGAAACACGTTTTTTGTTACTTTGGTGAAATAAAGAAACTTAATTGACTGATTGATTGACTTGAATGATTAAACCACATGACCTACCTTTAGACAAATGACAACGGACGCCTCTGCCGATCGAACCACCGATGATAAGCTTTTTTCAAAACCTCTTGTAATGTAACGATTTCACAAACCCATCTGAGAGTTCTGTAGAGAATCCAGGATTGGGAACCCCCCGGCATCCAGAGTGACCAAGCGAATCCTCGGTGGAGACAGCTTTTCTCCACCTGCATGCTTGGAAGGTTGCAGATCTCCACTCGGCAGGGTGATCTCATCCTCAATAGAGGTAAGTTATTTTCCCATGTCATTTTCCTATTGATGAACCTTTTGAGCCAACTACCAATTTTTTGGGACAACTTACAACACTATAATGGCTCTCCCTCCTTTTTTTTTTTTCCAGTAGACATTCCAAGCTGCACCAGAGACTACTGGCCAGACCCTTGGGATGGTACCCCTTAGATCTTCATGGATCATGACATCCTATATCTTATCATGTTTCATGTTAGAACCCTATATGATTCAGAGTTCAGTAAATAAGGCTTTACACATCTCCAGTATTTCATACATTTCCAAGAGAAGAGACTTTAGGCTTAATTCACAAAGCTTTAAGACAAAGTTAAGTATTTTTATTTTAGACATGTGACTGTCAGGGCCATCTTAATAGCATCCTAGGCCCCTGGGCAAAGTAATGCACTGGGGCCCCTATCAGGCTGCCCTAATTTACACTCTCAAGAATTAAAGTATAAATAGTTGATAGAATTAAACATATATTTATTAGTACTTTAAATAATATTGATTTTAAACAATAAGAAGACTAATCAACAAAAGGGCACAGGAAGGTGGGTGGGGGTTTCAGAACAGCAGAGTACAGAGGGAGTCAGGAGGGCACAATACAGGTTCTGGGATGCTGCCCGGGCCATCCTGGGACAGCTTAGTAAAAAGTATGACTGTCCCAGCAAATCTGGGACAGTTAGTAAGTGCGGTGTAATTCAAGATTATCATGGAGCCCCCATGCATCTGGGGCCCCTGGGCAGTGCCCAGGGGTGCCCATGCATTGAGACAGCCCTGGTGACTCTCGTTTTCAAATCTTATTGGACTCAACTGAAGACATAAGTATGCTTATCCTGGTGTGTCAGCTTTGTAAATTTTTGGTATCATTTGAAGCATAACTCTACTACTGTTAGCATGCTAACTGGCCAATGAAGATAAGTTTATTAAGGTGTCAATATGGAGATAATGCTGATCTTTCTTATTAGAAAGCATAGTATTAGTTATGCATTTGCATAATGCTCCTGAGCAGGAAGACCTAAATTACATTGTGCTTCTAGGAGGGCAAGGGGATATGCCTTTTCTCTGAATAATTTTGCTGACTCATTAAGAAGTGTGTTTTCTTAGGTCAATAGTAAAGAATATAAATAAGAATAACATATATGTACAGCTTGTAGTAAGCATGAAATCAGGAACATTGGAGTACCAGACTCTCACACACACACTCTTCTGGGTGGAAGCTGTACATATTAAATATTTATATCCATTAATTCATATTAAGCTAAAAAGACAAAAATAAATAATACTAATGGGTGAGCTATAATCTTTATAAAAAATATATAAACTGTGCTATAAACCATATATCCCAAAAGAATAAGCAGCAATTCTTTTGTGTAACACAGTCACAAAAACATTGAATAAAAAGTAAGTAAGAATCACGTTAAACATTAAACAGTGTCCATCATTCATCACCAAAAACTGCAGTGAATCTACCACCAGCTTTAGAAACTGGTTACCAGCTAGTGTGTATCTTTATTTTTGTTTTTTCATTTGTGTGATTTGTTCAATCATTTAATTGGCCCTATGGGGCGGCCTGCTCCCTCCCACCTCCAGTTCTGGCGCCAAAGCAGACTATGTCCACAAGCAATGTGATAACAGTGTCCATCATGCATCACCAAAAACTGCAGTGAATCTACCACCAGCTTTAGAAACTGCTTACCAGCTCCTGTAGACCCCTTATTACAGGGGGTCGGTGTGCGCCTGTGGCTTACAACCCAGCCGGGGGCCTATCTCCACATTTTAGGGCTTCTTCACACTTCCGATGTCACTCAATGAGTAGGAAAGGGATTGGGCACCAAAAAGAGACCAAAGGCTCCACATAGCATAAAATCCTTGGTGGGTTTATTATGTAATTAAAAATACACTTACAACAGTAGGTATGTAAAAGCACCTTAGGTTTGGTGTGTCGGCCGGCACACAACCAAACAATGGCTGCACATCCAAAGGTTCCAAAAATGTTTGGATGTGCACATTCAACTTGTGCTTAATTAGTAATGATTAAGCACAGGTTGGATATGTGAAACGCGTCTACATGACTAAATATATGGTGTGCCTGGTGTATAGTGGTGATTTTTAATAAAATCTTTTTGGAACCTTTGTATGTGCAGCCATTTCTACTTTTTCCAAGTATTCCACTGAGGCGGGCTGGGGCTAGCACTCCTACTTGGTTCCAATTGCGTTATTGCACACACCTGGAGCAGCGGATTCTTTGTTCCTTGACATAACCAAACAAAGCTGTCCATTGGGACACGAGAGAGAGATGGTGACGTCAGCACGCCGCTTCTCCCTACGCATTTCGTCACAAATGATGTCGTCCTGGGGCCTAATCTTATCCAACACTGAAGCTGTGCTGAAAATAGTAAATTCACCAATTTTACCTTAATCCAAGTTTTATGTAATGAATTGCAGCAAGAACCTAGATAGCACAGCAAAGTGTCGCTGGGGGTATACTTCCTGTGCTGTATAATTTCCTCTCTCTCTCTGTTTCTTTTATTGCTATTCACATTCAAGCTTTTAAGGCAGGTTTGAATATGATTGGTAGCTGTGAAATACAAAACTAACATTGCATTTAAATCAGTTTTTTGTATGTAAAATGGAATATTCGTCATAAGGGACTGCAGTGGGCTTGTTTGGAAAATCCTGTCCTGCATCATAAGCAGGGGTTCCCAGATCACCAGATTAATGACACAGGGGAGTGACGTCAAATATTAAAACCCTTGTCGTTTAAAGGTGTCAGTAGTTAAAAGACAGATCTGTCCTCTGATTCCTCCTGTATTGAATTGTATTATAAATGTACTGTTTCCCTCATGTTGTAAAGCGCTGCACAAATTGTTGGCGCTATATAAATCTTCTATATTAATAATAATAATAATCTGCCCTCTACTACAGTCATGATACATTTCAGTGTAAGGTCACACTCTCTCATTGAATATCCTGCTAAATAGGCAATATAAACTGGGCAATCTGCAAGATGGCAACAGGTTTCTCATTGGAGGGATGGTGGCACACATTTTCTCACTGTAGTTTGAAAGAGTCAAACACAAATGTGAATTAATACACAAATCCCCATTTAGCATTATCATTTTTGGGTCTAGTTGGCCTTTAAAAACATAGATTGGCAACCCTATGCCACTTTTTTTTATAATGTCCATAGACCATCCACTGAATTAGCTGACTGTTGCAGTACAAGTTGAAATCTGAAGGGGGGGTTGTTTTTTTGTTTTTCTCTTTATTAATAAATCTAATAAATCTTCCTTAATCCGGAAAGCAAAATATTCTGTGAGTATGTGCAGTACCACATTTGACCACAACGTGACAGCAAAGGCATATCTACTGCTAGATCACAGAGAAATCCTGCAAACTATTCATACTTCATGCATCCAAACTCACAAAATGTATATTTGAAAATTGATATGCAACATGCATATAATGTGTTATGGCACCGCAACATTAAAAATGTAAAATAGTGGTTCACAGCCAAAGAAAATGAATTATATTTCCCTAAAATATTTCCAGGTTTATCCTATACTTTTTAAGCTGCAATTAACAATTCCACTTTTTCTCTAAACACAGGTAAGTATATGGGATGCTAGAATGTAGACAGATGGGGTCTGAAGCCCATCCATATCTTTTTGGAATGAGCCACACCAAAAACACCTAAAAAAAAACTATTCAGCTTTGCAGTGCCTTGCAAAAAAAAAAAAAAAAACATTCAAAATGAATGCTTTTCTCTAAAAAAAAATGTATTGAATAAGCAAAACTTGTCTTGAGTGAAATGCCTAAGCTGCAGACCTCCTTCTAAAACCACTAGGTTGCCAGGGTGCTTCTGATATTAGCACTTTGGGGTTGATTTACTAAAACTGGAAAGTGCAAAATCTGGTGCAGCTGTGCATGGTAGCCAATCAGCTTCTAGCTTGAGCTTGTTCAATTAAGCTTTGACGAAAAAAACCTGGAAGCTGATTGATTTCTGTGCAGAGCTGCACCAGATTTTGCACTCTCCAGTTTTAGTAAATCAACCCCTTTAGGTCATTGATCTGGAGAAAGTATGCATTTTATTTTTTTTTTCCAACCATCGGGTTAAATGGGAAGAAAAAAAAAAACTGATACCCGCATTCACACAAGTTATGTGGATGTAGGGATCTCTCCCACTGGGTTTTTGTATACTGACAGGGGGGACACCCCTCCATCCCCCTATGAGAATACACAGATCAACGGTGCAGCCATTGACCAGGCTGCAGCAGGTGATCAAATGCTGGTTTTCCAGCAGGACCATTCAACAGAAGCTGGTCGTTAGATCAGCTTCTGTGGAACAGACAGCTGTACACATGTACCAAAGTTCTGTCGGTTCCTGCTGAACCAGCTGAATTCCGGCATGTGTATACCCAGCTTTAGAAATTGTCAATGCTGGAGAATCAGTTAGTTAAAGCATTTTTTATAGGGAATTTAGTAATGGTAACCTACATATACTTAGTATGCTGTAGAACATGGTAGCTTCCTCGACTGTAACAAGTGTCAGGAACACGGCCCAGTATTTACAGTTATACGGGTAACTCAGCCACTTTAATCTAACCACCATGGAATGTGTCAAGGCAGATGTCAATTGTCCAAGAACAAGATGGGAGGTGTGAACATTTGTGAAAATACCCTTTCACACCTCTCATCATGTTCTTGGACAACTAAGTTTGCCTTTACACATTCCACGATGATTGGATTAAGATGACTGGCTATAAATGCTGGGCATGTTCCTGACACACATTAGAGCTGAAGAAGCTATGGGATGAGCCATGAAATTGCCTTCAACATTAAAGAACAAGCCCAGTTGAAAGTGAATAACTATTACTAAGTACAACATGACCTGGATAGAGAAGACTGCTTACATATATCTCCCATAATACATTTCATGTAAACTACAATAATCTGTGTATAATTAAAGAATTAGCATGGGAATTGTAGCTCTGAAGTTTATGTTTATATCTGTTTATAGCAAAAATACATTATGGACTTTTTATTATGTGTACTGTTTTTTACCAAAACAAAAAAAGAAAATTAATCATATAAAGGAATTAATAATGTTACACGCTTTACATTCCTCCAGCTTTCTCATTGTGGGAATAGCGAAGACACATACAATATTTAGCAGTTTAGCATGAAGAAGGCACCATTTAGCTTGCCTGGATAGACTGTTAGTTATCAGCCATTAGCTGAAGCAGAAGACAAGTCAGCATCCATGGGAGCCTTACAGCCTGCTATTAAGCTGACGCAGTGGCTGAATTTGATGGCAAAGTGGCTGCATTTGATGGGCACAGTGGCTGCAATTGATGGCACAGTGGCTGCATTTTATGGGCACAGTAAGGCTGAAATTTATGTTTTTGTTTTCAGTATTTTTCAGTTTGTTTGCGCCCCCCCCCCCCCAAAAAAATTGGAGCACCAGCCACCACTGGCTAAAAGCACTTTACAAAGCTTTATTCTCCATTGCAGTTTTTGCCCTGCAACCTGCCATTGCGGTCATGTCCCTCTGCTAGACCTTGGACATCTGGACCAAGCATATGTCTCAGGACCCTGGCTCTTCTAATGCCGCATACACACGGTCGGAGATTCCGACGGAAAAAGTCAGATCGGAGTAAGTTGTCGGAAAATCCAATCGTGTGTGGGCTCTAGCGGACTTTTTCCATCGGAAGTTTGAGAGCTGGATCTAAAATTTTCTGACAACAAAATCCGATCAGACTTTTTCCGATCGCGTGTAGAGAAATCCGACGCACAAAGTGCCACGCATGCTCAGAATACATTTGGAGACGAAAGCTATTGGCTACTGGCCTCTACGTAGTCCCGTCGTACGTGTTGTACATCACCTCGTTCGGAATGATCGGATTTTCCGACAACTTTGTGCGACCGCGTGGAGGCAAGACAAGTTTCGGAAAAAATCAGACGGATTTTGTAGTCGGAATGTCCGACCGTGTGTACAAGGCATTACAGATTTCTAACAAATCCTTCTGTCCTCCAACAACTGGAATTCAGGCCTGTGGTCCTACTCTGTTGTTTTGAAGGACTAGTAGATGTTATAGACCTGGACAACTTTATCAAGGATGTCGCTAAGGGAAAGTGTACAATTTTGCCCCAGCAAAAGAGGGCTAAACCTCTGTCTGGGAAACTATCTTTCTCTGAGACTAAGAACAGTCTCTTTCATTTCTTCCAGGCCTCCATGTCTAGGGCATAGCATGGGACTCAATTTGCCATATGTCCTAGACTCCCAAGTTCCCCAAACCGAAGAACAAGTCCTCCTCACTTTTTAAGGTGGGGGACATCTGCTGTCTTTGTGGCAACCTGGTCCCAGGACATTTCAGACACTTGTATCCAGAATGTGGTTTCCAGGGGCTACAAGCTAGCATTTCAATCTCTGCCTCTGTCCTGCTTCATGTTGTCAAAACCTGCAAAGACCAGCAGATCTTGGTGATACTCTGACTGCACCTCTCCCCTGTTCTATTAAAGAAAATTCCAGGATCTACTACCGGGTAAAGTTTTTTTTTGTTTTTGGTGAAACCTATTCACAGTTCCCAAAAGTAGATCTAAAGGTTCTCAACACCTTTCTTCATCACAAAAATTGCACATGGAGTCTGCCAGATCAATCATTGCTTCCTTCAATCTGGGAGATCTTCTGGCCTCTGTGGACATCAAGAACACCTATTTGCATATCCCAATCGCTCAGCCCTGTCTGCTGTGCACATCTTAGGCATGGAAATTGGCAGGCAGATGTTCTCAGTAATCAACATCTGGACCTTTATATGGAAATGGACCTCGCGGCTGCCAGGTTTAACAACAAACTGACCAGGTTTGTTTCCAGGTCCAGGAATCTGCTAGCTATTGAAATGGATGCTCTTCTGACTCTGTGGGATTATTTCAACCTAATCTATGCCTTCCCTTCTCTAAAACTCCTTCCTCGCCTGCTCTACAGGATCAAAAATGGAAAACATTCCAGTGATTCTCATTGCATAAAACTGGCCAAGATGAACATGGTAGTTGGACCATGGCAGACTCTGGCAGACTCTTTGTGGACCTTCCCAGATTATCCCGACCTTCTGTCCCTGATTCTCAGTCACTGTCTTTAAGGACTTGGCTGTTGAAGCCCAAGTTCTTAAAAGACAGGGGCTAAAGAAAAAGGAAAAGTTCCCCCAAAGTGGGGTTTTTAGGCAGCAAGGTAAGAAGATTGAGTCAATATTATAGAAAAAGAATTATTGCTTTATTAATAGTACCAAAAAACATGACGTGGTAATTAAAAAATGAGCTCCAGTAGGAAATTAAAAACGAAACCAGATATACACTTGCAGACAGAAATTTCACGACAACATTAGTAAAGAAATGTCGGTGATATGAAAAGTAAGCCTGACGCGTTTCAACCCATATACCAAGGGTCTTCTTCAGAGGGTCAGTCCCCTAAGAGTAATATTTTATAGATACACATGTCATAATTATTTAAGCACAATAAAGGAAAAATAAATACCATAGAGTGCAGAAATGTGATATAGTTACCCAATAGTGTATATACAAAGAAGAGAAGGCTTCCTACATGGAGGTCCTTTAAAAACGTCCTTTCTCTCCCAGAGCACTCCACAGCTACAGTAACCAAAAAGGGGCAGTGATTCAGCAATATGGCTTATGAGAAGTCACACTAAAAGTGACCTCCCAACAGAAAAGACGGTAGCCATGCGGGGGATGGGTCACACCTGCGGTAGAGATCCATGGGAAAATTAGATGACATGCCCACAGTTTACATGAACAGTGAAGCAAAATTAACATTGTATCGACAGCCAGTGACTTAAAGTAGAGAATGCAACAAGATAAGCGCATATCTACGTATATATAGTATATATATGTTTACAATATGTAAAAATATATAGAAATAAGTAGAGGGAGGGTCAGAGTAAAACTAGGCACCAGTTCTGTATGTGAGGAATTTACTTCTATGTGAAGTAAAAAAAAGTGTCAAAAAGAAATAAAAACACACTCAAAGTTTTTGACAATGCCTTTATTAAAAAAAAAAAAAAAAATGTCCCCCAATGTAGATCCATCATCAATCACGCCACCCGCCGCACCACCAGACCCAAAAAAAAGCTCTGCTCGCGACGAAGGCTAACTGAGCTTTTTTTTTTCGTTTTTTGGCCCCAAAGCACTCCCCCCATGTTGAGGGCATGCAGCCTGCTATGATTCAGGAGCCTGGTATGGATTTGGGGGAGACCCCACGCAGTTTTTTTCCTGTTTTTTTTTTTGCCAGCAATTCTTTTTTTACATTCGGCTGTCAGCGGGGAATTCTGCTAACAGCTGATGACTCATCGGTTGTTAAGGATGCAGTGGCAGGCTTCCCGGCCCCTCCTTAGCAATCAGCTATTGACAGTGTTTTTAAAGAGAAAACACACCGCAAAATGCATCTGAAAACCAGCATAGATGTGCACCTAACCTTAGCAGTTTATATATACTAAAATAATTGCATGTTCTGTGTACTGCGGGAGACCAGATATAGTATATGTAGGGTCCTGGGTTTAGTAACACTTTAAGTTTTACCAGATGAATGTTCAGGCCTCATGTGATGCCACCTTTTGGTCGTGGTTACTTCTAGGCCTGTTAGCATTTGTTTGCTGTGTTACCCACCAGATAGTTGGACTGCTTTTGGAAATCCCAATGTACCTGAATGAATTCATCCTGTGTCCCTTAACATACTCCAAGAAAAGGATTTTACGATAAGTCAAAATCCTGTTTTTCCATCACCATTTTTATTTTAGTGACAGAAATTTTAATACACATAGCAATTAAAAAATATGTAAACCCATTTCATATTCCTGATATGTGCCTTCTGTACTATGTATTAGAAAAAGTAACCTGTTTCTTATGTATTGCTCCCTTTGTGTGAAATCCCTGGTGTTCCTTTCAGTCCATCTTAAAAACCGACTACACTCAGCTGAAGAACACACTGTGGTCAGTGTTCTAGCCAGGGCCGGACTGGCCTACCGGGATACCGGGATATTTCCCGGTAGGCTGCCTGCCCTGGGGCCGTTTTGCGGCTACAGTGCTCCCCTGTCCCCACTCTCATGCGCCTGTAATCTCGGAGCTGGCCGGGTCAGTGCTCTGCGGCCGCGCACCGCGCTGTAACATGGTCCCGCCCCCCTAGAACGGCTCGTGTGATAGTATCTAGAATCAGTGTTCCACCTATCACACAGCCGGTCTGGGGGGGGCGGGACCATGTTACAGCGCGGTGCGCGGCCGCAGAACACTGACCCGGCCAGCTCCGAGATCACAGGAGGAGAGATGGCTGTGAGTACTACTCAGTACAGCCCTAACTGTGTGCCTGGATAGGGGGATCAGCGGGGGCAGCATATAGAGGAAATTAGCTTTCTATATTCCTCCATACAGCCGCTGAATACTTGGAGGAGGGAGAGGAGGAGAATAAAGCATTCAGCGGCTGCATGGAGGAATAATAGAAAGCTAATTTCCTCTATATGCCGCCCCCTGCTGATCCCCCTATCCAAATTATTTTACTGCCCCCCCCCCCCCCCCCCCCCCCCCCCCCCCAGTTCTCCTTGTGCTCCCCCCAGTGCTCTCCTCCCCCACCACACTCTCCACTGTCTCCAGCCCCCCCCCCCCCCCCAGTTCTCTCAACCCCTGTTATTTCTGCCTCCCCTGCTCTCCAGGTCCTTGTCTAGCCCCCACCCCAGTGCTCTCCAGCCCCCCACCCCCCACAGTGCTGTCCAGCCCCCCCCCATGCTCCCCACCCCCCACAGTGGTCTCAAGCCCCCCACCCCCCACAGTGCTGTCCAGCCCCCCCCCCCCCCCCCCCCCCCGTGCTCCCCACCCCCACAGTGCTGTCCAGCCCCCACCCCAGTGCTCCCCACCCCCCACAGTGCTGTCCAGCCCCCACCCCATTGCTCTCCACCCCCCACAGTGCTCTCCAGCCCCCCCACCCCTGTTCTTTCTACCCCCGATGCTCTCCAGCTCTCCCCATCATTCTCCAGCCCCCACCCCAGTGCTCTCCACCCCCCACAGTGCTCTTCAGCCCCCCCCCCCATGCTCCCCAGCCCCCCCGTGCTCCCCACCCCTGTTCTTTCTGCCCCCGGTGCTCTCCGACTCCAGCCCCTCCCCCCACAGTGCTGTCCAGCCCCCCCCCCGTGCTCCCCCCCCTGTTCTTTCTGCCCCCAGTGCTCTCCAGCTCTCCCCATTAGTCTCCAGCTCCCACCACAGTGCTCTCCACCCCCCACATTGCTCTCCAGCCCCCTGTGCTCCCCACCCCCACAGTGCTCTCTAGCCCCCCGTGCTCCCCACCCCTCACAGTGCTGTCCAGCCCCCTGTGCTCCCCACCCCTGTTCTGTCTGCCCCCATCAGTCTCCAGCTCTCCCCATCAGTCTCCAGCTCCCACCCCCCACAGTGCTCTCCAGCCCCCCCATGCTCCCCACCCCCACAGTGCTCTCCACACCCCACAGTGCTCTCCACCCCCATGCTCTCCCCCACCCCCCCCACCCAGTGCTCCCCACCCCCCACAGTGCTCTCCAGCCCCCACCCCATTGCTCTCCACCCCCCACAGTGCTCTCCAGCCCCCCCACCCCTGTTCCACCCCCGCCCCCTCCCCACCCCAGTGCTCCCCACCCCCCCCAGTGCTGTCCAGCCCCCCCATGCTCCCACCCTTGTTCTTTCTGCCCCCGGTGCTCTCCTCCACCCCCCCACAGTGCTGTCCAGCCCCCCCCCCACCCCTGTTCTTTCTACCCCGGTGCTCTCCAGCTCTCCCCATCATTCTCCAGCCCCCACCCCAGTGCTCTCCACCCCCCCACACAGTGCTCTTCAGCCCCCCCCCCCATGCTCCCCAGCCCCCCCATGCTCCCCACCCTTGTTCTTTCTGCCCCCGGGTGCTCTCCGACTCCAGCCCCCCCCACAGTGCTGTCCAGCCCCCCGTGCTCCCCACCCCTGTTCTTTCTGCCCCCAGTGCTCTCCAGCTCTCCCCATCAGTCTCTAGCTCCCACCACAGTGCTCTCCACCCCCCACATTGCTCTCCAGCCCCCTGTGCTCCCCACCCCCACAGTGCTCTCTAGCCCCCCTGTGCTCCCCACCCCTCACAGTGCTGTCCAGCCCCCCCGTGCTCCCCACCCCTCACAGTGCTGTCCAGCCCCCCGTGCTCCCCACCCCTGTTCTGTCTGCCCCCAGTGCTCTCCAGCTCTCCCCATCAGTCTCCAGATCCCACCACAGTGCTCTCCACCCCCCCACAGTGCTCTCCCACCCCCACAGTGCTCTCCTCCCCCCCCACAGTGCTCTCCAGCCCCCCCCCCCGTGCTCCCCACCCCCACAGTGCTCTCCAGCCCCCACCCCAGTGCTCTTCAGCACCCCCGTGTATATATATATATATATATATATATATATATGTATAAAGCCCTATGTGATTTCATATCTGTCTTTTCTGTATATAATACAGTCTTCAAATGTGCTTTAAAATGTGTGGTTTTCCCTTTCATGAACCAGAAAATAATGACGTTATGCTGTTGCGCTGGTATAATAATGCTGTGGGGCTGGTATGAAATTTTTTCCAGGGCTGAATTTTATTCCCAGTCCGGCCCTGGTTCTAGCTGTGCTGGAAACCCAGCCTACTCTCCTCCAATGATCAGACATGTCCTGACACACTCTGCCCCTGCACAGCTATTTATTGAGAAGATGTGCTGCTGCTTCTCCTCCCCTAGCTCCTATGCAGCTGAGTAGAGAGGGTATGTGATCACTTATAAAAAGGGGGGGGGGGGGGTATTTATGTATTTTTTTTTTATATCTTTACACAAATGTTTTGCCTTTCATTTCTATTTCAAACTGAACGGGTTGTTTTACAAGCTGAGGGTTCACAATAAAGTTTGAGATTATTAACCTTTTCCTCTCTATCAACTAGAAGCTGGGGTTATACTTTGATGATTTTGTATAACATCACTTTATAAACAAATACAACTGAATCAAAACGCCTTATAGTTTCCTGTTAGCACTGTCCCGCCTATAGGCCCGCAAGCGCCTTCTGGTACCAAGCCTGGATTCAGGGATCAGTATAAAAAAAATACATAGGATTTTCCAGATTTTCCCAAGTTGACAGCTATATATTGCACTCCAGATCACTTTGGTATTGAGTGATGAGAGCCAGCTGGTGAGACTTTGGGGCTGGTGAAGAAGGAGCATGAATACCACAAGCCCCTAAATCCCATCTATTACAAGGTATCCCATGCTTACCCTTCACAGCATTCTTCAGAAATGCACCGCGTTGTCATCATGTCCCGTCCCAAGCACGTTCTTCCCTAGAAATGTCTGTTTGAACCCAGCAAAGGCCTGACCTGTAACAAAAAACCTGAGATGTTTGTATAATCCTGAGATGCCAACTCTGATTTGTGACACACCAAAATAAATACAACACATATTTGTAACTGAGAATGCAACGTTTGCTCAGGAACATTATTCTTGAGTACCCAGGGGTACAGAGTGTTGGCAGAAGAATCCATCTCCCTCTTCCCGGGCCCCAGTGTTAATGCTGTGTCTGGCACTCACATTTTCTTTCCAACTCTTAAAACGTCTTTAATGTATTTCTGCGCAGGAGACGAGTTAGCTGTGGTTATCTGGAATGACTTTTACGGCTACAATTTAGTTCTAAATGAGAACTCTTGCTGCAGACAATTTTTTTTTTTTTTTGTTGCCGACATCCATGCAATGTTAACCCTTATAGCCTAATTCCAGCCACAACTTTTATAAATTTAGCTATAGCTTATTTTATATAGTTACATTGGTCCAGCTTGGACCATCATAAGTACACTATATTACAAAAAGTATTGCCTTTACACGCACATGAACTTTAATGGCATCCCAGTCTTAGTCCGTAGGGTTCAATATTGAGTTAGCCACCCTTTAACCGTTTCAACTCTTCTGGGAAGGCTGTCCTCAAGGTTTAGGAGTGTGTCTATGGGAAGGTTTGACCATTCGTCCAGAAGAGCATTTGTGAGGTCAGGCACTGATGTTGGACACAAAGGCCTGGCTCGCAGTCTTCGCTCTAATTCATCCCAAAAGGTGTTCTATCAGGTTGAAGCCAGTCAAGTTTCTCCACCCCAAACTCACTCATCCATGTCTTTACGGACTTTTCTTTGTGAACTGGTCCAAATCATTTGGTGGAGGGGGGATTATGATGATTTTTATTATATATTATTTATTATTATATGATTTTTTTAGGGGTTGGGCTTGGCCCCCTAGTTGAAGGAAGGGAACTCTTAAGCAGCATACATCAGCATACCAAGACATTTTGGACAATTTCATGCTCCCAACTTTGTGGGAACAGTTTGGGGATGGCCTCTTCCTGTTCTAACATGGCTGTGCCAGTAGGAGTCGTTTGTAAGTTGGATGTTTGAAAGTAGGGGCCTGGCGTATATACTCTGCAGAAATTTGCCCTATTAGATGTTGGTGTAGCCACAAGACTGGTGGGCACAGGAATGGGCCCTGCTGTGAGTTAATAGATCAAGATTTGTAATTGCATGCACCTGTTGAACAGGGCAGAAAAATTGGGCCTTTGGCGGTGGGTGGTGGACGGTGTTGCCACAAGACTGTAGGCCCTCATAGTTACTCTTGGTGGGCGCAGGAATGGGCCCTGCTGTGAGTTATTAGATCAAGATTTGTAATTGCAAGCACCTGATGAACAGGCAGAAAAATTGGGCCTTTGGCGGTGGTGGTGGACGGTGTTGCCACAAGACTGCAGGCCCTCATAGTTACTCTTGGTGGGCGCAGGAATGGGCCCTGCTGTGAACTATTAGATCAAGATTTGTAATTACCCGCCCCTGTTAAACAGGGGCTGAAAAATTGTGCCTTAGGCACTGGTGCTGGTGCCACAACACTGCAACCCGGCCCTCACAGATACTGTACTTGGAGCACAGCAGTCACACGTGTTGCGAAGCATTTTTTTAAAAAAATTGTAAGTACACGCCCCTGTTAAACAGGGGCTGAAAAATTGTGCCTTAGGCACTGGTGCCACAACACTGCAACACGGCCCTCACAGAGACTGTACTTGGAGCACAGCAGTCACACGTGTTGCGAAGCATTTTTTTTAAAAAATTGTAAGTACACGCCCCTGTTAAACAGGGGCTGAAAAATTGTGCCTTAGGCACTGGTGCCACAACACTGCAACACGGCCCTCACAGAGACTGTACTTGGAGCACAGCAGTCACACGTGTTGCGAAGCATTTTTTAAAAAAAATTGTAAGTACACGCCCCTGTTAAACAGGGGCTGAAAAATTGTGCCTTAGGCACTGGTGCTGGTGCCACAACACTGCAACACGGCCCTCACAGAGACTGTACTTGGAGCACAGCAGTCACACGTGTTGCGAAGCATTTTTTTTAAAAATTGTAAGTACACGCCCCTGTTAAACAGGGGCTGAAAAATTGTGCCTTAGGCACTGGTGTGGTGGCATGGATCATTGAGGAGGAGGAAGAGGATAGTCAGTGAACATAAGAGGACAGTCACTCAGCATCAGCATAGGCAGTCTTGAAGGGATGTGACATTAAAAATTATTCGGTTATATCCGCCTCAGGTGCCTGGTAGCTGGTGGTGATCCAAGACTGATTCATTTTGATGAAGGTCAGTCGATCAACCGAGGCGGTGGACAGGCGCACCCTATGATCAGTCACAAATCCTCCAGCAGCACTGAATGTGCGTTCGGAAAGAACGCTGGAGGCAGGACAGGCCAGTAGCTCAATTGCATACTGTGCAAGCTCTGGCCAGTGATCCATCCTCAGGACCCAGTAAGCCAGAGGATTTTCGGTGGGAAAGGTGTCCAAGTCTGACCTTGCCCCAAGGTATTCCTGCACCATGTATATCAGACGCTGCGATGGTTGCTGGAACCGATCATACCTTGGGGCTGCGGACTAAAAAATTGTCTGAACGCATCGGTCAGACGTCCACCTTCCCCACCGCTCCTTCTGCCACTGACCGAAGCCTCAGCAACTCGTCGCCCAGGACCAGGAGTTTGTAGCCTCCCAGTTTCTGGGAACGCGTTGCACAGACCTTTCTGCAAGGCCTCCCTGAGATGTCTCATCCTCTGCTCCCTCTGCGACGGCAAGATAAGGTCCGCAACCTTACCCTTGTACCGCGGATCAAGGAGAGTGGCCAGCCAGTAATGGTCCCTCTCCTTGATCCGAAGAACACGAGGATCCTCCGCAGGCTTTGCAGGATCAGGGAGGCCATGCAGCGTAGGTTAGCTGAGGCATTCGGTCCGGAGTCTTCTGGGTCACTGAGGATGACATGATCGCCAGCCACCTCCTCCCAGCCACGTACAAGTCCACTGGCTTGTTGGGACTGTACATCATCCCTAAAAGACTGCTGCTGCTGATGCTGAGTGCCAGGCTCCACCTCCATGCTCACACAATCCTCCTCCTCCTCCTCCTCCTCCTCCTCCTCATCCTCTTCCTGTGTGATGGGTGGGACAGAAGGAACACTGTCCGGATAAAGGGGGCCTTGAGAGGCAAGGAAGTCCTCCTCTTCCTGCCTCTGTTCTGCCTCAAGTGCCCTGTCCATGATCCCACGCAGCGTATGCTCCAACAGGTGGACAAGAGGGACAGTGTCACTGATGCATGCACTGTCACTGCTCACCATCCTCGTGGCCTCCTCAAATGGTGAGAGGACAGTGCATGCATCCCTGATCATGCTCCACTGACGTGGGGAAAAAAAACCAAGCTCCCCTGACCCTGTCCTGGTGCCGTAGTCGCAAAGGTACTCATTGATGGCCCTCTGCTGCGTGTGCAGTCGCTGCAGCATGGCCAACGTTGAGTTCCACTGGTGGGCATGTCAGATATTAGGCGGTTCTTGGGCAGGTTCAGCTCCTTTTGCAGCTCAGTCAGCCGAGCACTGGCATTATAAGATCGGCGGAAATGCACACAGACTTTCCTGGCCTGCCTCAGGACATCCTGTAAGCCTGGGAACCTGCCCAAGAACCGCTGCACCACCAGGTTGAGGACGTGAGCCATGCAGGGCACATGGGTGAGCTGCCCCTGTCGCAGGGCGGAGAGGAGGTTGGTGCCATTGTCAGAAACGACCATTCCTGGCTTAAGCTGACGTGGCGTCAACCACCTCTCGGCCTGCCCCTGCAGAGCTGCCAGAACCTCTGGCCCAGTGTGGCTCCTGTCCCCCAAACACACCAGCGCAAGCACGGCATGGCATCTTTTTGCCTGCGTACTTGGTAGCCCCTTGTACGCCTACGGAGACCGCTGGTTCCAAGGACAGAGCACTGGAGGAAGAAGAAGAGGAGGGGGTGGAGGAGAGAGGTGTGTCACAACCAGTAGCAGTAGTCGCGTTTTGGAGGCGTGGTGGCGGAACACCCTGCACCAGTGCACAAAGCAAGGTCCATAAAGACATGGATGAGCAAGTTTGGGTTGACGGAACTTGACTGGCCTGCACAGATTCCTGACCTCAACCAGATAGAACACCTTTGGGGTGAATTATATGGGAGACTGCCAGCCAGGCCTTCTCTCCAACATCAGTGTCTGACCTCACAAATGCACTTCTGGAATATCAAACATTCCCATAGACACACTCCTAAACCTTATGGACAGCCTTCCCAGAAAAGTTGAAGCTGTTATAGCTGCAAAGGGTGGGCCAACTCAATATTGAACTCTACGGACTAAGACTGGGATGCCATTAAAGTTCATGTGTGTGTAAAGCAGGAGTGTCCAACCTCTTGAAGAGCGAGGGCCACTTAAGCAACTTAGTAACCGGTCACAGGCCACAATGAGCAGAACAGGCAGGTGACAGGTCCGTGTACACTCCACATATGCAGAGCGGACACGGACACCGCCCACTCTACGGGCCCTCCGATCTGCCCAGATAGAAGGGGACGGATCCCCTTCTGTTTGTTTTTTTTCGGATCGGATTAAAGGTATGCAGGTGTAAACGGACACAAGTCTGTTTACATTTGCCCCTCCATAGAGGTGAATGGAGGGTCTGATTGGGTCAGACCGATCGTGTGAAAGGGGCCTAAGGCTGCTGTGGTTTACCCAGAGCAGTGCACCTCTGGCTTTCCTACAGGTTAGCCGCACTTTGCCATAGACTTCTATTATATCCTGCAGGTGTGGTGCACTTTTTGAAAGCACACCAAACCCATAGGTAATCACAGAAGGCTATGGCTCAGTGCAGGTGAAAGCAGCCCGGTAACCACTGCAGAACAGATATGCCCATATATACGCTTCGGTTCCCACCAGAACACCACGAACAGGCAAAAACTTGTAGTGAACATGGGAACCCTATTAAAGTATATGGGACATGAACATGAAAAATCAAAAGTGCTCATTTTAAAGGCTTATATGCAAGTTATTGCCATACAAAAGTGGCAGCCACTAACAGTTCCATGTCTGGGGCGTGTGCACCCGCCACCGGTGACTTTCTCCCGCTGTGATTGGACACAGCGGGATCCAATCAACGGGTCCAATGGATGCGATGTCTGCTGGGACCTGCCCATCATTCAGGAGAAAGGCCAAAAATGTAAACAAGGCAGATTGCCATTCTGTGAGAGGGGAATGTACTGATCTTGTGTTCCTGCTTAACAGGAACATGGGTCTTTACATTCCCCCAGTCAAAGCACCTCCCCCACAGTTAGCAATCACTTATGGGGAACACATTTAACCCTTTGATCGCCCCTGATGTTAACCCCTTTCCTGTCAGTGTCATTAGTACAGTGACAGTGCATATTTTTTTTAGCACTGATCACTGTATTAGTTTTACTGGTCCCCATAAAATTTAAAAGTGATCGCCGCTATTACTAGTAAAAATGAAAAAATATTTTCTTGTTAAAAAAAAAAAAAAAAAAAAAATGAAAAAATATATATACCATAATTGGTTTGGGATTGGTTTGTGAAAAAGTTACAGCGTATACAAATATTGATTATATACGCGTACTTTTTTTTAACGAAAAACATGTAGCAGAATACATATTGGCCTAAATTGATGAAGAAATTAGATTTTTTACATTTTTTCATTGGGAATGTTTTATAGCAGAAATTAAAAAATATTGTGTTTTTTTTTTGTTTCTTTATAGCGCAAAAAAAAAAAAACTTAAGAAGCGATCAAATACTACCAAAATAAAGCTCTATTTGTAGAAAAAAAAGGACATACATTTTTTGGGGGTAGCCTAAAGGTAAAGAGAAATTTGGCAATCAAATGATTATATGATGTGTCTACCTTGCTCTTTGGGTGGGATTCCTACACTTCATTAAGCACTACAGTCTCTGTTAGACTGATGCCATGTATAAGACACGATATGTCTGTTTTTAAACTGGGGTTTATATGGGAAACTATTGCTATATACAACTATAAATGAGCTAATCTGACAGTCCTGAGTGTAATTGTAATGAGAGCTGTTCCTGCAATGGACAACGTGGACCGATGTATATGCAATGGGCTCAATAATATCTACATATATAAATATAGCTATACTACACCCATACTCCCCAGCTACACTCCCATTATTACAGGGATTTATCTGTGGGGATCATCTGGGAGGGACACTCATTGGTGACTATGATGCTTTCATCTGGACATCTTTGATTGATTTTCTCTCCAGAGCTTTGGAACGTTTAATGATACCCAACCATCAGTGCAAGTCTGACGAAGATATGTTCACAGATCCATAATACAGGTCTGTGAGAACCAATATTTAGCACGTGCAGAGTGATACCTCCCACTCTATCCATGCACTCATATACCATATTTCTTTATATACAATTACTTATACATGTTTTAATTTACCAGGGCTTTCATACCCGACCCCAGTGTGTCTCACAGACGCCCCCTACTGCTATCGTGCCAAGATACTTGCAACTAGTTTTGGGATTCCAATAAATCTTAGACATATGACATAATCTCTATGAGTCTTCATACCCAATGTACGGACACCAATCCTTGATCAAATCTTGCCATCTCAAGAAGCCAAGGCAAAGAAGCTCCTCCTCCCAGCCACTGTTTTCAATTACATCGAAATATTCCTGTAAACGGTATGTGAATACTTCTTCCTATGTATATATTTCTATGCAAAAACTGTTTTGTTTTTTGATGTTAGAAGCATCATTATATATACATTAAGGCTCACTTTTTTGACAATTGCTTTATTACAATATCTTTTAGATATTAGAAATGTTGTGCTCCTACCTCTGAAGAAGGAGGAAAGTTGTAAAAACCTCCGAAACGCATCAGGTGTGAGTCAACGCCTACAAAATATACATCTATATATTGTATTCTATGAATGAATCGTTGTTCGAATATTTCAAAAAGTTTTTATTGATATATTGTCAAATGTTCTTGTATATTATTTTTTGCAATTAAACGTTTTTTCTTAAATATATATCATTTTACATTATATCTGGGGTTATATATCCTACATGCCTTAAAAGTCCAAACCCTTAGGGGATCCCCCTTTCTGTTTTTCTGTACTATAGGATGCGGCATGAAACTTTAAATTCCCCTTTTCTTTATATGTGTGATCCCTGCTAAGCCTACAACCTTCTCTTATTTTTTGGGGGTACAGCAACGCAGTGACATATCGCAAAAAATGGCCTGGTCATGAACGGGGCTAAACCTTCCGGAGCTGCAGTGGTTAAAGTTCGCTCATAACACCATTAGGTGGGGCAACTCCATTTAGGTTTGGTATCCCTTTAAATGTGGCCGTGTCTGTGACGTCTGCTAGATTATCTGTGACGTTGACAGACGGCTGAAGCTCCGTCTAGACTCGGGCAATTTCCATCCTGGTGGTTTTTACAAGAGTTACTTTAGGTAACAAGACGCTTCATGCAAAACAAATTTAAAGAGATGCCAGTGGATTCCATTACATGCCGGAACCCAGTACCTTAGGAATATGAACAATGAGATTTATTATGCAGGATAACAGGATAGTCTGAGATCTTTTGTGTAAAATGATTATAGGGCAATAAAACGTCACTTCCTAAAGTTCAAACAGAAAACATGACAAGCGTTAAGGCAAAATTCCAAGCTGCTAATTAAAATGTTCCTAGTGTAGATGAACAATTACGCAAGTAATTTAAGACAAATACATTTTGAAAAATGATAATTACTTTTATTACCACTGTAAAAGTCAGCCACCCTGGTCCTTTGCAACGGCTTTCACAATCAGCTTATGATGGAATTGAAATAGACCTGCTCTTGAGCTTTTTATAACACAGGCATGTACATTGGTGCAGGAACTACATCTAAAATTGCACATTACAATTGGCTTGTTCAATCTCTATAGTGTTGTCAGAGTATTGAAATTATGTGATGGAAGGTTGTTGTTTGCAGAGAATGACTGTATTTTCATGGAGGATATCTTTATCATGGAACAGGAAGAGAACACAAACAAGTGCATATAACATAATAAGGATGGTACTTCCTCTGATATAACTTATATCATAGAATACATGAACTACACTATAATACTACAGCGCCACCTGCTGCATAGATAGGTATAATGCATAAAGTATATAGTCAGTTTATATGCAACCATACTGTTGTTCTTTACAATACCCCTTCTCAACAGCATGTGCTTTGTCAAATTACATTCAGCTTCTTATGGATATGATTATGACGTTTCTTCAATAAAGGCTCAGTGAGTACACCAGCAGTCATCTCCTCTGATGGGCAGTATTGAATGTCAATAACTACTTGCTCTTGAATGTCCCTCAATAGGTGATACTTGACATCGATGTGTTTGGTCCTAGGGTTGATCCTTTCTGATTGCGCAAGCTTTATACATCCCTGGTTGTCTTCAAAAATGGGAATTGGTTTTTGACATGTCTACCCCAATGTCCGCAAAAAAGTTGAAGAATTCATATTGCTTCTTAACACGTTACATTGCTGCTGCAATGTACTCTGCTTCAGTTGAAAATAGAGCGACAGTTGTTTGCTTTTGACTAGACCAACTTATGGTTCCTTCCCCATACTGGAAGATGAATCCACTTGTAGTTTTGGAATCGATGTTGCTAGTAACCGTAACTTCATATGAATTGTTACTTTGAGGTACTGCATCACTCTTTCTGACAGGAAGCTCAAATATTCCTGCATAGTATGTCTGGTCTTGTCATAGTGGCAACATATATGACTTTACCAATAGCTCTGCAATACATGTCATTGTTGGGTAGCAAGTTTTCTGCTTCATTGCTCTTTTCATAGCCTGGTTCCATAGGAGTTTTCACTTTCTTTGCATCTTGCATATAGAATTGTTCCAAGATTTCTGAGATTTTTGGAGATTGGTTGAGAAGATAACTTCCATCTTCTTCTCTCTCTATTTGGATTCCCAGATAGTAGCTAATGTTCCTTAGCTCTTTGATTTCAGAGTTTTCAGTCAGCTTGTGAAGATTGTAATCCCCTTCTTGTTTAAAACAGGTTATAATGTCATCAACATAGACAAGGATGTATATCCATGTGTCTTCTTGATTCCTGAAGTAGAGACAGGGGTCTGCTTTACTTCTTGAGAATTCCTCTCTGGTAAGTAATTTGTTCACTTTCTCATTCCACATCCTTGCATTTTGCTTAAGACCCTAGATGCTCTCCTGAAGGTTGCACAAAAGGTTGTCTCCTTGCTCAAACCCTGGTGGTTGCTCCATGTAGGGACCTTACTTTATGTCTCCATATAGGAAAGCAGTTTTAACATCTAGGTGTTTGACTTGCATGCCCTTCCCGGCTGCAACGCTAAGTAGCGATCTGATGGTGGAGTGTTTTATGACAGGAGAGATCGTTTCATCGCAATCTTCACTGAATTTCTGGGAGTAACCCTTGGCAACTAGTCTGGCTTTGTATTTGTGGATATTGCTTTCTGCGTCTGACTTTACTTTGAAAGTCCACTTACTTCCTATAGTTTTGAGGTTAGGAGGGAGCTCTGTGAGTGTCCAGGTATTACTTTCTTGATGCGACTTTAATTCTTCTTCTGCTGCTTTTCTCCATTTATTGGCTTCACATTTTGGCAGTTTTTCTATGTTTTCCCAGGATGTTGGTTCAAGTATGCTGTGTGTTTTGTATGACAGCTTGTGGGGTGGTATCCACTTTGATGTCCGAGTGGATCTTCTGACGTCAGACAGTTCAGCAGGATCTGGTAGGGAACCTGTGAATTCCACCTCTTGTTCTGACTCAGGTTGGTTTTGGTCGACCTTTTCTTCTGGTTTGCTTGGCATATTCACTTCACAGCTTTCAGGGATCAGTGCTTCTGGTGATGGGCTCTCATCAAAATAAACACTATAACACATAGTTTTCTCACTGTAGCCTACTAGAATGTCCTCTATGGCTCTGTTCTCCAGCTTGGAACTTGAAATATAGGCATATGCTTTACATCTAAACACTCTGATGTGCCTTATGCTAGGCTTTGATCCATGCCACATTTCAAATAGAGTACTTTTAATGGCTCTTGAGGGTAGTCTGTTCTGTAGGTAGGTTGCTGTCATGACTGCTTCCCCTCCCCCAGTACTTGTGAGGTAAGTTGGCATCTGACAACATGCATCTGGTCATTTCTATAAGAGTATGATTTTTCCTTTCTGCTACACCGTTTTGTTCAGGAGTGTATGGTGTGGTTGTCTGGTGTACTATTTATTCCTTGTCTCTTCAGGTATGAGGCCACTTCTTTGCTTATGTATTCTCCCCCATTGTCAGTGCATATTATTCCTCGTTTTTGTTGGAATTTGTTGCCAGACTTGGCAATGAACTCTTGAAGTTTCTTTGATGTTTGATGTTTGTGTTTCATCAGATAAGTAGTTGTGTACCTGGAATAATCATCAATGAAAGTTAGTAGATATCTGTTCCCGCCGGAGTTTTCATTGGACCGCATTCGTTACTGTGTATGAGCTGCAGGGGGTGGGTAGGTTTTCTTTGAGAAGCCTTTGGAAGGGGAGCAGATGTGGCTTTTGCTTCTTTACAGCACTTGCATTTCATGGGGACTTTGCAAGGTACTAGTGTCAAATGTCCTGATTAAACTCTATAATGTTCTGTATAGCTTTTGGACTTCTGTGCCCCAGCCGCCTGAGCCATAAGTGAATCATTTTGCTGTGTATGTCATTAGAGACTATATTGACTTGCTGGTCTGAGGTTATAAGCCTGTATGTGATCATTCAGTTTTCCTTTTGCGAGGAATCTCTTATTATTGTGAACTGTGCATTCATTACCCTAGAACCTAACTGTGAGACCATGGGCGTCCGCAGAACATTTTTCGGGGGGGAGGGTCATTTTAAAGTGGTGTCCCCCCCCCCCCCCCCAAAAAAAATATGATTAAAATTCCTAAAAAAATAAAACATTTGGAATTTTTTTTTTTTAACTCACCTCTAAATGCCTGTTGCTAGGGGTCCCTCGTAGTCTGCCTCCTTCAGTGCCTGGGCTGGTGACATCACTTCCCTTCGGTGCAGGAAGGGCTCAGCTCTGCCCCCTCCCTCCTGTCAGTCATCTAGGACACGTGACAGGTCCCAGATGACTGCACAGCCAATCACGGCGTGCTGCGCCACTCACGCATGCGCAGTGAGTGCCCGGCTGTGCGACCCACGGCTGGGCTCTTAAAGAGCAATGAACGACTCCACTGGGTATTCTCCTTACCGATTAATGTTCGGGAGAGAAGCCTGCCTATCTGTAGATCTGGCTTTTGGAACATCAATAGATCATATCTCTCAATCTTCTTATAGGGGTTATATTGACAGACTCCAGAAGAATTTAAAAATGGCTTATGAGAAAGTAAAGGAGGCTGTAATGTAACAAAATAGGTAAAAAGACAAGGGGGTGAATACTTTTGCAAGGCACTGTACACCAAGCTGTCTGATTCATTACTTTGCAGTGGTACCAGGATGTCTGAACCCAGAGTGCCAGGTGGGTTGGAATGTTCTTCAGGTCATATCAGTGCAGATGAGTAGGCAGTCCAAGCAGTCCTCTAGGGGCAGTGCTACATATATACCAATTACGATATGATAAGAACAATTGAAAAACATTTGGTGGCTCATGAAACACAAAACTGGGTTTTATACAAGCAGGTTTGAACACGCAACTTTCAACCTACAAGACAAGCACTCTACACATTGAGCTACATCAAAAGCATGCAGTCATACTCTCTGCAAACCTTTCTATTTTTCAGCACAAATCAGTGCTGGGTTAGAGATTCACTAAGCAATAAAGTAAAAGGTAAGGGTTACAGCTATCAGAATTAGATGCCAGTGGTGGCTACATCCAGAAGCTGTTTATTTTGGCCAACAACCAGACTGAGCTGCTATTTCTCCCCTAGCAGAAGGCTATTGGCATGAGTGCCTAGCCCAGGCCAATAAATGCATGTGACATTCAGATTAACACAGAACTCTGCAATGCCTGATGAACATATAGGCTTTCCAATCTGACGGTCTGTGCTTTGCAAACGCTGAAAAGTTGAGCAACTTGGGAGCCTCTGATCCCAGGTTACACAATATGCAAATATCAACTTTACCACTGATTTGGAGAATGTGCAGTGAAGCTCCCACTCTGTAGCCAGACGCAGCCACTACAGTGGTGTGAAAAAGTGTTTGCCCCCTTCCTCATTTCCTGTTCCTTTGCATGTTTGTCACACTTAAGTGTTTCGGAACATCAAACCAATTTAAACAATAGTCAAGGACAACACAAGTAAACACAAAATGCAATTTGTAAATGAAAGTGTTTATTATTAAAGGTGAAAAAAAATACAAACCATCATGGCCCTGTGTGAAAAAGTGATTGCCCCCTAAACCTAATAACTGGTTGGGCCACCCTTAGCAGCAACAACTGCAACCAAGCGTTTGCGATAACGTGCAATGAGGCTTTTACAGCGTCCTGGAGGATTTTGGCCCACTCATCTTTGCAGAATTGTCCTAGTTCAGTTACATTAGAGGGTTTTCGAGCATGAACGGCCTTTTTAAGGTCATACCACAACATCTCAATAGGATTCAGGTCTGGACTTTGGCTAGGCCACTCCAAAGTCTTCATTTTGTTTTTCTTCAGCCATTCGGTGGTGGACTTGCTGGTGTGTTTAGGATCATTGTCCTGCTGCAGAACCCAAGTTCGTTTCAGCTTGAGTACACGAACAGATGGTCGGACATTCTCCTTCAGGATCTCTTGGTAGACAGCAGAATTCATAGTTCCTTTTATCACGGCAAGTCTTCCAGGTCCTGAAGCAGCAAAACAGCCCCAGACCATCACACTACCACCACCATATTTTACTGTTGGTATAATGTTCTTTTTCTGAAATGCAGTGTTCCTTCTACGCCAGATATACTTGGACACACACCTTCCAAAGAGTTCCACTTTTGTCTCATCGGTCCACAGAATGTTGTCCCAAAAGTCTTGGGGATCATCAAGATGTGTTGTGGAGAAATTGAGACGAGCTTTGATGTTCTTTTTGCTCAGCAGTGGTTTTCTCCTTGGAACTCTGCCATGCAGGCCATTTTTGCCCAGTCTTTTCCTGATGGTGGAGGCATGAACGCTGACCTTAACTGAGGCAAGTGAGGCCTGCAGTTCCTTGGACGTTGTTGTGGGGTCTTTTGTGACCTCTTGGATGAGTCGTCGCTGCGCTCTTGGGGTAATTTTGGGCGGCCGGCCACTCCTGGGAAGGTTCACCACTGTTCCATGTCTTCGCCATTTGTGGATAATGGCTCTCACTGTGGTTCGCTGGATTCCCAAAGCTTTGGAAATGGCTTTATAACCCTTTCCAGACTGATAGATCTCAATTACTTTCTTTCTCAATTGTTCCTGAATTTCTTTGGGTCTCGGCATGATGTGTAGCTTTTAAGGATCTTCTGGTGGACCTTACTGTGTCAAGCAGCTCCTATTTAAGTGATGCCTTGATTGTGAACAGGTGTGGCAATAATCAGGCCTGGGTGTGGCTAGAGAAATTGAACTCAGGTGTGGACAACCACAGTTATAGTATGTTTTAACAAGGGGGGCAATCACTTTTTCACACAGGGCCATGATGGTTTGGATTTTTTTTCACCTTTAATAATAAACACCTTCATTTACAAATTGCATTTTGGGTTTACTTGTGTTGTCCTTGACTATTGTTTAAATTGGTTTGATGTTCCGAAACACTTAAGTGTGACAAACATGCAAAGGAACAGGAAATGAGGAAGGGGGCAAACACTTTTTCACACCACTGTATATACTGAGTACAGGGACCCCATGGAGTGTGTCAGAACTAAGAGTACATATAACCATCTTGAAGTGTGTACTTTTAGGTTCCTTTCTCACTTAACCACTTAAGGGCCGATATACGTCGGCAGAATGGCACGGCTGGGCATAAGCACATACAGGTATGTTGCCCTTTAAGAGCTCAGCCGTGGGTCACGCGCGCGCCGCCGGCGACACACTCGCGACACGGTCCTGAGCTCCGTGACCATGGCCGCGGGACCCGCAGACCCGTTCGCCGCCGGTGTCCCGCGATCGGGTCACAGAGCTGAAGAACGGGGAGAGGTAAGTGTAAACAAACCTAGGGCTTCCTAGTGAGGCTGTCACTGATCGTCTGTTCCCTGTCATAGGGAAAGACGATCAGTGATGTCACACGCCAAGCCACGCCCCCCTACACTAAAAAAAAAACACATAGGTCACACTTAACCCATACACTGCCCCCTAGTGGTTAACCCCTTCACTGCCAGTGACATTTTTACAGTAATCAATGCATTTTTAATCACACGATCGCTGTATTAATGCCAATGGTCCCAAAAATGTGTCAAAATTGTCAGACATGTCCGCCATAATGTTGCAGTCACAATAAAAATCGCTGATCGCCTCCATTACTAGTAAAAAAAAAATTATTAATAAAAATGCTATAAAACTATCCCCTATTTTGTAGACACTATAACTTTTGCGCAAACCAATCAATAAACGCTTATTGCAATTTTTTTGACCAAAAATATGTAGAAGAATACATATAGGCCTAAGCTGAGGAAAAAAAAAAGTTTTTTTATATATTTTTTGGGGATATTTATTATAGCAAAAAGTAAAAAATATTGCATTTTTTTCAAAATTGTCGCTCTATTTTTGTTTATAGCGCAAAAAATAAGAACCGCAGAGGTGATCAAATACCACCAAAAGAAAGCTCTATTTGTGGAAAAAAAAGGATGCCAATTTCGTTTGGGAGCCACGTCGCATGACCGCACAATTGTCAGTTAAAACAACGCAGTGCCGAATCACAAAAAGGGGCCTGGTCCTTTAGCTGCAAATTGGATCTGGGGCTTAAGTGGTTAAACACAATCATCCAAGTGACAGGCTTGCTTTTAAAAAGGACTTTGTGAAAAAGAAAATTCCTTTTTGGGAAGGCACTGGTGGAAGCTGTTATTCTTGCCGTCTCAGCCTGCATGTTACTGTACTGTTCACCCCCAAAAGGGCCCGCTGATTTGTCCCAGGTTCCTTTCCCAGATTAGTGCAATAGCAGCCAGGCACACAGCAACAGTGACTCTTTTGGCTCAATGAACAGTCTAGAGCAGGGGACTCCAAAATTTCTTATCAAATTACCAGTTTACGAAACTGTTGTGATAAGCAAAATGTTCAATAAAAACCTTTTTGATTAAAAAAAAAAATAATTACCAGTTTACTGTTTACTTCAGACTTTAGGGGGGTAGACTGTGCCCAGTGGGAGTAAAGAATGCCCCATCTTTGGTATTAGGGGAAGAAATAGTTAGTGTCAGTGGGAGGAATAATGTTCCATCATTGGTGTCGGTGGGAGGAATACTGACCCATTGTTTGTGTCAATGGCAGAAATAATGCCTTAAGGACTGGATAACAGCCAGCAAAGGGCCACATACGGCCCCTGGTCCACAGATTGGAGACCACTGGACAAGGAGATAAGCTAATATGGCCATTCCTTGGAGCAAAGGAATTTCTTTATCTATAGAGCTCAAATTCCTATGTTCCATTTGTCACAATAGGAAATATTTCTTGCATTCACCATATATTGTTCCTCTTTTGCTATTCCCATCATTTCAAAAATGTTATTTATTTTAGTAATTCAATTCAAAAGGTGAAACTCATATATTTTATATAGATTCATTACACACAGAGTGATAGATTTCAAGCATTTCTTTATTTAAATTTTGATGATTATGACTTACTGCTGGTGAAAATCCAAAATTCAGTATCTCAGAAAGCTAGAATATTACATAAGACCAATAAAAAAGAAAATGTTGGCTTACTGAAAAGTATGTCCATGTACAGTATAGTATGCACTCAATACTTGGTTGGGGCTCCTTTTGTATGAATTACTGCATCAATGCAGCATGGCATGAAGGCGATCAGCCTCTGGCACTGCTGAGGTGTTATGGAAGCCCAGGTTGCTTTGATAGCGACCTTCAGCTCATCTGCATTGTTGGGTCTGGTGTCTCTCATCTTCCTCTTGACAATACTATTCCACAGATTCTCTATGAAGTTTAGGTCAGACATGTTTGCCGGCCAATCAAGCACAGTGATACCATGATCATTAAACTAGGTATTGGTACTTTTGGCAGTGTGGGCAGGTGCCAAGTCCTGCTGGAAAATGAAATCAGCATCTCCATAAAGCTGGTCAGCAAAGGGAAGCATGAAGTGCTCTAGAATTTCCTGGTAGAGGCCTGCGCTGACTTTGGACTTGATAAAACACAGTGGACCAACACCAGCAGATGACATGGCTCCCCAAATCATCATTGACTGTGGAAACTTCACATTGGACCTCATGCAACTTGTATTATGTGCCTCTCCACTCTGTCTCCAGACTCTGGGTCCTTGATTTCCAAAAGAAATGCAAAATTTACTTTCAGCCGAAAAGAGGACTTTGGACCACTGAGCAACAGTCCAGTCCTTTCTCCTTATCCCAGGTAAGACGCTTCTGACATCTTTGGTTCAGGAGTGGCTTTACACAAGGAATGCAACAGTTTTAGCCCATGTCCTCTCTTGGCTCTTGAAGCACTGACACCAGCCGTAGACCACTCCTTGTGAATCTCCCCCAAATTCTCAAGGCTGTGGTTATCCTTGTTGCTTGTGCACCTTTTTCTACCATACTTTTTCCTTTTTTGAAGGGTATCAATGACTGTTTTTTGGACAACTGTCAAGCCAGCAATCTTCCCCATCATGGTGTAGCCCAGTGGTTCTCAAATTTAGGAAAGATTAAATTTTTAGGCATACCATTAAAAGACACATTTTTATTTTACAAATGTCATAACAAAAACTCAGACAAGAATAAAAAAACATTTACATCAGTGAATGTGATTTAAAACATATCTAAATGGTCAACCAGTCAGTCCAGAGTTCATATGAACTCGATGGGCTGAACTGGTGAATCAAGAGATTCCAAGGTTTGGCAATAGCCCTAATATGATAGCATATGCATGGAGTAATATTGGCAGATAGTGTATAGAAGTTAAATTAAGTCCAAACTAGGGTACATCAAATCTGCTTATTTTTCAAGAAACAACTTCTAAAACTGTTTGACTAGTTTCACGTTTTGGAAGCGCTTCTTCTGGAGCTAGGTACATCTGGTAAGGATTCAAAAAAACAGAATGACTATGTATAGTTAAAAAAACATATTTGTTCCATTTTTGAACAAATTGGGGGAAAGGACAACACATATTTATGGTCTAGAGCCCTACGGACGACATGAGTAACGATGACACATAGGAACAACACAAAACTCACCAACATGAAATAGACCTGAAAGCGTGCCTTGGTCTACCGTATGGTACGCCAAAATAAGGGGGCATACCCTAGATAAGGAATGATAAGAGGTAGTTATGGAATAATGTGAAATGAGTATTCAGTCTGGGGTAAGAATACTTGGAAGAGGCTTTAAAAAGGGGAGGGTGGGTGGGTATCTTGCACAGGAAACCGACAAAGACCGGCGGCCTTTGGGCTGCTTAAATACCCTCCGGGCTCCTCCCATAACTTCAGGCCGGTACCCGGCCTTCCAATATGTACATGGACAACCATGCTATATTTAGACGAGACATCACAGTTTTGTTATTATTCATTCCATTACTTACATATACAGTTTCTCACAAAAGTGAGTACACCCCTCACATGTTTGTAAATATTTTATTATACCTTTTCATGTGACAACACTGAAGAAATGACACTTTGCTACAATGTAAAGTAGTGAGTGTACAGCTTGTATAACAGTGTACATTTGCTGTCCCCTCAAAATAACTCAACACACAGCCATTGATGTCTAAACCACTGGCAACAAAGGTGACTACACCCCTAAGTGAAAAATGTCCAAATTGTATCCAAAGTGTCAATATTTTGTGTGGCCGCCATTATTTACCAGCGCTGCCTTAACCCTCTTGGGCATGGAGTTCACCAGAGCTTCACAGGTTTCCACTGGATTCCTCTTCCCCTTCTTCATGACGAAATCACGGAGCTGGTGGATGTTAGAGACCTTGCGCTCCTCCACATTCCGTTTGAGGATGCCCCACAGATGCTCAATAGGGTTGAAGTCTGGAGACATGCTTGGCCAGTCAATCACCTTTACCCTCAGCTTCTTTAGCAAGCCAGTGGTCTTCTTGGAGGTGTTTTTGGGGTCGTTATCATGTTGGAATACTGCCCTGCGGCCCAGTTTTCCGAAGGGGAGAAGATCATGCTCTGCTTCAGTATGTCACAGTACATGTTGGCATTCATGGTTCTCACAATGAACTGTAGCTCCCCAGTGCCGGCAGCACTCATGCATCCCCAGACCATGACACTCCCACCACCATGCTTAACTGTAGGCAAGACACACTTGTCTTTGTACTCCTCACCTGGCTGCCGCCACACCACAGGACATGGTTCCAGTAATTAGGAATGAGCTTCGAGTTCGAGTAAAACATTGCCTGTTCGCCCGTTCACCGAACAGCGAAGAATTTGGGGTGTTTGCGGCGAATTCGAAAAAGCTGCGGAACACCCTGTAAAAGTCTATGGGAGAAATCTAAAGTGCTAATTTTAAAGGCTTATATGCAAGTTATTGTCATAAAAAGTGTTTGGGGACCTGGGTCCTGCCCCAGGGGACATGTATCAATGCAAAAAAAAGTTTTAAAAACAGCCGTTTTTTCGGGAGCAGTGATTTTAATAATGCTTAAAGTGAAACAATAAAAGTGTAATATTCCTTTAAATTTCATACCTGGGGTGTGTGTATAGTATGCATGTAAAGGGGCGCATGTTTTCCATGTTTAGAACTGTCCCTGCACAAAGTGTCATTTCTGCAGCAAAAAAAGTCATTTAAAAGCACTCACGGCTGCAATGAATTGTCAGCTCCCCATAATACAGAGAACAGTCATTGAAAGTCATTGATAAAAAAAAAAAAAAATACAGTGGAGTTCCCCCCAAAAATCCATACTATTTATCTGAGCACGCAACCTGGCAGGCCTCAGGAAAAAAGGGGGGGATGAGAGAGCGTACCCCCTCCTAAACCGTACCAGGCCACATGCCCTCAACATTGGGAGGATGCTTTGGGGGTCTGTGACCCCTCAAAGCACCATGCCCCCATGCTGATGGGGACAAGGGCCTCATCCCCACAACCCTGGCAGGTGGTTGTGGGGGTCTGCAGGCGGAGGGCTTATCAGAATCTGGAAGCCCCCTTTAACAAGGGGACCCCCAGATCCCACTCCCCCTGTTTGAAATGGTAAGGGAGTACACAAGTACCCCTACCATTTCACAAAGAAAGTGTACATTTTTTTTAAAAAACACACAGACACCATTGGGAAGAGTCCTTTATTAAAAATAAAAAAAATGGTTACAGCAGTGGTAATCCAGCAGTGGTAATCCACTGGTATGGATTTTTGGGGGGAACTCCACGCCATTTTTTTTTTATTTGGCGTGGAGTTCCCCTTAAAATCCATACCAGACCTGAAGGGCCTGGTATGGATATTTGGGGGGAATCCCACATCATTTTTTTTTTAAATTTGACCCGGGGTTCCCCTTAATATCCATACCAGACCTGAAGGGCCTGATAATTGAATTTGGGGGGACAGTTCTAAGCACGGGAAACATCCGCCCCTTTACAGGCATACTATACACACCCTCCAGGTACAAAATTTAAAGGAATATTACACTTTTATTGTTTCACTTTAAGCATTATTAAAATCACTGCTCCTGAAAAAACATCCGTTTTTAAAAGTTTTTTTTTTTTTTGCATTAATACATGTCCCCTCAGCAGGACCCATGTCCCCAACCACTTTTTAGGACAATCACTTGCATATTAGCCTTTAAAATGAGCACTTTTGATTTTGAACGTTCAGGTCCCATTGACTTTAATAGGGTTCTAAAGTTCACACGAAGTTTAGGTCTGTTCGCAGGTTCTGGTGCAAACTGAACCGGGGGTGTTTAGCTCATCCCAGTAATCCATGACTTTAGTCTGCTTGTCTATAGCAAACTGTTGCAGGCTTTCTTCTGCATCATCTTTAGAAGAGACTTCCTTCTGGGACGACAGCAGTGTTCATCGTATGGTCTGAGCACAAACAGGGTGACATCCCACCCCTTCAACCCCTGCAGCAATGCTGGCAGCGCTCATACTCATTTTTTAGCATTGATCCCTGTATTAGTGTCACCGGTCCCCAAAAAGTGTCAGTTAGTGTCAGAATGTCCGCTGCAATATCGCAAGTCACTGATCACCGCCATTACTAGTAAAAAATTTAAATAAATAAAATATCCCATAGTGTGTAGACACTATAACTTTTGTGCAAACCAATCAATATATGCCTATTGGGATTTTTTTCTTTACCAAAAATATGTAGCAGAATTTAGATTTTTAACTTTTATTTATTGGATATGTTTTATAGCAGAAATTTTTTTGTTTTTGTTTTTTTTTTTGCAAAATTGTCGGCCTTTTTTTATTTTAAAGCACAAAAATTAAAAAACGCAGAGGTGATCAAATACCACCAAAGAAAAGGACATACATTTTATTTGGGTACAGTGTTGCATGACCGTGCAATTTTCAGTTAAAATAATGCAGTGTTGTATCGCAAAAAATGGCCTGGTCATGAGGGGGGTAAATCTTCTGGAGGTCAAGTGGTTAATGTAGCAACAGAGTTGCTTCATGTCTTTAAAATGTTAATTGTTTTCCTTACACTAGATGGAGACAAAGTTCTCCTTTTTACACTCCTGTGCAGTTGAAGATATTTTTGATCACATTAAAGATGTTTTTCACTTTCATCAACATCCCAACCAATCAGCTGTTTTACAGCTACTTATTTCCAAGTAATAATTATAACTCTAATGCCCCGTACACACGGTCGGATATTCCGACCACAAAATCCGTTGGATTTTTTCTGACGGATTTTGTCCGACACTGGTATGCAACACACGGTCGGACAAAGTTGTTGGAAAATCCGATCATTCTGAACGTGGTGACGTTCGTTGCGTACGACGGAACTACGTAGAGGCTAGTAGCCAATAGGTTTGGTCTCCTAATTTGATCTGAGCATGTGTGGCACTTTGTCCGTCGGAATTCTCTACACACGATCGGAGAAAGTCAGATCGGATTTTGTTGCCGGAAAATTTGAGAGCAGGATTCCGACGGAAAAAGTCCGGTGGAGCCCACACACGGTCGGATTTTCCGACAACATGGTCCGATCGGACATTTTTTGACGGAATTTCCAACCGTGTGTACGGGGCATTAGACCCCTTTCACACTGGGGCCATGTCGCACCGTGTTAGCGGTAAAGCAGCGCTAGTTTTAGTGTTGCTTTACTGCCGTTTTAGCGGTGCTTTTCAGCCGCTGGCGGCCAAAGAAAGGGTTAAAACCACCCCGTGTAGCGGCGCTTCCAAATCGCTATTCAGGTGCTTCGGAAGTGCTGCCCATGCATTCCAATGGGCAGGGGCCATACAGCGCTCCTAAACTGCCCCAAAGATGCTGCTTGCACGAGTTTATGTAACGTCCAGCAAGCGCACCGCCCCAGTGTGAAAACACTTGGGTTTTCACACTGGGGTGGCATGGGAGGTGTTTTACAGGTGCTTTACAGGCTCTATTTTTAGCACTAAAACTAAAACCTCAAAAACGCCTTCAGTGTGAAAGGGGTCTTAAGACTTTGTTCACACTGGTGCGATTTCAGATGTGACTTGAGTCGCAGAGAATAGCATGACAATGGAAATTACTTGCCCATTGCCATCAATGCAACTCAGTACAGTGCGATCATGGAAAAGGTTCCTGTACTACTTTTCTGAGATTCCAGCATGATTTTGGCCCCATAGAATATACAAACCTTATCCAAGTTACATCCAAGTAGCACTACATAATCGCACTAAAATCCAGATCAAAATTGGATCACAGCAGTGTGAACCTGGCCTAAAATGTATGATACTGCAACAAACACTATTGAGCTTGAGTACTGGTCTTGGCCGGAGATATTGCGGACCTTTTTAAATATCTTTGATGTATGTTTGGTGCTTCAGCCCCGGAAGATTTTATCCCCTTCCTGACCAGAGCACTTTTTGCGATTTGGCATTGCCTCGCTTTAACTGACAATTGCGCGGTCGTGCAACGTTGCACCCAAACAAAATTTACGTCCTTTTTTTTCCCACAAATAGAGCTTTCTTTTGGTGGTATTTGATCGCCCTGCGGTTTTTATTTTTTGCGCTATAAACCAAAAAAGAGCGACAATTTTTGAAAAAAACGCATTATTTTTTACTTTTTGCTATAATAAATATCCCCCAAAAATATATAAAAAAACTATTTTTTTCCTCAGTTTAGGCCGATATGTATTCTTCCACATATTTTTGGTAAAAAAAAATCGCAATGAGCGTATATTGATTGGTTTGCGCAAAAGTTATAGCGTCTACAAAATAGGGGATCATTTTATGGCATTTTTATTTTTATTTTATTAGTAATGGCGGTGATCTGCCATTTTTTATCGGGACTGCGAAATTATGGCGGACACATCGGACACTTTTGATTAAGGTGTAAATGACACTGGCAGTGAAGGGGTTAAGTGTGTCCTAGGGAATGATTCTAACTGTGAGGGGGATGGGCTTCAAGTCACATGACAGCGATCACTGCTCCCGATGACACGTAACGGTGATCTCTGTCATGACCCAAGCCAGAACGCGTGCCTGCTATCCCCGGCTCTTAAAGGGGACGTACAAGTACGCCCATTTGCCCACCGCTGCCATTGTGCTGACGTATATCGGTGTGCGGCGGTTGGCAATTGATTAATGTTCTTCACCATGGGATGCAATTTTATTTTATTTATTATATGAACCGGAGCCTTGGATTGGTATATTAAGAGAATATTAGGAGAATATAGTCTGGATATTGGATATCGTTATTCCCTCCATGTTTCCTCTAGGATGATCATTCACGGCAGAGTCTGGAGTTTGGAGCCTGGAAGTTGGATATCGTTACCACTTTGTTTATTCACTATATAGAGGTGAGAGTTCTGTGAGCATTGAGCAGTTGTGTGAAGGCACAGGATTTATTTTGTGGATGGAAGTTCATTAACAAGGACTTTTTTCATTCACTGACACTTGGACAATTGATTCGGATTCAGTTTATTGAGATCACCATTGCACATGTTTTATTACTTGATTTATTCATTCACAGATATTTGGACATTTTTATATATTTTATATCACATTGGGACGAACTGCCCAGATCACTATTTATTTTAACCGGTACATCGATGCCTGTTTCTGGATTTAGGGCGTGCACATCCCCGCCAACATCCAATGTGATTGTACACAGCGGGAGTCTGCCAGCAGGCCCTGGCCAATCACAGCCCAGAGCCCTGTGTTGACAATCAACACAGGGCTCTGTACAGAGAGAACGGTCTCTCCGTTTCTTTTCCCTGCAAAGCAGGGAGAGAAACAAAAAGATCTTTCGTAAAAAGCAGCACGCACTACACACATTAAACATTGTTAGGCACACATTTAACTCCTTGATCACCCTAGATGTTCCCAGCCAGTGTCATTAGTACAGTAAGGCTAGGTTCACATGTATGCTAATTGGATGCACTTTGAACCGCATCCAATTCGCATGACATGTGAAAGAACATTTTTATGAGCTTGAAAGAGCTTTTTATTGTGCCTGTTCACCTATGTCCGGTGAAGCTGGAGTGTGGCTTCAGTGTGAATTGAAAAAGAGCCCTGACCTGATCCTGATGCAATCCTGACCTGATCCTGATCAAAGAGTGACCTGAAACACTGAACAACTACTTTGTCAATTAGCTCTAAAAACGGAGATTCAATTTGCACCGCACATGTGTGAACCCAGCCTGACAGTGTATAGTATTAGAGCTGATCACTGTATTAGTGTCACTGGTAATGTCAGTGTCAGTTAGTCTGTTCCCCCCTAGCATCAGTTTGTGTCAGATTTTCTGCCGCACTCAGTGCCAAGCACACTCTCATTCTAAGTCGCTGATCACCACCATTAGTAGTATAAAAAAAATCCACTACATATACCATAGTTTGTAGATGCTATAATTATATAGATTGCTATTTCATGCAAACCAATTAATAATTTACACTTTTTGGGATTTTTTTTTTTTACCAAAGACATGTAGCAGAATACAATTTGGCCAACTTGCAGATGGCACATGAGATGTGCAACATGCATACTCTATAGTGGAAGGTGAACAGGACTGGAGAGAGAGGACTGAGCAGCAAAGAATCAGCAAAACTAAGGCACTGGAGCTGGAGAAACTAGCAGAAGTCACACGTGGTGCACAGCATTAGAGCAATATAGCAGGAGGTGAGCGAGGACCAAAGAGAGAGGAGGGTCAGAAAACCAGAGGATCAGCAGAGCTGGGGCTACTACTGAGTGGGGGATCAGCAGAGCTAGGGCTACTACTGAGTAGGGGAACAGCAGAGCTGCAGCTACTACTGAGTGGGGGATCAGCAGAGCTGGGGCTACTACTGAGTGGGGGGGATCAGCAGAGCTAGGGCTACTACTGAGTAGGGCATCAGCAGAGCTGGGGTACTACTAAGCAGGGGATCTGCTGAACAAGGGTACCAATAAGCTGGGGATCTGCTGAACGTGGGTACTAAAAAGATGAGAGTCTGCTGACCGGGGATACTAATTAACTGGGGTTCTATGGGCCTCATTAAAGCTTCAAAAAAGCATCAGAGAAGCATCAAAAACACATCAAAAAAGCATGTTGAAGTGTTGAAGTTTAATGTATGCTAAAATCGAAGTAACTGTAAACAAGCACTTAGGATGAAGATACGCTTTAAGGGCCAATTCACACCAGAATGCAGTGCGTGAAAGGCACGTTCCATGCGCATTTCCCATACCGCATTTAAAATGCATTGCCTTTGCGATCCGCTGTGGGTGCCAATACATTGTTAACGGAACCCCAAAACACAGGTTTCGCAATCACAGTGTGTTTGTATGCACCAAATCGCTGACAACACCCAAATCTATTTCTCTACCCCTCAGCTCACTCCCTCCATCTCCTCACACATCACTGATTTACTAACAGACATATCAGTCTGGATGTCCCACCACTTCCTCAAACTCAATCTGTCCAAAGCCAAACTTATAATTTTTTCCTCTACCATGTGCCTCTTCCCCTAATCTCGCTGTCAAAATCGATGGCACAACTATGAGCCCATCCCCGTATACCAAGGTTCTATGTGTAGTCCTGGACTCTGAACTCACCTTTAAGCCCCACGTCCAATCACTGTCCAAATCTTGCCGCCTCAACCTCCGCAACATCTCCAAAATATGCCCCTTTCACTACAGACAAAGCTCTTAATACACTCTCTGGTCATCTCTCGCCTTGACTACTGCAACTCCCTCCTTATTGATTTACTTTTATATAGTCTATCCCCCCTTCAATACATCATGAATGCTGCTGTCAGACTCATCCCCCTTACCAATCGCTCTGTGTCTGCTACTCCTCTCTGACAATCCCTCCACTGGCTTCTGATCACCCAACAAATTAAATTCAAAATACTATCACCTACTTACAAAGCCATCCACAACTCTGCCCGCAGCTACATCACTAACCTAGTCTCAAAATACCAACCTAATCGTTCTCTTCATTCTTTTCAAGACCTCCTGCTCTCTAGCTCCCTTAGCACCTCCTCCCAGGACTTTTCCAGAGCCTCTCCAATCCTATGGAACTCCTTACCCCAATCTGTCCGATTATCTCCTACTCTATTAGCTTTTACACCATCCCTGAAAACCCTCCTCTTCAGAGAAGTATACCCTACCCACACCTAATAACTGTATTTTTATTTTCTTCATCAGCACATCCCCCACAGTTAATACCTTTTGTATCACTTGATCCTCCCTTCTAGATTGTAAGTTCTAATGAGCAGGGCCCTCCCTCCTGTATTGAAGTGTATTGTAACTGTACCGTCTGCCCTCGTGTTGTAAAGCACTGCGCAAACTGTTGGCGCTATATAAATCCTGTATAATTATAATAATACTTGTACTTCAGTACCATGCGATATGGTGTTGTGTGTTTTTAAAAAGTAGTGCATGCACTACTTTTATTGCATTCTGGGGCACCGCACAGGAACACGATGTGCGTTCCTGTGCAATTTAGGTGCAAACCCGCCCTCACATATTGTTTTGTTAACATACATTCACAGATACTATAGTTCAATACTAACAGACTCATAGCACTGTTTTTTTTTAACCCTGTAATCACAGAATTCCCAAATAAAAATACATCTGCCATGATTGTAATGTTTGCATAGTTTATTGATTTGTTACAATGAAAAAAAAAGTATTTTTTTTTTAAGGAAAATACTAAAAAGACATTGTAAAAAATGGACGATAATGACATAAAGCATGTTTGTAATTCGATGTATAATTAACGACATTAGGTGCCTGATCCAACTCGTAAGATTACATATATCAGCTTATTTTGTAAGGCAAAGTACAATCTGCAAAGTGCTGTAACCTTTTGCAACCCAGCAGAATTTATCTTTCACTGGTAAGCTTAGATCTGATTGGTTTCTGTGGGTTTCTGCATTTTGTACGTTATTGTTGCTCTTTGCTTTGTTTAAAGAGACCCTAACACCAGACCATTCATCTCAACATGCATATAATTTAATGCATGGTATTTACCTGTAAAAGTCGCCCTTGTGTAGACATCCAAAAGCCCTGAGATTGCTGCTGGGTGATGCCATCTTGGATGTGAGGTCAGCAGCCCCAGCAGACTCATAGCTATAACTGAAGTGACATTCTCTAAAAGAAGCTGCTTATGCTTACTATTAGATCACTACTTTTGGGTCTAAGTGACAACCGGGTTCTTCATAGAGGCAAAAGCACTGATTGGGGGTTTCTCTTGGAACAGCCAGTCGGTGCTTCTGTCTGCACTTAAGGCGGGGTTCACACTATTGCAAATTGTTTCTCTGCATCCAATTCACATGTCAGGAACCTGTGATTGGCTCTCAATGAAGCCGGTTCACACAGCTGCGGAAAGGCTGTGGAGCAAATTGCACAGGAGTCCTTCTGTTCCGTTTCAGGTCCGAATTCAGCCCAAAATTTGGACCCGAAATCGGGCCTGAAACGGTAAACAGGGACGCACCGGATCCCTGCTGTGAGCCGCTCAGCACGAACATGTGAACCCAGTCTAAATCCCTCAGTCAGAAGAATCCAACAAATAGTGACCCACCAGTACTCAAAAGAAGTTGGAAGCACCTAATAGATAAAAATTCATGAACATCCAGGTGAGCCTAGTGTTAGCTTTGGTTAGGGGCCAACAGGGGGTAAGGACGGACCTTCAGTTTAATGGAAACCCAGTAAATGGACAGCACAGCGTGAGTCTTGTGATACAACCTAAATGGGTACAGGGGGGGGGGGAGTCATGCCTTCTTTCCCTTATAACAATACATCAGCAAACTACTGGCAAGACCAAATATGGTTGGGGGCAGATGTGCAAATGTTGACTTTCAGAAAAAGTGTGCACCATAAGATGTATGAGAGGATCTTCAGTTTACTGAAAAATACAGTATGAGCCTTGTGATACAACCTGGATGGGTATGTGGAGGAAAGTTATGCCTTCTTTCCCATCTAATGATGCCTCAGCAACCTATTGACAGATTCAAATTTAGTTTGGTTGGTATTGACTTTCAAAAAGTCAATATTTGCATAGGATATTTGTTCTGCCTGTGCGTTGAAGAGGCTTCCAGTAGAATGCTCACACACTTTGCATAATAAACAGGTTCAGTTTTCTGAGACTTCCATCTTGTTCTGCTTGGGCCTAATCCATGGCTGTAGGTTGGAATTTGCTTGCAGGCACTAACTGGCTGTTTTGATAGAGGCAGTTAGGCTATTCCTCCACTAGAACACATATTTCAGCAGCAGCTCAGACCCTGAAATAGTGTTCTTTCTGTAAGATAAAAACTCCAGAAAGGTATTTTTGCAGCTTCCAGCGAGCTTATCACTAGGTTGGATAGCAGAGGGAAGGGAAACCAATATAGCTGTAGGGACCGACTTTACATGCATACTACATAACAGCTCAGTTTTGATCTCAAGTACAGGTTTACTTTGATGCAGTCGGAATACTAATTAAAATGTTGAGTTGCTTGGTTTATAGCCACACACAGAATTTAATTAGTCAGGTCAACCTATGTTACCAACAGCCATGTAATAAGTATTCTATACCTGTTACATTTAAAAAACAAAGTTGCGCACAAAATACTAAACTAGTAACACTTTTCAGGCAACAATGCAACTGTGATTAAAGTGTGTCTTAAATCAAACCTTTTTGGGAGGATAAAGAAGGATGTTTATGCTCTTTGAGTTCATCCTAGTTATCATTGTCATCAGAAACGTGTAATGTGATGGGAAATCCAAAATTTTGAGTTGCTATCAGATCGGGAGAAGATGGGAGACCTTCATATAGGAAAGTCTGTTCTCAGAGGGCATTTTCCTCACTTTGAATACATTTCCTCTAGCTTCATGTTGCCCCCATAGGCCAGGAGGTGAAGGGAAGTCTTTCCAAAGTCATTAACCACAAAACATTTTATTTGTTTTATTTTTTATACTCTTTAGGTCTGAAGGTCCAAATAATTCACCTTTATTTAGCAGTTTATAATCCATACGCAACCAGATTTTCTGACCTGTTCACAGAGTCCCTAGATGGCAAGTGGTGAGGTGGGGCCTACCTGGCCTATGTATTCACCTTACTTAGATTACTCGCATTAAAAAGGTGTCAAAAGTAGAGAGGCCTTGTTCTTCATGGTGATTGTTTAAATCGTGGGTGCTCAACCTCTGGCCCTCCAGCTTGTGCTGGACTACAAGTCCCATCATGCCTCTGCCTTTGGGAGGTCTTGTAACTAGCAGCTTTGCATTGCCTCATGGGACTTATAGTTCTGCAACAGTGGAGGGTCACAGATTGTGCACCCATGGTTTAAATAAACAAATATTGAAGTGTATATGGGGGAGCATAGTCTGTTTGTGGGGGCTTTTGACTTTCAATTTTGATCAGATCCTATCTTTAAAGGTTCCAAGTTTTCCAAGTCAAACAGAATGTCTGCTTTTTAGTAAGCCTCCTGTCTCCTTCAACAGAAATGGCTTTAAAAAAACTATCTGTAGACAATCTATTCACCAGAAGAAAATGTATATGTATATTGGACCCTGTCTCTGATGCTTCATGGCAGAGCTAGGACTCTAGGAGCTTTAGATCCCCTGGGATGGCATTCTTGCAATGGCCTGGAGTTCATTGGCATGGGATTTTAAGCTCCCAGCGCTTGCAGAAGGCACGATAAAATGACCCAGAGGTTGGGTCAAGGTAAGCATATATTTTTTTCCTGGTGAACGATTTGATAAAAATGGCTTTTAACAGCTATTTGTGTTGAGGGACAGGGGCCTGGCCAAAAAACAGACGTTTTACATGAAAGGTCCTCTTTAAACCAGCAACTCTCTCTCAAAGCCTTGTACAACCTTCTTCCTGACTAAACACTAAATTGTACCGCTAACTTATACGTATGTGTGTATTGTGAGAACAAAGCAAATTTTAAGGGTATGTCAGGAGCATATGCGCTCCTGCTCCATCATTGCAGCTGGTTCCAGCATCCTGGTTTTGGCTATGGCATTCTCATTGTCTGTTTGTCCACCTGCAAGGTGATTATTTGTGGCCAGACTCTGAGTGGAGACCGGATCTGATATAAGTCAGCCAAACGGTCAGTCTCATGCTTGTGATATTGCACTTTTAACACTTTGTCTAAGCGCCATGTCTGTCTGCTTTGCTTTGATTGGATTTCCCTGTGTATTACCTTGGACCGAATAATGACAATTCTCTGAAATCTGCCTGCCTTTTACCTGGACTGTCATTGAACCACTCTGCCTGTCTGCTAACTGCAAGTACCTGTTTGCTTTGCTCAGTTCGTGGCTGCACTGGCGTGGTGGCCAGGTACTATAGCATTGTGTATAAGTCCTGGGGGCAACTGGGTACCTGTAGGCCTTCTTGCCTTATGGGAAAGGGGGTCGCTATTGGTGAGAAACACAGAAGCCAGCTATAGTGTCTGACCATCTGCGTTTAGGGTAACCGTATGCTCTGTGAACATGGACTATAGTATGTCAAAAAACACTAAATTGTACCGCTAACCTATACGTATGTGTGTATTGTGAGAACTAAGCAAATTTTAAGGGTATGTTAGGAGCATATGTGCTCCTGTTCAGTCATATTTGCTGGTTCCAGAATCCTGGTTTTGGCTATGGCATTCCCCTTGTCTGTCTGTTCACCTGCAAGGTGATTATGGCCAGATTCTGGGTGGGGACCAGATCTGTTTTAGGTTAGCCAAACGTTCAGCCTCATGCTTGAGATATTGCATTTGTAACAAGTTATCCAAGCTCCAGGTTTGTCTGCTCTGCTAGATTGGATTTCCCTGTGTATGACTTCGGACTGAATGACTATTCTCTGAACTCTGCCTGCCTTTTAGCTGGACTGACATTGAACCACTCTGCCTGTCTGCCAACTGCAAGCACCTGTTTGCTTTGCTCAGTTCGTGCCTACCCTGGCATGGTGGCCAGGCACTATAGCATTGTGTATAAGTCCTGGGGGCAACCGAGTACCTGCTTGCCTTATGGGAAAGGGGGCTGCAACAACACAGTAGCCATCTATAGTGTCTGACCATCTGCGTTTGGGGTAAGCATAGCAGGGTAAAAAAAAATTCTATTGTTTAAAATGTATGCTCTGTGAACAAGATAGAATGTAGTATGTTGGTTTTTAAAAGGGACAATCTTGAAATTACATAACAGACCTCTCTAGAACTATGGCCTCTGACACTCAAGCACCGCCCCATCCACGAGGGCCCTAGTCATGAAAAGGCTTCTCAAATACTGTAGAAATCCTATTCATTCCTATGTGGCTAGTTCACATTTCTGCAGTGCAGTTTGGTAGGTTTTTAAAAATGTTTATATCTTTGTGAATTTACATGTGTTAAGCTGGTCTAGCGGAATGAATGGTGAATACATTAAATGCGTGCTTACAAAGTAGAGATAGGGAAAAGCACAGGCTTTTTGTAGAGCAACCAATTAAATTGCAGCTGTCATTTTGTAGTGTAGGTTACAAAATGGAAGCTGAAATTTGGTTAGTCGCTGTGAATAGGACGCTTTTCTGTCTGACTGTTATTATAATTCTGTCCTTTTACTGTTTTGCTAGTCCAAACCCATAGTGACCCATCACGTTTCATTTTCCATATTACGAAAAAATGACATAGGAAACAAGCAGTCTATAGTTATAATGGAGATACTTTGGCTCAAGATCAGGTGAAACAAGTTAGATTCCAATAATTCTTTGGGACACAGACTCTGGAGTTAATTTTGGTTAATTATCATGTAATACAATTTGTAAATCGAGGGTTTAGGTTTTTGTCCACATTGTCTGCTGGCTGTTTTTTTTAGTTACAGTACAGACAGTACCTCCTGTTGCTGCATAGAACAGTTGAGAGGTGTCCAAAAAGATTAGAGGATGACCATAGTCTGTATACCTATCACCAAAGTTTTGTCTACAGTGACCTTCAGTCAAGCTGTTATGTTCCCTCTCACCCTTCCTGTGTCTTGGCAGTCCTATTTGGGGGTATTGTCATCTATTTTTGTGGGTAGACCGTGTCTGAGTCAGTAATCAGGTGGACTAGTACAAGTTTATTTTTTTGATTGTCTCTTTCAAAGGTTAGAATTGAATTTAAATAATTTTAATGCATCCCAATAAGGGGCCAGAGCCATGTTTTGCCACATCTATGGTGGCATGTGTCTTATTATTGTCTATTATGGTTTATATTTAATGGTGTTGGGTGGGTGTATCATGGGGTTCTACATTCCTATGTGTAAGAAGAAAGCAAAATTGGTCAGGGTCCCATTTATCGTTGCATCTGACCGTTTTGCCTTGCTAACGGTAAGCAGATTTCGACTATCCATCCTAATTTTGATATGTGAAAGATTAGACAGTACACATTTTCTTTTTACTAAAACATCTTTTTCAACACACTACAATAAACAGGACATAGGTGATATAATAAGGGTATCATGGAATTATGGTCATTTTTGTGACATCATCACGGTCAAAGTACCAAAGGACAAGGAAAAGTACAGATCTAGCCATGGGCCCAGTCTAACACTGCCTTAAGATCAGGGTGAATGGCATAAAAGGACATATATACAAGGCACGTTATGTATCTACATATATACAGCGCGTACCAAAAAAGGACACAGGGGAGGCCTAGACAATAGAAATGGTGAGGAGGACATACAAGGAATGATAGGACAACATGGAGCAAATTATTGATTATTGGTGTAAAATTCTAGCTATGAAATATCTACAGTCACAAACAAATGTTTTTGTACGGATCGAGAGTCCTGTCCAAGATGTTTGGACCTTGGCTGTTGCCCAACTCACACGTATCTTTTCATGCAATATGGCTTATTGGCGGTGGGGAGGCCATATTGCGGCCGCATGATCTGGAGACTGGACCCCGATCTGATTGTCAGATACATCACAGCGTCTTCTTGCAGTATCAGGAGCTTTAAAATGGAACCACAGTCTTAACAATTTTTTTTGTTGCTGGTGGCCATAGGCTCAACTGTGGCGTGTCCAGCACACCCCTCGCCTCGTGGCTTGGAAATAGTCTCCCATCTATCCTGCCAGGCTTTAGTTAACAGTGGAAACCTGGCTGTGGTGCAGACTGAACTCCTTGGCTTTAAGGCGAAGGCTGGCGATGCTGTCGGCCATGTTGACTCCCTGGGTGGGCAGTGTGGTTGGTGCAGAGGTGGTGTTTGGATTGTAAGGCGGCAAAGCAGCACTGTAGGAATGAACAAAGAGGACACAGTTTAGTCAGGAATGTGAAATACAAAATCCCTTTTAAAAGAAATTTGCTGGGAAAAATATAGAGGATGCCATTGCTGATCTTTTCTAGTTACCTGCCAGTTACACTTAACCAGCGGCTTTAGTACTTTCTGAGCTGCTGACCAAGTATGCAGATCAGAAGTTCTGGCTACAATTGCTCCATGCTTGCTCCAGGTCATTGACTCAGAAAGTAATCAATCCAGGGACAGCAGCCAATCAATTAGAATTTCCAAAAGGATAGCAGCAATGGCACCCAATATAGATATGCCTGTAAAAAAAGGCTGTAAATATTTGATGCCAAACATAGGTGTGCGCAGCCTATTGCATTAGGGTGTGCACCTCAAAGCTCCATGTGACATATTTACTGGCCTTTTCCCAGCTCTCCATCCTGAAACAATGGGGAGGGGGGAGCAAGGGAGCTCACAGGGGGACCCGGGCAGCAGAAGGGACAGGAGGGGTGGCATATATTGGTACGAATCCCCTGTATTTTCCCCCTGTGGCAGCTGAATGTAGACGAAAGAGGAGGAGAAGCCTACTTTCAGCTGCTGCAGGAGGAAAATACAGATCGGTTCCACAAAATTCCACCCCTGCTGCCCATCCTGTCCAGGTTCTGGGGGTCAGCAAGGAAGGATTTCAGTTTACCTGTCACCTGCCCACGATCACTGGGGAGATCGTGAATGAAGGGTTGCCAAACCCAGGATTAGGGTGTGCCCAGGCACACTTGGCACACCTCTTGCACACGCCTATGATGCCAATCTCCCTGCAATGCTCGGTGGTTCCTCGCTTCGACCTCCACGTCACAACTGTATTGTGTACTGCATCCTGTAGTGATGTAGGGGTCAGCAGAAAGAGTCCTGCTGGGGAAACAGGAGATCTCCTTCAAATATACCAACAACTAGGTTTCTGACCAATTTAAAGGCGTGTACAGAAGGTATACAATTGTAATGTGTGTGGCCAGCTGTGTTTCAAATTAGAAGTGTCTAGTCAAGTCCACCAACTGTATTAAAAACTGCTCTGGTACATGAAATTTGTATGCTTGAATCTGGTTAATTGCTGGTTGGCAATAAATTGCGTTAACTTATTTTAGTTCATATTTTAAATGTAACCCATTGCATTTAATTACAGGTACACTTTTTTTTAACCATAATCCATTCTGGATTGTTCAATAGACATTGAAACAGCAAAACGCACTACAACAACTGATTGAAACCTAAATCATAGATAAGTACAGTGGCATCTGGGTATTTCACAGCAATTTTTTTTTTTTTTTTACATGAACCAGAAAGTGCAATCATATGTCACCTGTAGCTGTTAGAATTCCAGGACAGAAATTCCGGGGCCAGACTGGTTGGTCGAGGGGTGATCTGCTGCTCTACAAGGGGGTCTTGACTGTACGATTTTAGCAGAGAAGACGATCGGCTGGCCAGCATGGCCCGCTCATTCCTTCTGAACTTGGCTCGCCTGTTCTGAAACCAGACCTACAAAAGGACAAACTGTTAGAGGGTGTTTTTTTAGATCTTCTACTATGCAACATGTAAATAAGCACTGAACTCAAGACTACACTTTTTAGCCATTAAGTGGATAATGTTGCTCAGAGCCACATGCTACCTCTGATATGCATCCCAGTAACTCAGATGAGTTAAAGGCTGAGAATCTCTGAACTAGAGACTAATGAGCGTAACATATAACACTAGGAAAAGTCAACCTAACATCATCCAAGCTGTTCTTTTTGAACTGCGGAGAGGTTACTGCAGAATTATTAGTGGATGACATGGTTTTCTGTATATTCAATAAAGAGGACTGGTGGTAGAAATTGGAGGGCTTGAAGGGCAATGAAGACCCCTCATGCAATATATAAGATATGGTTCTAAGTGTTAATCCGAACGCACTGATTAGTACTCATCATTCTCAGCCCCTATAACTAGTCTTGCAGCTAACATGTCCACACCATTATCTCCTGTGCATAAAACTCACAACTCCTATATCCCCTTATAGCCTTCTTCACTTTGCACAGTAGGTTTCCTCTCCTAGGTAAAGTAATTTAGGTGCAAACTTGCTCTAGGGCAAGGATCTTCAAACTGCAGCCCTTTGCTTGCCTTTATCTGGCCCTTGGGGTACTTTTCCTTTCACTGATACAAGATACTATTCCTCCAACTGAAACCAACAATAGGGCAATATTCTTGCTACTAACATAAACAATGGGGCACTATTCCTACCAACAATGGGCCACTCTTCCTCCCACTGACACCAGCGACAAGGCACTCTTCCTTCCTTCTAATGCCAAGAATGCATTGTTTATTACATGGACGGCGGGACAATTTCTACTCCCAATGGACACAGTCTGGAGGACAGTAAACTGGCCCTTTGGCTAGAAAGTTTGGAGACCCCTGCTCTAGGGTAATAGGAACATTGAGGGTGTTTGAATATGACTAGGTAGACACAACAGGCCTCCATAGGTTAGCCTAGTTGCAACAGCAATCTCCACTATCTCCATTCCAAATCCACTGAAGCAAAATATATTTGGGCTACAAGGGGCTACCTGTATTGTCCTTCAATGGCATCATAAATCAGGACATCAGCTGTGCTTACAGCTTCTTCTCAAACATAGTAAAACTTTTTCCAGCTACTGTATATTGGATCCTTGTACTACTAGCATTCAAACATACATGTATATATCTGCAAACTTTACAAATACCCATTTCTATATAAACTGCACTGAATACTTGACGCACTCATCTTTTGAACAGAAAATAGTCTTATTCATTACTGCACTAAGCCACTTAACTCATAAATTCTGTACCTAGTAGCTTGATGCTGAAGACCACTCTGCTCTTGACCTGCATTGTTCTGTCTAGAAGTTTAAAGCCTAATCACAAACCAAAACAATAACACAAGGGACATACAGTCAGTAGGATGTGTCCCTTGTGCTGATTCCTCTTCTGTTAGTGAAAATCTTCCTCTGTCCTGCCCTAACCCATCCATGCTGCTGTAATCTTCTGGTGTGGCGGGGTCTTATACAGGCTGTCATCGAAAGCCTGAGTATGCCATCACCTTCCACCCAACTGCTACATTCATAGAAGCCATACAACAGTTTCTGTGAATGAAACAGGATCTCAGAATGACAGACCTATAGATTATCCACCCATCTGCCATGCTTGGGTTGTTTTTGTTTTATAGAAGCTTTAGTAAAGCTTTTATGAATAGCGCACCTGGGCAGATAAGGTGGGCATGTATTACCCCCCCCCCCCCAGTTCACCAGAAGATTACGGCAAAGGGGGCCCGGAGTCAGGGAGGAGGAGGAGGAGGGTTTTCCCTAACAGTCAGTAGGATTTGTTCCTTGTGCCAATTCATCTTCTAAGTTTATGTCCCTTGCGCTGATTTTTCTGTTTTTGGCTGTACTTGGGCTTTAACTGTCACACCCCAGTTCTAGGACCAAACTGATAAGGGACATGGAGGAGCTCAGCTATGAGGCAAGATTTGAGGAACTGAATTCTCTTGAGAAGAGGAGATTAAGGGGGGATATGATCAACATGTACAAATACATAAGTGGTCCATATAGTGAACTTGGTGTTGAGTTATTCACTTTAAGGTCATCACAGAGGACAAGGGGTCACTTTTTGTCTAGAGGAAAAGAGATTAAATCTCCAAATACGGAAAGGTTTCTTCACAGTAAAGCCCCATACACACGCGCGGATTATCCGAGGACCAGGTCCGTCAGATCATGTCCGTCGTACTTTGTCCGATGTTGGTGTTGCGTACACACGGTCGGACAAAGTTGTCGGAAAATCCGATCATTCTGAACGTGGTGACGTTTGTTGCCTACGACGGGACTACGTAGAGGCTAGTAGCCAATAGCTTTGGTCTTGTAATGTGATCTGAGCATGCGTAGCACTTTGTCCGTCGGAATTCGATACACACGTTTGGATTTGGTGTGATCGGACTTTGTTGTCGAAAAATCTATCCAGCAGGAGATAGGACTTTGTCCGTCGGACAATCCGACGTACACTGTCCGATGGTGCCTACACACGGTCGGATTTTCCGACAACATTGTCAGATAGGACAGAATCCATGGGAAAATCCGACCGTGTGTATGGGGCTTTAGAGTTATGAAAATGCAGTATAGACTCCCTCCAGAGGTGGTTCTGGCCAGCTCAGTAGATTGCTTTAACCACTTTAGCCCCGGAAGATGTGGCTGCTCAATGACCAGGTCATTTTTTGCGATACAGCACTGCATTGCTTTAACTGACAATTGCGTGGCCGTGCAACGCTGTACCCAAAACATTGATGTCCTTTTTTTCCCCACAAATAGAGCTTTCTTTTGGTGATATTTGATCACCTCTGCGGTTTTAATTTTTTTCACTATAAATAAAATAAATGCAACAATTTTGAAAAAAAACTTTTTTACTTTTTGCTATAATAAATATCCCAATTAAAAAAAAAAAAAAACATTTTTTTTCCTCAGTTTAGGCCGATACGTATTCTTCTACATACTTTTGGTAAAAAAAAAATGCAATAAGTGTATATTGATGAAGGTTTGCTCAAAAGTTATAGCGTTCTACAAAATATGGGATAGATTTATGGCATTTTTATCATTTTTTTTTTACTAGTGATGACGGCGATCAGCGATTTTTATTGGGACTGCAATATTGCGGCGGACAAATCGGCCACTTTTGACACATTTTTGGGACCAGTAATATTTATACAGCAATCAGTGCTATAAAAATGCACTGATTATTGTATAAATGACACTGGCAGGGAAGGGGTTAACACTAGGGGAGCGATCAAGGGGTTAACTGTGTTCCCTAAGGCCCCTTTCACACTGGGGCGTTTTTCAGGCGGCACAGCGCTAAAAATAGCGCCTGTACACCGCCTGAAAAAATCCGGCCCCATTCACTCCAGTGTGAAAGCCGGCGGGCTTTCACACTGGAGCGGTGCGCTAGCAGGACGGTCAAAAAAGTCCTGCTAGCAGCATCTTTGGAGCGGTATAGGAGCAGTGTATTCACCGCTCCTATACCGCTCCTACCCATTGATTTCAATGGGACACCGCGGTTAAAACTACGACGGCGCTTTGCGGGGGATTTTAACCCTTTTTCGGCCGCTAGCGGGGGTTAAAACTGCACCGCTAGCGGCCGAATCCCGCGGCTAAAACGAAGGTAAAGCAGCGCTAAATATAGCGCTGCTTTACCGTCGCCGCGGCTCCCGCCCCAGTGTGAAAGGGGCCTAAGTGTTTTCTAACTGTAGGGGGGATGGGACTGACTAGGGGAAGAGAGAGAGATCGGTGTTCATACTTAGTATGAACACACGATCTGTCTCCTCTCCCCTGAGAGAACCATGATTTGTGGGTATACACAGACACATCCCTGTTCTCGTTCTGTAACGAGCAATCGCGGGTGCCCGAGCACACACATCGGCTCCGGGGACATGCTTCGGGAATGCAGCGGGAGGCATCTTAAAGAGCCCACATACAGCTACGACGGCTCGCGCCATCGTACATAATATAACTGGGTATAACATGTATAGGTAAAGTTGATCCAGGGAAAATCTGATTGCCTCTCATAGGATCAGGAAGGAATTTTTTCCCGTTGTAGCAAATTGGATCATGCTTTGCTGGGTTTTTTGCCTTTCTCTGGCTCAACTGTGGGTATAGGACAGTGATGGTGAACCTTGGCACCCCAGATGTTTTGGAACTACATTTCCCATGATGCTCATGCACTTTGCAGTGTAGTGGAGCATCATGGGAAATGTAGTTCCAAAACATCTGGGGTGCCAAGGATCGCCATCACTGGAATAGGATTTTGTATATGGGATTGTATGATTTTTTTTTTTTTTTTTGGTTGAACTAGATTGGTCTTTTTTCAACCGAACTATGTGATGAGAGACGCTTACATTATTTCATGTTACTCTTTAAAGATGTATAATTCTTACCTGTACTCTGGCCTCACTCAGATTAACCCTTCTTGCCAAATCTTCCCTTACGAAAGCATCTGGGTAGTGGGTTCTCTCGAACACTCTCTCCAAGGCCTGAAGCTGGCTGCTGTTAAAGGTAGTCCTGTTCCTCCTCTGCTTCTTCTTAATCCGCGCACTTTTTGCACAACCAGAAATAGAGCTCTCACCTAGAACAAAAAATATAAACTGCATTAGAGAGTGCAGAGGCTGACCACAGAGCCATTCTTCCCACCACAATAGTACATTATAGAGTTCGCCACAGCACCACCATCAATTAAGGTCAAAATCGTGGAGACTTTGTATTAGGACCACACAAGTACCAGCTTTTTTTTCCCTTTATTTTTTCAGTGCTGATAAATATAATGTATAAGGAAGCTGTGTGACTATATCGAGGATGCACTCAGCGTAAAGCACTGAAGAAAGTTAGTGTGTGTAAACCCAAACAATCAACTGCTCTTATTTTGTACTATTTGGTCTGTTTAATATAGAGTTGAAAGGTTTGTTATATCTGATAAGAATAAAAAAATACCTATATTTAGCCAGAAAACCTTTGCGCCAACACCCCATTCACACTTGTGCGACTTGTCATACGACTTTGGACATCAAAGTCGTATGACCAGTCGTACCCCATGTTTTCCAATGATAACCATTCATTAAAGTCCTACCTGAATGTTTTACATGCAACAGTGGGTCCAACTTTGCAAAGGGACAACAAGTCACATTCAAGTCACACCTATCCAAAAGTTGCCTCAAAGTTGCACTCCAAAGTCGGTAGATCATTGCTGCTTTTCAGCCATGAGTATAAAGAAAAGTGGACATTAAAGGGCATATGGTCACCTTGCATAAATCTATAATTGCTTTAGGGCCAAAACAACTAATCGATTAATCGACAACTAATCAATTATGAAACTAGATGTCAACTATTTTCATAATCAACTAGTTGGTCAGCCGATTAGTTGGCCTGCATACAGAATACATTATTTACATATAAGAAAATACAGCGCAGCACACATACAGCTCAGTAAACTTGTGAATGTGTGAGGAGCAATGCCTTATGGGACATGTAGTCCTGGGCAGGACGTGATTGGTTCTAAAGGCAGAAGTTTTTTTTTTTTTACCTTGCTATAGGCATAGCTCCCAACTGTCCCTGATTTCGAGGGACTGGCCCTGATTTGGAGCAATGTCCCTCTGTCCCTCTTTTCCTCTTTCCCCCTCATTTTTCCCTCATTTTGGTCTGATCCATATAGATGTATATAAAATGCACTTTTTATAATTCAAAAAGTGTTTCCCAGTGCAAAACCTTTCATCTAAATTCAAAATTGCTGCATTTGTAAATGTTAAAAGCCAATATAAAGAAATAGGAGTGGATTTGTAGGAGTCCTTGTGGATTTAATTAACCTTTTTTGGGTTAATTCTCCTTTAAGGGGGTGTGTCAGGGGTCCTATGCCTACATACGTTTGCAAGTAGGTGTCCCTCATTCCCATCTCAAAATATTGGGGGGTATGCTATAGGGGCACTCTATACTATACTTTGCAGCTTGCTATTGGGGCACTCTGAGGGCAGGAGGAGCCAGAAGCGTCAGTGAGGGGACCCCAGAAGAGGAGAATTGCTGCTGCTCTGGCAAAACCATTACACGGAGCAGGTAAGTATAACATGTTTGTTGTTGTTTAAAAAAAAAAAAATCACTTTTAAAGACTGTGCAGGGAAGATCAGCATCCAAACCCAGAGGAGGTGGAGGCTGATAGACTGGAGGTAATATAAGGCATTACAATTACATTTAAAGTAAACTTTTACCAGTATTGTGCATTTTATATAAATTTATCATATCCATGAAAAAAAGTCTCAGCTTTTAGTACTACTTTAATATAAAAGATTTATATCTCCCTTCATATAGCTTCATGTCTGACTAGTTTAAATGCCCATATAGCCTACTTCTGGGTGTATTTATTATTATATATAAGTAATATTTATTATTGCTTTCACTGTTTCACAGTATAAATGAACCCCTTATAGTAGTGATTATCTGCTCTTTTTGTACTATAAAGTATAAAGGGCTAATTTTATTTTTTTAACCCTATTATTACAGATACAAAAAAGCATGCTGCTGCTACTAACCGTCTTAGTCCTGGTTCACACCTATGCGTTTGTTTGGTGTTTTTTGCAGAAACGCACTACAGTTCATTTAACGTGGTTTCCTATGGCACATGTTCACATCTATGCTTTTTTTTCAGCCGCTGCGTATTTGGAAAGGGTCAAGGACTTTTCTCAATGCAAAACAGTGCTTTTTTCGTTCAATAGACTTCAATGGAGAAGATGCAGAAAAGCATTTGCCGTAATTTGCGTTTTTTAATCTGCCCAACAACAAATTGGCCAAAAAAAAGCATAATAAAATGCAAAACGCAAATTGCAGCAAAATTTTGTGTGCAAAAACGCAAAATGTACAGCAAAAAGCACTGTAGACACGGATCAAAAGCAAACTGCGTAGGTGTGAACCGAGCCTTATGCTGGCCATACACGTTTTGATGTTCGGACGAGAATATTCATATAAAAAATCTTTGTACATTCGCTGAATGAAAGAATGTTTGAAATTTTCACTTACTTTTAACATTCAGTTTTAAAACTAATGTAATTTCTGAATGAAAACCACATACAATGTCTGAAAGTTCCTTTGACCAAGCGGTTTTCTATTCTGCGCCTTCGAATTTTCCTGTCACTGTGGTCGAAAACTAATGTTGATTTGACCCCCACTAACGATTAAAAAAATCAAACCAACGTTCTTAAAATGAAATTTTTTTTGAAGGAGGATTTTGTATGGCCAGCATAAGTGACAGCAGACGCAGGGAGCTTTCATCAAGCCACCTGCCTGTGACAAGGGAGTCTGTCATATATAATATACTACAGTATATTAGTATACAGTCTGATATTTACCAGATTCAACCTCTAATAGTTTTTTTTATTTTTTTACCACTGCATATAGATATTTTTTTTTTAAATAAATTGCCTTTTTTTTATTTATTTTACTTTTTACATATAAACTAAATTATACACCACTTTTTTTAAGGTTATTATTCCATTTAACAAAACAATCGGCCAACTAATCAATTATGAAAATAATTGTTAGTCGCAGCTCTAAATTGCTTAATACAGCTAATTCACTGAATTGTTCACCTTTTGCTGCAAAAGACCTGATGGAACACTTTGTATTTGGAGGAACTTCACTTTAACCTATGCATGCAGAAAGTGTTCTTTACTGTAGAAGCCATGAAAATGTGGCATTGACTTCCGCAGAAGTTTAGGTTGCTTAAAAGTACTGGATGTGATTCTAAAAGCACAAAATGTAAATGGCTACTAATATTTATAAGAAATAGTATTGTGGTATGTTGATCTAGGCATTAGCCGATTTTCTATAGGGGGCCAGGAAGGATTTTTACTACTAATACAAATACTTTAAAATAATTTTCTGCCTTTCTCTGAGTCAACAGCGTTCAGAGGATGTAACTCGATGGATCCGCGTCTTCTTTTTAACCTGGCTAAGTAACTTTATGACATTACTCATAGCAATCAGTCCACTGTTTGTCAAAGGTAAGTAATATACATAATAAGCTATGCCCTATCTGTACAGTTTGTTTTTCGTAAAATGCATTTTTTTTTTTGCTAATCATGACAACTGTGTGTTTTGCCTGTCACTAATAGTGTCCTACTTTATTATTTAAAAAATGTCAAGGGACCTTTACATAACTAGACCATAAAGTCTTGTTTACTGAAATCAGCACAGAAGTATATTTTATTTCTACCAGTAGAGGGCAGTAGACCTGGCTCACGGAATGACACATTTTTCTATAACAAAAAGGTTTGGTTTTCTTTGTTTCCCAAAAAGACAAGAAAATTAAGATGAAATTTGAGCTGCAGCCAGAGCGCATTCATTTCCTGTACCACGTTATATCCTGGCTTGCAACATAAATGCATTTAAAGGCACTGTAAAAACACAAACTGCAATCATTTTGTGCTCTGCGTGTCTTTCAAGGGCCAATAAACCTGAAACACAAGTTGGCGTATATAAAAGAACTATTAATAACATGTAGACGTAGCTAATAAACACAACCTGATGACGATTCAATCTGGTCAATAAAGGCTGAAGAGACAAGTATTCTCGAATCAAGGTCAGAATGAGGTCCCCAGGGGCCATGAACCAAGTTGAGATATCTGTAGTTCGCAAAGCCCCAAAAAAAACATTCAGCAATTTTAATGTGAATCCTCCAGCCCTTTTAAACATCAAAGTCCTCTTTGGAGCAGGCACTTTAAGCAGCCAGATAAGCTGCCTTTATTGGCCAGAAAACCTTCCGATATTTTTTTAGGACGAACCCAAGATCTCCTAATTCAGGTGCAAAGCTCTGCCACCTGACTTGACTGGCCATGGAGGCACTCTCAGGGGAGATGGCAGTTCTGGAGTCAGGTTCTTTATTATCAAAGTGAAACTAGTTTCAGAGGCACACAGATCTTCTGGCTAACTAAAGAAATGAGAACACGTTGTGGGGTCTGCTCTAAGGCTGGCCACAGATGTTTTTTTTTTTTTTTACACCATCCAGTAGGCTGATCGGAAAAAAGAGATTTCCCCATTTACACATGCACAGTGGGTGGAGGAATCCTCCCCGCTACTCTATTGTATTCTGGCAGCAGGACTCCTCTGTCAGAATACACTGATCAGTGCTGAAGGCCATCCATTGGCTGCAGGCGCTGATCAAATGAAAATTTTCCATCCTTAGATCCACTTCTCTCAGGCGGGACCAGGCATAGATGGCTCAAAATTTGTCCAGTCCTTGCTGAACCAAACTAATTTCCATTTATCTATGGCCAGCTTAAGGTGGGACCTCATGGCCAGCTGGGAGTACAGATGAGTGGAGTAATTTTGAATAAATGTATTTGACTACAGAAACCTATGAATGAAGGCAGAAATGGACCAAGTGGTGCCCCTTTTTTACTTTTTTTTTTTTTTTTTTTGTGTTATCGCCAATTTATTTCAAATGATGAAAATTTGCAAACTGAGCTGCTTAGTAGAAAAAAATTGTTTCAATTTAAAATTAGTTTAACACCCCACTAACATACTGTAAATTGTCTTTCTTGGTTTAAGCTGTAGGCCAAATGTTGCAGCCATTGTTTTTGTTAATTGCACTCTCACAATAAAATGTAATTTAAAAAACGAAATAATTTAAAAAAATGAAAGCTTGGGAAAAAAAATATCTACTTTTTATTTAGTCTGCTTTTTTTTCAGGGAGGTGGGGTGAATTTTAGACTAATTTAGTTTAATTTCGTATTTTGTGTCTGATACCTTTTTTGCGTATTCATTATTTGTATACTGTAGCTTTTTTTTTCCTTACTGTGATTTTATTTTTTGTATATTCTATCTTGGGTAAAAGAGCCTTTTATCAATTAGTCTTCAAAGCACACATACACTATATTACCAAGTACACAAACATGAACTTTATCCCAATCTTAGTCCATAAGGTTCAATATTGAGCTGGCCCACTCATAAATAAATGTACACTAAATTCTAAAACATTCCAGTAACCCCACATGTGGCAAAATAGCACAAGCACATTGTGAAGCACAAAAACTGTGGACATAAACTTTTTTTTTTCCTCTTATTGTAAAATTATGGTTTGTTTTCTTTGCCCATTGGGGAAAATTTTGTCAAAATCTTGCAAAAATGTATTGTAGGAAGACTTTTAACTTGGCCTCCTAATCCTACACCTGATCTTAATCATTATGACTTCCATCGTATTATTCACCATCAATTCATGTGAAATAATGCTGTTCTTCACACAACCACAGAAAAACTGATAATTTCAGACATTTTTGCAGCTATTCAATCTCCGCTAACCATATACTGTATGTCCTAATGAAAAGTGTTGAATAATAGGGAAAATTTTAAATTTAACAGCACGTATAGAAAAATAGCACATTTTTAATGGTTCACATTATTTAGACGTATACAGTACACATTTAATAAAACGCTCACCATCTCAAACCTTGTCTGTACCCACCTACCTCCAATACATTATGTAACTGAGAATGCTGCTCAGGCAGCTTTGGACAAGGAAAACCTTCTATATTGCACCATAGGAACTGAATTTCTTTACAGGTTCAGGCTGGCTACACTGACATATGCTGAAGAGGAGGTATGTACACGCATGTGGGATAAAGCTCTAATTTGTTCTCTTCACAACATGGGTTGCGAGTTTCTGTACTGATAAGAATGGGTTTGTTTATGGAGCCATTTTAGATACAATCAATGCTGGCTGGCCATACACTGGAAGAATTTCTTCATAAAATGTTTGTTTTTAGAATATTCGTTCTTTCGAATGGTCAACGGGGTCAAATTGCCACTCAGTTTTGACCACAGTGACACGAAAATTCACCGGAGCAGGATGGAAAAGTATTTAAGAATGAAAAAATTTCTAACAGTGAATGTGGTTTTCATCCAGGAAAGTCCATCTACTCAAAAATCGAATGTTAGAAGCAAGCTTTTTCTGATGTTTTTTTGAACGTCATTCATCAAGTCATCAAATATACTGAACGAATGAATGTTCATGCAAAAATCTACTAGTGTATGACCAGCTTTAGTCATTACTTAGGAAATGATATTATTGAGGGTGCTAAAACGATTGTATGCTGTGTAGGAGATGCTTAGGGAGTGGTTTATTATTACAACACATTGGACTGTGTACTCTTTATTTAGTTTTTTTTAACTTTATTGAAGTGTCAGAAAATGTCACTTCCTTTTAACTATATGCAGTGACGTGGTATGGTGAGGTGTACTGCATAAAAATGCAATTTTTCAAAAAGTGAATAGAAATACTATGGTTTTCTATATGCTATTGTGTCAATTTTTTACCTTAATGCATTTATGCATTAAAGTAAAAAATCTTCCAGTTCCTGTCCCCCCCCTTCCCTAAATACTTGCCTACAGTCCTACTAGTCCTACATCGATCAATTACTGTGCCCACCTGCAGGCCTTCTCTCCTTCTCTCTCCATTCATTCTCACAAGCATGGCTAAGAGCAGTGGGAGCCATTGGCCACTGTCAGTCAAATCCAGTGAGGAGGGATCGCGGGTGTGGCTGAGCTGCTGTGTGTGTCTACAGAGTCACACAGCTGGCTCGGAAGTGTGCCCGCATGTGTGCCCCTATAGTAAGCGGGTTCCTATGGAGGCACACAAAGAGGTGAAGCGGACAGCACCAGTGGGGAACCCCAGAAGTGGAGGTTCAGGGCCGCTGTGCAAGTGCAATGCTCTCGCACAGGGCAGGTAAGTGGAAGATCTTTATTTTCGTTTTAAAATGTTACTTTACTGCCTCTTTACGTTTGCCTTGATCTATGCAGGTCAGTGTAGCTTAACAGACATGGTGAGGATGAGCCCTGAATCTCTCCCTTTCCAGCAACATATACTGATCTTCTCTCACTCTTCTCCTGCTCTGTTTAGTTTGAGAAGAAAATATCAGGTACTTCCAGGTATGGAGGAGCATCTTCATCATTCCATGTGACAGCTTTGGCCCAATCAACATGAGCTCTGTGCATGAACTACTCTTATGATGCGTACACACGAGCGGATTTTATGTCGGAAAAATCTTGGATGGTTTTTCCGACGGAATTCAGCTCAAGCTTGGCAAGCATAGTTGAACTTTTGACCGTTAAGAACGCTGTGTCGTACAACACTACAACGAGTCGAGAAAATTAAGTTCAATGCTTGCGAGCATGCGTCGGAATTTTGCGTGCCGGAATTGGTACAGCCAATCAGAATTTCCGATCAAAACTTTTTCCGACCGAAAAATTGAGAACCTGCTCTCAATCTTTTGCTGGCTGGAATTCCGCCAGCAAAAGTCCGATGGAGCATACACACGGTCGCATTTTCCAACCAAAAGCCCTCATCAGACTTTTGCTGGCGGAATTTCCGATCGTGTGTACATGGCATAAGCTCACACAGGGTGGATCCATCGGCTCCCAGGAGCCACACCACGGGATATAATGGTGAGTATGTGTGGCTAGAATTTAAGTAAATCTATCTTTACCCTGCACAGGCACAACATAGGACTTTTTTTATCCTTAGCAATGCCTGAACTGCCACATAGTTATATGGATCCTTGTGAATTGTCTCCTTGCACTGTGCCTCAGGGATCTGGGGATATAAAGCAGGGCTGCACAGACTCCCCTCTCATCTTCTTATCTCACTACACAGGAGGTTTGTGCAAAGCTGTGTCAGATGTCTGCACTTAACATGTGCTATGTATTATTCACAGCCAGGATGCAGAGAGGAATGACAAGGGGCCTCCCTTAAAAGTGTCTGAAATATCTGAATTACCTATAGCAACCAGCCACATCCCAATTGTCTTGCAAGTAAGATAAGGAAAAAAAAAGCAGAATCATAGTTTTTGCTATTGGACTGGCCTGGATCTGATAGAGCATGAGTGGGAGCTGGTCCCTGCCACCACTACAGATTTCCTCTGGTTGCCATTGCCAATATCTCCTATTCCCATCCAGTTTTCATAAATGAGGTCCAGCATGTCACCCAGAGCTTTCTCATCAGGGGTAATAAACAGAATAAAGAGATTCCTACTGAAGGTCTAAAAACCTTTCCATGGAGCCCAAAGCTGTCTGCTGTAAGGCTAACCCATGAGGAAATCCTGTTGCTTTATGATGATTCTGTAAAACAATCATGGCATAAATACGCACATATCTGTGTGTGTGTGTGTCATAGTGCTGGACAGATAAAAGTGAGCATTGATTCTGATGGATACACAGCAGAGTACATTTTCCTTCGAGGATACAGATCTATGATGGAAGTATAGTGTATGCTGACATTGTTCTAGTCCTAGGCTGCTACCTCTTTGATCACAACAAAGGGTCCTGATTATAAAACCGTGGATGTGTACTGAGGAGTGCCTACTACAAAGGCTCATATCACTCAAGTTCTTATTTTAAATGTTCATTGGTTAAGAGTCAAATACAGCCAGGAAAAAAAAGCCTACCCCTTGAGCAGTGGATGTTATTGGAATCATGATGGCATGAACTAGAGCAGTGATTCTCAACATTACTGAGACCAGGTAAATTCTTCCAAAACCTTTCTTGTCCCAATAGCTGAAAAAAATGTATTCATACAATAAACTTATAGGAATGCAAAATATGTGTTGAAATACTGGAAGGCTTTGGATGGGGTGGGTGTTACTGTGGAAGGGATGATGTTTCTGGAGGGGGTTATGGAACTCTACAGTAGACTTGGTGACCCTAGAGGATAAGGTTTCTGAAGGGGGTTGGTGGCTTTGCAGGGATGCTGTAGGAGACTGAAGGGGCTAAGAGGCACACTAATTGGGAAGCACTGTGGGACACTGTTCGAGGTTGGGGAGCAATATAGGGTCGGAAGGCTCTGAAGCAGGTTGGGGCACTTTGGAAGGCAGCGTGGGGGCTGAGGGGGAAGAGGGGGCATAGAAGGACAGTGAGGGAAAGGAATGAAGGACTATGGGAGCTGGGAGGCACTGTCGTAGGTTAGGGGAACTGAAGATGGCAGGAAATAGGGGAGCCAAAGTTTGGGAGTGGGCCATGGCGGTTTAGAACCACTGCATTAGGAGATCTTTGGTAAGGCTTGATAAAGACTAGTGTATCTAAATTGCACTAAGAACAGCCAACTGTTTTTGGTGCTGTTAAGGGGGGCGCATCGCGGCGATCGTTGTTGTGGGGTGTCAGTCTCCGACGGAGACTCTTTACCACGTGATCAGCCGTGTCCAATCACGGCTGATCACAGTGTAAATAGGAAGAGCCGGTAATCGGCTTTTCCTCACTCGCGTCTGTAAGACGCGAGTAGAGGAGAGCCGATCGGCTGCTCCTCTGACAGGGGGGGTCTGTGCTGATCAATTATCAGCGCAGCCCCCCCCCCCCCCCCCCCCCCGAGGATGCCCACACTGGACCACCAGGGACGCCACCAGACCACCAGGGATGCCCATCACAAGGTATGCCACCAGGGATGACACACAGTGCCCACAATGGATGCCAATCAGTGCCCACAATGGATGCCAATCAGTGCCCACAATGGGCATCACTGATTGGCATGCATTATAGTTTGGCACTGATTGGCATCCATCAGTACAAAAAAATGCTGCCTATCAGTGCCTATTCATGCCACCTATCAGTGCCTATTTGTGCCACCTATCAGTGCCTATCAGTGCCCATCCATGCCAACTAGTGCCCATCCATGCCGCCTATCAGTACCCATCCATGCTCATCTGTGCCGCCTATCCATGCCCATCTGTGCCACCTATCCATGCCCATCCATGCCAGCTATCAGTGCCAATTTGTGCCACCTATCAGTGCCTCCTATCAGTACCACATATCAGTGCCCATCAATGCCACCTCAGTGCCACTTCATTGGTGCCACCTCATCGGTGCCCATCAGTGCTGCCTTATCAGTGCCCATCAGTGAAGGAGAAAACTTACTTATTTACAAAGTTTTGAAACTGAAACAAAAAAAAATTTTTTTCTAAATTTTCGATCTTTTTTGATTTGTTTAGCAAAAAATAAAAACCGCAGAGGTGATAAAATACCACCAAAAGAAAGCTCTATTTGTGAGAAAAAAAATGATAAAAATTTTATTTGGGTACAGTGTTGTATGACCGCACAATTGTCATTCAAAGTGCAACAGCGCTGAAAGCTCAAAATTGGTCTGGGCAGGAAGGTGTTTAAGTGCCTGGTATTGAAGTGGTTAATTTGTTGTCTGTTACAGTGGTAAACCTTGCATGCTTATTTTGCAATTGTAAAGTGCTATGCTGATACCATACACATTAAAAGTAATAATGCTAATGTAATTTAAAATAAAAGGTCAAATTACAATAGTATGCTAAAAATGTTTTCTATTTTTGGACAGATAGGGAAGGGTTAAAACCTGTCAGTTTATTTTTGGTAGCTGTGCCTAGGGTTGCCACCTATCCGGGATTCACCAGGACAGTCCGGGTTTTGAATCATGTATTCGGGTTTCAGGCGGACTGAAACCCGGACTGTGGCTCCCCAAGTAACCAAAATAGTCACACACAAATCTGTTGCCATCCAGGAGCTGTGGGCGGCTGTGTGGGGGCAGGCTTAACATCACTGGGGGGGGGGGGCAGGGCGATGATGTCAGCAAGAGCAATTTGGCCATGCCCACTTTTCACTGCAGCATGCTATGCCCAGAGCATTACTACTTTCCTTGGGGCACCCAAAGGTTTCCCAAGCCGCTAAAGTGTTCAGGTTTGGCTTGAAGAAAAGATGGCAACGCTAGCTGTGCCCCATTGTGGGAATTTCCCTTCGATTTTTATATTTTTTTATATTTTCTGGTACAAAGTTTTTATTGATATGCAAATTCCCTTCACTTTTTGTTCTGAAGATGCAACAGGAAGTGAGAAAATCTGCCAAAGGTAGGGGAATCACCCTCTAAAGACAACGTTAACATTTTGGATTTCACATCACTTCTGTCTCACCAAGACAAATAGAGTGGGTGACTCCCCCCAGTGGGGACACAGCAGTACAGCAACATAAATCTGAAATGGGGTCTATCCTTTTTATAGTTTATGCAAAAACTTGGAAAAAAGTTCTGGCGATATACAGTATACACTTTAAGAAGGCTGGTGCTGATTTACAGTATAATACAGAAAAGGTACCCACAGACAAGAGATCATCACATATTTTGTTCAGAATTTATATATATATATATATATATATATATTTCGGGAGCCTTTTGACGCTATTGGCTAACACTTCGTAGGGTATTACACGACTGGACAGATTAAAAATGCTCTTCTACTGTTTACTCTGGGATAAGCCAGCTCCAGGGGTATCCGCGTGAATGCCTCTCCTCCCCACATGCCAAGTGTTTTTGCAAATGTACCTAAGTGTATGTGGCCAAGTGGTTTCCCTATGGTTGGTTGGATCATGTTTGCCCATATGACTTCATTCTTAAGATTCTCTAAAGCTTAGCCTTTAGCAGCCTGTAATGCCGCGTACACACGATTGGACTTTCCGCCAACAAAACCGTGGCTTTTTGTTTGAAGGTTGTTGGCTCCAACTTGTCTTGCATACACGGTCACACAAATGTTGGCCAACAATAATACGTACGCAGTGACGTACGGCGAGCCGAGAAAAAGGAAGTTCAATAGCCAGTGCGGCTCCTTCTGCTCCGAGCATGCGTGAACTTTTGTGCGGAAAATTTGAGAATCTGCTATCAAACATTTGTTGGCGGAAAGTCCAACAGCAAATGTCCGATGGAGCATACACACAGTCGGACTTTCTGACAACAAGCTCACATCCAAAATTTCCCGTCGGAAAATCCGACCATGTGTACGCGGCATTAGATTTCACCTTGGAATATACAGGATAATGAGAGAAGGTTGCAGACTGGTTGCCATGGTTTGCTTCAGTTTGGAATACGGCAATGTCTGGAGCCCATTTTGGGGGACTCATTTGACTGTAGGCAGTGCTATATTCGTTTGTCATTACTCTAAATGCGGTTAGTTGCAAGCTTCACATTTCTGTTCCTTTCTATACTTATTGGTCACATCCTCCTTGTGTTAGCAGCTCTGTCCTCCACTGTAGAACACTTCCCCCATGATAACGCATTGACTGATTGATTAAGCAAAAGGTTGAGACACCCTTGAAGTTCTGGGTCCTGGCTTCCAATCCCACCTTGGACACTATCTACATGGCATTTTTTTCTCTTTTGTTTGAATGGGTTTCTTACCGTAGTTCAAAAACTTACTGGACATGTTACATAAGTTACTTCTTTTTCTCCAAGATTGGTTGTAGTTTGTGTGGGACAATAGTAAGGACATTAGACTGTAAGCTCCTTTAAGGGACATGGGCTTGTTTGAAAGGATTTATGTACTCTCTATTTTGGTGCTATATAAATACTGGAAATAAATCAATAAAATAAATATAGACGGAGAAGAAAAATGGTGTCTGCCCAAGAGAGACACCTTGGCTCAGTCTTCGAATGGCAGTAGTATTGACAGCTTGGCATTGACTTAGGAAGATGGCAATATTATATTCGAGTTTCCTGGAAGCCCTTCGCAAGTACCATGCTGCAATTAGTAAAAGCAACAAAACCCACAAGTATCAATTTTAAAAATGTATACAGAAGATGAATACCAACTTGTTGGTTGTATTTCTACCTTGGCAGCATTTACTATGGGAATAACAGTCTCTAGTATTTGCCTGTATGCTCACGAAGTTGGAATAGCTAGAAAGTCGTAAAAAAAGAAATCTGTAGGAGTGTGATTGGAATGACTACTATGTAGAATAACAGACTACCTTATTAGATACAAATTGAAAAGATTGTTTAGGTAGGTCTCCGTATTTTATTCTATGGTCAACTTTTAAACCTAAGTAGCCAATTTCAGTTCTCAGTTGAATTAAAGCAGGCCTACTGTATAGATACATCCACCATGCTGAGATTTACACAGTTCTTCAACTAACAGAGAAAACAAAAAATGGAAAACCATCATATATACAACCCCTATTCAGAGATACACTATAATACCAAAAGTATTGTGATGCCTGCCTTTGAACACACATACACTTTAATGGCATCCCAGTCTTAGTCCGTAGGGTTCAATATTGAGTTGGCCCACCCTTTGCAGCTATAACAGTTTCAACTCTTCTGGGAAGGCTGTCCACAAGGTTTAGGAGTGTTTCAATGGGAATGTTTGACCATTCTTCCAGAAGCGCATTTGTGAGGTCAGGCACTTCATCGCAAAGGTGTTCTATTGGGTTGAAGTCAGGACTTTGCAGGCCAGTCAAGTTCCTCCGCCCCAAACTCATTCATCCATGTCTTTATGGACCTTGCTTTGTGCACTGGTGCGCAGTCATGTTGGAACAGGAAGAGGCCACCCCCAAACTGTTCCCACAAATTGTCCAAAATGTCTTGGTATGCAGATGCCTTAGGAGTTCCCTTCACTGGAACTAAGGGGCCAAGCCCAATCCATGAAAAACAACCCCGCACCATAATCCTCCCTCATCCAAATGATTTGGACCAGTGCACAAAGCAAGGTCCATAAAGACATGGATGAGCGAGTTTGGGGTGGAGGAACTTGACTGGCCTGCACAGAGTCCTCAACCTGCGTCCTCAAGACCTCAACCTGATAGAACACCTTTGGGGTGAATTTAAGCAGGGACTATGAGTCAGGCTTTCTCGTCCACATCAGTGACTGACCTCTCAAATGCCCTTTTGGAAGAATGCTCAAACATTCCCATAGACACACTCCTAAACCTTGTGGACAGCCTTCCCAGACGAGTTGAAGCTGTTATAGCTGCAAAGGGTGGGCCAACTCAATATTGAACCCTACGGACTAAGATTGGGATGGCATAAAAGTTCATGTGCGTGTAAAGGCAGGTGTCCTAATATGTTTGCTAATTGTATGGAGATGGAGAGTGTATATATAATTTTCCCCAAATAGGCTGACAAATCTAGAATTAATGCAAAAAGCCCTAACCACATGGGCCAAAAAAAAGTGATATTAATCAATCCATATTAACAAATCTTCCATCTGATAAACTTTTCTTTAGGGCCAAATCTAACGTCCTCAATGTTTGTCTGAATAGCAAGAATGTTCACATCAAGGATCTATCCTGTGCATTCATTTGTATCCTTTAAATTTACCTGGAGTTCAGCTTTTGTTTGTATGTTTTTTCTGTCATATATTTAGCCTGGTAGTAGGCTGCAGTGGACACAGCGAATAGTAAGAGAGGAAGGTGGTCTAGAGACCCAGAGAGTAAAAGATGTAACAGATGTAACATGTTGCAATGTAAACTCCAAGGTCCCGTCACACGGGTTGGAAAAGCACCTATTAATCAGAATGTCAGGAGCATGTTGAAAATTTTCAAAGGCCTGTTGTTTTAATTGGTATCCTCAGCCCTGAAATGACCCATATGACACCAGCCTACTACGCACGTGGTTGTCAGTACGTCCAGCACCTCTACTACATGCTCTTGTGAAGGACATGCATGCACATACTCTTTCACAAAGTCCAACATTGTTGAGCTGAAATAAGTGTACTGGGCTGCAAGTCAACAAGACCCATCACAGATCCCTTGACAGAAAGATTAGAAAAATATATGAACCTTAATAAGATTTATGCCCCGTACACACTATCAGACTTTCCGACAACAAAACCATGGAATTTTGTTCGAAGGTTGTTGGCTCCAACTTGTCTTGCATACACACGGTCACACAAATGTTGGCCAACAATTACGAACGTGGGAACGTGGTGACGTACACGACGTACGAAGAACCGAGAAAAAGAAGTTCAATAGCCTTTTTCTTCTGCTTGATTCCGAGCATGCAAAAACTTCTGTGCGTCGGACTTGTGTACACACGATCGGAAATTCCGACAAAAAGGTTTTGTTGGCGGAAAATGTGAGAACCTGCTAGCCAACATTTGTTGGTGGAAAGTCCGTCAAACAAATGTTCGATGGAGCATACACACTGGTGGACTTTCAGCCAACAAGCTCACATCCAACATTTGCTGTCGGAAAATCCGACAATGTTGTTGGAAATTCCGACCGTGTGTAGGCTCCATCTGACTTTTTTCGTCGGATTTTCCGGACAAAGTTTTATCTCCTGCTCTCAAATTTTCCGACAACAAAGTCTGACTTTTTCCGATCGTGTGTAGCGAATTCCGACGGACAAAGCTATTGGCTACTAGCCTCTACGTAGTCCCGTCGTAGGCAACAAACGTCACCACGTTCAGAATGATCGGATTTTCCGACAACTTTGTCCCACCGTGTGTATGCAACACCAGTGTCGGACAAAATCCGTCGGAAAAAATCCGATGGATTTTGTGTCGGATTTTCCGACTGTGTGTACGAGGCATAAGAGTTGCAAAATCTTTATCCATGTATTTGAAGGAAGCTAACTACAGACCATAACAAAAAAAATTAAATGACATGGCCTTTGAAAGTTGAGAACAAACGAATAGATCTTTGGAAACACCATGCTAATAGATAAGTAAATTATAAATGTTTACATTTTAATGGAATATAGGAAAAAATGCCAAATTACCAAATGGAAACGGTAAAATTGGTTGAATTTTGACAAGAGAAAAACCACCAAACCAACCATCTCAGACCTTTAAAATAGACTCCAGTTATTTGCTTTGGTTTCTTACTAACCCATCACTTCAAATGTGAGTTTTGGCGAATTAAAAAAAGCAGCAAGATACAACATTCAATGTGTTCATCATAAAACTCCAAAAGGAAATATCCAGGTGACTTCCTCCACTGAGATGCAGAAATACAAAATCCACTGTATGTTACATGGCGGGTATAAAAGGATTGTTTGGCAATATTGGCATAAGAGAAAACAAAAAGTTCAGTGTGTGTGGCCTCGGAGCTTTGGGTTAACAAATAATATTGGTTTAAAGCAAGAGCCGACAGGGCTGTCCTTAAAAAAACATCTCATTAAAGCAATACGTTTCCTAACTATACCCACTAGCCTATGTGCGGAAGTATAACATGTATACACACCACACAATAAAATCCAACCCACAAAGCGATAATATGCACTTTCCCAGGTAGGGTCAGATAAACATAGATCTGATCTATACAGATTGACGAAATGGGAAGTTGAGTTCAACTTTAAATTGTCATTTTTCTAGAATAAATAAATTAAAGCTCATTTTGGATTGGTTAATTTGGTAATCTCCTTACTATTTCCTTTGCTTTAGCATTTTACAACAGAATTAGGAGTTTATTTGTAAAACAAAAAAACAAAAACTAGATGGTAGAAAAAGAGGTGCCTAAGCGTTAAATCAACGATTAGAGATATAAATGTAATCTGCTAATGACAGATAGATCCTGAGTGGTTGCTACAGGCATCCAGGAGCCTACAGTGCCTTGAAAAAGTATTCATACCCCTTGAAATTTTCCACATTTTGACATGTTACAACCAAAAACATATATTTTATTGGGATTTTATGTGATAGACCAACAAAGTGGCACATAATTGTGAAGTGGAAGGAAAATCATAAATGGTTTTCCAAATTTTTTACAAATATGTGAAAAGCGTGGGGTGCATTTCAATACTTTTGTAGAACCACCTTTCACTGCAATTACAGTTGCAAATCTTTTTGGGTATGTCTCTATCAGCTTTGCACATCTAGAGAGTGACATTTTTGCCCATTCTTCTTTGCAAAATAACTCAAGCTCTGTCACATTGGATGGAGAGCATCTGAACAGCAATTTTCAAGTCTTGCCACAGATTCTCAATTGGATTTAGGTCTGGACTTTGACTCTAATACCATTCTAACACATGAATATGCTTTGATCTAATCCAGGGGTAGTGATTTAAAATTCAAGGAGGTCCAGTAACTAAATCTTTCTGGCCGAGGTCCAAATCACAAGTCTGTGCCTTTAAAGACTGTACGTGTCTTCTTAAATTTTTTGGCGCAAGCCGCACTCTGGAGCTTTCTTACTGTTTCCTCAACACACTCTGGTAATACTCTGTAAATGTCCCCAATAGGGTTACCCCTTACATCAGGTGCCCCTACCAACGTAATTCATTACATTGGGTGCCCCCATCAGACTACCCCCATAAATCAGTTGCCCCCATCAGAGTGCCCCCTTGCATCAGGTGTCCCCATCAGAAAGCCCCATTGCGTCAGGTGTCCCCATCAGAGTGCCCCCCTGCGAGATATACCTCACAAGTGAGAGCCAGGAGCAGCTAGACATGAGAAGCAGGGGGGTGGGGTGCGCATGTGACATCACAGCCGGCCGGGAGTGAGAGCGAGAGCCACAGTCAGGAGCAGGAGGCGAGGCGCACACATGCAATGTCACTGGTTGCTGGGCAAACCAATGACTGCTACAACACTGGCGGTCCGGAAAGGCCGTTATTTAGTGACGGCTGATCTAAAACATTGCATTGTAGCTCTGGCTGTATGTTTAGGGGCATTGTCCTGTTAGAAGGTGAACCTTTTGTTACAAAAATGGCTTTCTTTTTGCCACTCTTCCATAAAGGCCAGCTTTGTGGAGTGCACGGCTAAAAGTTGTCCTGTGGACAGATTCGCCGACCTGAGCTTTGGATCTCTGCAGCTCCTCCAGCCTTTAATAAGGCTTACCTGCAGGTAAAATGAATATCTCCTAAAACTGCACCCTGCATGCTGACGTGAGTGGCGAATGCGCTCTGAAGGTCCAATGTACCGTGCTGGTATTCTGTCAGAACAGTGAACCCGTCAGATTAGGTAACAGAAGTGACGTTCCATCGGCTGCGCATGCGTTCCACCGATACCAGGTTTGCTTATATGACAGAACACCTGCCTGCAGTCAGAAGAAGGAAGCGGACATCTTACTACACACAGCTACGTATTGAAATTCAGAGTAATTTTAGCAATAAAGTGAGCCTATATAAATAAATATAGTGTATTGACATCTGTGATGCTGTATGAATGTTTAATTTTGAAAGTCTAAAGGTTTAGCACTGAGCAGTGCGGGGTGTACCAACATGGCTTCCACCACCTTTCTACTGCTGGAACCCAGCTTCTTTCGAAATGGAACGTCAAAACCAGCATCACAGATGTCAATATGCTATATTTCTTTATATAACCCTAACGATATTATTGTAAAGTGTTAGGACAACAGAACACCTCACCCTGTTATGGAGATGGGTAGTTTTAATGGGTAGGAGATGGGTAGTCCTAATGGGTAGGAGATGGGTAGTCCTAATGGGTAGGAGATGGGTAGTCCCAACTTCCTGTCCTAGGATGATAACGCTGCTTCTCAATGGCTACAGTACAGTAACTGTGCATAGTCACCCTAAAACAGGAAATGTGCTACTGGCAGGATCACCAAAGGAAGTCAAAGAAAAAACAAAACACAAATGTAGTCCCCACAGAGAAGGACTGATTTATTTTTATTTTTTTAAACTAAATTTTAAATAAAGAAAATTAAACAAATCTAAATTAGAGCTGGAACTAGTGAACAGAATGACTCACTAGATTATTATATATTTTATAGGCTTCAATGGCTAGATGCCCGCATATCCACATAAGTTGTCACCCTGTCACAGCCACACTTCGCAGTTATTTGCTTATTTATTAAAAGGACTCCATCAGGTGTGACACCATTATTTGGCTGGTTTGACTTGTCTGCATACAAATAATAAAAAAATATTTGAGTTGGACGAAGTTTTGATTTTTTTTTTTTTTTTTTTTTTTTAAAGGTTACAGCTATTACACCAACAAATACTGTACATTGTACTTCTGCCCTTGGGCAAAAATATATATGGTTATACATAACATGTCAAATAAAAAACGAACACTAAACAAAACATTTTATATTCTACCACCAGGGAATACTATACATTTTAAATTGTTTATATGTAAAAATATATTTGATGTACCAAAATACATTTTACTGGACTTAATAAAATGGAATGGAAAATAAAATGGAAAAAAATAATAAATATATATAAATATATATATAATATAAAGAAAAGTAATTGTAGCTTTCTAACACCAGAGAATATTGTACATTGTGCTATTAAAATATTTAGCAAATTTATAGATTGACCAAGCTACCTTTCACATTGCTACACTTCCTGACCACACCTGTATTAAACAAGTCCCCCACTATGCAGCAATGCAGCTGTAAGGAAAACAGAAATACCACAGCCTAATTTTACCTCCGCAGGCTATTTGTCAAATTTTTAAAAAGGGAGAAAATGGCCTGAAAATAAAGGCTAATGTACTTTAAATCCATACATTTGTTAGCAATTTCTCTAGCATGACGTAATGATATAATTGCAAGAGCTTTTAAAATGAGCAATTTTTTTTTGTAACTTTACATTTATTTTGAATGACAGCTGCTCTTTATAACCAGATAATTGGGTCTCACACCAAATAAAACATTTTTCCTTGTGCTTAAAGTGTTTAAGTGTTGGTGGCCATTCTTTTACTATTTGTTTTTTTATTTAAAGCAAGATGCTAGATAATTGGGTCTTACATCAATTTTCTTTTTTTTCCATGTAGAAAAAATAAAGTTGCATTTGGATAATGGGTATTCATTTGCTATTCTTTACCTGGTTCATTAAATAAAACAATAAAAAAGTAAATGTTGGTGGTCTCTTTTACTATTTGTATTTTATTTTAAGCAAGATGCTAGATAATTTGGTCTTATACCGAGTCTTTTTTTTTTTTTCCATGCTAAAATAAAGAATTAAACGTTACATTTAGAAAATAAGTATTAATTTGCTACTGTTCTTTAGCTGGCTCTTTAAATGTAAAAAGTTTAATGTAAAAAAAATAGGAAACATTTTGAAAATCAGAGGTCGAAAGGGTTTAAATAAAGGTGTAAAACTTTCTGTACCTATAGAATGCTATGGGGAAACAGCGTATGAGAGATTTTGGTATATAAACCGGTAATACCTTGAAAGTGTAGCTATTCGAGGCGGCTATGTTAACACTTGAACTCAATAAATAATAGCTAATCCTTAGGAATTATCACTTCAGTACAACACTCTAGCGAGGCGGCCTGTGGAATAACTGTGACATGGAGTCCCCGTACAGGGGCTTAGGGCAATACAATATGGAAGAAGGGGTTACACATACCATTTACAGCTCTTTAAGGCATACTTTTTGTCCTGGGAGAGAGAGCAAAAAGGAAAAAAAGAAAAAAAAAAAAGATAAATCTTCTCCAAATATATAAATAAACATAGGCCTCGCTGAGCCATGGGAGTGTATTTCATTGTTTATTATTCTGTCAGAGGTGATGAGGGTATAATGCGTCCTTTCGGTAGCCCCCCCACCTCTTTCCCCGTCACCAGATCAGCCATTTAATTAATTAACAGCTCTGCTGGAAAATAAACTGGAAATTCGATCGGGGACGATGACAGGTGAGGAAAAATAAGCTAATTCAAATCCTTCCCTCCGTGGATTTTACAAATTAACGCTGCAGAGCTCGGAGGTGAGGAAAGAATAAGAGCAGGGAGGTGACCACGTCACCGAACGTCGGTGACCAGCAGCAACAAGGCGAGGGGTGATCTGTCTCACGGCAGTGTGTAAACAATTAAAGCTGAGAAATGGATGTGGGTGCTCTTCTGAAAAAAATAAATCCTATTAGACTGTCTGGCACCCAAGGGTGCCCCAATATGCCAATCCACAGCAGCTGGAAGATATGGAGAAACAATAAATTAAAAGGATCATGTGATCTCTCTCAAAATCTGTCAAACATAGCTGGGTCATGTGGCTTCTAATCAACTGTCACTAAGACCTGGTTTACACAGGATGATTGATGGATGTCTGTAGGGGTGTAGTGAGGACAGTGTGTGCAGAGTTGACAACTTGTGGTGTCCCAGCCTGAATGCTTAATGCAGCATTTGGATGGTGGTGGCCCATTCCCTAAACTGGACGGCGGTGGCCCATTCCCTAAACTGGATGGCGGTGGCCCATTCCCTAAATTGGGCGGAGGTGGCCCATTTCCTAAATTGGGCAGAGGTGGCCCATTTCCTAAATTGGGCAGAGGTGGCCCATTTCCTAAATTGGGCAGAGGTGGCCCATTTCCTAAATTGGGCGGCGGTGGCCCATTTCCTAAATTGCGCGGCGGTGGCCCGTTCATTACACTTTTTCGATACAGAGCGAAATGCAACACAGAGTTGGATGCTTCTCTGTACTTACTGCCGATGTGAACCTATCCCATCCTCAAAAAATGGGATTGGCTTACCAAAGGAATAGCAACTGTTCACTACTGAGCTTAGTAAATAAGGTGAAGCTTTGTCAACTGTAGCACTGAGGTCACCAGTTTGAATCCCAATCATGACCCTACCTGCATGGAGTTTGTATGTTCTTGTGTGGGTTTCCTCTGGGTACTCCGGTTTCCTCCCACACTCCAAAGACATGCTGGTAAGTAAATCTGGCTCCTGTTTACTATGGCTCTAGTGTGAGTATATATGAATGTGGGTTGCGGACCTTAGATTGTAAACTCCTTGGAGGCAGGGGCTCATGTGAATGTACAATATATATATGTGTGTGTGTGTAAAGCACTGCGTAAATTGTCAGCGCTATACAAAATACGCTATACAAAATACGAAAAAAAAAAAAAAAAATGGTGGAAGGGAAATAAAAAACAGCATTTTTGCTTGCATATGAATGAAGTGAATACACTTCATGTGACAATGCCTAGATAAGGCCCTAATGCGCTGGGCTTTGGTTTGTGGTGCTGGACACCCCTAATTTCTTCTACCTTCAGAAGTTGCAAGAGAACCCCAGGGGGCAACACCGAGTTGCAAGTTATGTACCATCTGCTTCTGCTAGCAACAAGTCCGCTTTCAAGCTAAACTCCAAACAAACAACTAAATACATAAATGTCAACTGCTTTATCTACAAAAACTATGTGAAACTTTATTGAGCTAGTCAATTTATTTCAATCCCCCCTATCATAATGCACAGCCAGATCTTGTATCCTCTGCAGAATACACTCCAGTTTATCAATACAGCCTGGTCCAGGACCTTCTCTAACCTGTTATTGGGAGCAAAAGCAAACTAATGAGGTCATCCCTCCTTCATACCTCCCAACTTTTTGAGAGGAGAACGAGGGACACCTATTAGCAAAAGTATGTAGGCATAGGGCACACCCCCGTCACGCCCCCCTAACAGGAAAATTATACAAAATGATTAGTTAAACCCACAAGTGCTCTTTTTTACAATTACTATTCCGTTATATTGGCTTTTGAAATTTACAAATGCAGCAATTTAGAAATTGGAGGAAAGGTTTAGCACTGGAAAACACTTTTTTTTTTATACAGCTATATAGACCAGACCAAAATGAGGGACAAATGAGGAGGAAAGAGGGACAGAGGGACTTTGTTCCAAATCAGGGACAGTCCCTCGAAATCAGGGACAGTTGGGAGCTATGCTCTTTTCATCTGGTAAACATTTTCACAAACATGACTGACAGCACAATTAAATAACATCCAGATTGGTTGTGACTCTCCTTTTCCTAGTCTACTGTGCTGGCGATTGAAGAAGACTAATAATAAAACAGATCCAGTTCTATATAAAGTAAATGTAACAGGGATTTAAAAGAATAACCGTATAGTTCACATCCCAAATGTACACAGCCTATAAAAACTCACCATGCATAATCAACAAACTCGGTTCCAGTTTGTTCCCAGAAGCCTGGCTATTCCCCAACTGGTTTACCGCCATCTTGCCTAGCAGATAGCACATAGCATAGAGAAGTCATGACGTTTATCAAAGCCCCACATTACAGACACCCCATACCTTCCAGTTCAGTGTCACTGATTTTTGCCTGAATCAGCTGCCGGGGGTGTGGTTAGAGAAAAAGATGAGGTCTTACCCAAAGACAAACATTTATTATATTACAGCTTACCAATCATTAGATGTGGTCGCTGCATTCGTTTACATTTTAAGGCTTTCTTTCCATTATTTTTTACCTCGTGATCTGGCCAGTAAGTCTGTTGCTTTTCAAAAGAACAAGCTGTCCTGAAGATGTAGCAGTTAAATGGCTGAAACCATTTCGTACTTACAGGGGTGCTTACAATGAATTTATTTATGTATAACCTTTTTCCTAAAAGGAGAAAAAAAAACGGTTGCTGTAAATGATAATGCAGTGTGAGCTGGAGTTTGGCTTCAGTTTGTTAGTGTATCTAAATCTGTTAGTGCATCTAACACTTCCCTCCCCTGAGATTAACAATGCTACTGTCCAAAGGTGCCCCTGTGATCCTTCATCCAGAGTGGGGCACTCTAATACAAGAGGCGTTACTGACAGGATCTCCAGGTAAAAATAACAGTAAGAAAGCCTGAAAAAGAAAACTAATGCTGCCACCACGTTAGTGCTGGTAAGCGGCAATAAATGACATTTTTTTCTTCGGTACAGATAGACATATATTTAGCGGCTGTTATTATTTATATAAATTTGTCGATCCATGGTGTGCTGGCGAATATGTACACTTGTTGAATTTGTCTAACATATAGGATTTTACTTTGTATTTCCCTATATATAATAATAATAATAATAATGTAAATAAAACCTATTCAGAATATTATTTTAAAAAGTTTTGCTTTCTTTAGACAAAAAAAATCTTAATAATAATCAGCGCTCATTGTTTCAATATGCTGTCAGTCATTGGAATACATTTTGTGAGCTTACAAGCTTGCTGGCAGACTTGGGATTTTTTTATGCATTCCATTAAGAGATACTCATTGCTTTCATTCTACGGCATCCATATATGTTTAATGTCGCTTATTTCATACATATGTATTCTCTTAGATATTTAACTCCCAAATAAAGCATCTTCTAGCTTAAAGTGGATGTAAACCCCATTCATGAAATTTGACCTGGACACATAAATCTGTAGTGTTTACTCATCTCTCATGAAATCTCTGAGTGTCGTGTCTTTCTGCTGCTCCGTTCCTCTGTTATCAGCAGAGTCACTTCTGACAAGTTCTCCGACACAGGAGATAACCGTAGCTGGAAATTTGTATCAGGGAGAGAGCTTAGAGGGAGATGAGCAGAGAGCTTGTCTATTCACAGTACAGATCTGCATGCTCCTTCCTTTCTCTGCCTATGTGAAGTAGGGTAGTGTCCCTTTCCTCCAATCAGCTCTCACAAAGATTTGTTACACGACCTTCAGTTTCTAAAGAGTGTAGAAAAGGAAAGACCATAGATATACAAGTAAAACTTGTGTAGGGAGATTTGTTTTATCTGTGTATCATCTGAGGCTATTCGATTCACTAGGTATAGGAGAGGCTTTACATCTACTTTAATTAAGACCTCTTAGTAAACATTTAAAAGACTCTCCGAGGTGCACATATTCCTGGAGCAGCTTACAGTAGACTTTGAAGTGATTGTAAAGGCTTGTTTTTTATTTTTTTTAAATAAAAAATATATCATACTTACCTCCACTGTGCATCTCTTTTTGCACAGAGTGGCCCGATCGTCCATTTCTGGGGTCCCCCGGCGGCTCTCGTGGCTCCTCCCCACATCAGCTAACCCCCTAGGAGAAGCGCTCTGCCAGGGGGTTAACTTGTGGTCGCACTCCCGAGTCCAACATTTGCGTCCATAGACACAAATACCGGACTCTGCCCCGCCCCCCCTGGCGCCCGTGTCATTGGATTTGACAGCAGCGGGAGCCAATGGCTGCACTGCTATGAATCTATCCAATCAAGAGCTGGGACCCCATGGAGATTCATGGAGATCCCACCGGTCATTGCCAGGTGTTTTTTCACCTTAATGCATAGGATGGTCAGACTTTTATTGTAGTTGGCCACCAGGTTTGCACACATCTCAGGAGGGATTTTGTCCCACTCCTCTTTAGAGATCCTCTCCAAGTCATTAAGGTTTCGAGGATGACGTTTGGTAACTTGAAACTTTAGTTCCCTCCACATTTTGTATGGGACAAAAGGCTAGGCCACTCCAGGACCTAAATGTGCTTCTTGAGCCACTCCTTTGCTGCATTGGCCGTGTGTTTTGTGTCAGTCATACCGGAAGACCCATCCACAACCCATTTTCAATGCCCTGGCTGAAAGAAGGAGGTTTTCACCAAGATTTGATGATGCATAGCCCTGTCCATCGTCCCTTTAATGCAGTGAATTTGTCCTGTCCCCTTAGCAGAAAAACATCCCCAAAGCATATTGTTTCCACCTCCATGTTTGCGGTGGGGATGGTGTTCTTGGGGTCATAAGCAGCATTCCTCCTCCTTCAAACACGGCTAGTTGAGTTGATTTTGGTCTCATCTGACCAACATTTTCACACACTGATCCCCTTAAAACATTCAGATGTTCACTAGCAAACTTCAGATGGGCCTGTACATGTGCTTTCTTGAGCAGGAGGACCTTGCGGGCCCCAATTTCAGCCCTTCACAGCGTAGTGTTACCAATTGTTTTCTTGGTGACTATGGTCCCAGCTGCCGTGAGATCATTGACAAGATTGTCCCGTGTAGTTCTGGGCTGATTTCTCAACGTCCTCATGATTATCAAAACTCCACGAGGTGAGATCTTGCATGGAGCCCCAGACCGAGGGAGTCTGACAGTTTTTTTTTTTATTTCATTTGCAAATAATCGAACCAACTGTTGTCACCCTCTCACCAACCTGCTTGGCGATGGTCTTGTAGCCCATTCCAGCCTTGTGTAGGTCTACAATCTTTTCCCTAACATCCTTGGACAGCTCTTTGGCCATGGTGCAGAGATTGGAATCTGATTGCTTCTGTGGACACGTGTCTTTTATACAGGTAACACGCTGATATTGGGAGCGCACCCTTTAAGAGTGTTTCCAATCCAATAAAAATCTCAGCTCGTTACCTGTACAGAAGACACCTGGGAGCCAGAAATGTTGCTGATTGATAGGGTATCAAATACTAATTTTACTCATTAAAATTCAAATCCATTTATAACTTTTTTAAATGTGTTTTTCTGGATTTTTTTTTTTTTGTTATTCTGTCTCTCACTTTTAAAATAACCCTACCATTAATATTATAGACTGATCATTTCTTTGTCAGTGGGCAAATGTTCAAAATCAACAGGGGATCAAGTACTTTTTCCCCTCAATGTAACTGCAAAACTGGGTTGTCAGCGTTTAAAGGATTTTATCTTACAATGTAAATAAAAAGCAGGACATCCTACAAAGCTCGGCCCTTAATAGGGGGCCTGCTTGAAAGCGGTCTTACTGCATGCCAAGCTTGGGCGCTACTGCTGATGTCATTGTTTGCCCCTAATGCTGATCTCACATGCACACAGCAATTTTCAGGCCATTTCCACCACATTCAATAAACCTTCCACTGCAAAAACCATCAAACCGAGGAATGCAATCTTACCACTACACAGTTTCTACTGAAGCCATACAATTAAATGTTGCTAGCTTTCTTTAATCTATTTGGTCATATTTATGATTGAAATTAGAGGACTTCAAAACAAATGGAGGTGGGTTGACATTTTTTGAATATTTTAATGTTATTAATAAACTTATAACTTTATAATACAGTAATATCTGCCCTGTGCTAAAATGTCAGTTCTTTGTCCCCTACAAGTGTTTGGTTAAAAAGACATTAAAATTGCTTGAAAGCTGTCATAGGCATAAGCCCAAAATAAAAAAAAGTATATAATATATATATATATATATATATATATATATATATATATATATATATATATATATATACACACATACATATATATTTCTGCAATACATGTACAATTTCACAGGTTTTTGTTTTTTAAAAATGATGCAAGTACAAAAGAATACACATTGATCCTGCGAGAAATTAAGTGAGCTCCTAACTTTCTGTGGTGAGTTGAAAATGCTGCTTCTGCTGCGTTGAAATGCCAAGCAGGGTTGTACACCCAGATTCTCCTTTGCAGGACTACAGGCCAACTCCCTTATGTTAATGAAATGTGGCGAGAGAGAGAGAGAGAGAGAGAGGGAGTGGCGTTCTGTAGATCAACTGACAACACTGCTTAGGATTTCAGTGCACAAAATTCCCAAATTTTGGGTTGTCCCTAGAAAAGTAATAGAGGGGAAATCTTCCAATAGGGACACTAGTTTTGGAGACCTGGGGGGTCCCCAAGGAATTCCTTCAATTTCTCTCTCACTTCCTGATTGGCTATGGGACAGGAAGTGAAGAGAAATCTCCACAATGAAAAATAGATGGTGAAAAAAAAATCTTTCAGGGGCTATAACCCTCCCTTACTCTATCCCAAATAAAAATAAGTTTTGCCTATAGTTCTAATTTAAACTCATTTAAATTGAATTACATTTTAAGCTAGTTTGCTAGTTATTATGCTGACCTTTTGACATCACATCTTTTTTTAGGCAGGCCAGGAAATTCAAAGGATAGTCCCAAATTCTTATCAGCAAATTTGCTCTGGGTCACAGACTCTGGGTAGGAAAACAAGAGGACCAGCATGGCAGCAGGACAACCCGGCACCCTCTGTGCTTCTCCTATGAGACGTTTGCTTTAAACATACGTAAAAAAAACCTTTGATGGCATACTTTTGCATTGCATGTATACTTATGTGTATAAAATTCTACTAATGATTAAAAATTTCACAACAGGCAAAGTAATTGATTCTTCTATTTGACATCTTGAAGAAACAATCCATATATTTTGTGATGTAGATATTAAAGAAATTAAAGCACCCAAAAAACGCTTTAAGTGATGGTGACCCCCTGACATGCCACATTTGGCATGACATTTTTTTTGGGGGGAGTAGCGGGTACTTCGTTTTTACAGGAACCCAGCTCCCACTTTCTCCCCTGGCTCAGCTGCTACAAAAAAAAAAACAAAAAAAATATGACGCAAGAAAACACATAAAAACAAGCTTCAGAACCCCCCAAAAAAATGCACCAATAAATGCATGAACTGCACACGCACAGATGTGAACCCAGCCTAATGCCCCATACACACGGTCAGACTTTCTGACGGCAAATGCGATCGGAGCTTGTTGTCGGAAATTCCAACCGTGTGTAGGCTCCATCGGACATTTTCCATCAGGACTTCCGACACACAAAATTTGAGATCTGTATCTCAAATTTTCCGACAACAAAATCCGCTCTCGGAAATTCCGAGTGTGTGTACACAATTCCGACGCACAAAGTGCCAAGCAAGCTCGGAAACAAGCAGAAGAGCAGCACTGGCTATTGCACTTCATTTTTCTCGGCTCGTCTTACGTGTTGTACGTCATTGCGTTCTTGACGTTTAAAATTTCTGACCAACTTTGTGTGACCCTGTGTATGAAAGACAAGTTTGAGCCAACATCTGTCAGAAAAAAAACATGGATTTTGTTGTCGGAATGTGCGATCGTGTGTACAGGGCATTAGAGTGCATAGGAATGTGCTACACAAAAATGCAACATTTGTTTTTTTTCAGCACACACCAACATGAAACCATAGGATAGAAGGGAAACTGCCTTGTTCTTGTGTTGTGACTGTATCCACTTCAGCTCTGGGAGGTTTTACCCCCCTTCATGACCAGGCCATTTTTGCTGCTTAACACTGTGCTACTTTAACTACCATTTGCGCCGTCATGCAACGCTGTGCGCAAATTCAATTTATGTAACTTTTTTCACACAAATTGTGCTTTCTCTTGGTAGTATCCTATTGAATCACTGCTTGGTTTTAAATTTTTTATTCTATAAAATGAAAAGAGAAAACATTTTGAAAAAAAATTTTTTTACTTTCCGCTAAAAAATCTATTCAATAAAGAAATCTTACAATTTCAAATTTCTTCAGAAATTTGCTATGTCTTTGATTAAAAAAAAAAAAAAAAAAAAAAAAAATCCCAATATTTGTATATTGGTTTGGTGAAAGTTAGTGTCTACAAATGATGGTGTGTATATATACTGGAATTGTTTTTTTTTTTAAATATATTAGTGATATATGGCGGAGATCAGCGATTTATAGTGGGACTGTGATAGTGTCAGATTTCCCGCTGCGTTAACTGAGACTTTGTGGGAACTGACTGATACTGACATCACCAGTGACATTAATACAGTGATCAGTGCTAATAATGTACACTGTTCACTGTACGAATGGCACTGGCTGGTAAGGGTTTAACATTTAGGGGCAATCAAAGGGTTAACTCTGCACTCTCTTTACTAAGCAATGTGCCGACTCTTACTCCCTGCTTTGCAGGGAAGAAAAAAATGGCACATTGCTGCTGTCTGTAGAGAGCTATGTGTTGATTACTAACACAGAGCTCTCTTTTGTTATGCGCTCAGCTGATCAGTGGGTTTCGGACATAAATTATTGGCTGGGACCTTCTGATCGGCTTGTGCTGTAGCGCCTGGACCTAATGGATCACATACATGTACATGATCCAGCACAGCCGGGCTGCCCTGTAGCCGTACATCTACAGTGAGTGGTCTGGAAGTGGGTATTGGGCAATGCTGCCCAAGGCTGATGGTGTAAATGAGCCCAGACTCGTGTACTGCATGCTAAATATGAGTCAGTCAAGCTAGGCCTATTTATTCACTATCCCAGAAAAATTTATTGTGGCAGATAATACTGCAAGACAGAGTAGCTGACTTTATCAAAATACCTTCAAGCAGCTGCTTGTGCTCGGATATATTTATAATCCTCAGTACTGCTTAGGAAATTTTTCTCTGAGGCCAAAACTCCACAGGAAAAATAAAGTTTTGCTAATTGAAAGTGAAATTCTACCCAAAACTGTTTTTTGTTTTTTTTTTAGTTTTTGGTGCAGTGATGAACGGTTTGATCACCTGCCCAGTCTTTATTGCCGTCTGTTACCCTGGCAGGAAGATCTTCCCCCATCCCAGGGCTGGACATAACAGCCAGGGCTCTTTGATGTGAGCTGAATTTCCAGATCTTTCACTCTGGAATAAATTGTATGTATAATGTACACAGCTATGCAGAATCCACCAGGGACACCATAATGCTAGCATGCTGTTGGATTCTCCATTGTAGTATGCAATGAAGGCATGAGTACTATGGAGGTTTGGGTTACAACTGAGTGCTGTCTGATCAGATGAGGCCCGGGAGTAGGTCTGATCACCCTACACAGGAGTTTCTAGGCTCGAAGATTGGCTACAGAAGGGTCTTCTCACACTCCCTGCAAGTTTTTTTTTTTTTTTTTTTGTTATCTAAAAGCATGACGTTTTCATGGCAAGTGAGACTTGGCAGTGGTGGATACTTTGAGAGAGACACCTCACAGAAGCATATGATGGAGTTAAGTTATCTTCTACAGTGAACATTATTAGCTTTGAGTGAGTTAGCCATTGAAACCAATTGCGTGCTATAGAATAAATAAACTGACCGTATCAGCCTGCCCAAGCTTCAAATTAATGTTGGTGCTTTTTGAAATAGCAAGGTTCAGTGTGTTACAGAGCCATTCAGACATCAGGAGTCATAACCCGAATTAAATTACTTTAGCCTCATCTGGCCATTTTGGACATCCATGGAATATAAAAATTATGAGCAGGAATATCCAGCCGCCTTCAAATTTGGCTGCACTTTGTGGGTTTTCCTAAGAATAGGTTTCACAAACTCACAGGACCATCATGTTTCATAGAACAGCCAGAATCAATAGATTAAGAATATTATCCAATTGATTCTTGGTTAGGAACCTACCTGCTTATGGGTCCATTACAAAGTTAGTCACTGAACAGCAACCTATTATGATCTTGCTTAGATGTCCATGGAACAACCATAAACCAAATGGACAGTCTTCTTCAACCTCAGCAGGATTGTTAAACTATACTATTTTTTTAACACCACAACCAACCTACTCTGCTCTCGTTTGAACTTTCTAGGACAGCTGTTATTTTACTTAGACATTTAAGAACCCTCTGGAGAAGGCTTGCCTTCAATTTGACAGTTTAGACCACTAAGGAATGCTAAGCATAATGAACTGAATGGATGAGCCAACTTCAGCCTCATTGGGTTGTGTGGGTCTCCACAATATGCTTATTCTTCAAATATAATACATACACATCCACTACTTAAAGTGGAACTAAAGGGAACCTTTGCGGCCTCCTTCCGCTCCGACTTTTGGACTTTTCTTGGGGGGAGCGGGTACCTGGTTTTGATAGGTTTCTGCTTCCCCCTTTGCTCGCAGCCTTCTGTGACATGTCACAGTCACAGGGCCCAGGAGGCTGCAGGATCATTAAAGCGGAGTTTCACCCAAAAATGGAACTTCCGCTTTAAGCGTTGGTGACCCCCTGACATGCCACATGGCATGTAATTTTTTTTGGGGGGGGCAGGTACCCTGTTTTTACAAGCACCCAGCTGCCACTTCCTCCCCTGGTGCCGCGCCGCCAGAAGGAAGATCATCTCTCCCCCCTCCCTTCCTGCAATCTTCTGGGACACGTCCCAGAAGATTGCCCGGTCATTCACAGCGCGGCTCGCCTGGCTGTGAAGACACAGTCGGGAGCCCACAGTTAAAATATGGGCGCCGCGGAGAGAGGGGGAGAAGAGCGGGGCTTCGTGCGCCCGCATCACTGGACAGGTGAGCGTCTGATTATTAAAAAAGTGTAGCTGCTGACATTTAAATGGGTGGAAATCCGCTTTAACAGGGCGCAGCAGAAAGCCGGCTGTGAAGCCGCAAGGAGTCACAGCCGACTTCCCACATTTACAGTGACACTAGAAGTCAGATCAAAGCAGCAAAAAAATTGAATTTGGAGCTTTGGAGGATGATGACGACAATGGAAGAGTTTACTGAAACTTTAAAAGCAAAGAATTTAACATTCATTTTTTGTCTATACCAACCAATCACGTTCTCTGTTTCATTCTTCCAGTGCAGTATGGAAATCAAAATGAACCTGAATTCATTGGCTCTAGGTGAGAACAGTGGAGCCATAATTGTTAAATGAAAGTATCAACATGTGCTGATGTCAGCTGGGCAGTGTGGACCTCTCTGGGGTGGAAGACGTCATAAACCAACTGAAATATTTTCCTAAAACGACAATTCTTACTGGGAGAGAAGGAGTTACGTTGGGGCTTTCGGACTAGTGAATCAGAGAGGAAGGGGATGTGGGTTAGTGATCATGTTGCATAAAAATGTTCTCATGGATTTTTCACCTCCTTAGCTGTGAGGGGAATGGAGCCGCTGACAGGAATGACTGCCCTCCCCACTAAAACCTTTGCTGCCACCACAGCTGCTCTAAGGGAAACACAGCTTTTATTATACCTGGACCACAACTGATGCCTGTAATACACTTGATGATAATTGCTTTTGCTGGAACTAGTCTCCAATTAGCAAAAGCAACATTTACAGACCTTTTTTTTTCTTTTTAAATAAAAAGTTGCCAGCCATGAACCGTGGCGGAAGTGGCAGCCGCCAAGGCTATAGTAACACTGAGTTTCTGTACTAGGCCGTGCATATGTGCAAAGCTCAGAAAGGTAGCGGCTATTTTTAAGCCAAAACCATACTATGGTCTCAAAAGGGCTTTCTCCAAAATGTATGTGCTTCTATTGATTGGTTTAGAGGTCAGCGGGGACCCTTTAATCTCATTAGGCATGTATGTAGGCCAGATTTAGCCAACAGCAACAAAATCAATCATGGCTAGAGGGGAACCCTTCCAATTTTCCAGGCCCATTTTATTCTACCACCTAGGACCATCCACCTTTACCTACCTAATCCGGAACACTTGGTAACTATTGGTCAACACAGACTTTAAATGTAAACATATTGCCTAAGGCTAGGTTCACACCACTGCATGTCAGAAATGGGCACAAAATCATGCGCATTCCCGACATACAGAGAAACGCGCTGCCATAGTAGACCTGCAGCAGTGCCATTTATTGCAACATTTTCACACGTGCCCAACCTCGGTGCAGCATGTTTTTGAAAGAGTCTGGGACCTTTTTTCTTGCATGTAGGGTAGTCCATCGAAATGAATGCACCCGCTCTTGGTCGCACCTGTAGGTGTGCACTATGCCTTACAAATAGAAATGTATGTAACCGCTGATGGTCTCAGACTCACAGCAAAAACCTGTCAGACCAAAGATTGGGATATCATGGTATTAAATTATTTTATGTAAGGTAAACAGCTCTATCTTGGTCATATACCTAATTACATGTGGCATTCAGCAGTTGGTATTGCTGCTAAGGGCTCTTCACACTAGCGGTTGGGGGGGCAGTAAAACGCCCTGACTGAACTGCACTTTTAGGCCTCATGCACACTTATAGTGATACTAAAGTCTTGTTTTTTTATTTTGTTTAAAAACAACAAATATGTTATACTTACCTGCTCTGTGCAGTGGTTTTGCACAGAGCAGTCCCAATCCTCCTCTTCTCGGGTCACGTGCTGGCACTCCCGTCCCCTCCTGAGAGCCCCCACAGCAAGCAGCTTGCTACTACTCTGTGTCCATTCAAACATAGAACCGCAGCTCAGCCTCACCCCCTCTCTCTCCTCATCGGCTCCCTGACTTTGATTGACACCAGCGGGAGCCAATGGCACCAACTGCTGTCTGTGCCAATGAGGGAGAGTCCCGGACAGCCAAGACTCTTCTGCAACATCGCTGGATTGAGATGGGGCTCAGGTAAGTATTAGGGGGGCTGCTGCACACAGGTTTTTTTATGTTAAGACATAGAATGCCTTAAGATAAAAACCTTCTGACTTTAGAACCACTTTAAGCTCAAAGACATCTGTTGTTCAGGCATTTAGAAGCAGAAAAAAAACGTCAAACATCCCTCCATCTTAGCCTATGTGTCCATGCACATATAAATGTTTACAGGAGTTTGGAGGCAGAAAAAAAAACATTATTTGTGCATTCAAGAAATTAGCTTTTTAGATAAAAAAAAGAAAAAGCCAAAATGCACCTTAATATGTGTAAACGTCCCTAAGCGCTAGGCATGTTTATTCATTTCAATGGACAGAATAAATTAATATTTTGACCAATGAAATTAATGAACACCCAAGCGCTTGACAAGCCTAAATGCATTTACAAAGCACCAGGAGAAAAGTTTAGAAGAGTCCCAGTCTGCATTGGGCCTTACTGCCCCCATCCGCTACTGCTTTTAGCTACAGTGGCAGCGGCTGGGGGTGTACACATGCAACAGTTGCGATGCCTTGCAGCTGCAGCAAAAATTGTAACCACTGTCACTTTTGCATAGTGCCCACCAAATGCAACCCATTCAAATGAATGCAGTTGTGGCATGCTGGTACAGGGGCTCAGAGGTTCAAGCTCCTCGGAGATCACCATAAGTGTGAACGAGGCCTAACAGAGCCCCGTTTTGCAGTACAACCCAACAGAGGTTCTAATTCTTCTTAATTCCTCCATTCATGTTAAAGCATGGATGGGGGAACCAAGCGATATCTGTTAGTCCAAGGGCTGAACAAGAGAACTGCAAGAACAGTGATGTCTGAAAGACATTATGGCGATAAACCTATAGGTCCTATAGCTGCTGGTCTTAGGTTACTGACAACTGACACATCTCCATATCTCCCAACATTTTGAGATGGGAATGAGGGACACCTACTTGCAAACTTATGTAGGCATAGGACACGCCCCCCTGACACACCCCCTTAAAGGAGAGTTAACCAAAAAAAGGTTAATTAAATCCACAAGGACTTTTTACCACTCCTATTCCTTTATATTGGCTTTTGAATTTACAAATGCAGCAATTTAGAAATTGGATAAAAGGTTTAGCATTGGGAAACACTTTTGAAAGATAAAAAGTGCACTTTAGATGCAACTATATGGATCAGACCAAAATGAGGGACAAATGAGGGGGAAAGAGGGACAGAGGGACATCAGTTGGGAGCTATGTATCTCCTTTTCTTTTTATAGGTGCTGACAAGCGTGCGCCCAAAGACCGAACTATTACAAATTCTTATTCAGCTTGAGAGGACTCATAAAAAGATCCTTTCAGCAGATACTCCGAGAACATTCTACGAAGGTAAAACATAATTCAGCGCTTTATTAATTGATGCTGTTTACCGATTTAAAAAAAAAGACAAACATCAGGTCTATTTAGAGGTAAGTGATTCAGGGAAATTCCCAGTGGAGTCAAGAACCAGAGGGTTATGGCTACATTGAAAAAATTAAAGACCCCAAGGGGTCCATCAAATATGAAATACTGGACATTCTAAAAGGATTCTCTATATTCAGCAGCAGGCTGTAGAACCCAGTTTTTAATAAAAAATCAATTGCATATTCAGAACTTTCTGAACCAGATTCAAACTTCAGTTGTAGATTCCACCATTTGTGGCCAGTTATGAAAGTTGCTTACGCAAGAAAAGTTAAGTCTAGCTGAAGCCAAAACCTTTTCTCACAATGTAGTCAGTAATGGAAGCCCCCGTATTTCACTCATGACAGGTCCTGTTCCCGCCAATACTTTTTTTTTTTTGGTTTTGGACAGAGCGGAGAAGAGAGAACCTCTTTTGGGTTTTTATGTTTGGACTTTATCTGCATTGAGGAAATTTCCCTTTACTTCCTGTCAGGACAGGAAGTGATGAGAACTCTCTCCAGTGGGGACACAAACTGTAATAAAACTATTTTGTTCAGTTTATTATTCCTGTCTGTGCCTTCTTGTTTAAGGGACAAGCACTCCCCTCATTTCTTCTTTTGCTCTCACAAGGACAAGAAGTGAGGGGAAATCACTGTGGTGAGGGGGCAAATCGCAATAGAAACTTGACCGAGATAATCAGGGCCGTCTTTAAAATTGATTGGACCCTGGGCAAACATTTTCTTGGGTCCTCCCGAATCCTCTTATCAACTATCTGAGGGCTGTGCGGGCTCAAGGGGCAGCTGTTTTGGGCCCCACATCAATGACTGGGCCTGGGGCAACTGCCCCTTTTGCCCTGTGTTAAAAACGGCCCAGGAGATATTTCATAGTTATATAAGGCTATTATAGATTATAAGGTTGAAAAAAGACACAGGTCCATCCGTCCATCCACCTATGTCTTTATGTATTTTTATTCTCTAACAATTCCCAAAGCCCTGTATATTGTTTCCTGAGGAAGACAGGTTTTTTGAAGCTGTTGAGACCATAGGCGTGCACAGGGGGTGTGCCAGATGTGCATCACTATGTGTAATCACTACATGCAGTGCCAATTTCCCCTACTAACCAGCCCCCCCCCCCCCCCCCCATGGTAGTGCTGCTGGCTTCCCTCCTCTCCCCCCAGCTACTGCAGGGGATTTTTCAGGTTGGAGAGCAGGGGAACGGGCTAGACCAGTGGTTCTTAACCTCGGTCCTCATTACCCCCAACAGGCCATGTTTTCATGTTTTTCTTGATCTTGCACGGGTGCTCTAAATTAGTGTCAATGGCTTGGTAATTTGGACAGCTATTTTATCTAAGAGAAATTACCAAAACATGGCCTGTTTGGGGGTAATGAGGACCGAGGTTGAGAACCACTGGGCTAGACAATATGTCATTAACCAGCCCCATCCTTTTCTAAATGAACATTGTTCATGAACACTGCCTTGTTTCATAACTAAAACATGGTAAACTTTGTTTACCATGCTTCAATTCGTGAATGAACAGGAAGCCGCTCAGCACAGAGCACTTGCCATTCATTCATTGTCCAGTGCAGCTGAGGCTGCAGAGAAAAGCGTGTTTGACCTTTGGGGTGCACACCCTAATGCAATAGTCTGCGCACACTTATGGTCGACACTATCGGCTAGCACCACTTCCTGGGGGAGGGAGTTCTACATTTTTAATGCTCTAACAGTAAAGAGCCCTTTCTTCAATCTAAAGTTAAACCCCCTTTCTGCTAACCTTAAATCGTGTCCTCTTCAGGCACCTCGGAGTAATCCATTCATTACACTTACTGAAGTTACCTTTGATATAGTTGTATATTGTGATCATATCTTCTTTTAAGCACCTCTTTTCCACAGCGAATAACTGTAATCGATCCTCATAGCTGAGATCCTCCATCCCCAATCAATAAATTTGTTATTCTTTGCTGAACTCTTTCTAATTCAACAACATCTTTCTTGAGGATTGGTGACCAAATCTGAACAGAATATTCAAGATAAGGCTGGATCAGTGTAGAATTCTTTACCTTGGAATGTATAAAAGGACTTTCTCAACACTCCCTTTCCAAAAAACCCCACCCTATATGCTTTACCTAAAATCCATAAGAATGCCACAAATCCACCAGGTCGGCCGATTGTCTCAGGCAATGGATGCCTCACTGAGAACGCCAGTGCCCTAGTGGACGACTTCCTCCGCCCCCATGTAGAGGGCCTAGTTTCGTATCTTCAAGACACCAGGGACCTGTTAAGGGTTCTGGATGGTGTCTCGATACCCCCAAATTCCTGGCTCGTTGCTCTCGATGTTGAAGCCCTCTACAACTCCATACCCCACGACCTAGGGGTTGCAGTTGTGAAGGGCTTCATTTCCGAGAGCAGCGAGTCATCGCCCAAATACAATGAGTTTATCCTTAAGCTGCTTGAATTTATTTTAGGCAACAATATTTTCTTATTTGGACGCTCCCATTACCTCCAGGTGCAGGGCGTAGCTATGGGGACCAAATGTGCCCCATCCTACGCCAATCTGTACCTGGGGGGGTGGGAGCGTCACCTATTCCAAAGAGAAGATATACAAACATTTCTAGATCAAATCCCAGTCTGGAGAAGATACATCGATGATGTATTCTTCATCTGGACAGGCACCGAATCAGATCTGTTAATCTTCTATGAAAAACTCAAAATTAATACCTATAATCTTGGTTTTACAATGGAAAAAAGTCAGTCCCAATTAACCTTCCTTGACATCACAATCTATGTGGATGGGGAGGGAAATGTTGGAACCACTTTATATCGGAAGCCGTCGGCAGCTAATTCATTGCTGCATGCAACCAGTTCTCACCCAGGCCCTCTGGTGTCAAGTATACCATATGGGCAGTATCTTAGGATCAAACGGAATTGCAGTCAAGACTCCGATTTCAAAATGGAGGCCAAAAAACTGCAGCAGCGTTTACGACACCGTGGCTACTCTCAGTCATGTCTGAGGAAGTCATATTTAAAAGCGAAACAACAAAGTCGATCTAAACTCATTCACACAAACAAAACAACTACCAACGATTCGGGCATTAGGATCATCACCCGTTTCTCTGGACATCATGCTCGTGTGCGAAAAATCTTTGAAAAATATTGGTACCTTCTGAGGGCGGACCCTTTGGTGTCCAAACATGTAGAGGACCACCCGGTAATAACCTTCAGAAGATCTCAATCTCTTCGAGATACTCTTGTACGGAGTCACTACGTTTCAAATCAAGACAATGGTTCCAACTCTACTGTCAACAAAAATGTTGGAACTAAACCTTGTCACAAATGCAATTTTTGTCGCTATATATATGCATCCAAACAAATTACTTTACCAAACAAACGCATTTACAAACCTAATTTTTTGGCTAATTGCCAATCCATCGGCATAGTATACATTATGTTTTGTGAATGCACGGCATTTTACGTTGGAAAAACCAAACGTCCATTCTTCCACCGCATAAGAGATCATGTAAATCTTGTCCGTGGGAAGAAGATGGAAACTCCAATTAGCCGCCACATGGGATTATTTCATGCCCATGATGACCAAAAAATGCATTTTTTCGCACTCGAGCATGTGCCCCCAGGTGAGAGGGGTGGTAATTATGATCGTATCCTACTCCAGCGTGAGGCTCGTTGGATCTTTGATCTCAAGGCCACTTTCCATCCAGGGTTAAATGACGCTCTCAGTTACAAATCATTCTTATAATCAAGTGCACTAGTAGATCCCCACTTTAATTTATTCATTATTTTTTCATTTTTTGTCCCTTCCCACATATTTCTATATATTTTATTATTTTTTATTTTCTTCTTTCTTTTTTTTTTTTTTTCCCTTTTTCTTTTTTTTTTTTCCTTTTTTCTTCTATTCATTTTTCTCCCCTTTATTCTTTATACTGGTTTATTTATTATATTTCATTAGTATTTATTTATTTTTGTCTGTCATATTTCTTTTGCCTTTATCATTTGTAATAAACCAATGTAGCATTTCATTTAATATGAATGCAATTTTTGACCTCGCATTGAACTAATTTGATTTTGTAAAAAATAGAGGGAGGTTAGATGTGACTGGGCAGACCTACTACAGATCGATACTTGGTATCCCTTTATATTTTAGATAGGGTTCATTATTAAACTAAATTTTATAAAATTATTCTATTCCTAGAGAGATGCCTCCTATGTAATTGCCCGCTGCCGCATTCGACAAGTCGCTTGTATGGGCGCCCCGGGGGTTGGTCCTGTTTTTGAGGCATATCAACACAGATCAGCTTTGTTAGCCTCCTCTGTATAGGGCCTCCCCCCCTTTACATGGCCGATTCTGGCCCTGTCCGTCCTCAGCTTCCTGGTCCTCCTCCCTATCCCTCCTGAATGTTTCCCCTTAGTTTGGCAATTTACGCTCGCCACTAGGGGGATCCTTGCCAGCAGGGAAGGCTTTGCACACAGCCCTCTATTTAGAGGTGTGGGCAAACTCGGACTATCCAAGATGGCTGCCGGCGTGCCGCTTGTCAGCGACGCGCCCATTGACGTCATGCGCCGGCGACAGGGTTCGTCGCCGGCGCATGCGCAGTATCCACCCACGGACGCTCACGGCCGGTCTCGGCTGTTTTGGCGCCCACGACCCGGCGGTGATGTCAGACGCCGCCGGGTCGGAGAGCCGCTACTTAAGGCAGCTTCCCCCTGCCTTCATTTCTCTCTGCAGGGAATTCCCAGTAAACGAGAGGGTGAGGCGCTCTATCTGCCTTTACTCAATCGGCCTTTCCCGTCTTGGACACAATACATCTAATGGGGTAAGATTTTACTTTCTCATATCTATCATCATTCCTGATGACCCCTTTTCCCTGAACTTTATTTTACTTTGTTTATATACACCTGGCAATTAACGCAGGGTTCTTTCTTACCCTGGTGTATTGCAGATCAATCCATGGATAACGCCCAATTTTTGGACACCATGCAATGATTGAACATTGCATACCAAAACTGTACCTTTAAAGCTCAGTCATTACCAGCGTACTCCCTTATGACCATCAGGTATTAATTAATTCATGTCTTCTTAAATTTTTATTAAATTTTATTATCCTGAACCCATCATTAGGACTCCCTAACTAACAGCACTACTTATCTCTTTCAAATTTGTAGCGTGACTCTCTGCAAGCGACATTTTGCTGCTCGTTTTGGCACTTTGGAGGCGACTTCATCTCTCTCTGAAATCTAGTTTTGTTTTTATAACAAAAACATTTTTTCTATGCAGATATATTTTTTCAAATAAATCCAAGTATTCTTTGGTAAGTTTCTGCCTGGTTTCACTGTCCTAACCCCTCCCTCTTTTTTCCATGCCCCTTTGTCTATATTTGATACTGCATTTACAACCATGTATTAAATTGCTCATTTATCTAGATGTATAACATGTTAGCGAGCCTATTACTCTAACACACTCTATGACCATGTACATTTAACTTGTACATTGCTTTAGAAAAAGGATGCGTTTCTCATGCGATTTTGTTATTTCAGCATTTTTTGAGCTTTACCTATAAAACTCCTGAAGAAACTCCACAGAGTGAAACATGTCGAGTATGGCGAAGCTCAACACTTTCATCTGATGTAACAAATATATCTGTAAAATATGGATGTATTATTTGTGTCCTTTTTGTCTTTCACCCTAATGGGAAAATAAAATTCTATTTTTTATATACATCTTTAATCTTTTTCTATATATACTTACCTAGATACCGCTAACAAAAAATCCCTGAGGTATGTGGCCTCATCTTTCCCCCTTTCCTTCTTAGAAGGTTATCTTTTTTCACCTTGGAATGTATGTTTTAGGCTCGGTCCACACTGGTGCGATGCGGGAAACCCTAGGATTCCAGGGCGGGTTCCTGAATCAAACCTGACTGGCAAGCAGTTCACACTGCCCTCTGCAAACCGCTGGAAGTGTCAATACAAAGTTCATGACACCCCCAGACTGGTTCGGATCGCATTGGGTGTGAACACCTATGCAATCTGATTCTAGTGCGGACAAAAAAACGGGTCCTGTACAAGTTTGGTCCGAATGCAATGCAAATTCAGCCATAAAGTTTGTATGGCTGAATTCGAATTGCACAGCAATGTGGTGCGAAGCACATGCGATGTTTGGCATCACACCAGTGTGAACCGAGCCTAAATGCATGACAGTATTTTATTTTAGCTGCTGTTTGGCATTATGCTATTGGTAAGTCTGGTCTTCAAGCACCCCTAGATCTATTTCCATTAGGGATTCGTCCAAAGGGGCCCCTCATGTGTATCTGCCATGTGTAATTGTGGTACCCAAGTGCATAGCTTTACATTACTAAATATTGAACCTCATGTAGCTGCACAACCTCCTATTTTTTTCCAAGATTTTCCTGTACTGATGCTACATCATGTGCTGAATTTATTTCTCGGCACAATTTGGTATCATCAACAAACATATGCTTTTGAGTCCAACCTCTCTAACATTCATAAACAAATGGAACTGCATTGGTCCCAAGACAGAACCCCCAAGGCACACCACTCACAAATATGGTTGCCACCTCATCCCTTTAAACCCAAACACATATTAAATACACAGGTTTTGTGGCTGATTTAGGTGGTAATTAAACTCACTTAGTGCCTTATCTGCATTTAATTAGCCTCAGAACCTGGGTAATTCAAAGGTGTTCGGGTTTAAAGTGATGAGGTGGTAACTCTACTCACAAATATAGACCTTTAAAAGGGAACTTCACCCAAAAAGACATGCTGGTGGGTTAATTGGCTCCCTTCTAAATTGGCCACTTAAGTGCAGGGACTGATGTGCATGTATAATAAATATGTAAAACACTACAAAAATTGACGGTGCTATATACAGTTGTGCTCAAAAGTTTACATACCCTGGCAAAAATTTGCCATTAATATTGAAAATATGACTGATCATGCCAAACGAATGTCCTTTATTTAAGGATAGCAATCACACAAAGCCATTTATTATCACATAGTTCTTTGGATCCTTTTGAAATCATTATGATAACAGAAATCACCCAAATGGCCCTGATAAAAAGTTGACATAGCCTGGAATGTTTGGCCTTGGTACAGACACAGAAGGTGGCACACACGGGTTAAAATGGCAATTAAAGGTTAATTTCCCACATTTGTGGCTTTTAAAATCACAATTAGTGTCTGTGTAAGTTGTGGCTGAAATCTTTCTTGATCTACCTGACCATGGCTTGGTATCAAGAGATCCCTGAATTTTCCACTTCTTATTAAGTGATGGAACATTACTGACTGGCACATTCAAGGCTTTGGATATCTTTTTATATCCTTTTCCATCTTTGGTCTTTTAACTGTTCTTTTCTACCTCGTCATGACTAGCCTGCTTAGTGCATCTATGTGAGAGCTAACAAACTCATTGACTATTTATACACAGACACTAATTGTGATTTAAAAAGCCACAAATGTGGGAAATTAACCTTTAATTGCCATTTTAACCTGTGTGTGCCACCTTCTGTGTCTGTATCAAGACCAAACATTCCTGGGTATGTAAACTTGTTATCAGGGCCACTTGGGTGATTTCTGTTTTTTGGATCCTTTTTAAATCAAAATGATATGTGATAATAAATGGCTTCATGTAATTGCTATCCTTAAAGAAAAGACAGTTTTTTGGCATGATCAGTCATATTTTCAATATTAATGCCAAAATTTCACAATTTCTGCCAGGGTATGCAAACTTTTGAGCACAACTGTAAGTACTTGTAATAAAAGGGAAGTTCCACTTTGTCATCTTCCTGCCCTCCTCTAACACTTTTGGTAACTACCACCGGATGTTCAGTCTCCCCCATCCCTGCCTACAGCCTTCTGGGATACTTCACAGGTCTCAGCAGGCTACAGGACCATTCACACAGTGTAAGGTGGCTCACGCATGCACAGTCGGCTGTGAAGATACATAGTTAGGCTCCATGCACACTAGTGTTTTTTTTTTTTTAAGCTCCTAGAAGCGGTTATTAGCATTTTTTTTTCTTTCTGCTCCCAGAAGATAAATAGTGTTATCCTATGTTTTTGTAGAGTTTCCTGGAGCGTTTTTCCAGCATAAACGCTCCTAATAGCATTTTTGAGATTTTTTTTTACTACAAAAATGGCAATAAAATGCTAATGCTCCTAAACGCTCATAAAACGCTACTACAAAAAGCTATTACCAGCGTTTTTTATCCAGTGATTTTTCCAGCTTTTTTTAGCTTAAAAAAAAAAAAAAGCTAGTGTGCATGGAGCCTAAGCTGGATACACACTATACAACTATGTAGTGCAAGGGCCTGCCTGATTGCATACAAATTGAAACTGTTTAGGTTTGACCCCTTATTATAGGTTTTTGTAAATCATAAGAAGAAAATCTAAAGGGAATTGTAAAGTGTGTATCCAGCTTAAGTCAGGTTGAAAAAGAAAAGTCGATCTAGTTCAACCAATAAAATAAAAATAGAAAAGTTTCAAGGAGTCACAGCCGGCTTCCCACAGTAAAACATGCCAGCGCCGGGAATCTGAAGACCAGTAAAGAACCGGCCCAGGTGAGGACGGCGCTGGATCCTTGGATAGGCAAATTTCGTTAGCTACAATGCTTTTTTATTTATTTTTTTAAAAAGGCTGAAGAACTTCTTTAGGTCTCCCCAAAACTAAAATAAATAAGCAAATATAAAAACCTGGATGCGATGACTTTAATACAGAATTCTATTTCATTTTTACTGTGAATTGGGCACTGTATATGGTAAAATTTTTAGCACAATTTACAAAACTTTTTCAAATGATATGAAAATTAACTTATTTTACTTTTCTACAGAAAGAAGACAGGGACTCTACTGAATGAAAGCCACATAATTCCCATGCCAGTGAAACATCCTCTCAGCATTCCATTTCATGCATCATCGCAAAGAAAACAAAAAATTTGACACAGGAGCAATTTTACAAGCTGCAGATCTTGAAAATCCTTTGACAGGCTGGTCTGGACTTTTTTAGCCATCTGCTTGTGAAATACAGCCTATGGGACCTTATCTGAAAAATGGATACTTTTTTTGATAATCCTTGATACGTGTCTACCCTGCTTTATATTTTGCACCTTGAAGTTTTAATAAATGCACTCCTGCAGAAACTTCCAAAAAATAAAATTAATAGGTTTTATCTTATGCAGACTTTATTGTTTACATTGTGGTCACCTAAGATAACCAATGTTATGAATTTAGCAGATCCATTTGGTGCTGTTAAAGTGTATCAAAAACCAAGAAAGATTAAATATTTATTGCAGCTTATCAGTTATTAGATGTGATTTAGCCTAGGTTCACATTGGAGCGATTTGTCATGTGATTTAAGAGATCAAATTGCATGACAAGTTGCAGCCTATTGGAGGCAATGGCACTGTTCCACTCAGTCCGACACCGATTTGCAAAAGTAGTTTCTGTACTACTTTTGCGCCCCCCCCCCCCTCTGTTTTTTCGATTTGGGGGCATGGTCCACATATACATTCTTCTCTGATACCAGATCTGGGTTTGAGATACCTCCTTTAGAGTTTTATTTCAAGCAGGGACAATATGGATGGGATGGCGGAGTGACTCCATGTGACAGGGTCTTTCTCATTTTTAAAATGTATTTGAACGATTTTATGTATGTGCAATTGAATAAAATAGCATTTTTCCTTATGGGCAATGCAATTTGGGTTAAATAGATTACATATTTCCTGTTATCCCCTGATGAAGTTTTGTTTTGAATTTTGTCTAACATTACAAAGCTAGGGTTGCCACCTCATCCCTTTAAAACTGAACACATATCTAGATAGCAAGGATAACTTGCCACAAATTTGTGGCAGTGTTGAATTGTAAGCCTTGTTAACTTGCTGCACATTTTCCCTGGCATGTTGTACACTTGCAGAGCACTTGAAGCACAAGTTCTAGTTGACACTTTTCCAATTTGTAGCTAATTTGTGTGGCAAGTCTCTAGCAAGAGTAAAGTTGCAGTGGTGAGTCTACAGCAAGAGCTCTGCAAGTCAGTGACCCCTGTGGTGGGAGGACTATTGCATAACATACTTGAACCAGAACTTGCAGAATGTTTGTAAAGAAAGTTGATCTGGAGTCATGTAATTGTACAACAAACTTGTGAGGTCTGGTAAGTCTAGCAAAAGCTTAACAAGTCATTTTTACATATTAAACAGCAGAATCGGTTTAATATGTGTTCGGTTTAAAAGGGATAAGGTGGCAACCCTACCTAAAGCTTAGTACACATGGTCCGAATGTTGGCCGGCTCAATAGAAACTGGCCGCTATTCAGCCTGTGCATATGGCAGTTGGTCCTTCGTTGAACCCGTTGGTATGTACAAGGCTTCAATGAACTATGACCATAGAACACCCCACCTACAGTTATGTAGGGCTGAAAAGAATGCTTGAGATTATATTGCACTAGGAGTCCACAAACTCACTGGATTTGTGGCAGGATTACCAGTTGGAATGACAATTGCGTGACCATGCAATGCTGTACCCAAATTAATTTTGAATCATTTTTTTCATACAAATAGAGTTTTCTTTTGGTGGCATTTAATCACTGCTGAGTTTTTTTTATTTTTTACAAAAAAATAAGAAAAAAGGCTGAAAGTTTTGAAAGAAAACATTTTTTTTTCTTAGTTTGTCAGTAAATTTTGTAAATAAGTAATTTTCCTCCTTCTCTGATGTGCGCTGATGAGGAGGCACTAATATGCCACACTGCTGATAGGTGGCAGTGGTGGGCGGGCACTGACTGGCATCACTTATGGGCACTGCTGGGACTTTCCTGTAATCAGGGCTATGATGATCAATGCCCTGGTCTCCCCTGCGAGGAGATACCGCTGATCGGCACTCCTTGCCACATACTGTGAGGCGAGGAGAGACGATTCACGGCACTTCCGCATTTACATGTGATTGGACACAGCCGATCACATGGTTAAAGAGCCGTGTCATTGGCTCTTTGTAGAATTTGGGGTAGGCGCTGCAGGCACATGACAGCAGCCATTCTGGGGCACCGTCATATGACGTCCACCCAGCACGAGAGCCAAACCGCTCCTCTGTCATTTGACAGTGGGCGGGCAGCAAGTGGGATGAAAGGTACGTTAACAAATCATGATTTAAAATTCCATGTACCATGACTTCTAGGAAACCATATTCAATATATAACCAAAAACAAGACCAAGGGTGCGGAGGTTACAGTTGGAAAAAAGTAGGTAGGAGAGAAGAAAAAGTAAAGGGAAGGTAACCATTGAAAACAGAGGAGACTTCCAGAAAGGTTGATGTTCCTAATCAGGAAATATATAGAGAAACCAAACAAAACCTCCAAAGAGGGTATTGTATATGTGCTCATATTTTAAAAGAAAACGTATAGCAGAGCGCAGACTAGCAGTTGAGATTGTTAATGAGTGAAGGCAGAGGAATTTATGCATAGATAAAGTATGGGAGCTATCAGAATCTCTATGGGATCACCAACACATCCATATAGTGCAGGTTTCATGATCACTTCTTCCAATTTTTGATAGTACTACCTGATCAGCAATTTACTTGTCTGTAGAATAGTAATAGGGCATAGACATTATTATAATAAGAAAGACAATATTTTTTCCACAAAAAATGTAATGCCCAAATGGTACTAAAGAATCTATCAGCACCTCTCACAGCTACAGCTATTGAAGGATCTATTGACCTGCAGATGGTACCACCCACCTAAGAGCAGTAATAAAGGATTCAGCAACACATACATTTTCAAAATGAATTACCACATGGTACCACCCATTATTGAGGGTTTGGGTATAGGAAGCACCTGTCTAATATACACGGTCGGACATTCTGACCACAAAATCCATCAGATTTTTTCGGACGGATTTTGGCCGAAACTTGTCTTGCATACACACGGTCGCACAAAGTTGTCAGAAAATCCGATCGTTATGAACGAGGGGACGTACAAAACGTACGACGGGACTACGTAGAGGCCAGTAGCCAATAGCTTTTGTCTCCAAATTTTTTCTGCGCATGCGTGGCATGTGACGTGTGCGTCGGAATTCTCTACACACGATCAGAAAAAGTCAGATCGGATTTTGTTGCCGGGAAAATTTTAGATCCAGCTCTCAAACTTTTTCCATCGGAAATTCTGATGGAAAAAGTCCGATAGAGCCCACACACGATCGGATTTTCCAACAACATAATCCGATTGGAATTTTTCCGTCGGAATTTCCGACCGTGTGTATGGGGCATAAGGCTTCACAGTGTGGGCACAAAACTAATCATAAAGACACTCTTGCAAAAAAAATTAAAAATGACATGCCACTTCTAGTGGTGGAAACTGGCCAAAGCACAGAACCAACTTTATTATAGGTTTTAACATTTAAATTGGCCCACATTTGAGTTTCCAGACAAAGTACAGTCAGTAGTTTGGGAAAATACTATATCTCTTTGTTGTGACTAACAGCAGGAAGAACGATCCCCGCACTACTTCCTGAATATTTTTATATCATTATTCTCTGAAAAGCGTATTTTCCATATTAAACCAAAAAAATAAAAAAGTTATAATTATCCAAAATCCATTGTATATCTATTTTTTGCAATTTTATTAGGTTTTATGGGGATTAAGAAGATCCAAATAGATCAAATGAAACTGTTTGCTGAATTTCGAAAAAGATGGAAAGGAAAAAGCTACAAAATTAGAAAGAAAGTGATGGAAGCATTTTGAGACCAGAAACCAGTAATAGAAAATCTGCATGATGTAGGAGATACCTTCCTGATTCTTAGTTAAATAAATGGTTTAATGAGACAGATCAAAAACACACTAGTGAGAGCCTGTAAAACTCTGGATGAAATAAAGAGTAGTGGCATTACCAGTCATTTGTTTGTCTCCATTAGCGAGTAAGCTCTGTACTCATGAATAAAGGTCTGGAGCAAAAAAATGTAAATAGGCGAAGGGCAGGCATGACTAGGCTAGTAGGGCAGTTTGGCCGTTAGAGGGTTAATACTGTAGATTGTCATGAGTGGTACAACGTGTGGAGACAGTGATTGGTTCAAAGTAAGGTAGGGAGGAGCAATGTAGATGGGGGTCGTGGAGTTGGAGGGGCACTTCGAGGCAACGGACGAAGAGGAAGCTTCCCACCCCTGTGAATAGTGGACTTGTTGGTGGTTGTAGTGGTATGGCGGTGGGGGTCCTTGGAGGTGTCCACATTTTTTTGTGTAATATCAGAGTAAGGACACGTCTATGGTAAGGCGTCCTATGGTTAATCCCAGTGGTGGTTTAACAGGAATTTTTGGAAATGGAGGTGTCAGCGGAAAATTTGGTATTTGTCCTCGAGCCGGTGGTCTGCGGCTGAGGACCCTTTAATGGTTCCGCAGATACAATTTTTGTGTTGGTTCGGTAGTCCCTCCAAGGACTGGCAACCTAGGGGAGTCGTTATTGTTGTTCTATATTTCTGTTCTAAGGAATGTTTATGTGTTGTTAGGGTTAATAAATTGCTGCTACGGTAAATTTTACTCCAAAAGGTGTGTCGGTCGTATAATTTTAGTTATAAGTTGTAAGTGGGGTCAGTGGGCTATAGCGGTCTACGGGAGCACATTTGGCACTACCTCTGGTATGCCTAATGCCGCGTACACACGTTCGGACTTTGTACGCCGGACCTAGTCCGGCGGGACTTCCCCACACACGCCCGGACTTCCGAGCGTGTGACTTGCCCACACACGCCCGGACTTCTCCGGCGGACAATCCGCTGGAAAAAGTCCGCGGGAATGAACGGACTTTCCAATGAGCGGCAAGTCCGTTCATTTCAAAAGTCCGGCGGACTAGCCTACTAACGACGGGATTGTCCGCCGGACTGCCAAGTCCAGCGGACAATTTTAAAACAAAACTTAAAACCTAGTCCGCCGGACTTTTGGCGCCAAAAAGTCCGCCGCGCCCACACACGAGGGGATTGTCCGGTGGACTTGAGTCCAGCGGAAAATCCCGTGGGATAGTCCCTTCGTGTGTACGCAGCATTAGTCATGTCAAAATGAGGCATTTAATGTGTGTTCTTGACACCTACCCAGTGCTCCCTGCCCACTCAAGGCAGAATTAATGCATTCAGTGTAGTGGCTCCCTACAAAAGCATAGAGCAAAGCATTTGCTTTGTTGTAGTGAATGAAATGCTGGTTGCATCTTTTGTGGGCTTTGATATTGCTGAGTACCCTCTCTTAAATGCCCTCAACAAAATGGTGCCACTGCTTGCTATGTTCAGGAGGATTACAAATAAATCAAGCCACTCCAGCACATGTAATTTAATTTATTCAGGTTTATTCATAGCAAAAAGCTGAGTGAGTCAGATGACGGACACATCCCCTCCCTGCCTGCTTATACAGACCTGCATGGTTTTCAGTTAGACAGAGGCAGTCAGTAAGTGAGCAGACAGTGCAGAGCTTTCTTAGCATGCACTGTAATTAAACTGTCATGGGTGAACCCTGTATGAAATGTTTCTTGCAAAATATCCTATGCATTTAATGAAAAAAATATCAATTTACACATTTTTTTTTAAATGTTCATTTTGTTTTTAAATAAAATTGTCCAAAATCAAAGTTTTAAGTGCTTGAAGTGGATACATGTTATTTTAATAAACATATTAACCACACATAACACAACTTGGAAATAATTATTAGTGCCCTGAGCTATTAAATCAGTGCCCTAAGCAACGTGCACCTCCCAGATGCTGACCTTTACTTCTTCTTCTCTAACAATGCCATTTTATAGCTCGGGGAAATGTATGAGAAAAAAGGCACAAAGTGCAGCTAATAATTCAGGTTAGTGGGCATTCAGGGAGTATCCATGTGCCATTTGTGCACAGTCCAGTTTATCATTCAGAGTTGGGTTGGCACTGCACAAAGTGTTCCCTAAACCCTACAGGGAGCACACGTGCGTATGAGATATGGAGTTATACAAGCCAATAAAATATGTCCTATGGATTGATATCAGCTAACCCATAGACCCCACGGAACAGAGCAAACAGGCACATAATTGCTCTGTAAGGTAATCACATAACCAGACTTCACTGACACTTTGCCAACTGCCTAAATAAAGCACACTATATGGCTAAAAATTTGTGGGCACCTAATACTTTTTTTTTTTTTTAAAGGTAAATGGGCACCTAATACTTAAGCCCCGTACACACTTCTAGTTTTTTTTACGCTCAACCCAGTGTGTTGAATGAAAAAAAAAACCTGATGGCTAATGTAAGAGCCGCTGTACTAGCAATCCAATGTTAGTACAGCGATCTCCCCTGCTGTGCTATTGTGTTCTGATAGGGGGGTGCCCCCCCCACTAGAACACTCAGGAGTCCTTTTTCGGTCATGAGCCTTCAACAGAACCTGGCCGAATGGCTGTCGGACCAGTTGCCATACACACAGGCTGAATGTCAGCAAGTTTCTATTGAACCAGCTGACATTTGGACCATGTGTACGAGGCTTTACACGTACTCTATATGGGCAAAGATATGTAGACACCCCTCCATATTACTGGGTTCAGGTATTTCCATCAAAGGCTACTACAGCAACAGTTGGGGGAAGGCTTCTTTCTGTTCCAGCATGACTGTTGCCCTGTACACAAAGCCAGCTCTATAAAGACAAGGTCTGATGAGTTGGTCTGGCAGAACTTCACGTGGCCTGCACAGAGCCCAAATCTCAACTAACTTTGAAATTAATTGGTATGCAAATTGTGGGCCAGATCTTCTCATCCAACACCAGTACCTGACCTCACAAATGAGATCAGTACCTGACTCGAAAGTCTTCTCAGAACTAAAAAGCGCCAGGGGCAACTCCATATTAGTACCCATGGTTTTGGAATGGGATGCCCAACTAGCTCACCTAGGTGTAATGGTCAGGTGTCCACAAGCTTTTAGCTATATAGTGTGTTTTAGATTCTTCAAACAAACAGCAAGGTGTCAATGGGTACCAACAACGGCTCTCAACTGAGAACCGTTATCTCTATGATGTAATATTTGGGCACTGGTCACAGTATAAGTAAGGAACCCTCAGACTTTGAATATAAGCATATCCAAGAAACAAGTAACATCCACTGGTGAACTTCTAATGCCATCCAGGGATCACTGCAACAGTATTTGCCTCATAACATCTAGTTTGTTATCTCATCAGAGTTGTATATAATACATTGCAGCCATATTCAGTGTTTTTTTTTTTTTTTTTTTCATTTTTCTTCAGCGTCAGGATGTGCATTTATTGCTTCTGAGCACCTAGGAACATAATGGCTTTCAGTTTTTCAGAAAAAAAAAAAAAAATTGGTGAAACCAGCTTAGCAAAATAAATGCCAAGTCAAAATTGTATTATACTCAGCAGGCAGGCCGGAAGATCCCCCCCCCCCCCCCTCATTATGATTTTTTGTGATGCGCCACTGTGTTGCTTAAACTGACAATTGCGCAGTCATGCACTGCTGTACCCAAATAAAATGTATTTCTTTTTTTGCCACAAATAGAGCTCTCTTTTGGTGGTATTTGATCACCTCTGTTTTTTTTGTTTTTTTTTGCGGTATAAAAAAAAAGAGCAACAAAAAAAACAAAAAACAATAAGTATATATTGACACTGGCTGGGAATGGGTTAACATCAGGGGTGATCAAAGGGTTAACTGTGTGCCTAGCCTGTGTTTTACTGTACTGAGGGAGGTGATTTTACTATAAGAAGAGATGGATCCATCCCTTCCCTCCTGGTCAGAATGAGGATCGGCCTTGTTTACATAGACAGATTGCAGTTCTGTGTCTTTTCTTCATGGTTGGCGGGTGTTGGGGGACATGGAGTTTGCAGTACCCATCAATCGGCTCCCGCTGTGTGTAATCAGCGAGCGAGCATGTGTGCCCCTTACCTGGAAATATATACGTTTTGTTTTTTTTGCCTGTTCCCCCATTAGGGAGACTCTCTATTTGACCTGTTTACCATTATCACTAAAAGTAAAAAAAAAATAATAAATTTTGGGTGGTCACCCAAACAAAAATGGAGGTGACATCTTACAATGGGGACACTGGTTCTGGTAAAAACCAGGGATTTCTTCACTTTTTAGGGATTTCCTCTCACTTCCTGTTTTGGCTGTGGGACAGGAAGTGGATGGGAATCTCCCCAATGAGACAAAGAGGGAACAAAAAAAAAAAAACAGGAGTTTTAACACTAAATAAAAATAATGTTTTCCCCCCTTGCTACTTTAAATATATTAAAATGTTATGTTTGAAAAGAAAATACCTTTACCCTGTACTGGAAATACATCCCATAGTCTGTAAAAGCTGCAAAACTCCACAATGATTGCCTTTTGCTTTATCATCTGGATTGCTGCAAAGTTTATCTTATAGAGAAAGTGGGAAGTTTCTTTTTGTTATCTGTGTCCAATTGGGGAGATTTTCCTTCACTTCCTGTCCTACAGCCAAAACAGGAAGTGAGAGGAAACCCCTTGTTGTCATCAGAACGAGTGTCCCAACTGAAAGATTTCCCCCCTATCCCTGTTGTGGTGACAACTCAGAATTAAGGGTTTTCTTTTACTTTTCACTTTTGGTGATAACAGTAAACATGACAAATAGGATGAATCTCCCTGACGGGGTCACAGACAGCAATAAAACCCTGTCAGGTATTCTAATCCCTCTCCACTCTATCCAAAATGTAAAAAAACAAAAATGCCCTTTGTTCCACTTTTATCCCTCGTTCACATTGACTGCGGCTTTAAAATCGTGCAATTTCATCTGAAGTCGCACGATTTCAAAGCTGAATGTCAGTGCGACTTTGGGTGTGATTTGGAAGAGATCTGTGCAGCTTCATGCACAGATGTCTATGCAAGTCGAACCATAAATCGCCAAATGCAGTGCAGGAACTACTTATTCAAATCAGTGTGGCACTGGAAAGTCAGTGTCACACCATATAAATCTATAGACACGAATGCCGGACTCGGCCCTGCCCCCCCACCCCCGGCGCCCGCGTCATTGGATTTGATTGACAGCAGCGGGAGCCAATCGCTGTGCTGCTATCAATCTATCCAATCAAGAGCCGGGACCCCGTGCATAAAGGGAGAGCGCTTCTCCACCATGGGAATTACGGGGCTTAGGTAAGTAAGATAGGGGGGCTGGGGGGCCGGTGAATGCCAGGTATCTTTTTACCTTAATGCATAGATGCATTAAGGTGAAAAAACACGAGGGTTTACAACCCCTTTAAGAGGGAATAATATCACAATATACAAATCTTCAACCTCTTCAGCTCCCCCTTGCCTCCTTACCCCCTTCATGACCAGGACATATTTTGCATTTCAGCACTGCGCTACTTTAACTGGTAATTGCGCAGTCATGCAACACTGTACCCAAACTAAATTGATGTATTTTTTTCCCCACAAATAGAGCTTTTTTTCTTTTGGTGGTATTTGATCACCTCTGCGTTTTTTTTGCGCTATAAACAAAAAACAAGACTGACAATTTTGAAAAAAAAATATATTTTTTTTATTTTCTGCTATAAAACATATTCAATAAAAAAATTTAAAAAATCTAATTTCTTCATACATTTACGCCAATATGTATTCTGCTACATATTTTTGGTAAAAAAAAAATCCCAATAAGCGCCTATTGATTGGCTTGTGCAAAATTTATAGCGTCTACAAACGATGGGGCACAATTCCTCCCAATGACACCAACATCAGGGCCCAATGACATCAACAATGGGGCACAATTCCTCCCAATGACACCAACATCAGGGCCCAATGACATCAACAATGGGGCACAATTCATCCCACTTACACCAATAATGGCGCAATTACTTTACCCGGAAACAAACAATGGGACATTTTTTTTCCCACTTATGTCAGGACCTTTTCTACTATGGCTACAAACTGGTCCTCCTAAAGTCTGAAGGACAGTAAACTGACTCTTTGTTTAGAAAATTTGGAGATTTAAAAAAAGTGACAGCAGAAAAAGACCGAGTAGCCAATCAAGTCTGCCCATTTTCTTTTTGTTTGTTTTTTGGAGTTTTATTTGTTTGTTTTTTTGTTTGTCCTTTTGTTTTTTTGTTTTTTTTTGTTTGTTCTTTAGTTTTTTGGTTTTTTTTTTTGTTCTTTTGTTTTTCTGTTTTGTTTTTTTGTTTGTTCTTTTGTGTTTTTGGGTTTTTTTTGTTTGTTCTTTAGTTTTTTTGGGGGTTTTTTGTTTTGTTGTGTGTATGCATATTTTGTAGGATCATTCAATTATCTGGGGATAGTAAAACAGATGTACAAAAAGATTGTTTGTCCAATGGAAAAAAATCAAATAAGTCCAGCTGTACCAATTTTGTTGGTGACGTATTCTAATTAAAATCTTATATGGAGACCTACAAAAACATACATTACATGAACCCAAAAAGGGACAGTCGGAAGGCATTGGCGTACAACCACGGGGCACACACACGCTCTATATGTTCCCAAACCAGTAAGCCAGGGTGTGAACCAACCTGCCGACATTCACCCCCAAACTGAAATCCGAGTTCTGTGAGAACTGATCCTTTAATAATAGGATCGGTATTGTTCTCTGTTTCCCAGGTCCGTTCTTTCACCGCAAGGCTTGTTAGTGCCGTTCGCTATTTAGTAGAACAGGCCCTGTGGTTTTTAGGCGTCTATATAGTTTGTGGTGAAGCAATTTTTTTTTCCCCAGTAATGGAAATTATGTTGTTAACTTATTCTGAAGAATTTTTTCTCCTCTAACCATGCGGTTATCCTTTCATACCACATGCTGGCCTAGCTGGACTTTCTCAAAAGCTTTTCTCAGTCTCATTTGGTGATCATCATAACATTCCCTGACCTCATATCACCGTCTCCTTCATCCTCTTACCAACACTTAAATGTGGTTACAATTAGTGCCTTCTCTAATCCGCCTTTTTTTTTTCCCTTCTTGTTTAAAACGCAGAGTCCACCTTTTTCAAGCTGTCCGTACATTTCATATCTTCAGATGTACTTGATAAGAGCGAACCTCATAATCAGTATGTCTAAACACTGTGTTTATTGCCCATAGCAACCAACTAGAAAAAAAGGAAGGGTCTGGATGGTTTCTATGGGCAACAAAACTCCAAGCATCCTAAAGAGAACCTGCTGTTTTTGCCCATAGCAACCAACATTATACTAGAAAAAAGGAAGAGTCTGAATGGTTTCTATGGGCAACCAAAACTTCAATACTACAATTGTAGGTAACCTGTTGTTGTTGACCATAGCAACTAGTTAGATTTTGCTTTTCTAACTTTCATCTAGGGTTGCACGGATACTATTATTGGTATCGGTGCCGATACCGAGTATTTGCACAAGTATCGGTACTTGTGCAAATGCACAGATACCTAAAACCTTTTCTTTGAGCTGTCAGTGGGTCTCCCCAGTGTTAAAGAAGTCCGGTAATTGGAGCTGTCAAAAAAAAAAAAAAAAAACAGCCAGCAATGTTTATTACCAACATTGCTCAAAATAAAAAGAAACATTGTTTCTTTTTGTATTTTTCTGTTTCTTCATCTGCAGATCAAAGGGATAAACAAATGTTCCTCTGTTTAACCCCTTATTAACCCTTAGTTTACTCTAATCAGCCTTCAATAACTCCCCATTCTCCTCCATTTAACCGCTTGCTAACCGTCCACCGCAGTTATACTGCGGCAGAATGGCACAGGCAGGCGAATCGCCGCCATGGTACGTTGGTACCATAGACGGCCACTAGGGGGTGTGTGCGATGTCTCGATCACCGCCGGGCTCCCACGATCGCTCGGGGCACACGGAGAACCGGGAACTGTGTGTGTATCCTCTGTTCATACAGAGTATGAACATCGATCTGTTAGTTTCCCTGCACAGTCCACATTCCCCTTCAGTTAGAACCCACAATAGGGAACACATTAACCCCTTCACTGCCCCCTAGTGTTAACCCCTTCACTGCCAGTGACATTTTTACAGTAATCAATGCATTTTTTTTTTTTTAACAAGAAAATCAATGCATTTTTAATCACACTGATCGCTGTATAAATGCCAATGGTCCCAAAAATGTGTCAAAATTGTCTGACGCATCCGCCATAATGTCGCAGTCATGATAAAAATCGCTGATCGCCGCCATTACCAGTAAAAAAAAAAAAATTATTAATAAAAATGCCATAAAACCTAAAAATCTCTTATTTTGTAGACGCTATAACTTTTGCGCAAACAAATCAATATATGCAATTTTTTTTTTACCAAATATGTAGAAGAATACCTAAAATGAGGAAAAATAAAGTTTTTTTTATATATTTTTTTAGGGATATTTATTATAGCAAAAAGTAAAAAAGAATGTGTTTTTTTCAAAATTGCTAATCGCTCTTCTTTTGTTTATAGCGCAAAAAATAAAACACGCAGGGGTGATCAAATACCACCAAAAGAAAGCTCTATTTGTGGGTAAAAAAGGACGCCAATTTTGTTTTTGAGCCACGTCGCACGACCGCGCGATTGTCAGTTAAAGCAACGCAGTGCCGAATCGAAAAAAGTGCTCTGGTCTTTGGCCAGCCAAATGGTCCGGAGCTAAAGCGGTTAATTATATTTTCTTTTTTTTTTTTTGTTCACATTTATTTTATAAACGATAAACATTGAAAACTTTTTTTTTTTTGCTTTGTTAGTGAATATTTTTACACATATATATTAACATATATTTCCACATTTCACATTGAAAAAGCGCAAAATTAACAAAAATAATCGATTTTCTTTGTAAATGACTTTTCAATGCTTTGTACCATTGCTGACAGCTGAAGTGAAAATAAAACAGTTGCGGTAGGTATCGGTAATTGGTATCGGCGAGTCCAAAAAAAAAGTATTGAGACTCAGAAAAAAATGGTGCATCCCTACTTTCATCCTGCCACAGGAATATGAAAACCAAGTCATGATTGAGCTCCTACTATGGAGGAGGCCTTGCTCTTAGCAACCAATCAGATTCTGCCTTTCCTACGCTGCTTTAAAATATAACAAAAAAGGACAATCTGTCTGCTTGGTGTAGTCACTCATGCCATCCATACACATATTAATTTATTTCAACACATTTCAACCAAATTTGATTGGGCATATGAAGGCAACCTACTACCAACATAGCTACCAAAAACCTACCTTCATTTCTGCAGAACAGTCCCCCCATTTAGCAAATGTCTCCTGCCACCCCATGTGCTATGAAATGTGCCCCAGGCAGGGGTGGTGCATACACTACATTGCCAAAAGTATTGGTACACCTGCCTTTACACGCACATGAACTTTAATGGCATCCCAGTCTAAGACCCCATACACACCATTAGATTTTCTGCAGATTTTTGTCTTCAGATTTACCAAAACCATATAATATGAGGTAAAACCTTAATGCCGCATAAACACGATCGGAATTCTCATCGGAAAAAGCTCTGATGGTTTTTCCGTCAGAATTCCGACAGAATTTCGCTCAAACTGTCTTGCCTACACACGGTCACACCAAATTCCGACGCCGCGACATACAACACGTTCAACGGCACTATTAAAGGGAAGTTTAATGCTTCTGAGCATGCGTTGAATTGTTTCCGAGCATGCGTCGCAATTTTGCATGTCGGAATTGCATACACACGATCCGAAAATTATATAAAAAAAGGTTTTCCGTCGGAAAAATTAAGAACAGGTTCTCAATAAAGTCCGTCGGAAATGCAGACAGAAAAAGACAGATGGGCATACACACGGTCGGAAAATCCAATCAAAAGGTCCCATCGGACTGTTTCCATCGGAAATTCCGGCCGTGTGTACGCGGCATAAGAGTTTCAATTTGTATGCAATCAGGCAGGTCCTTGCACTACATGGTTTTGGTAAATCTGAAGACAAAAATCTTCAGAAAATCTAATAGTGTGTATGGGGCTTTAGTCCGTAGGGTTCAATATTGAGTTGGCCCACCCTTTGCAGTTATAACAGCTTCAACTCTTCTGGGAAGGCTTTCCACAAGGTTTAGTAGTGTGTCTATAGTAATGTTTGACTATTCTTCCACCAGCGCATTTGTGGTCAGACACTGATGTTGGATGAGAAGGCCTGGCTCGCAATCTCCACTCTAATTCATCCCAAATATGTTCTATCGGGTCAGGTCAGGACTCTGTGCAGGCCAGTCAAGTTCCTCCGCCTCAAACTCGATCATCCATGTCTTTATGGACCTTGCTTTGTGCACTGGTCCAAATCATTTGGTGGAGGGGGGATTATGGTGTGGGGTTGTTTTTCAGGGGTTGGGCTTGGCCCCTTAGTTGCAGTGAAGGGAACTCTTAAGGCGTCAGCATGCCAAGACATTTTGGACAATTTCATGCTCCCAACTTTGTGGGAACAGTTTGGGGATGGCCTCTTCCTGTTTCAACATGACTGAGCACCAGTGCACAAAGCAAGGTCCATAAAGACATGGATAAGCAAGTTTGGGGTGGAGGAACTTGACTGGCCTCAACTCTGGGATGAGTTGGAGCAGAGACTGCGAGCCAGGCCTTCTCGTCCACATGAGTGCCTGACCTCACAAATGCGTTTCTGGAAGAATGGGTGGGCCAACACAATATTGAACCCTACGGACTAAACTGGGATGCCATTAAAGTTCATGTGCGTGTTAAGGCAGGTGTCCCAATACTTTTGGCAATATAGTGTAGGTTGCTGCGTTGGGCAGAACATGAACCGCACCGCCATTTTTTTCTAATACAGGAAAGTATCCGCTCAAGGTTTCATAGAACGTTGGCAACTATGCAACAACAATTGGTGGCAGGTTATCCTGATATGTTTGGTCATTTTCTCAGTCGCAAGCTGAATGAAAACAACTGAAATTGCTGGACAATTTTTTTCAGGTATTCCGTTGGTTTACAATTATCTTCCATCATGGTTAAGGTGAGTGTTGCCAAATTTAGCTACATTCACACGGCTGCACAGGGGCAACCAGGGGGCCATCAACAAGAATCAGTAGATACCCTGCTGTTCGCATGGAACCATTTATCTGAGTGATTACATGCTAGTAAGGCCTCCAACCAACCTAGGGTGCAGATAGTGTGTGTCTAGGGAGGGTGTTTCTGCAGAAGTGGCATTTAGTTGCCTCTGAACTAGAGTTACACGATTAATCGTTAAAGAATCAGATCGCGATTCTTCCCTGTCTAAATAAAAAAAACAGGCAGCCTGCCATGTTAATGACAACATTGGAGATAAGGAGACATTGTAACGCTTCATCCTTTTAGATCAAAGGAATGAATTTCGGTCTGTAAATGAGGTCAGTTTAACCTTTTTCTGACACTTGTTGTTTACAAGTTAAAAATCAGTATTTTTTTGCTACAAAATTTTTTTATTTTTTTTTAACAGAGACCCTAGAGCACAGGTCTCAAACTGACGGCCCCCCAGCTGTTGTGGAACTACAAGTCCCATCAGGCCTCTGCCTGACGGAGTCATGCTTGTAACTCTCATCCTTGCAATGCCTCATGGGACTTGTAGTTTTGCAACAGCTGGAGGGCCGCCAGTCTGAGACCCCTGCCCTAGAGAATAAAATGGCGTTTGTTGCAATAGTTTATGTCACACTGTATTTTCGCAGCAGTCTTTCAAACGCAATTTCTTTTGGAAAAAACACACTTTAATGAATTAATAAAAAACAAAAAAGTTAGCCCAATTTTTTTGTATAATGTGAAAGATGATGTTACGCCGCAAGAATCGTGATCTTTATTCTAAGCATACTCATACTCATTTTTGCCAGAGTCGTGCAGCTCTACTCTGAACACAGAAAACGTTCTATTTGGCATATATAATGTAAATGCATATTTTTATTATTTGCGCTAAGGGCTTGTTCTCACTAGCGCACTTTTGCCTCTCCCAACCGCTACCCCCTTTAGCTGCAGAGGCAGCGACCAGGGATGTACACATGCTGTGGCCATAATACTTTGTGGCAACAGCAGAAATTAGGCCCCCTGTCAATTTGGCGCCGACCGCAATCCATTCACGTGAAAATGTTCACTGCGGTTGCGGTGTGCTAGTGTGGCGATCAAGTGGTTAAAACAGGGTGAGCATACAACCATACAACACCTCTTCGCTGCCTGTCAAATGCTCTCCGAAGCACGATCTGAATGCAGATTGCTTTTCAGAGACCAAAGCTTGTGTGAAGGAGCCCTAAAGCCCCGTACACACGATCGGACTATCCGACAACAAAACCGTGGAATTTTTGTTTGAAGGGCTCAAACTTGCCATACACACGGTCATACAAATGTTGGCCAACAATTTTGAACGTAGTGATGTACTACGTGTTTTTTCAGCTTATTAGCGCCACCCTTTGGGCTCCTTCTTCTAATTTCGTGTTTGTAGAAGTTTGGTGAGTGTTGATTCGCGCTTTTCTTTTTGTGTTTTTCATTTTGTGCTTTTCAGTTTGTTTCTGAACGGCCGTTCGTCAACCAGACTTTGCAGAGATAACGTGTTATTTATTATTGGCCTTGGAGTTATTGCTTTGACATTATTTTTTGGTTGAGTAATAATTTGATTTGGTATATTTTCTATATTTTTGGATGCATAGAATGCACTTTTTGGTTAAGTTCTATTGGCAGATAGCATGTCTAATTTTATTTGTTTTCTTTTAATGCACAAATAAAAAATAAAAAAACATAATTATATTATTCTTGATATCACTAGAAAAAAAAAGCCTTTGAAAATGTGTTTGCAATAACTCCATCAGTATCACCAGCAAAGCAGCTTCATTATTATCCCATTAAAGAAGAAGAGAATTCTGCGCTACATTTGGAGATTTCATAATTTGCCGCGTCACAAATGTTAATTCTCCATTACGAACGCTAGTTTACAAGACCGTGTTTGTACTCTGGACTTCTGTCCGACAGACTTGTGTACACACGCTCAGAAAATCCGACAACACACATTTGTTGGTGGAAAATTTGAGAACCTGCTAGCCAACATTTGTTGGCGGAAAGTCTGACAACAATCGTTCGATGGAGCGTACACACGGTCGGACTTTCCGCCAACAAGCTCACATCCAACATTTCCCATCGGAAAGTCCGACTGTGTGTACGCGCCATTACAGTTACATTTTCTGAGCAAGTGTTTCGGAGCATACCCCCTCTTTCAAAGGTCCAAGCAGAACTGCTTTGACCATAGAAGAAAGAGGGGGGTACACCCCACCACCCCAAAAGTTTGTCCTAATAATTAAACTGTAAAGGGCAAATGAAATAAAAAAAACCTTAATAGTACACACCTATAAAGCAGAAACGTGTTAATGCTCAAGGCACAAATGTGATTCTCTGCAAGCGCTAAACATTTGAAAGAAAGAATGTGATTTTTTTTTAAAAATTACATTTTTTTTATTTTGATAAGCATCATTGCTTACCAAAATAAAAAAAATAAAAAAAAACGAATTCTGAACAGCAAAGTGTAGACAGACAATTATGTTGTATTAGATGCTCTGATTTATTGAACATCAGTGTGCTATGAAAAATGTATCAAGGGTCATACAAGAAAAAAAAAATGAATATTGTCTTTTTATCGACCAATCAAAATATTTTATTCAGCAGTGGTTGCTATTGGCAATATACGTTTATTCCATCCTTTTAAAGAAAAAAGCTGGAAAAGGAGACTGCATGTTATTAACTACAGCCTCCTGCTTCCATCTAAACTTCCATCCAGCTCTTGAATAACATTTGCCAGCTCCCCACATCTCCTCCACTATTTAAAAGGTATTCTTCACTTTTTAAGACCTTTTTTTTTTTTTTTTTCACGATCCAACCCCCTTCCTTCCTTTATGCTTATTTTAGATCCCCCAATTTAAAATGCTGGTGCCGCTTCTCTTGTTACGGCTCCCCTCTCGGTATTCCTGCCCGAAGGCAAGACTCCATACAAGCCCCTCCTGTGTCGTTCGCATGCCCATGTGGCTGCATTTTCCTTGCGTGTGAGCGGCACCTCCCAACATCTGTTTTAATGTCAGATGCTGGCGCCTCGCTCAGCCACAGGCTCCATCGCAGACAAAGGCTGTAAGAGCCTCTCTCTCCCCCTGCCTAGACAGAAGGAGAAATTGCTGCAACATCCCAGCAATGGCAAAAGACAAGGGGGGGGGGGGGGGGTGAAAAAGAAAAAAAAGAAAAAAAAATCCCCTTTTGAACCCCATTTCAAAACAAAATTCCCTAAAACAACAGGATATTGCGATGATTCAGTGATGGAACTGGGAGCATGGAGGACGAGGCATGACAGGCTGGAAACCGCACAGACGCAAACGCTTGCCATGTCGCTCTGGGAGGCATAATACCTGGCACTCTGTGTTGGCTAGCTGCCCCTCGCCTTTAATTTATTTATGTATATTTAAAAACGTGGATACAATGTACATTTCCATGTTCAGGAGAGCAGCCAGAGCGGACAGGGTGGGAACTGTGCTCAGATTTGCTTTTTTGGCTGGCTTGCTTGGTTTAACCTCTTTGTTCCCGTGCGGCCTGCAGTCGCCTACGCCCAACAAAGGGTTACAATGCCATGCTGAATTTTTCTGGATTCAATCAAATCTTACGCATTTGATCTTTTTTTTTTTTGAAAATCAACACTCCCTCATTTTCTGCCTTTGGCCTCCTCTGGTAATTGTCATAATGTGAGTAGGTACATGTCAGCTTTGAAATGTTTGTTAGTGGGAAAGGAGACTTTATATTTGGTTCTGAAAAGCACATATGTACCATAGGACTCTATGTTTAAAACTATGCCGGCGATTATATATGCAAACCCCAAAAATATAATACATGTATAGTGTATCTAAACCCAAACGATTAAACAAAATATATTACATATATAGTGTATCTAAACCCAAACATTTAAACAAAATATATTGCATATATAGTGTATCGAAACCCAAACGATTAAAAAAAATATATTACATATATAGTGTATCTAAACCCAAACGATTAAAAAAATATATTACATATATAGTGTGTCTAAACCATAGGCGGGCACACAGGGTGTTCTGGGTGTGCCCAGGCACACCCTAATCCCCCCCATGCACATTAGTGTTATCATTCTGTGTAGCAACAGGAACATGGGAAAGATTTCCCTCTTACCGGCTCTGCCATAAGAGAAGTGTTTATCCTTTTCTTTTTCACTGTGCCAGCAGGGAGATCAATGTGCCGGGTCATATATATGTAGATACATACACATGCATGTGTGTTTGAGCTTAAGGGTGCACACCCTAATGCATTAGGCTGCGCACACCTATGATCTAAACCCAAACGATTAAAAAATATATATTACATATATAGTGTATCTAAAACCAAACGATTAAAAAAAATATATCACATATATAGTGTATCTAAACCCAAACGTTAAAAAAAATATATCACATATATAGTGTATCTAAACCCAAACGATTAAAAAAAATATATCACATAAATAGTGTATCTAAACCCAAACAATTAAACAAAATAGGTTGCTCGTTTCTGTTATTCCAGAAAGTTTAGTCCTTGTGCATTCAACAGTGAAATCATACCAACATGGTATATCCACAGACACTCTATTTTCTAGGGTGACAACACTTATTCAGATCAGCTGCAGTGTTGTCACCCACACTCTCAAGCTGGGCTTCCGCAAAAGGCCCCTTTCAGACCTGAGTGATGCGAGAGCATTGCACATTTTTTTGCATGCTTTAGGATCGACACTATTTTATTTATTTATTACAGGTACTTATATAGCGCCTTCAGTTCACGCAGCGCTTTACACATACTAAGTGGTGGCCCCCATATACATGCGCCCGATTCACCCGGACAGTCTAGGTTTTGAATCATGAAACCCGGACACAATATTCAAAAAGGAATGTGGCTCAGAACAGGGCCTGACAGGAGGGTGAGGGGGGACTATTTGCGCCTCATTACTATTCTCTTTGAAGTGCCCAAAGGTGTCCCAGGTCTGTCACAATCCTATAGTGCAGGGTTATGCAATTAGAGGACCTCCAGCTGTTGCAAAACTACATGCCCCATCATGCCTCTGCCTCTGGGAGTGATGCTTGTGGCTGTCAGCCTTGCTATGCCTCATGGGACTTGTAGTTCTGCAACAGCTGGAGGTCCGCTTATTGCATATCCCTGCTATAGTGTATACTAAAACAAAAAAAGTGTACTGTGCACCCCACCCTAATCTACATGCAGGGCACCGGAGGCATGGAATTCAATGGGTTTCTTTTTTTGGAAGCACATGCTTAGAGCCTGAGTGGACTTGGGGTGCCCTGAGCCCACCCAGTTGTGTGACAATAGTGAATTAATATTCGCTATTGTCTTCCTGATTCTCCTCCCAGCCAAGCAGGAAGAAGGTCCTGAGGACTTCCGGCCAATTGGGTCTCAGGACCAACTTCCTGTTCCTGTTCGACCAGGAGAACCAATTTCTGTTTGGGTAAGAGGAGAACCCCCGGCTCTTCCCTAGGTTCAAGGGAGGAGCAGCAGCACTTCCCCTCGTCCTAGTAGGTAAGGCCGCCTTCCCGTGGGGGGGGGGGTGTTGGCGGTGCGAGTGAGGGGGGGTTTATTCCCCCCCCCCAAATATTGAGCACCAGCTGCCACTGCACATACTGTATATTCTACAATCACATCAGTCCCCGCCCTCAAGGAGCTTACAATCTAAGGCCCCTACGTCCCATTCATACATACATATACTGGGGCCAATTACCTACTAGCAAATCTTTGGAGTCTGGGAGGAAACCCACGTAGGCTGTCGCCCCCTTAATAAACGCGCTAAAGAAGACTGAGGGGTGTCAGCCCTGCCTAGTTGTCTTTTGCTAAACTCAAACTCTCTTCAGTTCCTTATCTCTGCAACATAGACACCAATGTTTCTGTAGTTTAAGATAAGAACTAGGAGGGCTAGATAGACTTATTAAAGCGGGGTTCCACAAAAAAACAAAAATTAAAACCAGCAGCTACAAATACTGCAGCTCTGACTTTTAATAAATGGACACTTACCTGTCCCAGGGTCCAGCGATTTCGGCAGCCGAAGCCGATTAATCGCTCAGCTCTTGGCAGCTTCCCAGTTCCCTACTGCGCATGCACGAGTCGCACTGCACGTCCTAACTGGTCCCCGCTATCTCCTAGGACCTGTGTGTTTCTCAGGAGACAGCGGGGGTGCGGGAAGGGCCGTGACTCCCGCGGGAGTCTATTCCCAGAAGTGGGTGCAAATACCTGTATTAGACAGGTATCTGCAACCCACTCCCCCTGAAAGGTGCCAATTGTGGCACCGGAGGGGGGGAGGAATCAGATGAGCGGACGTTCCACTTTTGGGTGGAACTCCGCTTCAAGACCGCACAAGAAGTGTGCACAGGACAGCTCTATTTATTTTCTTACACGTAACTGCTAGAAAAACCTATAAGGTATTTCTTAGGTGTTTTTTCCACAGAATGGTTTACCTTGGTTAAGATTTTACAGCTTAGGTTCACATCTTCTTTAAAGTGACACTTTCACTAAAATTAAAATGAAGATAGGAGCTCCCTGCAAAGGAGAAAGTAAATACTTTCCAGCTGCATGCAATGCCAAACAGAACTCCTATCTAGGAAAACTGCTTGATGAAATATCTTCGGGAACTGACATTTATGGGAGTACTGACCTCCTGTGTCCTCCATGGGCCATGGCACTTAGTGGGTTCTTCCTTCGACCTCCACTGACTACAGTAGTGACATGGACATCAACCAGAGGAAAATACTGAGCCAGAAACTAGAAGTGTTGATTTCTGTAGATACTTCATTGGACGATTTCCCTGGATCAGATTGGCATTTGGTGGTGCCGGCAGCAGATAAGTTAAGTATTTACTTTCTTCTTTACGGAGAACTTAGTTATTGCCATTTAAATTGAAGCACTTACCCATTTACACCCTCGCACTGCCATTCTGAATGGCACTCCATTGTACCCCAACTAAAGTGCGTTTCGGGTCGTTGCTGAAAATGCAAGTTTTGGTTTATTGTAGTGCACTGGGCAGAACAAATGGGTTGCCTTAATGCATTGCGCAGTAAATCGCAAACCATTTAATGTACCACAGATGACTGGGCTGGTGTGAAGAGGCTTAAATTCTTGTTTCTTACATTCTGTACAAGTAATTTGTTTGCTGCGCATTCTTCATGATCTTAACTTTGAATTTTTTTCCCCTTGTTTTGATCCTTCCCCTTGCAGTCTCCTTGTGGCCATGCCCACCTTGTCAAAAACAAAAGCAGCTATTGGTGATCTGTGAACATTGGAATATGTGTACATAAAAAATGGCCCCAGCTTGACCGCAATTTGCACAGTACAGCATTTGAAGACAGTGGGGGAATCGAAGGCAGGCATTTTTATTTAACATTTATCTCCCTCCACGATCCACCAGAATGCTAGGAAATTGTAGACACTGGATTATATATCAAAGAGTTTGTATCGGAATTTTACCAACACATGGAATTCACCAAACTTTTTCTCTTCACTTTCTGGGATGTAAAAGTGGAGAATCACTTTGAAAGAGTGAAACAGTGGAGGGAGCCATCCTGTGGTCTGAACCTATCAGTTCACTTTCAATTAGTGATGATACAACCTGGCCCAACAACATCACTAGTTCCTAGAGGTTTGATTGGTTCTCAAAATGGCTGCCTACAGCTTGTTTAGGTAAGCTTGCTGGAAAATCCCTGAGCAACCTGGGTGATCGACCCCTATTCACATTGAGTAGAGGTACTACACCACTTCTCATCATAGGGACTTCAAGAAGAAGAGTAACAGGGCCTGTTGTGATCCAGTAAGGAGGAGTCTTTGCACCTATCATCCTCACTGAGTCACCTGCCTGTCTATAGTTGGCCAACTTCAACCTATTATTTTCCAGATTATATTCTATACAAACTGCCATCTTTCCTTCACATACATTTTTCGACTTTTTGTTATCTGTTGGCTGAACTCACAGTATGCTTTTTATAAAAGATTATTATATAAAGATAACAAAAATACTTTTCTCTGTGTCCCCAGTCCAGGGAAAAGCCTATGGGCCAGCATAAAGGTTTGCCTTTCTGCTTCTGGCCAAAATAAGTTATGGGACATTAAAGTTTTAATGTTAATTTTTTCTTCTTTTTTTGTTATGTATTTGTAAATTATTTAAAATGAATAAGAAGATTTAAACACAAAATTAGTTATGGGTTCCATGGATGTCTACGGGGATGGCTTTGACAACCAGCCATCATTACATTCTTCCTAATTTAGGGAACTTGTGGTCCTAAAGTTCTTAAATGCTTTGTTTTGTAGACTTTTATTAATGGTATTAATATAATATAGAAGCTGCCTTTCTGGACCTCACCTAAAAATGTTAGTTGCCTGGTTGTCATTCTGAGTTATAGGCGTCAGTATTTTCTGAGTGCCTAACCCAGACATCCTCCATATTTCTTTCAATACAGGTTTCCTTGAATGTGTGAGAGCTTTGGTCAGTGACTAAGCACTTAATTATTTAATACGTGGCACCAAACAGTGGTGGACCTCACAGCAACCAATCACAGACAAGACTGGCTTTAGTAAAACATTCAGAGAACAAAAAATATTTGACTGCTCTGGGTAAACTATTAAACCCAAGTCTCCCTTGAATACAGGGCTTTAATTCCTGGATACAAGGGTGTAGCTATAACCTTTAGAGGCCATGCAACTGCTATGGGGCCCAAGCACTAGAGAACAAGAACTGTCAAGCTCTATGGTGATTTATGAAAAAATTTGACAACCACATTTGGATCAAATTCATGCATAAATAATTTGGAAATTATTATACAATTGCTATGAAGGGCATAAATATTCTTAAGGAAATGCCTTGAAGATGGTATTTGGAGAGGCAGGAGGCCTCTTAATAGTTTTTCTATGGGGCTCTATCACACACAGGTATGGCCCTTCCTAGATAATAGTCAATATATCTAGATAGTACAGAAAAAGACCAGCTTCTGGGGTAAGTTCAACTGCCTTTCCTAGTGACTATGCTCTTTCTGAGTAGCCTATTGGGACACCAAAACACTTTTACTTGGGGGAGTATCAGACAGTCTTTACTTTTCTTAACTTCAGCTGAGTGTACCTAAAGATACATTAAAGTACCTAGTATCTGGGGTAACTCAGTTTATCTGGCTTAGGTAGAGTACAGCTTGGAACTACCACTGCGGAATTCTTTTCAAGGTGCACACTTCCTTCGCTACTTGGTGAGCCACTGATCTTGAACAAAGAAGTGCACATCAGATCTTTGAACATCTAATACGTACAAGTTTGTTCTAGGTCAGTGGCTCTCTAATGCCCCGTACACACGATCGGACTTTCTAACAACAAAACCATGGATTTTTGTTCAAAGGTTGTTGGCTCCAACTTGTCTTGCATACACACGGTCACACAAATGTTGGCCAACAATTACGAACGTAGTGACGTACAAGACGTACGTGATATCTCCATTACAAACGCTAGTTTTACAAGACCGAGCGTTTCCGGCTCGTACTTAATTCCGAGCATGCGTGGACTTTTGTGCGACGGACTTGTGTACACACGATCGGAAAGTCCAACAACAAAGTTTTGTTGGCGGAAAATTTGAGAACCTGCTAGCCAACATTTGTTGGTGGAAAGTCCAAACAAATGTTCGATGGAGCATACACACGGTCGGACTTTCCCCCAACAAGCTCACATCCAACGTTTGTTGTCGGAAAATCTGATCGTGTGTACGGGACGGAAAAAATAAATAGATTCTGCCATTCACACAAGTGAGGTGAATGGAGGAAAATTCCCCGCTATCAGAATATAATACCACAGCGGGGAATTTTCCTCCATTCACCTCACTTGTGTGAATGGCAGAATCTATTTATTTTTTCTGATCACTGTCAGAATGCACTAATCAAAGATACATTTTCCAACAAGCCAGTTTGAGAGAAGTCGATCATTGGAATGACTTCTCTTGAATTGGAACGGCCATAGATGGATCGAAATTCAATCAAACTATAGCCAGCTTAAGTATGATAGCTCTGGAAAATTTACCCTAAGAAAGAAGCCAGCAATGGCATCTTCCATATTTATTTTTTGGAAGATTCCCTTTAAGAGCCAAAATGGCACCTAGGATAATTGTATACAAAAAAAAACAAGAATAAAAAAAATGGTTTAATAATGTTTATACACAACACAGCAATGATCATATAAAGAAAAAGAAATTGCTCTCCAAGAAATTATCCACCGCTTGGGTTTTTTTGTTTTTCCAAACCCTAAACAACCTGCGTGAGCTCCTCCCCTAACGCATTTCCCTTGCAGTGAGCTTCATAGAGACAGCTGCCAGAAAGGATATTACAATTTCACCCACAAACAGGCAAAGTAAACCTTAAAAATACCACAAATAGCACTATAAATTGCAGATAATTAGAGGAATACAATCAAAGGAAAAATTATTTGGAGTGCTTTCAGATGTGATTGGACATAGAACGCAATTGGCACCAGAACACCATGGATCATATAGAAGAATGAAGCAGCCCCGTATACAATTGTTTCACAATTCCAGTTTACCGGAGCGCTTACCCCGACTTGTTCATGCCCCGACTTAGTTAGGGTAGGCGGAACACTTTGGTGGGGGTGGGTCAGCCAGACCTCTTGACCTTTGACCTCTGGGGAACATGCCTGCTGACCTTTGACCTTTGGGGGACGTCCATATTCCAATCCCTGAGTCCTAACCTTGTTCCTCTAGGGGAAACCCTAACCCTAAGCCCTTTTATCTATCAAAAAGTGTTTTCCAGCGCTAAACCTTTCATCTGATTTCTAAATTGCTGCATTTGTAAATTCCAAAAGCCAATATAAAGGAATAGTAATGGTAAAAAAGAACTTGTGGGTTTAACCAATCTTGTTTTTTTTGTACAATTCTCCTTTAAGGGGGCATGGCCAGGGGTGTGTCCTATGCCTGCATACTTTTGCTGATAGGTGTCCCTCATTCCCATCTCAAAAAGTTGAGAGGTTTGCATGAGGCAATGCAAGGCTGACAATTACAAGCATGACTCCCACAGGCAGAGGGAGGTCCGCAACAGCTGGGGGGCTGCCAGGCTGATTTAGGGACACTCAGCAGGAGGGAGGAGCCAGGAGCGCCAGCAGGGAAACCGAGAAGAGGAGGACCAGGGCTGCTCTGTGTAAAACCATTACACAAAGCAGGTAGGTATGACATAAAAAAACTGGTATTGTTTTTTTTTAAAAGCTGAACCTTTAGCATCACTTAAACACATCATTAGGTGTCTTTTTTTTAAGGAAGCAGTGTAAGTACTTGAATTTGACTTGCCATTATTCTTTTGCAAACCCTGAAGACTGGGAGAGGGAGAAGCAGCACGAGAATGCAGTGCTTATGTGCTGACAAGGGACACGCTGTTAGGAGGAGAGAGCAAAGTGACATAGAGATGAGTTCATCAGTCTGCTGCTTCTCCTTTCACTGTCCAGTTACAGGCTGGAGGTGAGACTTAGCCTTTTAATGTTATCCAACTGCAGCTAAGAAAAATCAGGTCTGCTTTTGCCAGAAAGGGCTTTGCAGTGTGGCAGAGCTGTTTACATCTCAGGACTGGATGAACAGAAATACCAATACTTTGGCAGGCAAAGCAGCTCCCTTATGTGTAATTCATTTGTGTATTTAGCGGTTTGCCTGGAGTTCAGCTTCATCAGCACTTTTTTTGTTCCTTTTCTACAGATCACATCGTAAGCTTGGCCAGGCACATTATCAACGTTATATTCATGATATTTTCCTCTATTAGTGCTCAGTCTCTTGAAGAACCCATTTTGCCCCAATGGAAAATATTCAGAATTTCGTTTTTTGGTACAATATGTGACCTGGAATGTCATTCTGTGATTAAGCCCAGTTCAGATCAGTGGTTTTGTGTTTACCGGTGACTGCATGTGGTGTGTAGTATTACTTTACTACTACAGATCCCAAATCGGCAGTGTATCCAGATGTGGACCAATTTTTTTTTATTCCTGGCCGAAGGGCCTGCTATGGTATTTTACTATGGCACAATGCACTTATCCACTTCCCTTTTCCCTTACTTCCCTGGGTGTAAGTTCTAGGGCCTGCCCTGAAAGTCTTGGGGGGGGGGGGGGGTGGGGGTGGGAGAGCATGTGCCTCTTTGGTCAGGTTCTCCCCCTCCCATGGGGTCATACTTCGGGGGGAGCCCCAACTAGTACTTAGGGTTGGTCTGTTTTGGCAGACCTCCCAATAAAAAAGGGGTGCCAGGTGGACCAGTGAGTACCCAAGTCTCTGTCAGGAGCCTTGTGCCCGGGGAATCAGGGCAAGGTAGACCAGTCAGTGAGTACCCAAGTCCCTGTCAGGAGCCTTGTGCCCCGGGGAATCAGGGCAAGGTGGACCAGTCAGTGAGTACCCAAGTCCCTGTCAGGAGCCTTGTGCCCGGGGAATCAGGGCAAGGTGGACCAGTGAGTACCCAAGTCCCTGTCAGGAGCCTTGTGCCCCGGGGAATCAGGGCAAGGTGGACCAGTCAGTGAGTACCCAAGTCCCTGTCAGGAGCCTTGTGCCCGGGGAATCAGGGCAAGGTGGACCAGTGAGTACCCAAGTCCATGTCAGGAGCCTTGTGCCCCAGGGAATCATGGACCATGTGTACACCCTGTGCATTTTTTTGTGTTCTCGCTTTTGTGTGTACACTTTTTTTTGCATCGGTTGTTACGTTTTTAATAGTGTGTGTTTCACTAGACCACGGGACTATAAAATAAAATGTTTTTTTCTACTTCACGTGGCGCAACCCCGTCTTTTATATTTTACCAAAAATTGGGTATACTAATGTGTTTGTTTGCACTTAAAATACATTTTGGCCCAGTAATACAGGTCTAAGTGGCTCGTTGGGATTCTACGTAATTAGTCCCTAAAAAATTAGAAACATATTTCATGACCTGGCCGCTAAGGAATTGTATCCTTCTATGTTAGTTCACCCTGTTAACCTCACCAATATTTCCACCAAATATACTTTATTTCTCAGTTTAAAGTTTTGAGGTGTTGTATTTCTGCATATCCTGATGGAAGGACGTAATGCTTATGCTTAATCTCACATTTATATGTTTTATTGTTCATTGAATGTACTTTCTATGACATTGTCTTGTTACTTGAATAATAAAATTAAAAAAAATAAGTTAAAATTAATTTTGGTGTTTTAGGCTCCATGTACACTGGGGCTCATAAACTGAAGTTTTTTGGCATTTGGGTGTTTTTTTAACAGCCCATAAACTCCACTCTATGTTATCCTATGTGTCCATGCAACATGTCTGAACACCCTAAAATCGTGGTCAAGAGCAGTCCTAAAAAACGCCAGATGCTGGTAAAAGCTGTTAAACGCGGGTAAATGCTGTAAAGAGAGCGTTAAGCCTCGTCTGGCGTTTCTCTGCCTCTATTGAAAATCAATGGAGCCCATTGATTTGACATCAACATGGGGACAAGGTGCTTTGGGGTGGTGGCCCCTCTGTCCCAAAGCACCCACCCCTCATGTTGAGGGCATGTGGCATGGTATGGTCCGGGAGGTGGGCCCCCCCCCCCCCACTTATCCTGACCTGCCGGATAAGGGTTTGGTATGGATTTTGGGTGTGGGGGGTTTCCCTTGAAATCCATACATGACCGAAGGGTCTGTTATCGTTGAGGGGGAACCCTACGCCGTTTTTTTTGGCAGAGGGTTCCCCTTCAATATCCTCAGGACACAAGTCGCACCGCAAGTCGGATCATCGTGATCCGACTTCTGGTGCGACTTCTATTCAAATTTGAAGGGCTCCCATGAAGAACCATTGATTTTGAATAGAAGCAGAGAAACGCAACTAAAAGCTAGCACTGTTAAAAACGCATTGACGCCAATGCAAAACGCTGATAAAATTGCGTTTTCAAAGCCGCGTTTTCCTGCCAGCAATCTGATGTCCAGAATGACTTTTTTGAGCGTCCTGTGTGCATGGAGCCTCAGTGTTTGATGGATAGCTGCATAAATATTGCCTAAATATCGCCCAACCTAAAAATTGCAACTGTGACCATTTCATTCTCCAGGGTCTCTGCTTTCAGAAAATATACTTTTTTTTTTTTTTTTGGGGGTGGGGGTAAAGTAATTTCTAGCAAAAAATGCAGATTATTCTTGTGTGTTAAACATTAAAAAAAATTGCCGAGGTAGACAAGTGGTTAAGCTCTTTGTGGTCCGGCTTAGAGAACCCTGGCTATCAGTTTTGGGCCCGTCCCGTATCTCTCACCCGGGAGACGTGTGCCCTGCAATGAGTTGGGTGGAGATGCAAAAACAACATCAAGAGCAGCCAGAGAAAATAGTAGCCGAAGAGGAGCTACAAAGAAGAAAATAAGTCCAAAAGACAGTTACAAAGCCCAGGCCCGGGGCCTCTAGTGTTCCTTTCTGGCATTATAAAAGCAATATAGGAAAGGGGAGACATAGCCAGGAAACAGAGTTGGCTTTAATTAGCCCTAAGTAACGTGTCATTCCACCAACTAACCCCACTCCTCTTTGATGTGCATGACTGCAGACCTGTAGGTCACTGCTTGCTTGTAACGTGTTGTATAAACAGGGAAATAGGGGAAACCTAATCTCTTTTATGATAACATGGCTTGTGTGATGTGTTTTATAAACAGGCACATCAATTATATCGACTATTTCCCTGTTTATGCGCCGCTCTGAAATTAACGAGCTGCCTCTATTGAGGTCTGCAGTCAAACAAGATGTCAGCTCTCTCTATCAAATGTATGGAAAAAAGTGAACCTTCATTTACCCAAAACCCATATTTAAAGTCCATCTAAACCCTAAATCTATGTTTCAATATGTTTGCATACAGCGAGCTATGATGCCAGTTTTCTACTTACCTCCCGCCCACAGTAGTTATACTGATCACCTACCTGTATGTCGACGGGGCTCTTCCGGGCTTGCTACTGCCCGCGCTGTGTTTGGTCATTTGTCGGCCATTTCCGGCCAATGATTCATGGCTGCTGATCGGTTGTGTCCAATCACAGTACAAAGCCCTATGTTTTTACGAAAACACAGGGCTCTGTACGAGTGATCTGGTCGTTTCGTTTCCCTGCAAAGCAGGGAGAAAAAAACAGCCAGCTAGAAAAGTAAAAGCGCCACACATTACCAGGGCTTTTTTTCAGCAGGAACGCATTTCCGGCATCTCCAGCACTGAATATATGTAAAAGCAAGGGGTGTGCTGGAGGGTCTATTGATGCTGGCTGCTGAGGGATCTATTGTCATTGGTGGGGATCTGTTTTTGTGTGAGGGTGTATTTTTGCTGGTAGGAGATCTATTGTTGCTGGGGGGGGGGAGGATCTTATACTGCTGGTAGTGATATACTGTTAAGGGAGAGGTCTATTGTTGCTGGCTGCTGGAGGGTCTATTGATGCTGGCTGCTGGGAGATCTGCTGTCATTGGTGGGGATCTGTTTTTGTGTGAGGGTCTATTTTTGCTGGTGGGAGATCTATTGTTGCTGGGGGGTTTTATGCTGCTAGTAGGGATCTACTGTTGAGGGAGAGGTCTATTGACGCTGGGAGATCTGTTGTTCCTGCTGAGGGGGCTAATGTTGCTGGGGTAGATCTTTTGTTGCTGGGTGTAGTATGTCGTTGTGGGTGTGGTCCATTGTTGGTGTATGGGGGGTCTATTGTTCTGTGGTGAGTCTATTGTTGCTGGGCGGAATCCATTGTTGCTGGGGGAATCTATTGTTCTGTGGGGATCTATTGTTGCTGGGTGGAGTCCATTGCTGTTGGGGGAGTCTATTGTACTGTGGGGATCTATTGTTGCTGGGTGGAGTCCATTGTTGCTGGGGGAGTCTATTGTTTAGTGGGGATCTGTTGATGGAGGGTCTATTGTTTCTGGCTGCAGGGGATCTATTTTACTGCTTTTCTTGTTATCATTAACAAATTCCATACAAATTATTTAGCACCACGAAATGATACTTGGTTCTGTTTTCTCTAAAAGGGGTGGTACTGGAAGGTGGGTAGGGGGTGGAACCAAGGGACGGTGCTCAGAGGTGGGTAGGGGGAGGAGACAATAGGTGACTCGGAAGGGGGGAGTTTTTGCACCTATTCTCTGCGGAAAAAAAGCCCTGCACGTTCCACATTGTTAGGTGCATATTTAACCCCTCGATCGCCCCTAGATGTTAATCCCTTCCCAGCCAGTGTAATTAGCACAGTGTACATTGCACATCGGACTGACAACGCTGCTGCTAATTGCAAGGCAGTGGCTTAGGGTTGTCAGCTGGTAACAGGAAGTGCTGTTACTGGCAGGATCTCTGGGTAAGAAACATTAAAACATATTCACAAAAATCTGTTTGCTTAACTAAACGGTTATACAATGAGGAATGATGCCGATCATACTGAAAATAGATTAAGGTTCCATTCACAAACACGTGTTCTGGGAATGTGGGCAAAATGTGCTTTGCAATGCAGTGCCATTTATTGTTAATGGCATCCCAATCAGCTGCAGCGGGGGGCATACCGGATCCTACAGCTGTGCCTACACAAAGGGATGGGGATGATTGTTTCATCATTGACCTAATATGGCCGCATGGCAAATGTCCTTAAAGTGTGCCCTATGTCTCTAAAGGCCAAACTTTAAAAAAATATATTTGGATAGGGTAGAGCCGTCTTGGCACCCCTGTAAAGATCTAATTGGTGTCTGTGTCTCTGCCAAGGACATTCTCCCTCTCTATTTCTCCTGGTGACCATTGTCATCACAATTGGAATTTTGAGTTGTCACCAGAACACTAAAAAAAGGGGAATTTTTCAAATAGCAACAGTCTTGCTCCTTGTTGTGTCTTTTAGCAATTCAAATCTCGCCAGTAGGACACATACAAAATAATCAGTTCTGTCTTTAACCACCTCATTACCATGCCATCGTGGCTCTCTCGCTCTAGGAGGGCCTCCATGGACATCCTCCCAGAACACTCCTCCCTTGGACGCAGTGTGTGACCGCTGTGTCCTTTTGACACAGCTGATCACAGATCATGGTAAAGGGCTAATCACAGCAGCACTTTGCCATGTTATCAGCTGTGTCCAATCACAGCTGATCACACGTAAACAAACTTTCCTGGTTATTGGCATTCCTTTCCTCTTGGGCTGTCACAGGGTGAGGAAAGGAGAATCAATAACCAGCAAGTCTGACATGGCTCATCAGTTTCAATCAGTGCCCATCAGTGCAACTTATCAATGCCATCTATCAGTGCCCATCAGTTAGGGTTGCCACCTTTTCTTCAAGCCAAACCCGAACACTTTTGTGGCACAGGGCAATTTTTTTTGTTGCAGTAAACACTATAGGATTATAAAAGACTTGGGACACATTTGGGTGCCTCAAGGAGGGTAGTAATGTAGCGCACAGAGCGCGCCAGTGGGTATGGCCAAATTGCTCTTGCTGACATCATCATCACACCCTTCAGTGATGCCAAACCTGCCCCCAAACAGCTGCCCAAAGCGGCAACAGATTTGTGTATGACTATTTTGGTTACTTGGGGAGCCACAGCCTGGTCTGAAAAATGTGTCCGGGTTTCAGGTGGACTGAAACCCGGACACATGATTCAAAACCCGAACTGTCCGGGTGAATTTTGGACAGGTGGCAACCCTACCATCAGTGCTGCTTCATCAGTGCAGCCTCGTCAGTTCAGTTTATCAGTGCCCACCAGTGCAGCCTCACTGGTGTTCGTCAATGCAGCGTCATCAGTGCCCATCAGTGTAGTCTTATCAGTGCCCATCAGTGCAGTGCCCATCAGTGTAGTCTTATCAGTGCCCATCAGTGTAGTCTTATCATCACACGTCAGTGAATCAGAAACATTACTGATAAAAGTTTCATATGGGTACAGTGTTGCATGACTGCGCAATTGTCATGCAAACTGCGACAGCACTGAAAATTGGCCTGGGCAGGAAGGGGTAAAAAAAAGTGTCTTTAGTTACACTTTAAATATCTAAAAAACATAGTTAATGCATCTACACTATGGAAGCCCCTGTTCTTCTTTTATTTATATTTTTTAATCAATTTTATTTTCAGGTAACAAAAAGAAAACATTTTTTTTTCAAGAGCCAATAGAACACAATGGGGCGATTTACTAAAGACAGAATCTGGTGCAGTTTCCCATAGTAGCCAATCAGCTGCCAGGTTTTATTGTCAACGCTTAATTGAACAAGCTGAAGTTAGAAGCTAATTGGCTATCATGTACAGCTGCACTAAATTCTGTGTTTGAGTTTTAGTAAATCTCCCCCCAAATTTCCAGCTTCCAATGTTTCAAAACACAAATATTTATAAAAATAAAATTGAAGAAAACTGCTTGTTCATGATCATCCAGCCCAATCTTTAAATGACACAAGAGGAGCATCAATACATATAAAAGGTCCACATAAATCTACAAAACATCATGTGAAGATCCAGTAATATGCAGAGAACATGTGTGAAAAATCCCTAAATGAACAGTTAAATTATAAGAGTGAGACGTCCTTGTAGAGGAGAATTTGGGAACCCAGAAGAAGGGCTCTCCTATGTGAGTTCCAATACTCTGATCATTACACTTGTGGGTGGACTTCACCTTTACATTGAAAGCAAAAACTGCTTTATTGTTGGACTCTGGGCACAAAAACATCCATCCTCAATATAAATCCACTTTGTGTCCACAAATTGCCTTTACAAAACCAGATATTACAATGTAAATGTAGCTGTGGCATCAGCACTGTGCTGTACATAACCTGTGCAGAGAGCAGAGCTGTGGGAGTGACCCAGCAGGCCCCACCCACTAAAGGAGGGGGTGGAGACAAGACCAGTCCCCCTGCACAAGGAGAGAAAAGCAGCAGTGAGCGGTCTTCATTACAGGAAGTGCCTACACAGATCTGGAAGAAATACACAAAGCACACCAAGATTCAAGGAAGAATACACAGGTTGAAGGTATTGTGAGAATATTTGCCTATTAGTAGTGCTAACTGCTAAAGCCTTACATTTGAAAGCACAGGTTGACCAGAGGACAACAGGCACTTACGGAAACAAAACTTTAGAAACACCTTCAATTTGTCGTCTTCACACCGACAACCTCTGGATTCCTGTGTGCCCCAATTCCAGGCTTCCACTCAAGGAACGCGCATTCATCACTTTCTAGAAAGTCCCCCTGACCCACACACCTCAAGACTACATGTCCCATGGTTCCAAGCACCACCATACATGAGTCCATCTGTAATCCTCCCTGGCAGCCTGTGCATGTCGGAGCAAGCAGCATCAGAATGTCTGAGGCTCCATTGGACACTGTGTGGCAGCAGAACCAAAAAACAGCTATGAACCTGGAGCAACTAACTTTGGACTTGATCGACTGCCAGGAAGGAGCAGCATGCATGGTAAATATTGAGGTCAACTGCATTCATTGATACTAAAATGTTAGGGTCTGAAAACACATTCAGCTTTAAATACTGTATGCTATAGTAATTTCTGTAGCCAATGCTATAATAAAATATCCAAGGGGCTTTCCAGCTAAGCGCACCCTCTTGCTTGCATGCCTGAGCTAAGGGCAGATAGATCCCAGGAAGTAAATGCTGTTTGAATCATCTGCCCTTACTCAAGATGGCTGCTGCTAGAAATGATAAGGGGTATTTTTCTATAAAATAAAGCATGGAGACATGGATGGGAAGGGGGAGGGGGGGATGGGTGTTGCTTTGAATATTATTTTTTTTTATTAAATAGTGTTTTTGGTTTGTGGTGATCAGATACAGTTTAGTTCTGCTTTAAGTTCCCTTTCAAGTACTTTAATCAGGTTGACTTTAGCATCTCCATAGATTACAATGTCTGAAAAGTAATAAATGGGGCTGCACTCAGCTAAACGTATATCTTGATATAATCTGTATCAATTAATATATGAAATGAATAAACATGTTTTTCTTGCTGAAGTACACCTTTACAGCACATTTGATATTAAAGTGTCACTAAACCCAGGACCCTGCATTCACTATTTCTGGTCTCCCACAGTACACAGAACATAAATTGCTAAATACCTTTCCTCATCAGCAGTATATAGCAGTCTTGTGACTTATATCAGTGTCTGGTTAAAGCTTGTAGGAGGAGTTTTCATTCTCTGTCCTGTGAGGCTGCATGACCCCTGACTTTCTGTCTGGACAGTGCTGATCCTGTGCCGATCACAATGCACCCTCCCAAAAAAAAAACTCTCCAGCAATACATAACAAACTGAGCATGTGCAGAGTGATTCCAAGGCCCTGTACTATCAGCAGATAGATTGGGGACAGTGAAAGAAGGAGAGGGTCAGAGAAGACAGGATTAAACAGCCTTTTTACACAATGCAGAGGATTAAGCCCTTAGGTTCCACAGTGAGTATAACAAGCATGCTTTACTGCATATACAGACTGACTTTACTGTTGTGGGTTTAGTAACACTTTAAAGTGGTATTAAACCCAAAAGCAAACATTTATTATATTGCAGCTTACCAATTCTCAGATGTGATGGCTGTGTTAGCATTTGTTTTTCAGGCTTTCTTTCTTTTAGACCCCTTTCACACTGGGCCTGCCGCTGCGTTGGCCGTAAAGCGTCACTCGTTTTTGCGGCGCTTTACCATTTTAGCAGCGCTTTTCGGCCACTAGCGGGCGCTTTTAACCTCAAAGAAGGAGTTAAAAACTCCCGTGTTGCGGCGATTCGGAAGCGCTGCCCATTCATTCCAATGGGCAGGGCATTTTGGGAGCGCTAAATACAGAGCTCCCAACTCGCCCTAAAGATACTGCTTGCCTGGGTGTGAAAAGTCACACTGGGATGAATAGGAGGCAGTTTTCAGGCGCTTAGCAGAGGCTATTTCCAGTGCTAAAGGGCCTGGAAACCGCCCCAGTGTGAAAGGGGTCTTATTTTCACCTGGTGATCTGGCCAGTAAGGCTCTATTCACATTAATGCGTCTCCACAATTTCCAGTGTGACTTTGGCCCGACTTTACATTCTCTGAACGAAAGGTGCATCAAAAGTCGCACCAAAGTAGTGCAGGCATTGTTTCAAAGTCACTGGGAATGGGCTGGGTCTTGTCATGTGATGTCCAAAGTCACATGACAAGTGTGAATAGAGCCTTAATCTGTTGTTTTTTCAAAACAACAAGCTATCCTGCAGATGTAGCAGTTACAGAGTTTTGGCAAACTGTTTACTCTTGACAGGTGGATACAATGATCATCTTTTGTTTATTTGTGTAAAACCAATCCCAAAAGCAAAATAAAACGTTTGCTGGAACCGATTGTAAAGTATTAGCTTGGAGTTTGGTTTCAATTTGTTAGTGTATCTAAATCTGCCAGTCCATGTAGCACGCCCTTCCCCCAAACTGACAATGCTGCTGTCTGCTGTATTCAATGTGAACCGGAATTAGCTTTTTTACATCATTTGATCTTTAAAATAAATATTTTTGAGTAGATTGTAAACTCCTTTAGTGACGCATCCTCAGTGCCTCTCCTAGACTAATCATTTTAGGAATCAACCCTGCCCAGATTACCTCTGTGGACTACTGTTCACCTCCTCACTATGTTATGGAGCAGAGAAGGGGGAGGTGTTCTATACGCCTGTCCCAGGGAGACAACGCTGCTCCTCCATAAATACAGTGATTGAGCGTTGTCAACCTAAGACAGAAAGTATATTACTGGTAGGATCACCGGGTGTAAACATGCGAGGAATATGTGCACAGGGTTACCGCAACCTCAACAGATGTAAATCATGTATTTATTTTCCTATCCTAACGATTAACCTTTTTTGACCGAATAATCACATTAGAAGTACACTAGAAGTGCTCTCCCGCCTCCCCCCCTTTTTTTTCCAGTGGACACCCCAAGCCTTCAAATGGGTCTATAACAAGGTTTCTCAACCAGGGATCCATGGAATCCCCCAAAGGGGGTCCTGGAGCAATGAGAAATTTCTGCCTCTCAGATAAGTTCCCACTGACATCACTGATACTTTTAGCTATCTGTGTTCTTCCCAATGGCCAAACATGTGAGGAGCATTCGTCCCACTGACCATCACACTAACATATCATGTACGTTGTAGATTAGTAGTAGTCATTTTTAGCAGGGGTTCTCTGAGATCGGAAAGATATTTCAAGGGTTCCTCTGTGTTGAAAAGGTTGAGAAAGGCTGCTCTATAATCTGCCATTGCAGCCAAACACTTCGATCCTCAGTGGACCACCACAGCCTAAACCTCATGGAGATCACATGGGTCCCTTTCTCCCCATCAGAAGATAGTTGAAATATTGGAACGGACACCAAAGTCACATATGTTACATCTGTTTCCGCTCTGATCTGACTCAGTGGGGGCTCAGCCTAGGATCCCCTGCTGAGACGGAATGGAGGGTGCTCATGTGAAAGGGGCCTTACACTACATAGTATTTGCACTTTATTGTCAGTGTATATGTGTTAGACTGCTTCAAGTGGACAGATCTGCTTTAAGTGACTGAACAAAATATCATATTATCAAGTTACGGATTTCTTCCCAGTGGTTAATCAGCAGGGATGGTGAATGGAATGGCTGATATACTACAAACATGTACATGAAACAGAATTGGGAACATATGGCACAGCAAGCAAGTCTAAATGGGAAAGTTAAAACAAAAATTACTGTCCGCCTAATATAACAATAATAACTCAAAAAGTGCAATGAGTCGTTTAATGTAGAGACCGCTAAGCCCTTTATTGGGCAGAATTCTCCATATTCATAACTATTAAAGTGAAAGAGGATTTCCGCTTAAAAATATTATGTTATTACTAGCCTCAAGGAGGCAAATGTTGCAACTAAGCCTTCCAGTCTAATTAAGAAAATACTGAGAAAGAGTAATAAAAGAGTGCATGGATCCCCCGCTCATTGGATGAACTTTGAAAGACGCCAATGTTAGCAGGCTGCATGATGAAAGCACCATGTTATGGTGGGAAGATGGACTTCACATTCGCTAGTACTGCTGATGACAGCCAGGCCAAGCTGGGGGGGTTGGCTATATTCTTAAGACACATCCACACTACTGATAAAACAAATCAAGTAAAAAAATATTTTTATGATAAAAAAATCAAATTGTGTATGACCACCATGACAGCTAGGTCAAGCTGGCTATATTCAGGACTTTTTAGGACTACGCGTGTAAAACACATGTGCGTTAATGTGTTGATGTTGCATTTTTGAATGCCTTGATGTTTTGCATTGATTTTTTTTTCAGCACTCTACCATAGAATTTGATGAATTTCCAGCACAGACCAGGGCAGGGATTGGTGTGAACAGGCACCATTGAAAACAAAGCTATTTGCCTTGTCCTTGTGTAGGGACTGTGATGAGCAATGAAGCCCAAAGTCAGTGAACAGGTCCTTTACATTTCAGCAGATACCTGCTTGGAAGTTTATGAAAACTCGAACAATACATGTTTATCTTATTTGCTCCCCCTTTTTCACTTCAATATAACATTGAAAGGGCTTTTTTTTTATATCTATTCGAACAGTGCAAAAAAAGTAGCTGTTCATCCAGCCAGAGATCTTGTGAGCTGATAATTTCCTCTACTTTTTGCTGCTTTACTGTTAGCAGTTAGCAGTGTTCCTTGTTATCTCTGTAAACTACAACCTGCCTCCCCTTATATTGGAGGCGAGAGGAAAGTGTTATGTAGTGCTGTCACCCTGTCCTAGGGTGGCAACGCTGTTCAGTATGCTTGTCGCCCTAATGGCGCGTACACACGATCGGATTTTCCAACAACAAATGTTGGATGTGAGCTTGTTGGCTGAAAGTCCGACCGTGTGTATGCTCCATCGAACACTTGTTGTCAGACTTTCCGCCAACAAATGTTGGCTAGCAGGTTCTCAAATTTTTCGCCAACAAAACTTTGTTGTCGTGTGTACACAAGTTTGAAGCACAAAAGTTCATGCATGCTCGGAATCAAGCAGAAGGAGCCGCACTGGCTATTGGACTTTCTGTTTCTCGGCTTATTGTACATCTTGTACGTCACCACGTTCAGGATTGTTGCCAAACATTTGTGTGACCGTGTGTATGCAAGACAAGTTTGAGCCAACATCCTTTGAACAAAAATCCACGGTTTTGTTGGTGGAAAGTCCGATCGTATGTATGGGGCATAAGACAAGAAGTATGTTGATGGCAGCATTACCAACCCAATAAATACAGCCCCCACACCTAAGGACTGGTAGGCTGCAACACTACAAATGTTTGCTCTTGAGTTTAGATTTTTGCTGTTACACTTTAAGACTTGCACCCTGTTTGGTTTTTCCTTATTACAATATAATGTGTTTGTATCTGTGTGCTGACCGTTTTGTTCCTCTTATTAGCCTTGTATGGCTCACTCGGGATTCATTCATTAAAATTGTGCCAGGGACGAAATCGTGGTGTTGTCCATTGCAACCAATCAGATGGTCCTTTTCATTCTCAAATGTATAGTGACATGAAAAATGTCAAGAGGAATCCAACTGGCTGTTGTGAGTAACTCTTCTATTGTTGTCCTCTTCAGCTTATCCATTCATACTATGGGGTTGATTTACTAAAGGAAAATATGCTGTTCACTTTGCATGGGCATTTTCTCTTAGTTTAGTGAATGAGGTGACATTCTCCTGATTTCCTTTGTCCAAATCATGTTCAAGCAAAAACATTTTTTTAAATTTTTCTTGCATATGATTGGGTATTCTCTGCAAAGTGAATTTCCACTTTGTTTACTAAGCAAAGGTAAAATCCTCTTGCAAAGTGAACAGTCTGCTTGCCTTTAGTAAATTAATCTCTGAATTTCATGTGTTCACTATAAAAAATCTTTGGACTTCAGGCTTATGTGAACAGAACTTCCTACCTCCTCTTTCACCAGCCTCCTGATTAATAGTCTTGTTGTTCAACAGGCTGTATGCTAGAACATGATATATTGAACACAACATTGCCTTATTTACTAAGCTCAGTGACCAGTTACATTGTACACAAGTAAATGAACCCCCAATGAATCGCAAACTTTCACTTCATCCCTTTGTAGGACAATTTGTTACACACTGTAACAAATAGAATGAACTTGATGAAGCGGTTTGCCCGAAGGTGTGTATGAAGATTTGCATAAATCCGGATATAGAAACTGCATGATACTCTTGGACAGATGTGCATATATTGATACATGTACAAAAAAATCACAACAAAATATGAAATCTATTAAAACAATTCACTCTTCTCTAAAAAAGAATTGTATTCATTTATTCTATTAGTTGAACTTTACTAGATGGATTTGTGTCTTTTTTACCCTAACTATGTAACTATGGATATTTCCAGATTATAGGAAGTAAATTTTATATCAGTCATATACAACTTCATTCATCCTAAAGACTCAAACACAATCTTCTTGCACCCTTCTCCCAGTGCTGAATTAAATGGACTCCTTCTACGAAGACCCAGACAGAGCGGAAAGCTACAACCGACGGCAACCTTTATGGTACAATGCAATTTTTACCTTCCTGAGCAAATGTTTATGATCATGGATGAAAAACAGTATACAGTGTTTGGTAACCTTTGGGTGGGCATAACTTGCAATATTCCATTAGTGAATAGGTAAGAAACAAAATGGAATATTGTGGATCCATAAAATTCTATAAAGACTGTCCTTATAAATTGCTGCTTTTTAAATTATGGGGTTGAGTTACTAAAACCGGAGAGTGCAAAATCTAATGCAGATGTGCAAAGAAACCAATCAGCTTCCAGGTTTTCTTGTGTCAAAGCTTAATTGAACAAGCTGAAGTTAGAAGCTGATTGGCTACCATGCACAGCTGCACCACATTTTGCCCTCTCCAGCTTTAGTAAATCAACCCCTTAGTGTCATTCTAAACAGCTATGATGTTCCAAGAAAAGGTTTTGCTTCTCTTGTATCCTAATGCTAAAAAGTCTGAGCTGGAAAGAGGACCATGACTAATGAAGAATGGGGATTAGTAAGTCCACCTTGATGAAAGACACTCAAACATCACTACAAATGCTCCTAGTAGCCCTGGGTTTGAATCCCAACATGGACAATATCTACACTGAATTTGTATGTTTGCCTCCTCATCCGTTCATCCTCAAACTAATACACTATGAAGACCACGACAACATTCTCATCATGGCTTGCACAAAAGGAGCTGTTGAAATTAACGGCTCCAAAGTTTCTTTCTTCCTGGATTTTTTAGTGGAAATTCAAACAAATTTTAATTGTTTATGGCACTGGTCAAGAAATTAGATTGCAAGCTCTTCTGGTGCAAAGGGCCGATGTGAAGAGTTACATTTTTTTCTGTAAAGAGCTGCAGAAGACGTGCCACAATGTAAAAAATGTATGCATGATAAAAAGGAATCTTATATATATATACATAGATATATAGATATATATATATATATATATATATATAAATATTCCAAAGACATCCTAATTGGCTCCTGTTTAAATTGGCCCTGGTGAGTGTATGTATACATGTGGGATAGGGACCTTAGATTGTAAGCTTCTTGAAGCAGGGACTGATGTTAATGTACAATATATATTTAAAGTGTCGTGTAAATTGTCTGCACCATATTAATAATAAAAAAATAAAATAATTAATAATATATATATATATATATATATATATATATATATATATATATATATATATATATATATAATTTTAAAAATGTTGTTGGTGGTATAGCTTTGGTAGCACTAGCAATAACGTGCTTTCGGGTTCACGCGGAAACATAAAAACGACAACATCCAACTGCTACAGTAGCCTTGCAAGGCATCAAAATTACAATGACAGCTCAAGGCTCACATATCTCACATATCACATACAGCCACTTTCTAACTGTTAATGACTGGTAATTGGAAAAAGAGACACACACACACTAATGGAATCCATGCAAGGAACACAACATATGTACAGCCAGGCCCACATGTTTACAAACCGATATACCTGCTTGGCTTGACATGCAATCATTCAGAGTAATGTTCCTGCAGTCTTGTAACCTATAGAATTTCGGGGCAGGCTTCTCAAGATAATAAGTGACTAGATTGATTGACAGTGAAGGCAGATCTGCTGTGCTATTGGCCACAAGTTTTGTGATGTCAAGCCCAGAGATTGCCTCTCGCTGCTGGTCGTTTTTCAGCAAATAAAAAAAGTGTCACACGCACCATGCAGATAAACGGCCAACATTAATCTTTGAGTCTAATATTAAATCCCTTAAAATTCTTCCCCATGGTTTATTATTGCAAGACTTGGTTTACATTTATTATTATCTCTCGATATGTAATTTCTGTCTGTATAAATACCCTAAATAATTACATATTAGATCTTACTCTTTAAACCACTTTCCTGGCTTATCATTCAGGTACAAATTGAAGCTGATTTACGAAAGAGTTGAAAATATTCACACAACAAACTGTGTGAATATTAACTTCAATTATCCAAACATGTGAAACGCAAATTCTCTATTTTATCTGCATGTGATTGAATAACTAAAGTGAATATTCAGGCTCTTTATTGCGTGTAGGTTCTCAATCAGCCCAATTGCATATACCAGACTTTGATAGGTACCTCTAGGGATACGGCCAAAAGGTCCAGGGGGGCTTCTCACAGACAAATTACATTTTAGGAAATAATAGAATGTGTACAGCCCAGACTAGAGAGGAATATTGGATAAGATTGCTTGAAATGGTTTACACACATTTAGGAGCTGCTGACATCAAATATACACATTTTCTAAGTACTGGTAATAAAGGCACACTTTAGGAGACACTTATTATAAACACACACATTAATGGGTACATTTTTGCAGTTTCAGAGCACAAATTATAACATGGTAGGGAATCACTGGCCTATGACTCATTTTCAAATTCACTGGTCATAAAAAAAATAAAGCAAGTTATTGATGTTTAAAATTGACAAAAAATGCTGTTTAACTACAAATTTCAAGCCTTTTAATACCTTCCAATGGGCACCTATTTTAACTTACAGACAAACTTCACTTAATTACACTTACTGCTTTTGAATATATGTGAGTAGATTATTTTATATAAAAATTATTTACTTGCCTAAAAAAATTCTTGAAGCAACGGAAGCTTGCATTATTTGTTTTTTGCAAATACAATGAAATGCTGTACACATGCAAACAAGTTATTGCTTATTATATAGACACAAAATATAGAATGAGAAATGGATGACAGTCTCTTCAAAGGTAAATTACTCTGAAGTTACTTATTAATACTTTTTTTTTTTTTTTTTTTTACTTTAAGTTTCAAACTTTATGAGTATTATCATAATAGAAAAACAACACTTCAACAAGTTTGATAGGTTGACCCAAACTTACATTTGACCTATCATAATAGCAATCATTAGAAACATAAAAAAATAATTATATATAGAGAGAGATAATGAATATATATATATATAGAGAAATAGATATATAAATATATATATATATATATATATATATATATATATATATATATATATATATATTATAGAAAGAGAGAGAGAGTGTATAAATAATATATATATATATATATATATATATATTATTTACACACTCTTTCTCTCAATATATATATATGTGGAGAGAGAGGGATATCTATATATATATTCTCATTTTTTTAACACTATGCTGTCACTTTTATCTTTTTCTTATATATAAGTGTATGTAAAGGTGCATATGGTTTATTTTGTATAAGGAACAAGACTTACAAAACCCAGGATCTATCCTGTGTCTCTGCAACTTATTTGTTAATTATACGTTGATGAGCCAGGCAATCAAAGTCTGCGCTGACCATAATTACCTTCCTCCAACATATAATGGCTCTGTACAAAAGCTTAGGACAATTTCATTTACATAGTGGGGGAATTTGCAACACTGAAAAATACACCCCCTCCTCCCCCCAGGGGTCTCCAAAAACAAGAGATAGTAAAAAGATTGCATAATGTTTTGTTGTTCTGAAGACTCATAAAATAATGACAGCAGAATAAAAAAAATTATGTTTTACTAAAAGAGTAATTTTTATGGCCAAGTGGGAACTTATTTTATGTTCAAATATCCAATCAGATGCAGGGAATTTTTATTTATTTATTTTTTTCCTATATGTGGAATAGATGTTTAAAACTTCATCAGGTCTGTTGGATAAACTTAAAAAATAACCCTACATGGCTTATTTTAGGGCTGTCTATCGTGTAGGTTGTAAATACCCTGCTGAGGAACTAAAAAAAAGAAACATTTGGTAAAGGTAGAAAAATGTAGTAAATACCATTTTTATGTAATAAGCTGTTTTTCTATATCTATGTTTTTACCAGTTAGATAGATCTCTCTATCTTGTATCTATGACATTATCTATCGACCTATCTTTTATCTATGACATTATTATATAATATATTAATCTGTCTATCTATCTTTTATACATATATGTATATAAAGGCATATACATACAGAATTATTTTTTTTTAAATATGTCCAAAGACCATTTTTATATTTTCCTCAGGAGAAACCTTATATATGAAAAAATGTTTTTGTTTTTTTTTGTTTTGTTCTTAATGATTAAAAAAATGTAATGATGTTAAAAAAAAACAGGATGTTTCCTGTTAAGATCTCCACTAAATTGAAAATGTAATCCTGCATAATGAAAAGAAAATACGAAAGTAGGCTATTTAAAGAAAAACCTTCAGAATTCATTTTTTTCAATCACGTGCACAAAAATAATTGGATTATTGGATATGGAACACAATAAGCCAATTCACCCTATCGGGCTTATGTAAAATAATACCACTCTTTAAAGTAAGCATTGAGGAATTACTGTTTCATTTCAATGTCAAACTCTGTGATTTATTAAAATGTATGAAGTCTAAACCCATTGGAATCTTTTGATTTCTGGGTACCACTACTAGGTAATAACCACCACCTCAGTTCCTGCCTGGATTCAGACTTCTGGAACAATGTTACTTTATAGAACAAACTTTTACCCAGTTTAGAGGTCAATGACATGATTCCCTGTGCACTGTTATTTAAGTTTTACCAAATTGTGATTATTCCTATTAGTCTTTGGACCAAAAATGTATTACAAATTTATTGAGTTTTAGGTTTTTGTTTTAGTTGCACAATTGTCAACCTACGCTAAAAAGTTTATACCTCAATTCTCTTCTTTTTTTTTTTTTTTTTTTAAATTGATGATGAAACTAGACGACTGACAGCTGTCTCCATTTTGGAAAAGGAAAATTGTTTACAGTTTTCATTAACCTCTTTTATGCCGCAGAGGCCTGAGGCATACCAAGCTAGATCTTTTTCATGAGTGAGCAAAAACAATTTATATATATCTATATATAATCTATATTTCTTTCTATATATATATACATATATATATATATATATATATATATATATATATATATATATATAGAATATATATATATATATATATATGAGAGAGAGAGATTTAAAAAAAATAAAAAATAAAAAGGGATTTATCAAAGTAACTTTCCACTAGTCAGCTCGAATAAAAAAAAAAATTTCAACAATGTATGCAACAATTATTAAAACAATTAATTTTTACTAAAACAATTATTTTATTTTTTTGTGCTGACTAGCTGGAAAAATGTGTTATTGTGATGGAGAATTTTTGTATTGCTTAGATATGTATCACTGTCAACTTAAACATATTTTGTGTTGCTTGCATTTCTGCTCAGGCTATAAATCTTATCTATGTATTTTTACCATCAAACGCCTGCGCAGCGAAAGTTCAAACGTTACAGTGATATACATTTTCCAGCATGCTGGAAATATAACCATCAATGGCATTGATTTTTGGAGCGTTGTATTAGTAATCATCCTATGCATCTGTAAAGATTGTTTCATGTGACACTTAAAAACATCAGACAAGAGTCAGCATTCTAGAAGTGACTTCATTTGTAAGCATCATAAATTATATTTTGCATGGCCTATAAAACAGAGCCCTAAGAAGGGTGCAGTGGCAGTGTGTTTAAACTAGCGGATCATCTAGAGGAGATTTACTGCCTAGGTAGATCAGATTCTGTATCTAACAAGCCTTGGAATCTTTAGCTTAGCTGCTGGCGCATTAAGGAGCTGATTTATTAAAGGATTCATTTTTACGTTGGGACGGTGAATCTGCGCTCATTTCAAACATCCAGGGTGAATCCTAAAAGAATCCCCTGAAGATTGTAATTTTGTCATAAATGTTACATTTAGACAATTCATATATAAAAAATGTATATTAAAAAATTGGGCACCCCTCAAACATTTAATATGTCCAGATATATATCTGATAAAATGTGTGTGTTCATAACATTACCTGATTGGGTAGTGTATGAGCGGTCTGTAATGGTAAATGCAGACGTTGTCCAGTATGCTGGGCATTTTGTATAAACCATATACTGTATATAATATAGTCAAAAAATAGCGTTTGTTATAAATCAGAATGGAAATACTTAGCTAGGTAATCATTTGGAGAACAAGCATCTATTGGATCTATTGTCATTCCAGCTATGCCCAATTTCTGCCCGCTAATGAACAATGTTCAGTTTGTATCTGTCAATTACAAAGCACCCCAATTTCTGCCCCCTAATGAACAACGTTCAGTTGGTATCTGTCAATGACAAAGCACCCCAATTTATGCCCCCAAATGAACAACATTCAGTTGGTTATGTCAATTACAAAGCACCCCAATTTCTGCCCCCCAATGAACAACGTTCAGTTGGTATCTGTCAATGACAAAACACCCCAATTTCTGCCCCCCAATGAACAACGTTCAGTTGGTTTATGTCAATGACAAAGCACCCCAATTTCTGCCCCCCAATGAACAACGTTCAGTTGGTTTATGTCAATGACAAAGCACCCCAATTTCTGCCCCCCAATGAACAACGTTCAGTTGGTTTATGTCAATGACAAAGCACCCCAATTTCTGCCCCCCAATGAACAGCGTTCAGTTGGTATCTGTCAATGACAAAGCACCCAACCTTTACTAAACACATGTGGTTGCTTGTGTAGGCATTGTGCAATGTGAAAAGCTCACAATCGTATTGTCTCCGTCATGCAAGTAAACCGTTATTCAGTCTACATCAGCTTGTGGAGCCTTGCCAAGTTTACTTATCTCTACTGTGATGAGACACAAAATATTTCTTAATTTGAACAATTATCCGGACATCAGACTCACACACCCCCTTACCAGAACTGACCCCTCCCCATCTCTGAGAAGCATCTCTTGGGTGCAGCCCAGATGGTCCCAAAAAAGCCGGTTACAGTATGGGGGGGGGGGATGAACCTACCTTCCTGTACCGTCACTTCGCTGTCACTGCTGCCCCCTGTCATCGGGTCCTTGTCCTCTTCCTCGTTCGGTGGCCGCAGATCTCGGGAGCCCTGCATCCCTGCGGCCGCTGCTTCCTCCAGGTCCAAGAGGTGGCTGACACTGAAGTTCTTCCTGCTGTGGGGAAGTTCTGGGGTTTCCAAAATCCTCATCGTGTTAGGGGGTCCTGACTTGTCCAGGCCAAGATCCCTATCCATACCCCTTGCCCTGGTCACTTTGCTGCTTCTTTCTCCCCCCAGCTCCCTCCTTTCCTCAGAGCAGACTTTTAGAAGACTTGACTTCCCTTGTTCTGCAAACTTCCGAAAAAAAAAAAAAAAAACTTCCCTTCTCCTCTTTGAACTTTTCCAGTAACTTTTTCCCTGCTGCTTCTCCTTCTGCTCCTCTCTCCAACCGCCTTGAATCTCTTCTCTCCCTCAACTGACTTGACTTCCCCCTCTGTCTGGTTCTCTTTTAGTGTGTGCTATCTGCTTTTCTCCTCTTCCTCTTCTCCCCTTCACTCTCCCTCTCTTCTCTCCCCCTCTAGGGCAGGGACCAACTCTCACTCACATGCACTTTCAGCCAAGTGACCAAAAAACGCCTTTTCTGACGTCTAGAAGAAAACACAACCTTTTTTTTTTCTCCCTCTCTCTCTCTCTTCCCTTTTTCTTTTCTCTCTGGTTCTTGGATAAATCTTTCCACACGCCCCCTCCTTCTCTCAACGCTGACCCTTGACCCCCCTTCCTTTTTTTTTTTTTTCCTCCCTAGTAGAGAAAGGAAAGGAAAATGAGATGGTCAGAGTGTTTTTCTTTCAGCTCTTCAAGATGTGTCCTAGTGGTTCAAAACGTGAGGTTAAGTGCTTCTATCAACAAGTGTCCCTAGGAAGCGGGGCTTTCCCAGCTCGAAGGGGTTACTTTGGGGAACCTGGGGGTGGATCTGAAAAATTCCTGGGCTCCGATGGATGACCCTATAATAAGATCACAACACCCAAAGGACTTTTCAAACAAGGGTTAAATATATATTATATATATTATGTGCACTCGCGGGGCATCAATATTTGGCGTGTTCAAATTCAGAGACTTTTCCATCTGATTATTGAATATTTCAAATGTTGTATTGGAACTGTCAAACCCTTTAGAACGCTGTGCAGTGCATTTCATCGTTTCTGGACAATTATAGGTAGGGGCTTTTAGGTGTTATCGAAAACGTAGTTGTGCCGTGACAGTCAAAGTATACCGCATGGCAAAAAAGACAGTTGTACTATTGCTTTTAATACAAAAAATGATGGTTGACTATTTGAAATAGTCGTTTCTTAGGCATATAAAGACAAACCGATTTCTCATGGACACTTGCACACAAAAACGCTTGTTTTATAGGCAGTTGATGTTTTTTTTTTTCTGCCTCTATGTTAGCCTATGGGGGAGATTTACTAAAACAAAATCTGGTGCAGCTGTGCCCCTACATAGCTCCCGACTGTCCCTGATTTGAAGCAATGTCCCTCTGTCCTTTTTTCCTCCTCATTTGTCCCTCATTTTGGTCTCATCTATATAGTAGTAGTAGTAGTATCTATAATTGCTGCATTTGTAAACTTTAAAAAAGGAATAGTAGTGATAAAAAAAAGCCTGTATGGATTTAATTAACCTTTTTTGTGGTTAATTCTCCTTTAAGGGGGTGTGGCATGGGGCGTGTCCTTTGCCTACATACATTTGCTAGTAGGTGTCCCTCATTCCCATCTCAAAATGTTGGGAGGTATGCACCTATCAGCTTCTAACTTACACTTGTTCAATTAAGCTTTGACACTTAGGGGTTGATTTACTAAAGGCAAATAGACTGTGCACTTTGCAAAGTGCAGTTGCATTCTGTAAGAGCCTCCAGAGCTTAGTAAATTAGCAGAAGCTCAGCTGGTTTCCATCATCCAATCATGTGCAAGCAAAAAAGCATTTTTTTTTTTTTAATTTTCCTTGCACGTGATTGGATATTCTTTGCAAAGTGAAGTTTTACCTCATTTACTAAGCTCTTGAGCAACTGCCCTTGCAAAGTGCACAGTCTATTTGCCTTTATTAAATCAACCCCTTAGGGTACTTTCACACTGGGACGGCGCTGGTGTTAGCGGTAAAGCGTTGCTAGTTTTAGCGGGGCTTTACCAGCGCTTTTCGGCCGCTAGCAGGGTGGTTTTAACCCCCAACTAGCGGCCGAAGAAAGGATTAATAGCATTCATTTCAATGGGCAGGGCATTTTGGGAGCGGTGTATACAGCACTACCGCACCGCCCAAAGATTCTGCTTGCAGGACTTTTTTTTCCTATCCTGCAAGCGCACCGCTCCAGTGTGGACACTCGGGCTTACACACTGGGGTGGCTTGAGAGTCGCTTTTCAATAGCTTTACAGGTGCTATTTTTAACGATAAAACGCCTGAAATGCACCCCAGTGTGAAAGGGGTCTTAGCCCACATTCACATTGGGCTGATTTGGCATGTGATTTGACATTCAAATCGCATGCCAAATTGGTGGCTATTGCCGGCAATGGCACCGTCCGAATCGGTGCAGCGCAAACTTTGTGGCACTGCACTGATTCCGAAAAGTGGTTCCCGTACTACTTTTGGTGACTTATGGGGGCGATTTGAATAGACATCTGTGCATGAACCCACACAGATGTCTGTCAAATCGCCCCTGAAGTCAGACTGCTGGGCACTGGTGAGGCAGCACTGATGATGCGGCACTAATATGCAGCTAATGGGCACTGATTGGAAGCACTGATGGGCACTGATGGGCACTGAAAGGCAGCACTGACTGACATCAATGCTGGGCAATGATTGGGGCTGCACTGATATTCAGGGCACTGATAATCAGTTCCCTGATTATCTGTGCAGATCTTCCCTGTGAGGAAATGCCGCTGATCAGCTCTCCTCTCCTCACATGCTGTCAGTGTGAGGAAAGGAATGCCGATAACCAGCATTTCCTTGTTTTCACGTGATCAGAGATCAAAGGGTTAACTATGGTTACTAGCCAGTATTTGTGCACTGTGGGGAGGTGCTTTTACTAGGGGAAGGAATGGATCCATGTTCCTGCTTTACAGGAACAGAGGATCCATGCCTTCTGTACTGCCAGAACGGCGATCTGCCTTGTTTACATAGGCAGATTGCCATTCTGGCTCTCTGCCTAATGATCAGCGGGTGCCGGTGGACATCGAGTCTGCGGTATCCGCAGATTAACTCCCCCTGTTTCTAATCACAGCGGGAGTGATGTGCGCCCCAGACTCAGAAGTGTCAGATCACATACCTAGTACGTGACCTGGTGCTGCAATGCCACCTTGCCACAGTATATGTATGTTATACTGGCAGCAAACAGATAGAGGAATCCCCCCTCGCTGAGACATTGTATTCTGACAGAGGGACTCCTCCGCTGTCATAATGCTCTGATCAGTGGTTGCAGACGATTTTTCATCAATTTCATAAATTTTTTCATCAATTTCCTGTCACTGTAACAGAAAGACAAGAGTAGTAGATGGGGGCACAGACAGCAATACAAATCTGCCTGTGGTTCTAACCCTTGCCCAATTATACCAAAAAATGGTAGGAGTTAGACTTTAAAGTGAATTGAACTTCTTGCCAGATTACATACATAGATGATAACTGATGCATGAATACTAACTTGTCTCTAATATATTAGTATACTCTCTCAGATGACTTGGCCAAGTGCTGACGCTGTGATCATTTCACCTGAAATAGGAAGGACAAATTTAAAGCAATGTTTTTTTTTTTTTTTTTTTTTTAGTTAACCACTTCAGCTCCGGAAGATTTTCCCCCAGGCCATTTTTTGCAATACGGAACTGCGTTTTTTAGTGATAATTGCATGGTTGTGCAACGTTGTACCCAAATAAAATGTATGTCTTTTTTTCATCACAAGCAGAGCTTTCTTTTGATGGCATTAGATCACCTCTGCGGTTTTTACTTTCTGCTTTAAAACGTCCAAAAAAAGTAAAAAATTTAATTTCTTCATCAATTTAGGCCAGTATGTATTCTGCTACATGTTTTTGGTATAAAAAAAAAAAGTCCCAATACGCGTATATTGATTGGTTTGTGCAAAAATAATATTGTCTTTATTTTTTCTAGTAATGGCGGCAATCGTCGACTTATAGTGGGACTGTGATATAGCAGCGGACATTCAAACACTTTGCTCCATTCACATCGGGGCGATTTGACATGTCGAATCACATGCCAAATTGCCGCCTATTGCCGGCAACAGCACCATCCGAATCGGCTCCGAATTGCGGCGCTGCACGGATTCCAAAAAGTAGTTCCTGCACTTCTTTTGGCGACTTCAGGGACGAAGTGCATGAACCCGCACAGATGTCTCTCAAATCGCCCCCGAAGTCAGAATGAAATACCGGTTTAAAAATGTGCAAGTTCAAACCCGCATTCAGTGTGAATCTACACTAACTGACACTAGTCAGTTAACCAGGGAGGAGAGACTCACTGTGTAGAGTCGCTGTTCAGGTGATGGGATCTTCTACCTATAGCAACAGGATATCTACCTATTGCACATGCACCTGAGTGAGCATATATATACACCCTCTCTCCCAGCTCTCTGTCTCCCCATTGGCTGAGACCCAGCAGCAGGAGCCATTGGCGGCTTGCTATGGGGGCAGCGGGGTGGTGGGAGCTAGGAGCGCCAGTGGGGAACACGAGAAGAGGAGGATTGGGGCTACTCTGTGCAAAACCACTGCACAGAACAGGTAAGTATGATATGTTTGTTATTTCTAAAAAATAAAAACTGTACCTTTAATATCACTTATATCACTCTCTCTCTCTCTCTCTATATATATATATATATATATATATATATATATATATATATAGATCTAGATCTATATCTATATCTATATCTATATATATATATATATATATATATATATATATATATATATATATAGAGTCTACAAGATATGGTGGCAATCATTGAAAATGTATCACACCTGATGTACTGATGGCCTATCTCATTTCTTGAGACACTAACAAGCCAGGAAAGTACAAATACCCCCAAATGACCCCTTTTTGGAAAGTAGACATTCCAAGGTATTTAATAAGAGGCATGGTGAGTTTTTTGAAGATGTAATTTTTTCCCACAATTCTTTGCAAAATTACGATTTTTTTTCTTCATATTAACAGGTTATTTCACTCACATGGCATATGCATACTTGCAACTACACCCCAAAACACATTCTGCTACTCCTCCTGAGTATGGCGATACCACATGTGTGAGACTTTTACACAGCCAACCACATACAGAGCCCCAACATGCAAGTAGCACCTCCAGGCATTCTAGGAGCATAAATTACACAAATAATTTCCAGATGACCTATCACATTTTTTAAAGCCCTGGAGCACCAGGACAATGGAAACACCCACAAAATTTTGAAAAGCAAACACCCCAACGTATAATCCATGATGCATAATGAGTCTTTCGAACATGTCGTTTTTTTCCACAAGTTTTTGAAAAATGTGGAAAGAAAATGTGAAAAGAAAATGAAAACCCCCTTTTTTATTTTACACAAAGTTGTCCATTTATAAGATATTTCTATGACTCAGCATACCACAAATTACACCTCAAAATACATTCTGCTACTTCTCCTGAGTATAACAATATCACCTGTGTGAGACTTTTACACAGCCTGGCCACATACAGAGGCCCAACATGCAGGGAGCACCGCCAGGTGTTCTAGGGGGACACATCTAATTTCTTGACAACCTATCACATCTTTAAAGGCCCTTCATATTTATAACACATGGCATGTACTGTACATTCTTCTGAGCAAATGGTAAACATAAGATTACCTGTGGTGTTAGTAGTGCAGTTATCCACAGGAGAGCATTGGTCCAGGCAGCAGGCAAACCTCCGGTCTTCAGACCCTAACCAGGGAATGAGAAAACCAACAAATTAGTTTTCTTCATCCAGAAAAACAATTATAAAGCCCCTCACATATGTGAGATCCCTGTGTTATGAATCCCACTACTTCAGTAGCAAAGTAAAAGATCAGTCCAAGAGGCAGGCAAAAAACATGGTCAAACAGTCCAGGGTCAGTTCCAGATCAGGCAGAGGTATGTACAGTTTAGCGTTAGGCAAAACCGTGGTCAAATAACAGGCCATAGTCAGTTCCGGAGCAGGCAGAGGTATGTACAGTTGTAGAGGTGTGGAGGTAAATGAAAGAAATTGAAAATTACGTTTACCATACTTCACTAATAATGTAGAGAAGTATGCTAATGGCGGAAACATTCACCCCACCTCACAACTTAGACCCATTTCATATGGGAAGGACTGTGTTCGGATCAAATTTCTTTTAACTTCCTGTTACATCTCTGCCATAGGAAGTAAAGGGAAATCTCCCCAATGGAAAACAGACAACAAATAGCAAATAGTAGTGACAGAAGAGTGTCACTCAATATTAGGTGGGTGGTCATATAATTATGGTGTACAGCTCTACACAAAATGTACAATTTTACTACTTAAAGTGATATGCTGCACTAAACATTTCATATAAACTCTGTATTACTGTATTTGTCATTTTGGAAAGCCAATATAAAAGAAAAGTAGAGGGCACACAAGGACTGGTGCGGGTTAGCAAATTATTTTCTTTATATTATATCTTTGCGGTCTGTGTAACCGGAGCAGTGACAGAGACCTTTGCCTACATACTGTGTGCTAAGTGGTGTCCCTCTTTATGATTTCAGAAAGTTGGGAAGTTTGGATAAGTTAGCAGAACACAAACGATTTTGACTAGTTCAGGTTTCAACAGATACAACTGGTGGTAAGTTGCCCTATATCTGTTCAGGCAGTTTTATACATGAAAGCTGGATGACAATCCACTACAAGCACTTAATTTATTTTCGCTAAAGAAGAGACGCTTGAGAGGGGAAATTATAGCAATTTACAAATACCTCAATGGTGATCCCAGCGTAGGAAAAAACGATTCAGTCTCAAGGAGTGTAAGAAGACACAGGGACACACAATGAGATTGAAAGAGAAGCAATTTAATCTTAAAGCGGTTCTGCACCCATTTCATTTAGTAAATCTCTTTGCCTTCCAAATCAGGCAAAGAGTACTAAATGAAATGTTTTTTTTTTTTTTTTTTTTTTTACTTACCTTGTAATTGATGACTTCCGGTCTTCTCTCTCTTCGGCGGCGGGCGGGGTCTCTGCGTCGATCGTCGTCACGCCGCACTGTCTCCTGGGATCTGGTGTCATTGATCCCAGGAGTCAGTGCGGGCATCTTCCGAAATCTCGCAAGATTTCGGCCACATCTTCCGAAATCTCCCGAGATTTCGGCCACATCTGCCGAAATCTCGTGAGATGTCGGCAGATGTGCCGTTACTGCGCACGCGCGAGTAACGGCGGTGCATGCTGGGCCATCTAAAGTTCCTGTGGGTGTTTCACATGCCCACAGGCAAGATGGCCCCCAGCACTAAAGAAGACGAGGAACTTCATCGGACGAAAACCGGCAGCGATCGAGATGGAAGATGGAACAGGTGAGTCCCCCAATAAAGGTAAGCATCCTTTATATTCCGTCCCAAAAAAAAAAAATTTTTACAGAGTGCATAACCGCTTTAAAGTGATTGTAAAGGTCGGTTTTTTTTTTTTTTTTAAATAACCAACATGTTATACTTACCTCCTCTGTGCAAGGGTTTTGCACAAATCAGCCCTGATCTTCTTCTGGGGTGCCCCGGCGGCACTCCTGTATCCTCCACTTTATCGGGTGCCCCTCACGGAGATCCGCTTTCCCTGGGGGCACCTGTGCAGGCACGCTCACGAGTCCAGCTGCTGCGTCCATTGACACAGACAGCAGAACTCGGCCCCGCCCCCCGCTCCCGTGCCAATGGCTCATCAATCTATCCAATGAGGACAGAGACAGCGGCTGGAGTCGCTGGGCTTGTGCACATCACTGGAACAGAAGGGCTCTGGGGGGCAGCTACAGCACAGAAGGTTTTTCACCTGAATTCATAGAATGCATTCAGGTGAAAAACCTGGAGACTTTACAACCCCTTTAAGCTGCGCAGGTGTTTTTTTTTCCCCTGTGAAGGCGATAAGGATGTGGAACTCTCTTCCACAATTGGTGGTGTCAGCGGGGAGTATTGATATATTTTAAAAGACTCTTGGACAAGCATCTTAAAGCACACAACATACAGGGATATGAGAAGTGATTATTGATTATTGACACTGACAAACGTACACCTACACAGGTTGCATTGGATGGACTATTGTCTTTATTCAACTATACCCACTATGCATCTATGAAAAAATTTATTAAAAAATGGTCGAAAGCATTGCCATGTGCATGATCTGCAGGAGAAGCCTGTACTGTTCAAGGTTTGAAGGAATTCAAGCTGGGCAATCCTACCCAGAAAAGCTCAATGTTTAACGGGACCCTGCAATGATAGAAAGATGAGAGCTGCGATTTCTAACTTGGTATTGGTGTGGGGGAATCATTCTTATCCGTCATTTACTGCTTGGTGAGTCATTGACCCAAAACAAGCATGTGCACATCATGTGTTTCTTTGAACACATTTGGCGGTACACACATTTGGCCATATCTGTGCGATCTGAACAGTTGGCTCTTCCACTAAATATCCAGAACAAGCAGGAAACAATGGAAAGAGTCGCATGATGATAGCATGCACATGCAGACGCGGTCACTGTGCAACAAGAGTTTTCATTCTGCGTTTTCCCTATCTGAGTATTTACTGATGTAGCGAGACATCTGTACCCCGTCTGTACCCCTGACACAGCCCAATGATATGTGCCTCCCAACTATCTGAGATGGGAACGAAGAACCTTTTTAAGCACAATATATTTAGGCAAGGACACAGCCGAGCCACACCATGGACCATAAAGAATTTATCTGTAATAAATGATCAGTTAAACCCAATGGGGCTTTTTTCATTACCACTTTTCCATAATACTGCGATTTTAAAATGCAAAATGTGGAGGTTAAAGTGGTTGTAAACCTTTCCATATACCCAGTGAAGGGACTAACCTCAGGTAAAACACAGAGATGAGAAAAATCCTCCTACATAAGTTGTATCTGTCTATCTGCAGTTTTCTCTACATCCGTTCAAAGTGCTGAATGTATAAGCTTCTCTAAAAGTTTAGAAAAAGGGGGGCAGAGAGCGGAGGTTACACTCTGCAGAGCTCAGTAAGGAGAGGCCTGAGAGCTGATTGTAGGGAAGGGACACCCCCCCCCCCCCTCCACACAGCACACAGGAACAGAGCTGAGGCTGTCAATCAGCTGGAGATCCCCACCCCTGTCACCATTTGTCTCTTGGTGTCAGGGAAAATCTGAAGTGATTCATGCTGATAGAAGAGTAACGAAGTAGTAGGCAAAAGTGACACTTAGTGCTTTGGACTGAGACAAGCACACACTATAGAGGAATATACTTTGTTCATATTTCATGTCTGAGGTTTACAACCACTTGCCTACCAGGTACGAACACCCCCTTCCTGACCAAGCCCTATACTTTAAGACATGGCAGTTTTCTTAAAGTGGATGTAAATTAATGCTTGCGCCTTGTACAGTATAGGATTTCATGTCATCTGTGCCCAGTCTTGCCACAAAGAGTTAATCCGGCTCTGAGTAATCCTCTTATCTTTCTTCAGTAAGATAAAAACTGACACACAGAGAAATAGGAGTCAGTTCTCCCCCTGACAGGTGACAGGTGATTTACATATCTAATGCACAAGCCTGAGAGAGACATTCTATGTACTTCAGATCCCCTCCTCCTTTCTTCCCCAGCTCTCCCAGGATTGGCTGCTCCACACCTCAGTATGATTGGGCATGTTGAAGTCATGTGGTGACCTTTCTGGGTTTTGGCTGGATGTTATTTTTATTTTATTTTTTCAAAGAAGTTTATTGAAAATTCAAACAGTTTGACATAACATCAAGCATATTGTACATATTACAACGTCAGTAGTGACAAATAGAAAACGATCACCAGAACTGGTGGATGTTATTGATCATAGCAGAAGTTCAGTGTAAGAAATACACAGGAAAAAATGCATATTAACAAGGGGAGTGTAGAGGTGGGCGGGGAGTCTACTGACATCACAACTCCACCCACCGAGCTCCAGACAACAGACCCAACCACAGAATCTGCATTTTTTCGGGTCTCATAACAGACAGAGGGGAGACATTTGACAGGTAAAGATACATGCAGGAGGCATGTATATCCTTATAGATAACCCCTATGGCAGTAGTTTAACAAGGATGACATCCACTTTAACTGATAATCATGTCACTTATGTCCTATTCCAAGTAACAATACCCTTTTTCCTGTTATATGAAAATGATGTTCAATGATCTACTCCGAAAAAGTAAAAATGAAATCTTCAAAATTTTTGTGACAACGAAAATGAACTTCACATCCTATTTAAACTCCACTCAAAACTGCTATATCATCTTTATGCAGTTACTGGAAAAGTGGCACATACTGTATGTTGCCTTGTATATTTCAGGAAATCCAGTGGCAAATCCAGTGGCAAAATGTCCCCACCGAAATTCCTATATCTGCCTAACTGTCACAGCCCTGATGAATTCAGAGTATAGGCCATGGTCTCCTAAAGGGTTCCTTACCCCGAGGCGAAATATCAATTTGGTGGTAATGTCGCCTTTAGAAGATATGCTGAGCTGATGTCAGTATGGCATGTGACTCGATTAAGAAAATCACAGTGTATCAGGCTGCTAGGCAGCCCAGCACCCAATTGAAGGAACTTGCACAGCAAATTGACAATGCTTCTAATTATTAAGACAGATGCTTAGCGTTGTCATCATGTGATAGGAAGTACTGTTACTGGCAGGATCTTCAGGTAAAAAAACTTTGCAACACATTCCCCCCAAAAAATAAAAAATTACTGTATTTATCATCGTATAACACGTACAGGCGTATAAGATGCACATTCATTTTAAGAGGGAGGTTTCAATGCCCATCTGCAGCCTCACAAGTGCCATCAATGCAGTCTCATCAGTCCACATCAATGCAGCCTCACCATTGCCATCAATGCAGCAGCCTCACCATTGCCATCAGTGCAGCCTGATCGATGCCCATCTGCAGCCTAGAGGGGACAGGGAGGGGGGCAGGACGAGCGCTGACAGATACATACAGTGAGAATCTCCTATGATAGACAGAACACTGGTCCAATGCCGGACCAGGAGACTGGACTTCCTATTACAGAGGCCGCCAAGTAAACAGGAGATTCTCCTGTATGTAATCTGATGGCTTTCATTCCGTCCCCCTCCGGGGCAGCTAAAAATTGAAGTATTGGCGTATAGCACACACACTCTATTTGGACTCGCTTTTCATGGTGAAAAAGTGAGTGTTATACGCCAATAAATCTTAACAGTGATCCATGATGTTAAAGATACCAAAAATAGATTTAAAGTGTTACTAAACCCTGGACAGTGCTGATTGGCCCTGTACTGATCACATGCCCTCTCCCAAGAAAAAAAAACTCTCTAGCAATACACACCAAACTGAGCATGTGCAGAGTGTCCCCAAGGCTCTGTTCTATCAGGAGATGGTTTGTAAGTTTTAAGAAAATTCGAGGATCAACCCCTTAGGTTCCACAGAGTATAACAAGCATGCTTTACTGTATATATAGACTGATTTTACTGTTGTGGGTTTAGCATACCTGCCAACGTTTTGAGATGGGAGTGAGGGACACTTATTAGCAAATGTATGTTTGCATAGGACACACACCCTGCCACACCCCATTAAAAGAGAATTATACAAAAAAAAAATTGGTTAAACCCACAAGTGCTTTATTTTTACCACTACTATTCCTTTATATTGGCTTTTGAAGTTTACAAATGCAACGATTTAGAAATTGGATGAAAGATTTAGCACCCGGAAACACTTTTTGAAAGCTAAATAGTGCATTTTTATATACAACTATATAGATCAGACCAAATCAGGGACAGTCCCTCGAAATTAGGGACAGTTGGGAGGCATGGGTTTAGTAACACTTTAATCACAAATGAGCATGAAACTGAACTTTTGTTGGGACCAAACCAGAAAAGAAGAAGAGAGTATGGGTAATGAGGCATCAGCTAGACTATATATGATCTCCTGTATAGCACTGTGTAAGTGTCCATCGCAGAGAAAAATGTTCTCTATGAAGGACAGAGGGCCTAATCTGCTAATGCTAATGCACATACACCAGCACATGGATCGTGTGCAGACAACAATATTGTAGCATTGCAGGTTTTACTGTGTGCCCACGCACAGGCTACAGCATACAAGTATGTTTTCCTAGGGAGTGTACACTGTAGCATGCAAACATACACTAAGGGGTGGTGTGCCTAAAATAAAAAATGTGATTTTTCTGTAATTCTTTTGGGTCTATTTAACCACTGGTGGGGATTTTACATGCGCTTCTATGGTGGCACCACCAAAAAAACAAAAAACATTTTTTATTTTGTATGCCCTTATGCCCCAAGTATGCTTGTGTGCAATAGCCCTAAAGGTAACCGTAGAAAACGACTAAAAGGTAAAAAAAAAAGCAGATGTGCAATGCTTGCCACATTTGGAAAATTCTATTTTTTTATTTTTTATTCTCTAGTAAAAAATTGAAAATCACATGTTGGATGTTTAATGCACACTGCGGTTTGGGACCACACCATATGCAGAGAACATCATGTGTGATTTGTAGATATAGGCTCAAAGTTCACATTCAGTATGTACATATATATCCACACACTCAATACCACAATGCAAGCATATCATAGCAGTTTATGCCTGCTCTTGTTCCATTTTCCTTTATTTAATTAGGCCCATGGTGTCTATTCTAGAGCTGCATGATTCTGGATAAAATGGGAATCACATTTTATTTGCTTAGAATAAAGATCATGATCCTCTTATGATTCTCGGCGTAACATCATCTTTCACATTATACAAAAAAATTGGTCTAACTTTACAGTTTTTTTTTTTTTTTTCATTGAAGTATATTTTTTCCCGAAAAATTATTCTCTAGGGTCTCTGCTAAAAAAATATATATAATGTTTGGCAGTTCTAAGTAATTTTCTAGCAAAAAATACTGATTTTAACTTGTAAGCAACAAGTGTCAGAAAAAGGTTTAGTCTTTAAGTGGTTAAAATGACCTCATTTTCAGACTGAAGTTTATCCCTTTGATCTAAATGAACCAAATTATACAATTTTTCTTTTTATCTCAGGCTGAGCAATGTTGTGATAAACGTTGACAGCTGTGAGTGAGCAGAGAAGGCTCTGCACTTGTTACATGAATCGTGGAAATGCTGGAATAAGATCGTGAGGGGGGTTGAATAGAGATCGAGATTTTTTAAAGCTTAATCGTGCAGCTCTAGTCTATTCTAATGAATCCTTTGGACAGTGTAGCACAAGTAATGCACAGCAGCACTATAAGAGTTATTGAATAATGGTATTGTTATAGCCACCACAATACGTGGTCACTTACGCACAACATAACCAAAAAAACAACATGCATAAGTCCAGTCAAAACTAAATATCATGTAATAAATTGGGTGTTATAACCCTCTGGTGCCCATCTTACACACTGCAAGGGGTCCAATAGTTCTTAGTGTGCCTGCAGGCACCATATATTAATGCCACCCATAATGCACTGCCCTAGTACCACATGCTGTCATCAGCTGTAATGCTCCTAGACTGATTATTCCTTGTTTGGCATTACATTAGGCCTCCTTTGGCTGCCATGCTGAGCAATGCGTGGAACATCATACTTGCCGAATAGGGAGTTAAGACAAGCAACTTAGCAATGACCATTCCCATTTATTCACAGGGTGGCCGAAGAACAGATCTGACCTAAACCTACCTAAAATTGCTATAAATGTTTTTGGCATATTTGGCCATCTTCATTCTTACATCACATGCGTGGAGCATCAGATTTTTAGGGGACTGTAGGGAACATGAATGTGAGATTGTTAAAAAGGCTGTATCTTGACCTCAGTGTGATTTCTGTACCAGATCTGCAGTCACTGCTAACTTCCAATAAATCTTCATTCTCTGGCCGCCTCCACAATCTCTCGCAAGTCTCATGCAGCATATCCACAGTCTCTGTAGCATGTCCACAGTCTCTGACAGTTTCTATAGGCACATTCACAGTCTATAACAGTGCCAGACTTAAAATTTTAAATAATAAATTTCATAGAAAGTGAGGACTGAATGAGTGCAGTCCTTTGTTGATGATATGGGCTGTATTTGAAAAGTTGACTTTGACCGGTAGATCCTCTTGTAGATGAACCAAAGAACATGTACACTGAAGAAGGATCTTTATAGTCCATTTAGTCGAACTACATGTGCAGGCAATGAGTACAATCTTATATTTTACTTTTCCTATGGGGCTTCCCTTTACTGCCATACTCCTTCTTAAAATTCCAGTCACCTGGCTCTTATGCTAATGCCAAACTTAGCTCTTTGCTTGTCTTTATCCTGCCTTTGGAGCATTATTTCCCCTACTGGCATGATGCACCACTACCACTGATATCAATGATGAGGAACTCTTCCTGTTACTGACATCAGTGATGGGGCACGTTTTCTCCCACTAATACCAATGATGGGACAGTGTTTATGCCAACTGACGCAAGGGCAGGGAGTTACTAAAAAAAAAAAAAAAAAAAGGAAACCTGAGCCTAACAAAGGAAGGCTGCACAGCATAGAATCGTGTACTATAAGTCCACACTCCCTATCAAAAGCACCTAGTAATGCCTGTTGAATCCAGAGGCCCAAGATTATATAAAACATAGATGACAGCTCAATGCTTGACTTTACTTAGTGCTTGAAAATGCTCTTTAAGAAACTCGCTTCCATGGCACGCCGCTGAACCTTTTCTTATTTTTTTGAAGAATAACGTCATGCAAAAATGCAATGGCACATTAAGTGAATGTAAATTGTAGTCAGTTGAAAGGTTACTCAGAAAATTCCATCCCTGATTGCTGTAATATAGATCTTTTGGTATAGGTGCAGAGGACGCCAGAGATCAGACCGGGGAAGGGGTCTGCAGTGTTTAAGGTTTGGTGGAAGGCTTGTGCAACAGGCACTGGGCTTCAGAGGCACAATCAGATCCTAGCCGCCTAAGTGACTCCTCCACTGAGCTCCAGGTCAGGACCCTTGGGAAAACAGATCTCCTCTTAATGAGGTAATTAGGCCACTCTCTGCAGTTACAAACGCCACGGTATGCATCCAGTGTGGAGACTTCTTAATGAAAACCAGTCCTGCACAGGGGGGGAAAAAACAGGAGCCTTCAATCTTGTGTCAGACTGTGTAGGTGAAGGAATGGATGAGTTTGGCTTAGGGATCAGCTTGAATAAGTTAGATTATGATTCTTGTGGTAGTCTAGCTGTGCAGGCAATTATGGCAGCGCTCTCTAATTTAATTTTACCGCCAGTTAATTCTGCTGGACATGTAGCTTCAGCGGCATCTATACTTTATCCAACCTTTGCTGTTTGTGAAGATGTGCCTCAATCAAGAAAATAAACATAAGTAATATGAATACCTTCAACCTAAAAAAAAATGTAAAAGGTATACCAAAGCTCTAAACCTTTCCTTATTTAGATGGATGGTCTCTCTTTTGGATTCAAATCCCTCTTTCCTTATTAGTTGTCCCTCTTTTGGTCTCCTGTATATTCCTCTATTTAAACAATGTACTATATAACTATCAAAAGTGTTACACCACACTAAACCTTTCCTTCAACCCCTAAATAGTATTTTTTGTTTTGAGCTGCTATTAAATGAACAGATAATGGTGAAAGGGGTTAATTTTTTATTTTTTTTTCTGTAATAATTCTTCATGATCCATGTTATTGGGTTATGGCAGGGTTTAGTCCTTTAGCTACATACTTTGTGCTAAACGATCTTGCTCTTTCTCATCTCAGATAGTTGGTAGGTATGGTGTTCCACATTAGGGTCTATTCACACTGGTAGTTTTAATTGTACCTGGGCATGGTTCACCCCCTTGGTCAGGTTCTTTTGTGTAGTATGAGTTATCCAAACCGTGCCCAGGTGTGGTTATGTGTACCATACCAGGGACCACTTGGAAGTGATGGTCTGGGGCACGGTTCACTTGAGATTTGATGCGGTTCGTTTCAGTGTGAGCACAAACTGTGCCTAAGCACAGAACTCTCTATAGATCACAAAGCACAGAAGAGAGATCTCTATGGACTGGCTGATAGAGGTGATGGCATAAGCAAATTCGATAAAGTAATCGTATGAAAAATACAGTTCTTAAAGTGATCGTGCAATAATCTGATTGTTAGTACACAGCTTTCCAGAGCCGATCACGACAATTCATGCAAAATTATCCGATGGGACAAGCACAAACATTTTTCTCGTACGATACCAGATCGTATTAGTTTAATCAGAACAGTTGTGGTTCGAAAATACAATACAAATTCAATACAACACATTACAGGGGGTCCCCGGGTTACAAACAAGATAGGGACTGTAGGTTTGTTCTTAAGTTGAATCTGTTTGTAAGTCGAAACAGGTAAATTTTTTAAGTGTAGCTCCAGCCAAAAAATCTACTTTTACGTTTTTTAGATAACATAGAGAAGGGTTATCACCCCTGTAACATTTGTTTTGCTGTCTGTGCCCCTGTTCAGAAGATTTCACCTCACCTTCTGTCCCAATGACAATTGGATTTTGAAAATTTTGGGTTGTTAGGGAAACATGGACTGGTGATAAAGCATCAGTGGAGACACTTTTTTCCCATATTAACCCTTACAGGAGTGAATTTCCCTTCCTAGGGGTGGATTTCCTCTCACTTCCTGTTGTCTCCCTCCGTTTGTAAGTAGGAGTTGTTTGTAAATCGGATGTTTGTAAGTAGGGGACCCCCTGTACATCACTTTCAATTTTTTTATTCTGTCCTATGAGAATTTTCCTAACTTTAGTAAACTCTTAATTTCCAATATGAGACTAGCATGCAAAAAAAAAAAAAAAAGCACCATCATTTGTCCGATAATCTCAATGTGTGAACCAGGCCTAATGCTGCTTTTCAAGCACAGTGTGAGCAAAGGCCAGCTGGGGAGTGGGGCAACTGAATTCAGGCATGGTTTGGTTCAACCATCCCTAGTATAAGAATGAAATGGACCCTTAAAATGCATACAGGGAACAAAGACCATGGGGGTTATTTACTAAAGGCAAATCCACTTTGCACTACAAGTGCATTTGGAAGTGCAGTCACTGTAGATCTAATGGGGACATGCAAGGAAAATAAAAAACAGCATTTTTGCTTGCACATGATTGGATGATAAAATCAGCAGAGCTTCCCCTTATTTCAAAGCTTCCCCTCAGATCTACAGCGACTGCACTTCCAAGTGCACTTTCAATACACTTTCAAGTGCACTTGCAGTGCACAGTGGATTTGCCTTTAGTAAATCAACCTCCATATGTTCAGCTTGTTCGTTTTTCATTTAAGTATTGCTAAAAAAAAGTCTACGCCAATCACTTTTGTTATATTCTGGTGATCCATTAACCTCTTTTGCTTGCATGTGTGTAATGCAGGAGTAGTATACCTAAACATACCATCTGATTCAAGGCATTTTTCACCTACAGAATGCCTGATGTAGGAAAGTATAGGTCAGGGATATCCAAACTACAGCCCTCCAGCTGTTGGAGAACTACAAGTCCCATGAGACATTGTAAAACTCTGACATTCACAGACAGACATGACTAGGCATAATGGGAACTGTAGTTCCTAAACAACTGGAGGGCCATAGTTTAGAGACCCCTGGTATAGGTGGAAAAACCCTTTGGAGATATTAGATATTGCAAATTCTCAATCCAACCACCCAATGAAAGCAGGACCATGGACATAACCTACCTTCATAACTGTTCATGTGAATGCAGAGAGGCAGGAGCTCATTGGTTGGACATGAATGACCTTCTCAGTCATTTATAACGTTGCAGATAAAAAGGAGATGACTGGTTGGAATTGAATGATCTTTTCAATTATTCATGTAAATGCAGAGAGAGAGAGATGGTGACCAGTTGGACATGAATGATCTTCTCAATCGTTTATGTGAATGCAAAGAGAGGAGATCACCAGTTAGGAATGAATGATTTTCTCAATTATTTATGTGAATGCAGGGAGGGAGGAGATCACCTGTGCTGGCAGATGCAGCTGAATGATTAGAGCAAAGTTACAAGAACAATTTAAAAATGACCCTTTCACTTGAAAATAAAGTTCCAATAAAAGTAGCCTGTAAAAGAATATTAATAATTATATTTCCCTGACCACTGCACCTGACTTTAATCTTCACTCTCTTGCAAAGGTACATCTGCTACTGGGATCTGGAAACTTCAAGGTATGTCGGATGCCTGCAGCCCCACTGCACTTTGTGGTTCTACTCGCTGGCTGCCATGCCACTAGTGTGTCCCTGTCTAATGAAAGGTCACTTTCTGTTAGTCCCTTCATTTTGCTAGAGTTACAAAATGAAGGCACTAACTACTAGCTCGGTCATGCTACTAAAACTGCCAGGAGTAGCAACTGATCACCAAATAAATTGATAAAATGGCTCCTTATGGAATAAGGAGCTTCAGCAACAAGGTCAAGGGAGAACAACAGTGATCACACTGGTTTGTAACCTGTCCAATCAACCCCTCTACTAACACAGCTGCCACTGGGTCAGAGGATCCCCACATACATCACATCCTTAAATCCAACATAAAATGGCCAAACTGGATGACTTTCATCTCATATCTTTGGATATCCAAAAAAATGTTTGGAGTCACATAAAGGCTCACCCGACCCGCTTTTTCTCACCCTCACCATGCTTCCACATGGCTCTGTTCCTACATTAGAGCCAGGAGTCCAACCCTGTGTAACCTCTGTGTCATATGTTTTCCCTTAAACGGAGGCACCATACATCTGTCAGAGGGTTCAGACAAAGTGCAAGGAAGGTAAGTATATGTGGGTTGGAAGGTGGGCTTCCAGGAAATTCTGTAACTTTGTTCTAAAGTGACAAAATCTATTACAGCCACTATTACGATTGAAGACTGGTTGGAGAGGAAACAGAAGAAAGAAGTGTAGCACACCCCCTAAGGAGCCGCTGGTGAATTTGGCCCTATTTCCCACTTAGAGCACACACAGCCAGGCACACTGCATTTTCGGGACTCTTCCACCTGCCCCAAAGAACAGTGTAGAGATTTATTTTTGTTTTTTTTATTGGGAACAATGAACTTGGATAGACCTAGGGAGCTTGGGATACCCCGATAAACTGTAAAACTGAACAACTTGAAGACTCCTCAACTTTTGGCTGTGCTGCTCAAAAATGGATGTCCCACAGGATCTCTATGCTGTTGGTAACCTGTACTTCTTCTAGAGTCAAAAGCTACACACAGTCACTATTCTTCAGCAATGGGGTCATCTACTCAAATAGCCACAGGATCATTAGTTGCCTCCTGCTGATATCCACCAGACTCTTCCTAGTGAGGAAGATGCAGACTTACACCACCATAGGATAGCTGGACTCTTTCCCACCAACTTCCTCCTTGCTCTCTCAAGTGAGCTTCTCCAGACGCGACTTGTTCCCCAGACACACATATCTGCAAATAGGTCCCCTAACTAAGCCTAGCTGGGACCTCGGTGTCTTCATGAACACTTCCTCTTGAATCCTGCACCAGACACTACTCCTGCAGGACTGGACCCAGGAACCCTGCATACTGCTGCCCAGGCCTCAGACTATATATGGGCTCTCTCACCACCTACTGGGCACACCTCCCCAGGGATTGGCTAGAGTGCCATAAATATTCAACTATAGATAAAAGAAAGCATATGAATCCACTCATAAATCGAATTCAATAGTCAAAGGGTTAATCCGTCAATATGACGGGCTTCCTTCCCTGGAGCAAAAACGTATATATGAAGCAAAAATAGGGGGGAAGGTGAGACCATAGCGGGCTCACAAATGCTACAATAGGAAAAGAAAGCAACAAGCCAATGTTGATGAAAAAATATATATAGTAAACTTTATTGAAAAAATCACGCAGATATCTAAAACAGTGGAAAGAAACCCCACAGGTAAGTAACAAACCAAGACCTGTGGGATCCTTCCTAGGACAATATCATGTATACAGGTAAATAAGTAGCTGTAGTGAAACAAATAACAAAACAAAAACAAAACAACATGGAAGGTTTAAAAATGTGGGCCAGGTATGTAGCAAGATATTTCCGTCCATAAAATGTCCCTATTTACATAGTTACATAGTTAGTTAGGTTGAAAAAAGACACAAGTCCATCCAGTTCAACCACAAATAAAATATAATAATTTATATAATAAATATTTTATAAAATAATATTTAGCCATATCAGTCTAAATAACAGTGCTATTCAGAGACAGTTCCACAGACTATGGCATGCAATGTGTAACACACAGGGTCCGTGTTTTGGTTGTGAAGTCATATAGAATTACAGGGACCCTGGATGTATCGCTATCATTCCGCTCTTCTTATTCAGATATCAGACGCTCGCTGGTATAACTTCATTAAATATCCAGGTGGAATGGCTCTGCTTTCAATCATGTAGCCATCTAGAAGCAGGCGAGCATACTCCGCATAGAGTGAGATAGATGCTGGTCAAACAATTGCTATGCAGCATGGGTCTGCCTAGATCAAGCACCCTAAGTCCATCCGGGTCATGGATCCTCTCAAAGGAGAGACATCTCCATTGATGTCCAGCAGAGGGAGCTCTGAATAAGAAATGCACAGATATAATGAGGACTGAAACAGAAAATCTCTATGCCAGAAACCCAAGACGGCCATCAAATTAAAGAGTCATTCAGGGGGTGCATAGGAGGGGGTGACAGCAACGTTAGACCAACGATAGGTCGACGCGTTTCGTGCCCAACTGGATTAAATATTCAGGCTGCATGCCCCGTCCTTCCTCCCATAATGTATTTGAAATCCTCTAGAAGATAGGGGGAAGTAACAGAGCCGCAGCCTGGAAAACACTAAGCAGCCCTAAATAATCAACCACTGCTCCACTAATAACAGGGGAGCCAAACTAATTTACTTAGCAGCCTACTCTAGACTAGGAGGGTGCTACAGAAGGGTGCTACAGAAGATAAGAGGTTACCCAGGCAAGGAGCTATGTGGAATCTGGCTGCACCAGAATACATACAAGACCTAACTTTATTGTGGCACTGATGTTTCCTGGCTAGCACTGCCAGTTCACCGAATTACTCCACTTTTTACTTGGAATTGTTCTTTGAGGCATATCTCTTAGTGTATCATGACACAAACTGCATTTTTCTATCTTCGATAATCCCACTCCTACGCTTTCTTACATCAGTTTATTGCAAGATTTGGTCCAGAGATCTTTTCTATGATTTGGCAGACAGGCCATGCTTTCTATGAGTTGGAATAAATATTCACATCTGACATTAAAGTGTATCTAAACTCAAGAACAAAAATTTAATATATTGCAGCTTACCAGTCCTTAGATGTGGTGGCTGCATTCATTTTCTATTTTTATGGCTTTTTTTCCCCTTCATTTTCAATTGGTGATCTTCCAGTAACACACTTTCTTTTTTTTCTTTTTTTTGTTTCATAAAGTTTTCACACTCTCTATACTGAGATGACATTGTTCACTTGCTGTGCAGTATCTATGGAATAAATATGTTAAAACACCTCCCCTTATCTTATTTCTATAACATAGGGGGGGGGGGTGTTCTGTAGTCCACAGAGTGATCTGAGAAAAATGCTAACTGAGGCGGATGAGTAGAGTGTTGTGGTCCACAGTATCAAACGCAGTAGAACCAGAGAGCACGCTTTCTCCATAATCTTGGTAATAAAAAATGTGTTTTGTGTTTTGTATATTGTAAATGTGTTCCATAAATGCAAATTAAAACAGTTTATTCTACCAGAAATCCAGTGCTATCATCCTGTATCCTGTGCATTTTGCAGTAAAAGCTCAAGCAGTGTTGTCAGCCTTTGTCCAGTTCTTTCTGTGGGCTACAGACCCCCCCCCCCCCCCCATGCTTTAGATATGAAGAGAGGGGAAGGTGTTCTATAGTCCTAACAAATTTCCCATCCTAAGCTGACAATGCTATTTCTCCATAGATACAGTACAGTGAGAGCTGTCACCCTAGGATAGGAAATGTGTTACTGGAAAAAAGGGAAAGGGCTTAAAAAACGAGGGAAAGGGCAGTAATCACATCTTAGTGATTTAGATATACTTTAAAAGGTATTTAAATATGTATGCAACACTCCTGTTTCCAAATGAAGTATATACTATGCAGTCACCCTTGGTTTAGTTTCAAATTGCTGACTGGAGTAGACTAGCTACAAATGAAGCCACATATTGTGATGATGTCATCATCCTGTACATATTGCACCATCTCCACCTATGTTTATCTAAACTTTCACACATGTTCTGGTCCCTGTATTGGAATTTTAAGATTTCTGCTCTCAGTACATGCCATCAAAGGCTTTCTTAGCAAGTTGTGTGTGGAAGCTTCTAGGCTCCCTATAGCAGCCACAAGAGTTATGTATGGAAGTCCCAGACTCCCTACAGATGCCACAAGAGTCATGTTTTGAAGTCTCCAGGCTTCCAACTGCAGACACAAAGTTAATGCTTGGAAGTGCCCAGGTTCCCTACAGAAGCCATAGAAGTCATATATGGAAGTCCCCAGACTCCCTACAGCGGTAACAAGAGGCATGTATGGAAGTCTTCTGCCCCGTACACACGAAGGGACTATCCCGCGGGATCATCCCCTGGACTCAAGTCCAGGGGATAATCCCCTCGTGTGTGGGCCTTCGACGGACTTTTTTTCAAAAAGTCCGGCGGACTAAAGTTTTAAGTTTTGTTTTAAAATTATCCGCTGAACTTGGCAGTACAGCGGACAATCCCGCCGTTAGTAGGCTAGTCCGCCGGACTTTTGAAATGAACGGACTTGCCGCTCATCGGAAAGTCCGTTCATTTAGCACGTGACTTCAGGTACGTAGCTAGCGTAGGCAGTAAATGCCGGCGCGCTAGCTCCGTCACCTGGCATGGATTTAAAGGGACTCCCCACGCCGAAAAACGGCGTGGGGGTCCCCCCCAAATCCATCTCAGACTCTTATCCGAACACGCAGCCCGGCAGGCCAGGAAAGGGGTGGGGACGAGCGAGCGCCCCCCCCCCCCTGAGCCGTACCAGGCCACGTGCCCTCAACATGGGGGGTGCCTGGGGAAAGGGGGGCCGTGCGGCCCCCCCACCCCAAAGCACCTTGTCCCCATGTTGATGAGGACAAGGGCCTCTTCCCGACAACCCTGGCCATTGGTTGTCAGGGTTTGCGGGCGGGGGGGCTTATCGGACTCTGGGAGCCCCCTTTTATAAGGGGGCCCCCAGATCCCGGCCCCCCACCCTATGTGAATGAGTATGGGGTACGATGTACCCCTACCCATTCACCTAAGGTGTAAAATGTAAAGTAAAAAACCACACAATTTTGAAAAAATATTTTATTGCACTGCTCCGGGGGTCTTCTTCCGTCTTGGGGGTCTTCTCGCCGGACTCCTCCGCCATTTACCTAGCTCTTTTACCGAGCGGAGAAGTCCGGCTACCTTCTTCGTCGTCGCCGCCGTCGTCTGGGGGTCTCGATCCGCCTTCGGGGGTCTTCCGAGTCTTCCGGGGTCTCTTCTGTTCTTGCCGCTATCGTCGCTTTCTGTGCCGCCGGCTCCGCCTTCTTCTTGTTCTTCTTGTTCTTCTTCTTCTTCCGATGTTGACTCTTCGCTCCCTCTGGCCGGAATGCCAGAGCCGCGCTGTGCTGGGACTTATATAGGGACAAGGGGACAGGGTCACATGCTCATGTCACGTGGTGACCCCGCCCCCTTGTGATGTCACAGTCCCAGCATCCTCCGGGACTGTGACATCACAAGGGGGCCGGGTCACCATGTGACATGAGCATGCGACCCTGTCCCCTTGTCCCTATATAAGTCCCAGCACAGTGCGGCTCTGGCATTCCGGCCAGAGGGAGCGACGAGTCAACATCGGAAGAAGAAGAAGAACAAGAAGAACAAGAAGAAGAAGAAGGCGGCGCCGGCGGCGCAGAAAGCGACGACAGCGGCAAGAACAGAAGAGACCCCGGAAGACCCCCGAAGGCGGATCGAGACCCTCAGACGACGGCGGCGACGACGAAGAAGGTAGCCGGACTTCTCCGCTCGGTAAAAGAGCTAGGTAAATGGCGGAGGAGTCCGGCGAGAAGACCCCCAAGACGGAAGAAGACCCCCGGAGCAGTGCAATAAAATATTTTTTCAAAAGTGTGTGTTTTTTACTTTACATTTTACACCTTAGGTGAATGGGTAGGGGTACATCGTACCCCATACTCATTCACATAGGGTGGGGGGCCGGGATCTGGGGGCCCCCTTATAAAAGGGGGCTCCCAGATTCCGATAAGCCCCCCGCAGACCCCACAACCAATGGCCAGGGTTGTCGGGAAGAGGCCCTTGTCCTCATCAACATGGGGACAAGGTGCTTTGGGGTGGGGGGCCGCACGGCCCCCCTTTCCCCAGGGCACCCCCCATGTTGAGGGCACGCGGCCTGGTACGGCTCAGGAGGGGGGGGGGGGCGCTCGTTCGTCCCCACCCCTTTCCTGGCCTGCCGGGGTGCGTGCTCGGATAAGGGTCTGAGATGGATTTGGGGGGGGACCCCCACGCAGTTTTTCGGCGTGGGGAGTCCCTTTAAATCCATGCCAGGTGACGGAGCTAGCGCGCCGGCATTTACTGCCTACGCTAGCTACGTACCTGAAGTTACGTTCTAAATGAACGGACTGATCCGTGTGTGGGCAAGTCCGTTCATTTTCAAAAGTCCTGCGGACTTTTTCCCGCGGAATTGTCCGCCGGAGAAGTCCGGGCGTGTGTGGGCAAGTCACACGCTCGGAAAGTCCGGCGAAGCCCCGCTGGAAAGTCCGGTGGATTGTCCGCCGGACTAGGTCCGGCGGGCAAAGTCCCTTCGTGTGTACGCGGCATTCAGGTACCCTATGGGAGCCAAATAGGGTCATATATCAAAGTTCCCTACAGAATTCACATGAGTCACATTTGTCCGGTCGTTTGTAGGGAATTCCGATCGGACAAAGTGCCACACATGCTCAGATCAAATTACAAGACCAAAGCTATTGGCTACTAGCCTGAACGTAGTCCCGTCGTAACGAACAAACGGGTTTTCCGACAACTTTGTCCGACCGTGTGTATGCAACACCAGTTTCGGACAAAATCCGTCTGAAAAAATCAGACGGATTTTGTGGTCGGAATGTCCGACCGTGTGTACGGGCTTAGTCTTTGGACTAAAATGGCATTTTAGTCTTAGTCCCATTTTAGTCTTCTGCAGTTGTTTTAGTTTTAGTGATATTTAGTTGACTAAATCTCCAGTAGATTTTAGTCGACTAAAACTAATTTTAGTCATCTAAAATCGAATGGGTGTAGTTAAATTGTAATGCATTATTTAACATTTCTCTACAAATTCCAAACTCATTATATACTATTGGAGTGAAAAATCAAATATGTTATTATTTATTGAGGTATAAACATGCACTACAGACCAGTGTTAATTTTGAAGTCAGATTTCAATTTAGTTTTAGTCTAATGTCGTGTACACACGAGCTGAATTTCCGTCAGAAAAATCTTGAATGTTTTTTCTGACGGAATTCCCCTCAAGCTTGGCTTGCATACATACGGTCACACAAAAGTTCACTGAACATTCGACCATCAAGAACGCAGTGACGTACAACACTATGACAAGCTGAGAAAATTAAGTTCAATGCTTTCGAGCATGCGTCAAATTTTGCACGTGGGAATTGCTACAGGGGATCGGAATTTCCGATCTAAACTTTTTCCGACCGAAAAATTGAGCTCTCAATCTTTTGCTGGCGGGAATTCGGCCAGAAAAAGTCAGATGGAGCATACACACGGTCGCATTTTCCGACCAAAAGCTCTCATCGGTCTTTTGCTAGCCGAATTCCGGATCGTGTGTACGCGGCATTAGTCTTTTGACTAAAATGGCATTTTAGTTTTAGTCCCATTTTAATCTTTTGACTAAAATGCCATTTTATTTTTAGTCGTATTTTAGTCATCTCAATTGTTGTAGTTTTAGTCGTATTTTAGTTGACTAAAATAGTATTCATTTAGTAGACTAAAATAGTATTCATTTAGTCGACTAAAATGTTTTAGTCGTTTAAGTCGACGAAATTAGCACTGCCTACAGCAGCCACACAAGTCCTATATAAAAGTCCCTAGGCTCTCTATAGCAGCCATAAGAGTCATGTTTAGAAGTCCCCATGCTCCATATATTAGCATAGCAGGAGTGCCCACTTATTTCAACCACTAGTTTCATCCAGTGCCCAGGTGAGGGAAAAGTTACACACCCAAAAACACTTTAAGGATTACTATAATTTATTTGGTTGCAATGAGACTCACAGACGCCATGGCCAATCATCAGGCCCTGGCACTGCCACATGGGAACAGAGGGGGAATGTGCATAGCACGTATGTTTCCATTTGTTTAGAAATTACAGAATGGCTGGTCGCGGAATGAGCAGTGGTGGAATAAGGGGAGGGTAAGTACATGTTCTGTAAGCTCCATACAGTAACGAGAAGCTGCTAATTTACTCAACGCACAGATTCACTTTGATGTTCTCAGACATGCAATAAATGAATGAGTATGGGGCAATTTTCTGGATACAGACAAATCATTTAACATAAAAAACCTAGACAATGGTCTATTTATAAATGTTTTGACAGAGCTTGCTCCCATAATTCACTTCACACATTGTTCCAATTCAATCCAATTAGAAAAATGTGTGAATTTTGGGAGAAAGCTGCATGACAACATTTATAAATAGACCGAAATGTGTTTAGTACTTTCTGAAAATGGAATGAACCTATGACCCAACAAGATCAGGTATCAGCTTTTGCATAATCTATACACAAACAAATATCTGTACACCCCTTGCATCCCAAAGTAGTCCCTATGAGCCTATGCAAATAGTGACTCCTTCAAAGCCAACATTTACACCCCCAGCATGGCAATGCCCAATTCTCCATGTAGGTCACTCAGACCTGTCCATTGCAGTTGGAGGGGGAGTGCTTATGCTCTACATACTACAAAAGTGGAGATATTTTAGGTGAACTCAGGATGGTGCTGGACTAGGGTTGCCACCTTTTCTTCAAGCCAAACCCAAACACTTTTGCGGCACATGGCAATTTTTTTGTAGTACACGCTATAGGATTGTAAAATACCTGGGACACCTTTTGGGTTACCCAAAGAGAATAGTAATGAGGTGTGCTACAGTGAACCATGGCTGTGGCCAAATTGCATTAACAGTAGGGGGACTTAAAGGGGCATGATTAAACAAAACAAAAGCATTCGTGTAAACAAAAAATATGATTTAATTAATAAAAGAAATGTTAAAATATGAAACAAGCCTACCTTAAAAGTGGACACTGTCATCCAGTAGAGCAGTGGACGGCGTCAGTAGAGCAGTGGACGGTGGAGCAGTGGACGGCTCAGTGGAGCAGTGGACGGCGTCAGTGGAGCAGAAGATGATGTCAGTAGAGCGGAGTCTGTAATACCATGCTTTCTCCTGCAAAAGCGTCCCTGGTTGCTAGGACACCAGTCCAGAGGCCCTCAATTCACTGTCTCTGGTGGCATCGGCGCCGGCGGCTGGGAGGGAGAGAGAGAGCGCACAGACAGTGCAGTGTGACCCGGCGGCAGGACATTAGCCCCACTGGAGCGGGAGAAGAAGGGGGGAATGTGTGCTGTTTGGGGGTAGCTGACAGAGGGGAGGGGATAGCTGGCAGAGGGGGGGGGGTAGCTGACAGAGGGGGGGTGGCTGACAGAGAGGGTGGGGGTAGCTTACAGAGAGGGTGCGGGTAGCTGACAGAGGGGAGGGGGGTAGTTGACGGGGGGTAGCTGACAGAGGAGGGGGGTAGCTGACAGAGGAGGGCAGTAGCTGACAGAGGGGGGGTAGCTGACAGAGGGGGTAGCTGACAGAGGAGGGCGGTAGCTGACGGGGGGGTAGCTGACAGAGGATGGGGGTTGGCTGACAGAGGGGAGTGGGTAGCTGACAGAGGGGAGGGGGTAGCTGACAGAGGAGAGGGGGTAACTGACAGAAGGTAGGGGGTAGCTGACAGAGGAGGGGGGTAGATGACAGAGGGGAGGGGGGTAGCTGACAGAGGGGAGGGCTAGCTGACAGAGGGGAGGGGGGTAGCTGACAGAGGGGAGGAGGGTAGCTGACAGAGGGGAGGGGGGTAGCTGACGGAGGGGGGGGGGTAGCTGACAGAGGAGGGCAGTAGCTGACAGAGGGGAGGGGGGTAGCTGACAGAGGGGGTAACTGACAGAGGAGGGCGGTAGCTGACAGAGGGGGGTAACTGACTGAAGGTAGGGGGTAGCTGACAGAGGACAGAGGGGAGGGGGGTAGCTGACAGAGGGGAGGGGTGAGCTGACGGAGGGGAGGGGGGTAGCTGACGGAGGGGAGCGGGGTAGCTGATAGAGGGGGGGGGTAGCTGACGGAGGGTAGGGAGGTTGCTGACGGAGGGGGTAGCTGAAGGAGGGGAGGGGGTAGCTGACGGAGGGGAGGGGGTAGCTGACAAAGGGGAGGGGGTAGCTGACAAAGGGGAGGGGGTAGCTGACAGAGGGGAGCTGACAGAGGAGGGGGGAGCTGACAGTGGAGGGGGTATCTGACGGGGGAGGGGGGAACTGACAGAGGAGGGGGGTAGCTGACAGAGGGGAGGGGGGAGCTGACAAAGGGGAGGGGGGTAGCTGACAGAGGGGAGGGGGGTAGCTGACAGGGGAGGGGCGGTATCTGACGGGGGAGAGGGGGTAGCTGACAGGGGAGGGGGGTATCTGATGGGGGAGGGGGTATCTGACGGGGAGGGGGGTATCTGACAGAGGGGAAGGGGTAGCAGACAGAGAGGGGTGGCTGACAGACAGGCGGGTGGTAGATCAGATGACAGAGAGACCTCACCTCAGCCAGGAGACACGCCATGCAGGGAGGCGGGACTCCGGGCGGCCGCGATCACCCACAGTCCAGCTCCGCCTCTACATTTGACCAGTCACCAGTCCACCAGGCCAATCACAAACCCTGACATACGCCGCCCGCACATGACTAATTCAGACAATCACAGGGCGCCCGCTCCCGCTGCCCAGCTCTCACACACTCGCACAGTGAGATAGTGTACATTGAAGGTGGCGGGCACGGGAATCAGGATGCGCCGCTATAGATGTTGCGGCCAGGGCCAGAGGATGGTTGAACAGTTTCTATATGTGTCAAAACATGTGTCAAAACCCGGGCTGTCCGGGTCAAAACCGGACAGGTGGCAACCCTATGCTGGACCAACATATAATATTAAGATGATGAGCCTAGGCTTGTAGCTGCTTGTTCATACTAGCAGTTTACTTTTTTGTTTAATTATTATTAATATTATTATTTTATCCACAGGCTCACTTTAACCACTTTAAGACCAGCCTCGTTTTGGATTTTAGGTGTTTACATGTTTAAAACAGGTTTTTTTGCTAGAAAATTACTTAAAACCCCCCAAACATTATATATTGTTTTTTTCTAACACCCTAGAGAATAAAATGGCAGTCAATGCAATACTTTTTTCACACCGTATTTGCGCAGCAGTCTTACAAGCGCACTTTTATTGGAAAAAATTCACTTTTTTAAATAAAAAAATAAGACACCAGTAAAGTTAGTCAAATTTTTTTATATATCATGAAAGATAATGTTATGCGAGTAAATTGATACCCAACATGTCAAGCTTCAAAATTGCGCCCGCTCGTGGAATGGCATCAAACTTTTACCCTCAAAAATCTCCATAGGCGACGTTTAAAAAACTCTACAGGTTGCATGTTTCGCATTACAGAGGAGGTCTAGGACTATAATTATTGCTCTCGCTCTACCGATCGCGGCGATACATCACATGTGTGGTTTGACCACCGTTTTCATATGCGGGCACTACTCACGTATGTGTTCGCTTCTGCAGCGAGCTCGTCGGGATTGGGCGCTTTAAAAAAAAAATGTTTTTCTTATTTATTTTACTTGATTTTTTTAATATATTGCAGCTTACCAGTCCTTAGATGTGGTGGCTGCATTCATTTTCTATTTTTATGGCTTTTTTTCCCCTTCATTTTCAATTAGTGATCTTTCCAGTAACACACTTTCTTTTTTTTCTTTTTTTTGTTTCATAAAGTTTTCACACTTTCTATACTGAGATGACATTGTTCACTTGCTGTACAGTATCTATGGAAGAAATATGTTAAAACACCTCCACTTATCTTTGTTTAATTATTATTAATATTATTATTTTAGCCACAGGTTCACTTTAACCACTTTAAGACCAGCCTTATTAACCACTTTTTACGACCAGAAAGACGTACATCGTCGTGTGCTGGTCGTAAAGTGGTTAATAACTCACAATCCCTTTACCATAGGTATGCGTAGCCTACTGCATTAGGGTGTGCACCCCAAAGCTCAAACGCACACTATTGATCACTCACTGTGATGATTTAGAAAAGGAAGGGGTTGGTAAATTACACATTTACCGGCCCCATTCCCCACTCATCCTAAAACATCCCCCTGTGTGTGCCTGCAGCAGCCAGTGGGAGAGGAGGAAAGCCGGAAGTGCTGCTGGGGAAATGGGGGGGGGGGGGCAATAGGGGGAATATGTGCTGCACAGAGTGATTAGGGTGTGCCTGGGCACACCTGGCACACCCTGTGCGCACGCCTATGCCCTTTACTAGGCATTTAATAAGATAATAATAAGATAAAATAGTCATGTTTCACTCATAACAAAGCATTGTAATGCATTAACAATCCAGGTGTGAATTTAGGCATTTGTTAGACATGAGTATATTTTGGGAAGAAAAACAAAATTCACAGCTAAAATATATATTACTTGCATATAATATATTAAAGAGGAGCTCCAGGCTCCTGCAGAAAAAAAATAAAAGTCAGCAGCTACAAATCCTGTAGCTGCTGACTTTTAATATTAGGACACTTAACTGTCCAGACATCCAGCGGTGTCTTCACCCGAGTCGATTTTTTAATTGGATATCAAATGCTGCCACCACCATGTCCACTAAAGGAAACTGGCAGTGAAGCCTTGCGGTTTCACAGCCGATTCCCTACTGCGCATGCGCGAATCATGCTGCGCTCTGTGAATGGATCAGCTGCGGGGGAAGGAGGAGGGGCAAACTCCCAGCTGAGTTTGCTGCAGAAGGTATCCACTCCCCCTCAAAACGGTGCTAAATGTGGCAGCAGAGGGGGGAGGAGGCAGATAAGCTGAGTTTCCCCTTTTGGGTGGAGCTCCACTTTAAATACAGCTGCAAATAACAAGAAATCATAGTTTGCACCATTCAGGTACCATAAGGCCACATTAAGGCTTGTGGGTTTTATTGAATCTGGAGATTGAAAGTCGCTTTAATGGGCCAAAAAGTTCTAACATTCATTGTACATAAATATATACAGTGTTAAGAAAAAGTATGTGAACCCCCATGGAATTACCTGGTTTTCTGCAGTAATTTGCCATAAAATGTGATCTGATCCTCATCTGTCACAATAATAGACAAACACAAACTGCTGATAACACGCAAACAACTCTAATTAGGTGTGTCTTTATTGAACACACCCATTAAACATTCAGAGTGCTGGAGGAAAAATTAAGTGAACCCTTGGAGTTAATAGCTTGTAGGTAGGGTACAGCGTGTTATGGCGGTGATAACACACAGTCTTGGTGCAATGTAAAGAACTTGTAATGAAGTAATGCAAAGACAGTTCAACTGAGAACACTCACGGTTCCCAACAAAGTGTTCAGCCGAACTGACAGCACCTGTTCAGAATGCGGCCTGGTCATCTAGTCCCCAAGAGGAAGATGTCCAGAGAAGTTGGGAACCCTACGCTTTCCCTCCATGTCTGGAACCTATCCCAGAAGCTGGTTCTGTCCCTAACAAATATTGTACCTGTCCCTTCGCTACCGCTCGCAAATGCACCACCAGATTGGGAGCCAGGGCCTTACATAGGCTCTGCCTGAACCTCCTTGGACAGCAGTGACTTCAAGCAAGCACATGTGGTAGCTCTGTATTCAACAATATACAACAATCTTGAGGAATTTTTGATCATTCCTCTTTACAAAACTGTTTCAGCTCAGACATATTTGTGGGATGTCTGGTGTGAATGGTTCTACTGGGGTCATTCTACAGCATCTCTATGGGTTAAGGTCTGGGATCTGAATGGGCTACACTATAAGGCACATTTTCTTTTTCTGAAGTCAGTCTGTGGTGGATTTACTTTGATTCTAATGCCGCGTACACACGGCCAGACTTTCCGTCAGAAAAAGTCAGATGGGAGCTTTTTATCGGACATTCCGACCGTGTGTATGCCCCATCAGACTTTTTCTGCCGGCATTGCCGACAGACTTAGATATAGAACATGTTCTAAATCTTTCCGTCGAAAATGCCAACGGAGTTTAGTCCGATGGAAAGTCCGGCCATGTGTAAGCGGCATTAGGGTAATTGTCCTGCTACACCACCCAACTTCTGCTAGCTTCAGCTGGTGGACAGCCACCCTGATATTACCCTGTAGGATTTTTTGGTAAACTTGGAATTCATTTTCCCCTTGATCATTGCAAGTGGTCCAGGCCCTGATGCAGCGCAGCAAGTCCAAATCATGATGTTTCCTCAACCATACTGGGATGGCATTGGCATGATGTTTTGATGTTGGTAAGCTGTTCCCTTTTTTGTGCCATACACAGTGCTAAGCATTCTTTCCAAACAATTCAACATCTGTTTCATCAGTCCACAATACATTTTCCCAGTAGCCTGCCAAAGTGCTCTTTGGCAAACTTTAGACACACAGCAATGTTTTTTTTTTTGCAGAGCTTCCTCTGTGGTGTTCTGCCATGGACACCCTGCCTGTTCAAAAACTTACCTATGCTAGACTCATGAACAAGGCAGCTGCTGATCGAGAAAAATTGTTTAGCAAGCGGACTTCTGTCAAACAGGAGCACCCACACATGGATCAAAATTGGGCTGGTTCTTGCTGAATTTTGATCCATCTATGGCCAGCTTGAGAGAAAAGTCTTGTAACTCAGAAAGTACTGAAGCCACTTGATCAGCATTTTTGCCAGGAAATTAGAATTTTCAGAAGGAAAGTTCAGCCTTTGGATTCTGCAAATTCTCTTAGCACTCTTTTTTTGTTAGATGCTGAGGAGGTAAACAGCCTAACAGTATCTTATGTCTACTGGATCTGCGCACCTGCTGTGCCCCCTATTGGGGACTTCCACCATCCCTGATAGACCTTTTTTTATTTTACGAAATAAGTAAATGGAGGAGTTGGGACACACAATGGTGGGTGGTGGACAGCAAAACTCCCAGGTGGCCAGGAACAGAGTTGGGAGTTACGGGAAGGAAATCTCACTGTTGTAGCACCCAAGACACATAAACAGCCAGGTGCTGACTCCAGGATCTACCTAAAAGCAAGCATTACATTTGGTTGGACTGACCCTTTAAAGCTCCCAGCTTTCCAAATTATCTAAACTCTTTAAACAGAAAGAAAGTCCATTAGAAAAAAAAAAACCTTAACAACAAAAGAAGTCAGCACTGTATGTTACTGTCAGCAGATGTTGAAAAATGTTCCTGTAAAAAACTAACAAGAACACAGTAGAAGTTAAAGAACATGATGTATTTTGTGGGCAATGGGACATTACGCTGAGCAAATGGGAACTTCATATTTATTTTGTGAGAACCAATTGTTCAGTATCATGGCAAGCCCTGAAGAAACTGTATGGACTCTCCCAGGAGGATCTGACTCTGCCGATGCCAAGTGACAACTCACCCATTCTGGAATGCCAGAAAACCCTGGGGACTAACTTGTGCTAGCAACCATCTTTGTATGAACGTCAAGGGGAGGTGGGAGTGTCAGATCAGAGAAACATACGTGACTCACATGTGTCTCTCAGCTAATTGGCTGGGAAGCTACAGATCACTGAACTACACCAGTTATTTAAGCGTTGTTCCACTTTTAGGAAGGTTTCCCATAATAACTGCAGGAAAATAAAAGATATAATTTTCACCAGTGTTATTTTGAAGGGGACCTTGCTGTTTGCAGCAACTTAAAGCTCTATAGAAGTCCATCATCCTAAATTACTAGGCCTACCAAAAAAAAAAGTTAAAAAAAAGGAAAATTGGTTAACAGCCCATTTGCCTAGGTGATGTCTTCTCGCAAGGTCCCCCAGGTCCGCTGAGGATTCCAAATCTTGAGAATGCGCTCCTGCACTGTGCAAGAGGTGAACGGGCCTGTAGCTAAAGTCTAAGGAAAATACTATTGTGACTATCTTAAAGGTCTTAGTTGCTGCAGATTTAGCACTGCCCGTGTCTCTATTCGGGAGATTTCCTGTACCAGGGACAAGAAGTAAGAGGACTTGGACAAAATGACAGATTCTAATTTGGAAAATTATAGTATAGGTTCCTCAACCTTGTTCTATTTTCAGTTTTGAAGCTTATGCTCACTGCATGGACTCTTTTCACACGTCCTCTGAAAAGAGACCTCACCTCAGCCAGGAGACACGCAGACAGCGCACGCCATGCAGGGAGGCGGGACTCCGGGCGGCCGCGATCACCCACAATCCAGCTCCGCCTCTACATTTGACCAGTCACCAGTCCACCAGGCCAATCACAAACTCTTACGAACGCCGCCCGCACATGACTTATTCAGAAAATCACAGGGCGCCCGCTTTTGCTGCCCACTGCCCAGCTCTCGCACACTCGCACAGTGAGATAGTGTACATTGGTGGCGGGCACGGGAATCAGTATGCGCCGCTATAGATGTTGCGGCCAGGGCCAGAGGATGGTTGAACAGTTTCTATATGTGTCACATGTGCCACATGTGTCAAAACCCGGGCTGTCCGGGTCAAAACCGGACAGGTGGCAAACCTATGCTGGACCAACATATAATATTAAGATGATGAGCCTAGGCTTGTAGCTGCCTGTTCATACTACCAGTTTACTTTTTTGTTTAATTATTATTAATATTATTATTTTAGCCACAGGCTCACTTTAACCACTTTAAGACCAGCCTCATTTTGGATTTTAGGTGTTTACATGTTTAAAACAGTTTTTTTTGCTAGAAAATTACTTAGAACCCCCAAACATTATATATTGTTTTTTTTCTAACACCCTAGAGAATAAAATGGCGGTCGTTGCAATACTTTTTTCACACCGTATTTGTGCAGCAGTCTTACAAGCGCACTTTTTTTTGGAAAAAAATTCACTTTTTTAAATAAAAAAATAAGACACCAGTAAAGTTAGTCCAATTTTTTTATATATCGTGAAAGATAATGTTACGCCAAGTAAATTGATACCCAACATGTCAAGCTTCAAAATTGCGCCCGCTCGTGGAATGGCATCAAACCTTTACCCTCAAAAATCTCCATAGGCGACGTTTAAAAAACTCTACAGGTTGCATGTTTCACGTTACAGAGGAGGTCTAGGGCTATAATTATTGCTCTCGCTCTACCGATTGCGGCGATACATCACATGTGTGGTTTGACCACCGTTTTCATATGCGGGCGCTACTCACGTATGCGTTCGCTTCTGCAGCGAGCTCGTCGGGATTTTTTTCTTATTTATTTTACTTGATTTTACTTGATTTTATTAATATATTGCAGCTATTACAAGCTATTGCACAGAGCAGGGAGGCATAACATGTTTTTTATTTTAATTTTTAAAAATGATGCCTTTACGATCGCTTTAAGGGTGTTGTTCTGCAGCTTTAGAATTGACAACATTGTATGCAGTTAAACATACAGTAAAATGATACATTAACAACTGTCGTATTTTCTTAGTTTTGGACAGATTGTGAAAGGGATAGAACCTGTGCCAGGTTTTTATTTGTAGTCTGTGTTCACATTAAGCACATTTACTGTGAAGACAGCGATAGAAAATCTGTTCAGTGGGAACACAAACTACACAAAATATTTTTTCAGTAAATGGGGAGGGGATAGAACCTCTGTTATTACTACCATATCCTTCTTTTCTAGTGTAACAGCTCCCCTCATTTCTTGGGTAGCATTATTACTTGATATACGCTATATACTACTTCCAAGTCTATCCAAAACTTTAAAAATAATCGATGGAGCTGGGATTTTTTTTTCTCACATTTTGGCCTCATGCGTATTGGACATTTTTGCTGTCTCTCCTAGGCGCCTTTCCTCCTGGCATTGGCGTTTTGGCAGAAAAAACGCTTGATGCTTGTAAACATTTAGTAGTGTCAAGCACTTGGGCATTAATTCATTTCAGTGGGATCATCCCACTGTCCCAGAAGTAATGTGATCTATGACGCAACGCGTTGGATGGATCAGGGTGACGTCCCTTCTGAAATTGAAACTAAAAGTGATTGAGAAACTGCAACTGTGTGTATTACTGCTGAGCCTGTTACATATCTTTTAATGTGAATGCATTTTTTATTTTTTTTAAAAAAGCCTATTTTAAGATTTACTGCACTATTGGCAATATTTGCTTTATTTTGAGTATTGCCCCCAGCCACTGTGACTTGAGCTCAATCCCTTAAAGGGACCTACACACCCACCTCCTGGGTCCAGGGATTCCATATATGTGGAAGGGATACCGCACTTACGGACTGGTAGAGAATACAGTGCATAAGACCTACTAGTATATAACATATGAGTCAAACCTTGAGGTGAGAATGTGATCTGCACAGACACAGGGAAGGAGAACTAACTTGTTTGGAGTTTAGTGGGGCACGCTTAAGACATCACATGTGATTATAAATTTAGCACAGGTTGAACAATATATGGATTGGTATTTACAGTGCCTTGAAAAAGTATTCATACCCCTTGAAATGTTCTACATTTTGTCATATTAAAACCAAAAACATAAATGTATTATTTATTATTATTCAGTATTTATACAGTTTGCACAGCGCTTTACAACATTAGGGCAGACAGTACAGTTATAATAAAATTCAATACAGGAGGAATCAGAGGGCTCTGCTCGTTAGAGCTTACAATCTTAGAGGGAGGGTCAAGTGCTACAAAAGGTAATAACTGTGGGAGGTAAATGTATTTTATTGGGATTTTAAGTGATAGACCAACAGAAAGTGACACATAATTGTGAAGTGGAAGGAAAAGAATAAATTGTTTTCAAAATTTTTAACAAATAAATATCTGAAAAGTGTGGCGTGCATTTGTATTCAGCCCCCTTTACTCTGATACCCCTAATTAAAATCTAGTGGAACCAATTGCCTTCAGAAGTCACCTAATTAGTAAATAGTCCACCTGTGTGTAATTTAATCTCAGTATAAATACAGCTGTTCTGTGAAGCCCTCAGAGGTTTCTTAGAGAGCCTTGGTGAACAAACAGCATCATGAAGGCCAAGGAACACACCAGACAGGTCAGGGATAAAGTTGTGGAGAAGTTTAAAGCAGAGTTTGGCACAACTGTAAACCTACCAAGACATGGCCGTCCACATAAACTGACAGGCCGGGCAAGGAGAGCATTAAGGAGAGAAGCAGCCAAGAGACCCATGGTAACTCTGGAGGAGATGCAGAGATCCACAAAGAAGAAGAAGCAGAAGCAGAAGAAGCAGAAGGCGGCGGCGACAACAACGACGAAGCAAAAGACCGGGCAAATGCTAGCAAAAGAGCTGCAAGAAGATAGCGGAGGCCCGGCAGAACAAACGAAGAGTGGGACAAGACCCCCGAAGTCGGAAGAAGACCCCCGGACGGCGGCGGCGATGAAAGACGGGCTCCTCCGCTAGTAAAAGAGCTAGTAAAAGAGCAGAAGATAGCGGAGGAGTCCGGCGAGAAGACCCCCGAAGACGGAAGAAGAGAAGACCCCCGGAGCTGTCTAATAAAGTATTTTAAAAACGTGTGTTTTTTATGTACACTTTTTTACCAGGTGAATGGGTAGGGGTACATGGTATCCCATACTCATTATTAAAGGGGGCTCCCGGATTCCGATAAGCCCCCCGCCCGCAGACCCTGACAACCAAAGGCCAGGGTTGTCGGGAAGAGGCCCTAGTCCTCATCAACACGGGAACAAGGTGCTTTGGGGTGGGGGGCCACAGGGCCCCCCCTTCCCCAAAGCACCCCCCATGTTGAGGGCACGCGGCCTGGTACAGCTCAGGAGGGGGGGGCGCTTGCTCGTCCCCACCCCCTTTCATGACCAGCCGGGCTGCGTGCTCGGATAAGGGTCTGATATGGATTTGGGGGGACCCCCACGCCGTTTTTTTTTTTTCGGCGTAGGGATTCCCCTTTAAATCCATACCAGTCGACGGGGCTAGCAATGTGTCAATCTCGTTGATCGAGGCGGTGACATTGGCTTCCTTCGCTAGTCCCGTCTACCTGGAGTCACGTTCAAAATTAACAGACTTTAATCCGTGTGTGGGTAAAGTCCGTTCATTTCAAAAGTCCAATTTTGAGTCAAAATTTCTTTCTAAGTCCGCCGGACTTTTGGGAAGAAAAAGTCCAGGACAATGACCCTAAACATACAGCCAGAGTTACAATGGAATGATTTTGATTAAAGGATATTCATGTGTTAGAATGGCCCAGTCAAAGTTGAGACCTAAATCCAACTAAGTATCTGTGGCAGGACTTGAAAATTGCTGTTCACAGATGCTCTCCATCCAATCTTAAAGTGCTTGAGCTATTTTGCAAAGAAGAATGGGCAAAAATGTCACTCTCTAGATGTGCAAAGCTGGTAGAGACATACCCAAAAAGACTTGCAGCTGTAATTGCAGTGAAAGGTGGTTCTACAAAGTATTGACTCAGGGGGGCTGAATACGAATGCACCCCACACTTTTCACACATTTATTTGTAAAAAAAATTTAAAAACATTTATAATTTTCCTTCCACTTCACAATTTTGTGCCACTTTGTGTTGGTCTATCACATTAAAGCCTCATTCACACGAGGTGGATCCGCTCATCTCTCCGTTTGATCTCCGCTGAGCCGGTGGATGACAGGTCCGTCTCTGCTCACTGAACGGGGAGGGGCCTGTCAGATCGCCACTGATTCTTATGGAGGGATCGGACGAAAACGGACAGCATGTCCGTTTTCATCAGATCTCATCCGATCCAATCCGCCAGGACGTATGCGAACGTATCGCCATACGTCTGATTTTAGCAGAACGGATGTCAGCGGACATGGTCACCGCTGACATCAGGTTCAGGTCCGCCTAAAAAACTGTCAGTCTGTGTGAAAGGGGACTAAATCCCAATAAAATACATTTACGTTTTTGGTTGTAACATGACAAAATGTGGAAAATTTCAAGGGGTATGAATACTTTTTCAAGGCACTGTATGTGTATATTTTATTTTCCTAATTTATCACATTGATTTTTTCACAGTATTTTTTTTTCCCCTCTTTTTTTTTTCAAAAATACAAAACAAAAAAAAAAAAAAAAAACATAAAGAACATTTTTACAATTACAAAAGCAGATAAACATATAAAACCATAGACAGACAAAAAAAATAAAACATTTTTTTTCACTGTAATGGATAAATTTAGTAAGTTTTTTACTAATATGGGACTTGAAGCATGGGAATCTTGCTATAACTGCTGTAAGAGATTGGCTTGAGTGTATATTTTGGAGATTGACAGTTTGTTGTTGGATTTTAGATATAGATCAGCGCAACACTTATTTATTATTGGATAAGCCCTAAATGTAACCACCAAACACATTCACCTGCTTTACATGCAATGGGAAACAGCTGACATACAGCCTTGTAGTAGCTCATACCCTAATAAATTATGTGTTTCCTCCCCTCCCCCAATACGTGCAACATAAAAGCATAAAAGAAAAACATACATTCCCAATGCATCATCCAGTTTTCCTAGTCCTGGTGTGTTCACCTTTGAAGAGGAAGAATGGTCACAAAAAGAAACAACGTTTCAAAATGTTATATGTTCACATGAGATAGAAGACACCACAATAGAATTGTCTGAACCAGAGTTTTTGGAACTTTTTTGTAACTTTAGTCTTGGTAATATACAGTTGAATGCATTTTGTTACATCTGATTAAAAAGTGATTAAAAGGTACCTGTTGATCTTGGAAGATATATTGTCAGCAGATAACTAAAGCTGGCCATAGATGATCTTTTTTTTTTTTTCCGTTTAGCCAGCGTACCAAACAAATAAAAGCAAGCAGGGTGGATGGAGGAATCCCCAAAACAACTAAGACAGGAAGTGAGTTACGGGCAGGATCACCAGGGTAAAAATAAAGGAGAATAAGCTTAAAAATGAATGCAACCACCACATCTAAGGACCGATAAGCCGCAATATACAGTAAAACCTTGGATTGCGAACATAATTCATTCTGGAAGCATGCTTGTAATCCAAAGCACTTGTATATCAAAGCAAATTTCCCCATAAGAAATTATGGAAACTCAAATGATTCGTTCCACAACCATTTTTTCATAAATCCTTCAGTTTATAGTCCATATAAAAAGATTATAGTAATGTGACAGGTTGTGTAACCATAAAATGACCATCCACAAATGGAAGCCTCCACAATAGGATTAGAAGCAAAATCCAGCAGGAGCTACAGAGTATAAAAGAGGCGCCTCTAATTGTAGCAATTTGGTTACATTTAATGAAGGTATGACATTTAGAAACTCACATGATTGATGATTAAAAGAGGCACAACTAAGTATGCAGGCATTCGGGGTAAAGCTGTCCACATAGACCGTCCTCCGCACCACCGGCTCTCACCAATGTCAGTCTGCAATCGTGACCGGGAAGACTACCCTGCAATACAGTGATCTGAAAGCGAGGCTTGAAGCACTCGTGGAGCGCAGCGTGGAAGGGACGAAGGGATTTTTCTAAATGTTGTACCTTCATCAAATGTAACCATATTTCTACACTTAGAGGCGCCTCTCATCTCTTTTATACTCAGTTGTGACATGACATCGCTTGTATATCAAGTCGAAATGTATTAAAAAATTTAGCTTGTCTTGCAAAACGCTCTCAAACCAAGGTTTTACTGTACTCTTTAAATATTGAAATGTTGATTTAAAATATACCTCCACCTTTGCGTAAGTCTTCAGTAATAAACACAATACAGTTATTTAACAATGCTATCTTAATTTTTTTTTTTTTTTTTTATTTATTACAAGTACCTATATAGCGGCATCAATTTAAGCAGTGCTTTACATACAGTATATATTATACATTCACATCAGTCCCTGCCCCCATGGAGCTTACAATCTAAGGTCCCTAACTCACAGTCATACATACACATACTAGGGCCAATTTAGACAGGAGCCATTTAACCTACCAGCATGTCTTTGGAGTGTGGGAGGAAACCGGAGTATCCGGAGGAAACCCACGCAGGCAACAGGAGAGCATGCAAACTCCAGGCAAGTAGTGCTGTGGTTGGGATTCGAACCGACGACCCTAGTGCTGCTAGGGTCTATGTTGACACAGTGGCTGGATTTGTTTTCTTTTTTCAGACCCTTACCGCTTTTCACCTTCCTGCCCTAGGGTTCACCTACTGCATGAAGGAGCATTGTCACCCTGGAACAAAAAGTGTATTGTACCATGATATTATGTCTTTTTTCTATGTTGGTTGAGCTGGATAGACTTGTGTCTTTTTTAACTACCGTATTTATCGGCGTATAACACGTGCCAGCCTATAACACGCACCCCAAGTTTAGGAGGAAATTTTAAGGGAAAAAACTTTTTAAAGGAAAAAAACGAATATTTAAATGCCCATCAATGCAGCCTTGCACAGCGTCCATCTGCATGCTTGTCAGTGTCATTTGCAGCCTTGCAGCCTTCTCAGTGTCATTTGCAGCCTTCTTAGTGTCATTTGCAGCCTTCTTAGTGTCATCTGCAGCCTCCTCAGTGTCATTTGCAGCATTGCCCAGGCTGCAATTAAACTGCAGTGACATGTCACTGCAGTCTTGCAGCGTCCATCTGCAGCCTCTACAGTGACATTTGCAGCCTTGCACAGGCTGCAGTTAAACTGCAGTGACATATCAGTGTCACTGCAGTTTGAAAGTTGGCGCCATTGGCCGTTCTCGCCGCCTTCGGCCGCTCTTGGCTGCCTCCGACCTTTCTCGGCCGCCTTCGGCCGTTCTCGCCAGCTTTCGGCTGCCGAGAACGGCCGAAAGAGGCCGTGAAGGGCCGAAGGCGGCCGAGAAAGCCACTGAGAAGGGATCGGCGTATATCACGCACCCCTGATTTTCCCCTGATTTAAGGGGAAAAAAGTGTGTGTTATACGCCGATAAATACGGTAATTATTTAAAAATCATACAATGTGATTTTCTGGATTTTTGTTTTGTAAGTAGGAAAACCTGCAAAATCGGCAGTGTATCAAATACTTGTTCTCCCCACTATATGTAACCTCCCATTCTTCTCTCATCCTCAACATAGGTGGGAGATGTTCTATAGTTCTAACTTCTAACACACTTTCTGATAATATTGCTTTAGATAAGACTGCAGAGAACATAGGACATCAATGGATTCTGGGCAGGATCTTCTGGTATTTTCTTTATTTAATAAACAATTTAATCAAAATACTTTTAGTCATTTATTTAGGAGGCCCGAAAGGCAGCAAATTAGAAAAGTTCATTACAAAGATTTACATACACTTTAAGAAATATAGTTATAATCGTCTCTCTCACCACAGCCTGTTGTTTGGACTATGAAGAAGCAGAAACACATAGACAAGTCATCACCTCTGCTCTCTCGGCTATCAGCACATGTGCATGTAGCAGACCCTGATTGGCTCCTCATGCTTCCCCTCCCTCTGGGTGCTGCTCTGCAGGCGATCACAGCAGGCTGATATCCTTATAGTATCAATTTGTATCTACTAGTTGCATTTGCAATGCATTTATTTATTCTTAAAAGAATGAAAAAGTGCTTCTTTTACATCTGCTCGAAGTTCAGCTTTAGGCTTGGGATCCGACCCCAAGTCACGTGACATGTGAAATCCTATTTTAGTCAATAAGAGTTGTCTTTATTGGCACTACTGAAGTCGCTTTGACTTTAGAAAAGGTTCCTGTACTATAGGTGACTTCTATCAAACTTGTGCCCATAGACTTTAATGGAAGTCACCTCCGCATCCTCATCTTAATTGATGTGATTTGGATCCAACATTACAGGAAGATTACCCAGGCATTCCCTGAAGTTGCTTCAAGTGGCCCTCAAGTGGCACTCAAGTTGCCTGGCAAAGTCGCACTGCAGGTCGCCGCAGTGTGAACCGAGCCTAATGCCACGTACACACGGTCGGACTTTCCGCCAGAAAAGGTCCGATGGGAGCATTTCATCGGATATTCCAACCGTGTGTGTGCCCCATCTGACTTTTTCTGTCTGCATTTCCGACGGACTTAGATATAAGCCTGTTTTAAATTTTTCCGTCGGATATGCGACTTTTGCCCAAAGTCCGGCCGTGTGTATGCGGCATAAAGGTGACATTTGAACAACTGAACATTTCTAACAAGGCAACAGGGACTGAGCCAAAGAGAACGGGTGGAAATCTTTGGCTATAACCAAAATCTTTCAGTAACCGAGATTTTGGAAGGGGTAGGAGAAAGATTATGGAAAACAGGGTTAATGCTGGAGTCTTCCTATAATAAACTCCTCTTTCAGCCTAAGAACAATGCCTCCTGCCTAGGTGGACTCCATTAGGGCCACAGCTCTCTCACCCTATAAAAGCAGAGAAGGGGCGAAGGTTAGTGTTATGATTCCACTGCAAGGACTTGCTCCAGCCATATGATGGTATGTATACACAGAGCTTCACAAAACAGACATTGCACGGCGGGGAGTCGTAACAGGAAAGCACACTATGGCAAAAGGAATTCCTGCCCAGAAGAGCTTATAAAATATCTTCAAAGTGGCTTTTAAGAGCAGCAGAGCCCATGTAGAGAATGGCTCAGCCTGTCCAGGTGACAAATGGACAGAACATTACATGGTTTTCCTTCTGAAATCCGATTCCCCACTGGAAATCTTTTTCTCTTCCGCGGGCCCAGCACATAAAATGAATTTAACAGCCAGCTTACGGCTGACAGAATCCCCAGCGCCAGAGCTTTGCATGAGGCCCGGGTCACACAAAGGCGTAAGCAGCGGCGAGGACAGCGGGCTACTGTAACCACGGTATATTATTAAAGAATTAGACGTCATCGTAAAAGGAAAATGGTAATCAATCATTTGTATAATTGTCCTAATTTTGGGTGGATGGAGATTTGCAAGAAATAAAGTTAAATACACCAGAGGTTCTAAACCTTTTTATGATTACAGACCCCCAATAGATGGCCTAATATGTCCTCATACCCCCCTTCACCAGACTGTCCAAATCATCATCATCACCAGTCTTATTAGGAACTAGAATGACTTCAAAAGATGTTGATTTATTTTATTACAGGTACATTCACATCAGTCCCTGCCATCAAGGAGCTTACAATGCAAGGTCCCTAACTCATATACATACACATACTAGGGCCAGTTTAGACAGGATCCAGTTAACTACCAGCACGTCTTTGGAGTGTAGGAGGAAACCAGAGTACCTGGAGGACTCCCACGCAGGCACAGGGAGAAATTCAAACTCCAAGTGCATTCGAACAGATAACCCTAGTGCTGCTAGGCAGAAGTGCTAACCACCTAGCCACTGTGCAGGTTATGACAACGTCATAAGGATGTCCTGATATTTATGTAAAAATTGCATTCAACTAGTGAGATTTTTGACGTTGTGCTTGAGAAATCAAGGTTCAGTTACTGGCAATGTTACTTCCATGTTATCTGAAACACCACGTCAATTCCTCAACTTTTGACTTCAGGTTCAATAACAAAGAGAATCCTGTTTCCATGTTTAAATTAATTAGAGATCAAGTCACATACCTCCATCATTCGGTTCCCCTAACCCTAAGAGGTCTAGATGCCCCCAGTTAGGAACCCCCTGGATTAGATGAGGCAAGGCTAGGCCAAGGCAGAGTAAAGCATATGTCTCCCTACAGGGGTAAATGATTCAGGGTCTTGTGTCAAAAAGACTTCCTGCATCATAGGATACCTGGGGCAGCATGTTTCCAATTTTGCACGGGTGCTGGTAGCTAATCAAGTGGTATATCAGAGACATTGAACAGCACCGGGGTTCCCTGAGCTCACCAGTTTTTGGTGGCTTTCCTTACTTGTGCAAGCGGTGTTACATAAATGTAGTCTGCCTTGGAAATATTGGGGTTTTAAGGACAGCTGAAGAAAAATAAGCAACCTGGAGGATCGGAAGCCCTATGACTGCTTGGCATCTCTGTTAAAAAAGCTGAAGGTTTTCAAGTGGGACATCCCCACTAATCAACATGTATGTGTGGTAGCCTCTTAGCTGCTTGGCACCTTAATTAAAACAGGCGATTAGAAGGGTTTCAAGTGGGACATCCCTACCAATTGACATGGAAGCGTTGTAGCTCCATAGCTGCTTGGCACCTTTGGTAAAACAGCTTATTAGAAGATTTTTACTCGGGACATCACCACCAATCAACTTGGAGGTGTTGTAGCTCCTTAGCTGCCTGGCACCTTCAATAAAATAGCTAATTAGAAGAGTGTCAAGTGGCACATCCCTACCAATCAACATTAGGGGGAAGAGGGAAAGTAAAGTTTTTCTATTTTCACAAGTGAAACGCTCTTTAAATGAAACTCAATCTAAGGAAAATGGAGGCTCCCATTTCTAACCTTCTCTTTTGAAAACACAAATTCCCTCATTGCCATGTTATTCCAATGGCTTCCGTGTTTTCTGAGGAGCTTAGAGTTCAAACTGACCTTCGAAATCCATGTCAGTTCTAAATCTTCTAAGCTGGCCATAGACATTTTTTTTTTCAGCCAGTGGGCTAAACTAAAAAAAATGAATGAACACATTCTTCCATCCACACAAGCAAGGTGATAGAGGAACCCACCACCCCACCCCAACCAAAACATTGTAATCTGACTGTGTGACTCTCTACTGCAACCGCTGTTTAAGACGTTTTCCAACATTTCTGTTCGACAGAAGTTTATCTGACAATCAACTTCTATTGAGTGGGGTTGCACATGCATGTATCAAATTGTATTTAGTCTCTTCTGAACCAGCCAAATTTCGGTCCATCGGCCTGCTCAAGAAAATGTTAGTCAGGTAATTATTGTTTTCTGAGGGATATCAACAAATGCAGCCTCTGTATTTCTACTAGTGCTGTTCCTCCATGTAATTCCAGTACCACTTTGAGTGAGGTATTCATTTTCGGCAGACTCTAGTCCTAGATCTTCACTAAGGGTCTATTGGATATTTCTAAAAATGCTTAGGTTTTGCATTCATATTGTGGCTGATTTAGCTTCCAGAGTTTTCCCCCATTCCCATCTGTGCAAATTTTCTTATGTTGTCGCACAAGAGGGATACCATCTTTTTCTATGGTGACCTTTCCCATCTATGCAATTTTCTTTCTCCATTTTTGAAAATGTTGTATGTACTTCTGGTGTGACTTGGTGTGTTTTTGGCCTCAAAGGCTTTAATAGATCTACAACAAAAAAGTATATACATGCATTTTAGGTGCCTTTTTATGCATTTTTTGCCATAGATCGCAGCAAGCATCATATTGCAGGGGAGGAAATTGCCCATGACGTGTTTAAGGATTAGAAGGTTTTACCCTCTCCACAAATACAAAGGCAAACTCAAAAGGAAGATATTTGAAAAATGCATACAAAAATCAAAAAACATGCAGACTGATAAGTAGAAATGCAGGCTAAACGTAGTTTGTATATGTTTGACTTTTGGCTTGTATGCGTTTTTCTTCAAATTTGCATGCATTTTGCTTCCAGTTTGTACCTACTTTCCTCCTGATTTGCACGGTTTGCTTCCTGTTTTTAAGATTTTTGATTCCAGTTTATATTAGTTTCTCTTCTGATTAATGCCGGCCATAGACAGAACGATTTTCTTTCCTGCAACCATGATTTGGTGGACCATCTGCCAGTAGGGGGTGATAAGAGGACATGTCCAGAGAATATGATATAATGTACCCACGTCTGCATTACAGCGCCAGCACCAGCGATCTGCAGAGGGATATATGGAATGGAGCAGGTCCGGGGTTTGAAATTAATGGTAGAGCATTTTATATTGATTCTCTTTGTACAAGGTACAGATAGAGCTCTTGGAGGCCTGTGACCAAATAATTTGCCACGTTTTCAAGGGTATCTCCTCGCCCAGGGCCTGCTCCCATTTATAGGCATGCCATGGCCTAGAAGGGGATAGGTCCATAATTAGAAGTTGGTAAGTTCGTGAAATCATACCCCTAGGGACGGGCCCTCCAAGCAGACTTTCTGGAATTCCATCAGGGGGGAGAACTGGAGGCCTGTTACTAAGTACTGCGCAAAGTGTCGTGTTTGCAAGAAACTATAGAAGGACTGTCTAGGCAGACCATAGGCCTTTTGCAAATCTTGAAAAGTCTGTAACTTTCTGGTTCTAAGATCCACCTTCGACCAAAGTGAAATAGGGCCCCATCCTTCCAAAAATTCAACATTTGTGAGGTCAAACTGTCCAGGACACTAGGCGTGAACAAGAATGAGGTTGCTAATAAGGCTGTAGAGGTAAGAGGGTACACTGATTTGGCACAATGCCATAGTGTCCGCACAAGTGACACAAGTGTCCCAACAGTCGTAAGTTTTTAAGCGGGACACCAGTGCTCCATAGTATAGAATTTGGATGGACATGGGCTAACTAAAACTTCTCAATGTCCAGCGATTGTATGCATGAAGGGTATACCAGGAAGCGAGAGGGTATAGTTGGGTAGTTACCAGAAGGTTTTTTATCTTAATGCATGCTATGCATTAAGATAAAAAGCCTTCTGTGTGCAGCAGACCCCCCCCCCCCCCCAATACTCGTCTGAGCCCCATCTATGTCCAGCGATGGCCACAAGTGTCTCAGCCATCCAGGAATCTTCCTCCTGATTGGCTGAGACACAGCAGCGGCGCCATTGGCTCCTGCTGCTGTCAATAAAAGTCAGTTAGCCAATCAGGAGAGGGGGGGCAAACCGCAGCTCTGTGTCTGAATGGACACACAGAGCTGCAGCTCGGCTCAAGTGCCCCCATAGCAAGCTGTTTGCTGTGGGGGCACTCGACAGGAGGGAGGGGCCAGGAGCACCTAAGAGGGACCCCGAGAAGAGGAGGATCTGGGTTGATCTGTGCAAATCCACTGCACAGGGCAGGTAAGTATGACATGTTTGTTATTTTTATAGAAAAAAAATTTGACTTTACAAATTACTTTAAGCTGGGAATTGTCTTTGGTTTTGTTTTGCATGCGTTATCCTTCCATGTGCCCCTTGCTGTGAATGCCAGTTATCGGTGGAGGCAGTGGCCATTTGTTTGTCACAAAGAAACCCTGACACAGACAGATTTTGCAAAAGTGTCTATTGTGTATTCTAAAAGTGCCATAGGGTGCGCCAAATTCAAGTACAAATTCTAGATAGTTACATGAATTTCGCGCACACTGTGCTATTTTTATAACACTTTCACATAATCTATCTGCGCCATTCTTTATGCATTAAAGATGTATGTGTTTTCCAAAAACCAAAGAAAGAAAAAGCTGCAAGCTGCATTTTGTTGCAACTGCAACCCTCAGAAATTCTGCACGGATCGAGGACATCTCCTCTCTGTTTTTGTACGGTTTGGTTTCTTTGCAAAGAGCAACCAGACCAGAACAGTGGAATCTTTCTTTTAAAACTTCAGCTGTTAAGTAGAATCTGCAACGGAATTGTTCCCTTAAATAGAGGGTACAAAAACTGAAGATTTTCCACTGCTGATCAGTCTGTGTTGTTGATTCAACAGTTTGCTTTAATCCAGTCTTAGCTATCTAGCAACCAGTGGCAGAAGAGAAAAAAAAAAAAGCAATAAAAGTGAAAGAAAAGAGAAGTATCCAGAGAAAAACATGTCCAGTTTGAGCCCCTTTGAGGATGCCCCTTTCCTCTTAAAACTCACTGTTCTTCCAGAGCTCCAGCTAAACATGTAAAGACCCCAGAGGGTTCTGAAATGCATTTCAAAGCAAAGCAGGCCAAGCGGGATGAAGAGGCCACATATGTATCAGCTAAAAAGGGACCATTATAAATGAGGCTATGCACATAATACATTACCTCTTCAACACCTTGCCAGTGCAGACGGCACTCAGGTTTCCTGTCGGCTGTGTACAGCGTGGAATGTGTGTGCATTTGTCTTTTTATCTATTAGGTCCATTTATTGAGGAAAAAAAGCAGCTTGCAGTATGGTGGCTCATTGCCACCGACCGGAAACTCAGTTTCATTGTCCTAGTTGCTGTTAACTAATGAATAGTGAGATCGAGTTGCCATAGGTTACTGCATTTGTATAGCTTTTCATGCAGTAGAATAACATCCTTACAGGATTTCTCCAACTTTCAAGCCGACCTCAAAAACACTGATTGATTGGGCAACTGTGTGGCAAATGAGGTTAAGGCCCCTTTCACACCGGGGCGTTTTTCATGCGGTGCAGCGCTAAAAATAGCGCCTGTTCACCGCATGAAAAAATCCTGCCCCTTTAACTCCAGTGTGAAAGCCGGCGGGCTTTCACACTGGAGCGGTGCGCTAGCAGATGACAAAAAAAGTCCTGCTAGCAGCATCTTTGGAGCGGGATAGGAGCGGTGTGTTCACCGCTCCAATACCGCTCCTTCCCATTGAATACAATGGGACACCGCGGTGAAACCGCGGGAATACCGCCGCAAAGCGCCGAGACGGCGGCGCTCTGGGGGGGTGTTTAACCCCTTTTCGGACGCTCGGGGGGTTAAAACCGCACCGCGATCGGCCGAAAACCGCGGTGAAAACGACGGTAAAGCAGCGCTAAATATAGCGCTGCTTTACCGTCACCGCGGCTCACCGCCCCAGTGTGAAAGGGGCCTTAATGTTGATAAATGTAAAGCTATGCACTTGGAGGCTAAAAACATGCACACATCATACATTCTAGAAGGAGAACAGCTGGGGGAATCAATGGTTGAAAAGGATCTTGGTGTTCTGGTAGATCATAGACTTAGTGCCCCCGTTCACACTGAATGCGGCTTTGAAATCACACCACTTCAGCACAATTTCAAAGCCTACATCTGTGAGATTTTATGTACAATGAAAGTTGCGCATGAAATCGCCAAAAATAGTGCAGGAGCCTTTTTCAAGTCGGAGTTGCACCGATTTAAACGGTTCCATAGGCACAAATAGGGTGCGACTTGCAATGCGACTTTGAACTGTCAAATCGCATGACAAGTCGCACCGATTTAAATAGGGGCTAGAAATTATAACTAAAAGGCAAAACTTTTTTGTTTTGGACACCGTGGATAGGGATTAGAACACCTATTTGATTCCCATTCATATTCATATTCATATTTAGTAAGGTTGAATAAAGACACCAGTCCATCCAGTTCAACCTGAGTGAGTGTCTACAATTGTCCCTATCCCTGTACATTGCACACTCACATCGGTCCCTACCCTCAAGGAGCCCACAATCCAAGGTCCCCATTCATATACTAGGGCCAATTTTTGGACAGAAGCCAATTAACCTACCTGCATATCTTTGGATTGTGGGAGGAAACCCACGCAGGCACAGGGAGAACATGCAAACTCCAGGCAGGTAGTGTCGTGGTTGGGATACGAACCAGTGACCCTTCTTACTGCTAGGTGAGAGTGCTAACCACTACACCACTGTGCTGCCTGTGCACCCATTAGGGAGATTCACCCTCTCTATCTGTTTTATTTAAAACTATCTTTAAAAGGGAAAGGAAATCCCAAATGTTGGGTTGTCCCCAGAAAAGTAATAGAGTGGAAATCTTCCACTGGAGACACTAGTTCTGACCTAAGGGGGGGGGGGGGGGGGGGGGGGGGGGGGGCTCAAATGGATTCCCTTATTTTGCAGGGATTTCCTCTCACTTCCTGTTTTTGCTCTGGGACAGGAAGCAAAGGTAAATCTCCCCAATGGGACACAGATAGTGGAAAAAAAAACTGTCAGGGGTTGTAACCCTCTCTTTTGCCTATAGTTCTAGCAAAATCTTTTCTTGTGTTAAAAGAGGTAAACGACTCCAGCGTGACATAAATTGCATAATGTACACAGTCGTGGCCAAAGGTTTTGAGAATGACACAAATATTAATTTTCACAAAGTCTGCTGCCTCAGTTTTTATGATGGCAATTTGCATATACTCCAGAATGTTAGCACAGGGCCAATCAGCACTGTCCAGACTGAAGACCAGGGGAGAATGAAAACTCATCCTACTCCGTTTTACCGAAACTCTTGTACTATTTCCGCACCCTACCTGTGCGAGTCCCTCCGCATTTTCTCCGCCTGCTCCAGAGCAGGATCTTATGCTTTATCTGGGCTAACAAATGCCCTAGAATCGCCAAGACCACCTGCTTCATACATAGGTTGCAAGGTCTCTTGGAGGTTCCCCATGTTGCCAATTACTACCTGGCGGCCCAGATCTGCCAACCGACGCTACTCCATGCTTCTTCCGATCTCCCCCTGTGGGTACTCTTGGAGCTCCCTAATTGTGCCCCTCTTTCTATATAGGCACTTCTATGGCTTCCTCAGAAACTCTACCCAACGTCACTAAGCCCTCTCATGCAAAAGCTTGAAGCTTAAAGCTGTGTAACTTGGTGAGATACTCAGGCTCCCTTATGTCTCCCTATCTGCCCCTGCTACCCAATACTAATAACCCATTGTTCCATCCTGGTCTCGATCAGCCTCAGGCATTCGCATGGTGGACTTCCTGGGCCTTATTCAGGTACGCCATCTGCTGACCACACATACCCCACCAACATGGTCTGCATTTTGCAAGTCCCATGATGCTCCCCAGTCAGAATTCTTTTGTTTTCTCCAGCTCCAACACTAGATAGCTTCACTGCGGCGTACCTCCTCCTTTCAGACAATTACTTTCGATCACATCTGTCTACATTCCCTGGGCTCTCGGGGCCTTATTTCCACTCTCTGTGCATCTTAGAATGGCCGATCATCTTTCAACTTGCTTTTCTATGTGTCCCAGTGGGAACGAGATCTGGGTACTGAGATCAACCCAGCAGATTGGAGCAGGGCCTGGTCTTCTGTAGCTAAATGCTCCTTCAATACTGCCATCTTGGAAGCAGCATAAAAAGTGCTGTTTCAGTGGTATTGGGCTCCAGCTCGTATTGCCCATGCCAACCCAGCCTCTAGTGATCGCTGTTTCTGGGGATGTGGCCATCATGGGGATGTTATACACACGTGGTGGACCTGCCCGCGACTAGTGGGATTCTGGTCCCGAGTGTTTGGCTTGTTGTACGCTCTGTTCCATTTAAATGTTCGAAAGGAGGCTACATTTGCACTGTTACATTGCCCTGTCCTGGGTTTACTCGCTCGCCAACAAAAATTGGCAACGTGTTTATAGCGGCTAATAGGACGGCATGGAAAAAAAAACAGGACCCTTTTACAGGAAGTGAAAAGATTTTGACAGCCATGATGGTCAATGAACAAATGTTTATTATTCTTAAAGACACACATGCTGAGTTCCTTAAATTCTGAGAGCCATGGTTGACTTATGCCTTTGGTGAACTCCCTCTGACTAGTGTGGGTCAGTGCTGACTGGTATCCTGGGTGATCCCGAGTCCCCTTCTCCTCTTTTTTCCCCTTTATTCCAGCTCTACTTTCCTCTCCTGACTTTTCTCACCGTTTTCCTCCCTCCTTCCTTTCTGGGGCTTTTAGCCCCCTTTATACATCAATGGATGCCCAGGACTATGAGATATTACATATTTGTCCTGGTTACTCTTGCACTCTATAGGGTTACCCCAAATATACTAATGTTGCATTCAGGTTTTCTGTGAGTTTTCAATTAGGAGGCTTCCCTCCTCTGTTTATATTGAATGTTTTTTATGTGCCAATCCTAGCCCCTGCATGGGCAGCCTAAGTGCCTCCGATATTATTGTATGTTTCAATGCTATATCTGCAATAAAAATTATTGAACCAGAAAACTCCTCCTACCAGCTTTATTAGGAATTAACACAAGTCACAAGACTGCTATGTACTTATGATGAGAAAGGGTATTTATCCGTTTATATTTACTAAAATAAAACACTAAAATAATTGCATTTCCATGTTCTGTGGATGCAGGTTCTGGGTTTAGTAACATTTAAATAAGACCCTGTATGTTGTGGGACTGGCTAGAAGACATCTGAAAGTATATAAAAAGTGTACCTGTGTTTTGCCAATGCAGAGGAAAGCTACAGGTTCACTTAACTTCCCCTTTCCCTAATTGAAGGATTTCCTTTGGGTTTAAGCACACATTTTAGCATTTAAAAATGGAACATTATATTCTATAACTGCTGGTAACATGTTTCTGTTTGCACAATGAGCTACAATGTCTTCTGCTGGAAACTTTTCTTTACCTATGTCTAGGGGTGAGCAAAAATCAGCAAACCTGCTTCACCTGATTGAGGCAGAAATGATCTCTGGACAATGGACTTTCATAATCCTCCTATTGTGTTTATATCTTCAAATTCACCCTGAGCTACACTCCCCCAATAATTCCTAATACTGGAAGGTTTATTGTTGCACCCACTGATACCAATGCTGGGGGTTTATTGCTGCAGCCACTGATACCAATGCTGGAGGTTTATTGCTGCACCCACTGATGCTGGGGGGTTATTTATGGTTGCCACCTCATCCCTTTAAACCCAAACACATATTAATTATACAGGTTCTGTGGCTGATTAAGGTGGCAATTAAACTCACTTGGTGCCTTATCTGCATTTAATTAGCCTCAGAACCTGTGTAATTTAAAGGTATTTGGGTTTAAAGGGATGAGGTGGCAACTCTAGGGTTATTGCTGCACCCACTGATGCTGGGGGTTTATTGCTGCACCCACTGATACCAATGCTGGAGGTTTATTGCTGCACCCACTGATACCAATGCTGGAGGTTTATTGCTGCACCCACTGATACCAATGCTGAGGGTTTATTGCTGCACCCATTGATACCAATGCTGGGGGTTTATCATAGCTCCCAACTGTCTCCCTGATTTTGAGGGACTGTCCCTGATTTGGAGCAATATCCCTCTGTCCCTCATTCCTCCTCATTTGTCCCTCATTTTAGTCTGATCTATATAGATGTATATAAAATGCACTTTTTATCTATCAAAAAGTGTTTTCCAGCACTAAACCTTTCATCTGATTTCTAAATTGCTGCATGTGTAAATTCCAAAAGCCAATATAAAGGAATAATAGTGGTAAAAAAGCACTTGTGGGTTTAACCAATCTTGTTTTTTTGTACAATTCTCCTTTAAGGGGGCGTGGCCAGGGGTGTGTCCTATACCTGCATACTTTTGCTGATAGGTGTCCCTCATTACCATCTCAAAAGTCTCAAAAGTTGGGAGGTATAGGTTTATTGCTGCACCCACCGATACCAATGCTGGAGGTTTATTGCTGCACCAGCTAGAGTTGCCACCTCATCCCTTTAAACCCGAACACCTTTGAATTACACAGGTTCTGAGGCTAATTAAATGCAGATAAGGCACCAAGTGATTTTAATTACCACCTTAATCCGCCACAAAACCTGTGTAATTAATATGTGTTTGGGTTTAAAGGGATGAGGTGGCAACCATAGCACCAGCTGACACCAATACTTGTTTTTTTTTTGCTGCACCCACAGGACACCAGTGCTGGATGTTTAGCTCTGCACCCACTGACACCAATACTGGGGGTTCATAGCTACTTCCATCTAAACACCAATGCTGGGGGTTTGTTGCTTTTCCCTTCTGAACTCCAGTGCTGGGGATTTATTGCTGCACCTACTGACACCAATGCTAAGGGGTTATTGCAGCACCCACTTACATTTGTATTATTTTTAGAATTTGTTAACATGGGCCTAAATCTTAAAAAGTAGATATGATTAGTCCATGAGAGCCCACCAACCTAGACAAACATCAACAGATTGCACAGAAAAAATGGGGCATTGCCTTGACGTGATATTAAAGCGGAGCGGACCAAAAATATTAAAAGTCAGCAGCTACAAATACTGCAGCTGCTGACTTTTAATAAATGGACACTTACCTGTTCCAGGTTCCAGCAGTGTCGGCAGAATGTGACGAGCGACCGCTCGTCTCTCGGCTGCCCCGCCGCCATCCTCTGTCAGGGAATCAGGAAGTGAAGACGCAACGTCTTCACTGCCTCGTTCCCTACTGCGCATGCGCGAGTCCATTGGTCCCCGTTGTGTCCTGGGAACTGTGTTTCCCAAAACACAATGGGGTATCTTCGGATATCTTGTCCCGAAAGTGGGTGCAGATACCTGTATTATACAGGTATCTGCATCCCCCTCCCCCCTGAAAGTTGCCAATTTTGGCACCGGAGGGGGGGAGGAATCCGATAAGCGGAAGTTCCACTTTAGGGTGGACCTCCGCTTTAAAGCTTTAAAAGTTTTAAAAAAACATGTCATATTTACCTGCTCTGTGCAATGATTTTGCACAGAGCAGCCCTGATCCTTTTCTGCCCCTGATCTCTCCTCATTGGCTCGCTGGCTGTGATTGACAGAAGTGGGAGCCAATGGATTTTCCTCCCTTGTGAAGTGATGGTCAGGTGCACAGCTTTAGCCAGTTGTAATATTTTACTGCATAAAAATGAAGGTTGTAGCTGAGCCCTGGGTATCCACTGGGCTCCAGGCTCCAGTATAGGTTGGTTTGTGGATGATTGGGCTCTACTGAGAAGGTCTATGGAACGGGGACACCCCAGGCATGCAGAAAATAGTCTGAGGATGTACAATGGTACTTGCAGGTACCACAGGGTGTCTACTCTTTGGTAGTATATTTCATTTAAAAATGTTTGACCTTACAGGTTCGATTAACCACTTCAGCCCCGGAAAAATTCACCCCCTTCCTGACCAGGCCATTTTTTGCGATACAGCACTGCGTCGCTTTAACTGACAATTTCTGACAACCTGTAAAGCAAAGAAAAGGAGCCTTGGATGTAGATGCTGTCTGAACAAAATGAAAGCTAGTGTCAGTCATCTCTGACTTCGCCTACACCATATTAAAGTGGTTCTAAAAAACCTTCTGTGTGCAACAGCCCCCCCCGCCCAATACTTACATGAGCTCCCTCTCGATCCAACGATGTTCACGAGAGCATCGGCTCTTCCGGGATTCTCCCTCCTCATTGGCTGAGACAATGGCTCCCGCTGCTGTCAATCACAGCCAGTGAGCCAATGAGAAGAGAGAGGGGGTGGGGCCAAGCCAGGGCTCCGTGTCTGAAAAGACACGCAGAGCAGCGGCTCAGGAGCATACCTGCTTGGCTGCCCCCATTGCAAGCTGCTTGAACTTAAGGGAGGGGCCAGGAGCGCTGGTGGGGGATCCGAGAAGAGGAGGATCGGGGCTGTCCTGTGCAAAACCGCTGCACAGAGGAGGTAAGTATAACCCTTATTATCACTTGAATGCACAAAAAATACACATCTGATGTTCAATAAAGATTTATAGGGATCTGTAAAACAGTTATTTGATATTTGTGATCTAATTTGTATTGCTCTTCTAAAACTGTTTTTTTTTTTCAATCATGTGACTGGCAGAGCACCAATCAGGGTTGGCCAGACACAGACTAACACTGTAAAGAACATACATCAGCGGAGTAATAGAAGCCCCTCCCAAAGATCTTTCCCTGCAAATGCTGAAGAACAGGGAAAGACCAGATGACCACACAACAGTGCTGCAGGAATAAGCTACTTAGAGGATTTACAAGAAAACAAACAAAATATAGTGGCATTATATATATATTATTTATGTGAATGAATTATGGAAATAAACACTTCTTTGTTTAGCATCACTTTAAGTGCTTTACAGAACCTTACTAAACCTCTGAGGTTTTTATACCTGTTATTCAGTCTTTGTCCTGACTGCTCCTATTTTACTACACCTTTTTACCCTAGCTAAGCAAAATCCTTTGGCATCACTCAGCTGTAATTTTCTGTCACTTTTTCTTTTTTTTATTCATTGACTCACCATCTCCTATACGGATGTATTCCATGGAACTGCACACTGGCAAAAATCTGCCTTTAACAAGCAAGGTGACCACAAGTGAGACAAGTCTAAGAATTTGTCTTCAGGCTAAAAAATTCCTGGCGCATTAATCTATTGATGGTCTTGGACTCGTCCTCAGATACAGCCAATAAGCATAATTTGAGAATCAAGAATTAAGATATAAAAAAAAAATCACATTTATAATAAAGCAAACATGTCTTGGAATATTAAAATGCTTCAATTAAACCTCAACTTCACTGTAAACAAAAAAATAAATAAATAAATAAGTAGCCCAGCGTAGCTTAAAATTAAAAAGCAACTTTAGTGAGCACCTTCTTTCTGGCATTGTCATCTGAAGGCTCCCTCTTGCTGCAACTGTTGAACTGGGTTGATTATATATTTTTTTTAATCCGCGGTGGTGCTGAAAAAATAAAATAGAAAAAACGATAAGTGAACCAAAAATGTGCATGTCAAGCAACACTAAAAAGTGCACTTAAGGGTGTGCTTTGTCCACCCCACGAAGGGGTAGGACCTCTACCTAATCCCCTGGGGTGCAAAGCTCAAGACAGGGACAAAGGGTACAACATGGTCCGCCTAGCCAGAAGGCCTGGCAGACCCCTTTCCTCATGGTCAGCTGAAACCAACCACCAAGTACTAGGTCAAGGGGCTCTCCTGGAGACCCCCCAGGGTCAGAGGAGGAAGGAGCCCGAAGGCCACACATCCTCCCCCTAGACGTCAGGGTAAGTCTGAGGACTCGCACCCTCCATCCTAGTGGGAAAAAAATACACGCAAAAGTCAATGTCCTGCATAATTCAACCAACTTCCACTGAGCCCAGGGTGTCATGGACACACCTCCAGGGGCTTTATCTTTCCACCACCCTGGGCTCATAGTGACATACCCAAAGCTGATCTAGTTTAATAGCAAGGTAACAGGTTCACTTTACAGGAGAGACCATAAGCAATGTGTATTTTGCCCATGCTCTACTGCTACAATAATCTGCCCGCAGAACTCCTAAACCAGCTTTTCTCAAACTTTTACCCCAGAGGAGCCCTAGAAATATTTTTCAGGTCTCAAGGAATCCCTCCTTAAATTAATTCATCTGTGGTCAGTGGGAAGGATGCCTTTTACATCGGTGGTCAGTGGGAAAAATGCCCCCCTTTCCAGTGGTGGTCAGAATGTCACAATTAAAAAAGACCATTGGCTTGACTTTGCCAAGTAGTTTTGGTTCTGGAACTATGCAGGCACCATCAAATGGGAGGTCAATTATCCATAATTCAGGGAACCCCTAGTAACCTGGGGAGAGACCCTAAGGTTTCGTGGAACCCTAGAGAAGAGCTGTCTTAGAGTCTAGAAAAGCAAGTCAAATCCTACACAATGTTTTGTCAATGTGTGCTCAGATCTGACGGTTGGTCACTGAAGCACCGAGTGCTGCATTGTGAAAAGGTAGCGGGAGTCATACATGCAAGTATCAGGTGTTTCCCATGCAATCCATTAGTAGATCAGAGCATCAGGGGAGAGATTAAGTACCGACTTCTTAAAGTGGATGTAAACCCAAATTATTATTTTTTTTTTGTTGATGTTATAATGTAGAGAGAAAAGATTTCCTTTCATTTGAGCCCAGTCTTGCCACACAGATTTACTCGAGGTCTGAGCAATCCTCTTTTATTGTTCAGTTAGAGAAATCTTGACAAAGTCTTGAAAACTTTGTCAAAAACGCCCCCTTGCTGTGAGTGACAGGTGATTTACATATCTCATGCACTAGCCTTTTTTTTACTAGTAATGGTGGCGATCAGCGATTTTTATCATGACTGCGACATTATGGCGGACAGATCGGCACAATTTTGGGACCATTCACATTTATACAGCGATCAGTGCAATTAAAAATGCACTGATTACTGTGTAAATGTGTCTGGCAGTGAAGGGGTTAACCACTAGGTGGCGCTGTAGGGGTTAAGTGTATCCTAGGGAGTGATTCTAACTGTGGGGGTGAGGGGCTACGTGTGACATGACACTGATCACCGCTCCCGATTACAGGGAGCTGTGATCAGTGTCACTAGTAAGAATGGGGAGATGCTTGTTTACATCAGCATTTTCCCCGTTCTTCCTCTCTGTGAGACAATCGCGGGTATCCCCGCGGACATCGAGGATGCGCGCATGCAAACCGCTTCTTAAAGGGCTACACCCCACCCACCCCGCCGACACCACACCAGTAGCAACATTAGAACCGGTCCTCCAATACCACCCGAGCTATCGCCCCATTGGCATAGGGGATCCACCTCCTGTTCGCCGTATGGCCATGGATCTCGCTGAGGTCCCGCTGCCTAGCCTTTCGGAGCTGACCACGTGCGCAAATTGGCTATGATACAGCAGCGCCCTGCCAGCCCCACCGCCAGCTTACATCGCCCCACCGCGAGCTGCTGCGCTAGAATCCGCCAGTCCCTCATCCGAGATGTTTGTCGGACGCAGTTCCCCACAGAACGGTCAAAGGTGGCGTTCGTGGTTGCCTTGCGATCTGATAAGGCTGGCCTGGGCTACCACCGTTAGGGACCGTGACGTGCCTTCTTATTCTGAAGTTCGTAGTTCTTTCGTCGAGAGCCAGCCCGGGATTCCTCAGCCGAGACGGCTCACCTGAACCTTGTCCCATCCCCCTGCTAACTCTGTCCTGAGCTAAGCCAGCTGGCCACCCGCATTGACATGATGCGTTTTAACCGCGCCTTAGAATTACTCGCTCATCGCGTCAGCGGTTTCCCTCGCCTGGCACCGCTCTCTTTACCAGAATCCTCTGCCAACCCGTTTCCGTGCCTCCCGCTGGAAGGAGCTATGCAAGTGATCGATCTCCGCCTGACCACACAGAGAGGTTTCGCTACGCCGAGACCATAGTATTGCGCCATTCCCGACCATTTCTTAAAGGACTGCTCTATCCGCCCTCAGCGTCAGGGAAACGCTCGCTACCCTAGCTAACGTGGGAGGATGCGCTGCTAGGTGTGGCTTCTTCCTCTCCTACTCTGACTCATTCCCAGTTAAGGATTTCTCTGACCAAGAAATTTCTCTTTCTCCGCTGTAGCCTTATGGACTCCGGCTCTGCAGGGAACTTCATTGAAGCCTCTCTTATCAACAAATTCAAACGTTCCTATCACCCCCCCCGTCTTGCCAAACCAGTTTATCATCACCTCGGTAAATGTCAAAATCTGAACTGTAACGTGCGTATCGCACCGAACTTCTCCTCATGAGATTGGAGTTCTCCATTATGAAAAGATTGGACATTCTTTTTGTTACCCAATTGTACCTCTGATTTTTGGGGGCCTACCCCCAGGCTCCAGCTTCATTCTCGAACCCTCGACTGGTCCTCGGGGGGACTTCATTTGGGGTTCACGGCATGCCTCAAAGAAACAATCGCCATCTCTGCCTCCTGCCTAGTCTTCGCCAAGCCTTACCGGACTTTTTTCCGTGTGTTTGCAAAAAACACGCTGCCCTTGCCGCCACATAGACACCTTTGATTGCCCTATTGATCAGTCCGTGGTAAGGATCTACCCTCTCTCCATTCCGGAGACACAAGCCATGACTGAGTACATCCAGTAGAACCTCAAGAAAGGTTTCGAATCCTGCAATCCTCTTCCCTGCTGGAGCAGGATTCGTCGCCAAAAAAAAGACGGGTCTTTACCCTGCATTGACTATCATAGGCTTAGACCCACTGCCCCTCTCATCTCAGCATTTTGACCGGTTGCCACGGAGCAAAAGCATTTTTACCAAAACTGGAGACCTCCGGGGCGCATATAAACTCTCCGTACTCGTAAAGGCGATGCACGCTGCAGTCTTCCCTTCCTGGGTTACTTGGCTCTGGACAAGGGCTCCAAATCCCCGAGAAACTTTCTGCCTCCTGAAACTGGCCACCGTCCTACTGCACTCCAGCGTTTCCCCTACGGATTCCGCCAACTATTACCAGCCAGTTCATTTCCCACTTCTCCACCATTTTCGCGCCTATTGTGGCACTAACCAAAAAAAATGCGAATCCAGGTCTTGGCTCCTCAAGCTGAAGAGGCATTTAACCCCAACTAAGTCGTTCTTTGGCCGCTGCCCCCGTTCTATCAAGCATACTCCTCTAAAACCGTTCCTCCCTGGGAAAGTCGATGCCTCCTCTGGGGAACCGTGCTTCTCGCAGAAAGTCTCCAAGGGCAAGAACATACCTGTGTTTTTTTCTCCAAGAGTATTCCATTGGAGAACCGTGACTTACTGGCTAATAAGTAGCACTGAGATGGAGACATCTCCTTGAGGGGATGACTTCACTGATCACAAAAATCTCTCTTACCTCCAGTCCGCTCAGCGATTAAACCCACGCCAAGCTAGGTGGTCGTTATTTTTGCCCGCTTCAACTTTGAGATCAGACAAATGTCCGCTGACGCCTCGTCCTCTCGTTCCCCGATACCTCTGAGTCCGAGTGTCCTGTACAACACATTGGTCCCTCCTGAGTACAGCTGATCTCTTCAGCCCGGCCTCCCTACCTGCAAGTCCCTTCTGGGAAAACCTTGGTCCCCCCACGGTCTTCGGCTTCAGGTCCTCAAATGGGGTCACTCCTCTCATCTGGCTGGTCCATCCTGGTAACAAGAAATCCTCCAACTGACGGGCCTGTGGCCATATTGCTTGTAACAAGAACCCCTCACCAGAACCTGCTGTCTTCTTCAACCCTCTGCCTGTGCCTGAACGACCCATGGGCCCACATAGCTATGGACTTCATACACGGATTATGGCCATTTTGTCCGCTTCCAGGGCTTTCTTCGCACCTAATACTCGCAACATTTCTGCCTTCAATTTTCCGTCTTCATGGACTTCCATCCCACATAGTCTCGACAGACAATTTGTGTCTAAAAAAATTCTGGAGAGGCACTCTGCAGGTCAACGAAAGTAAAACTAGACTCTCCTCTGCTACCACCCTCATCCAATGGACAAGTGAGAAGTCCAAAACCAGACCTTGGGGCCTACCTGCGCACTTTGTCCTCGGCCCGTCAAGACACTGTGCTTGACCTCCCGGCCCTGGGCCGAATTTTCTTAAACTTGAAAGAGTCTGAGTCTTCCTCTCAATCACCCTTCTTTGTGGTTTACAAACGCCGTCACCCTCTTCCCCCCCCCTACCCATCCCCCCACTTCTTCCGGAGTTCCCCGCTGTAGACGAAGTCACCCAGGAGCCTGTCGTCCATCTGGAAAGAGACCCAAAGGTCACTGCATGAAGAAAATGCTGACAGCAAAAGAAGACTCCTCCGGTAATCCTCCCCGGCAAGGTGTGGCTCACCTCCAAGTACATTAGCCGCATCAGTTACAAGTTGGGTCCGCCGCTACCTCGCCCATCAAGATCAAGGCTCGGATCAATCCGCCTACTGCATTCTTCCTCCTTCCCTTCCATTCCCAACTCCTTCCAGTTTCTCTCCTCAAAACCCTTTGTTCTTAATTCCGCTTTCCCCAGGTCACCGCTCCTGCTCCGGTCACCGCTCCTCCACATCTTCTCCGTTAAAGAGATCCTTGCCCTCTGAACCGTCCGAGTAAACGTTTTCTATCTAGGAGAGGTAGGGAACCTGAGGGTAACTGACAAGATCTCATCCGCAGGTTCTTGGGTCCAGGAGGAGGGGAGGCCCAAAAGGAGGGGGAGAACCCAGGGGGGGGGGGGTTACTGTAACGCAAGCGCTCCGGTACCTCCTCCACCCCGGAGCGCTCCAACCGGGCGTTCTCTTCCCTGCACGCCTCGGTCGGCTCCCCTGACCGCAAGCGCTGCTTTGTTCCCGGGATGCGATCCACGGTCTGCCCGGGGTTCGCATCCCGCTTCCGTCTCACCTGTCCCCGTCAGTCTTCCGTCGGCGTGCGCAGAGCTGCACCCCGCTCCCCAGCGCGCGCTCGCGCGATAAAGGCCAGTGCACAATCAATATTCATTTTTTCACCCAAAACAATAAAAAACCCACTCCCCCTTCCCTGTCCTCGCCGGATCATGTGCCCAGTGAAAGCGTTTTGTGTTTTGCTCCCTACTGTGTAATCCGACCTTTGCTGTTGCCCCCGACTCTACGACCTTTGCCCACCGCCTGACCCTTTGCTGTTGACCTGCCTCTGCCTAATCCTTGTGTACCGCGCCTGTCTCACAGTGGGTCGAGTTGCTATTGGAAGACCGACCTGGTTTCTATTCTACCGCCTGGTACAAGTCCATCCCCCTTGCCCCAAATTTTGGGCCAATTAAGTAGGCATGCCCAAGAACAACATGGGAGGAGCTTGTGCATGATCTTGGACCCCCTCCCCAAGAAGGCACATGTAACAGACCCATCTGAAGTTTGCCAATGAAACACTCACGGGGTTCGTGGAGGATGCGCGCATGCAAACCGCTTCTTAAAGGGCAGGTACATTAATCTGCCTGTTTGTGCCCTTCTGCCGACGTATATCGGCATGAGCCGGTCGGCAAGCAGTTAAAGTCCCACTTCCCCGTCTTATCCCTTTTTAAAATACACCAAAAAAGGTGGAATAATAAGAACATGAAAATGTGAAAGTCACATAACAGTACAGTGCAATGATAGGTCAAAATATGCACTATAGTGAACTTCCCCTGTAATAAACAAGCAGATGTTCAAACCAGGCCGGTGTCCAGCAACACCCAATCAGTGGGGTCGGAAAAGTACAGCAGATCCTGCAATATTGGAAGGTATAGATCACTGACACACAGACATGAACTGTGGCAATCTGATAATATTTATGGTGTATGGAACGACTGTTGGCCAATACAGGCTCAGGTGAGCCCAACGGCCTTATAGATCACAAGCCAGGAAAGGTTATGTGTTGCATGGGTGCATGGGTGCAGAACTGCACTTTAGTCACTCTGATGAGGCACACTGTGTATGTTAAGTCAGAATTTATGTTTAGCTTGCAACATAGATGCCATCAGAGCTCATAAATGACTGGTACATGGTGACAAATAATCAGAATTTGTATTGGTCATGCAGCCAGGAGGACTATTCTCATTCTGGAGACAGGGCCTCAGACTAAAAAACATGGCAGGCTTTGTGAATTTGCTGGCCTTGCAAGCATTGCGTCTTAAGTGATTGTATTTATTTACATGTGTGAGTGAATGCATAACTCTCTCCATAACCACACAATTCTACCAGTAAGTGGTGGCTCAGTTTCACCAGACAGACCCACACTGCTTGTTTGTTATGTATGGGGTGCAGCCAACACAGGACACAAACAGACAAAACTTCAAATCACGGAATTTGAAGTGGAACACAAACTTAGAGCTGCCCTATGGCAACTGTGGCCGGTGGCAGACGTAGTGGAAAATTCAGAGACAAGAATACGCTGACCCTCAAGAAGACGCCTGAAAGAGCTGTATCCTAGATGATCCGGGAAGGATTCTGGAAAACAATGAGTTTATTTTCTGCAAACTGGTCTCATAAAAATATTATAAATGCTACATAATAGGACTGTATTCATTTAAAGAGCATTTCATTGGCAAACAGCTAAATACTCAGGAAAATATAAATAACCTAAATTGTCTTGCCAGAGGATTTGTAATTCTTTCCAGCTACACACACCCCTGCCAGACAGCATAGCCAGGAGGGTGACACCGCACACTCAGATACAGTTAGGACTTGTTCACACTAGGAGCATCAAGCTGCACTGAGAAGTATTGATCAACGCAGGCTCAACACAAGGGCACTAGAACTATGTCCTGTTCACACCATACATGTGCAGTAAGTAGTCTGGGTTGCAGGTCTGAATACGAAATGGTTGTTACCACATTTCAGTGCACCACAGTTGCTGTGCGAAGAGTAACATTTCGATGTTGCACCCTCCTAGGTAGGTGCTAGAAGAGAGTATAGTTTTGGGTCTTTCTGCCTAACAGGAGGATGGTTAGGCAAATTTAGAATGCTCTCTGTCTACCAGGGATCAGGATCTATTAGTGAGTTCTGCTCATGGTGCCCAGGTGCAGCTCAGCTTGTCTGAATGTTTCACAATGGTCCAATAGGAAGGGATATTGGACAGAGTGAGGGCACAGGCATTGTTACACCCCTGGCTATTGGCAGAGGAAAGTACCTCATTGCATGCTGGGTGACTGTATAAATGCCAAGGGCACATGTGTTTGAGGCCTTCAGCTGGAGAGCGGGGTCCTGGAGGGAGGGGGCAGCTGCCCATCCTTTGTAGAAGTTGCCATGTGGCCTTGGGTAGTCGACCTAAGGGCCTGAAAGCCAGAGAGAAGCTGAACCCAGAGATCCTGCAGAGCTGACTGGAAGGGAGAGACCAGAAAGGATCTGATTCTGCCCACTGTGAGTATAAATCTGTGTTGTGGGTCCTGTCCTTTGAGGGCCACCCCTTCAGCTAGAAGAGTCAGTGGATGGCTGTCAGTAAAGGGGATGCTAGAGAGTGTCCTGAAGATAAAGTAGTTGCATCAAGTCTGATGCCAGAGAGAGCAAGAAGACTTAATTCTTCCATAAATGTGGCAGTATGGTAAAAGCAGTGTGTATGCTTCCACAAGTACTCTGGTGAGGCCAAGTGAGAGTTGTCCTTATCTACTGTGAATAGTTCAGTTGGATAGGAGAAGGGAATAGTGGGATACTCCAAGTTTCATAATAAATATAAAAAAAAAAAAATACCCTGGACTGTTTATTGAGTGCTGAGTAGTTAGAACTCATGTCAGGTTTGTATTGCTGTCTGTGTCTTGATTAAAAAGATATACTCTCATGATTTGTCCTGGTGGCCAGAAAGTGTGGGAGAAATAAAAATGTTGAGTTGTCACCAGAACAGGAAAAGAGGGGAGCTCTTCCAATGGGGACACCAGTTCTGGTGACAACTGCCTAAAGGAGTAATTCCCTCACCTGACGTAATTTCCTTTTCTACAGAAAAATAAAGTAAAAACTGTGAGAAACAGATGGGAAGAAAAAAAACATTCCCTACTCTATCCAAAATTAATAAAAATGTTTTTTTTTTTGTTTTTATTTTTTACACTTAAAGAAGAATTCCAGGCATGGTATATTTTTACATAGTTACCAATGTAACTATGTACTGTATATATCATATCTCTCTGACCCCCCTTGAAGTTGGAAATCACTGAAGCAGATGCTGCTACTCCACAGTGATCTCATACATAGTTACATAGTTAGTCTGGTTGAAGAAAGACACAAGTCCATCCAGTTAAACCCACAGATGAAAAAAAAAAACACCCAAAAAAACGTATTTGGAGGTTAAATCTATTTTCCTCTAAAAATAGAGTCCTCTGTGATGACTTTAAAGTGAATAACAACACCAAGTTCCTATATGAACCCCTTATATATTTGTACATGTTGATCATATTCCCCCCTTAATCTCCTCTTCTCAAGAGAGAATAAGTTCTGTTCCTCTAATCTTTCCTCATAGCTGAGCTCCTCCATGCCTCTTATCAGTTTGGTTGCCCTTCTCTGCACTTTCTCCAGTTCCCGATATCCTTTTTGAGAACTGGTGTCCAAAAATGAACAGCAAATTCCAGATAAGGTAGGTGCTAGAGTTTTGTGAGAGCAGGAAAATTTAAGAAGGCCTTGCTTGTTTTGATTTGTGTGTGCTGGGAGTGGCCTAGAGTAGGCTGGTGACTCACAGATAGTATCACTTCTTGGTTACCTCCCTCTGGCTTTTAGAGGATTCTAAAAGAGAGGAGGGGAAGAGAGGTGAAGCTGCCTGGGGTGTTCTAAGGAGACCTAACCAATCCCCAAATTGGATTGGCACGGGGCAGGCCTCCCTAAATACTTAGAGTCAGCCCAGCTGGGGAGAAGTTGTCGGGTGGAGGAACGGAGGATGGAGTATTAGGCTGACGGGGCCTTTGAGGGCTCTCCCCATTCTGGGCGGGGTGACCTTGGGCCTGGAACTCGGGTGCAGGACGGATCCCTTCAAGAAAGCATGAAGGATATGAACAGAAGGCACAGAGAGGAGCCAGAGAGGACAGCGGGAGCTAGTACTGCCGGGCAAGTCTTCAGGAGGGAACCACCAGGGTGTGTGCAGCCAGGAGGGTTGGTGAGTGACATGTGCTATCGGGAGGACTGGAGAGGCATGCCAGAGAGTACTAAGAGGGAACAGTCAGAGCTGGGTGTGGAGCCATTGAGGATTGCAATGAAGTTGGGCAGCTGCAGCCAGGAGGGCTGGCAGGGCCTGAAAAGGGATTGCTAGGAGCAGTAGTCCATAGGACAGCTAGCACTAAAAGATTCCTATTTGTATTTTTGCTACATCAAAGGGACCTGCGTTCCTTGCTTGCAAATGGCAATTTCTACGGCCTGTCTGAGTTAGTGTTGGGCCTAACCATGTGCTGGCTGTACCTGGAAGTGAAGTGTTGTGCAGGAGAGAGAGAAAGAACAGTCTGCAAGCAAGTGTTGTGCTGGAGGAGGCTGGAGTTGTAAAGTGTATATAGTGTCCCAACTGATGAAAATACAATCAACCAATTGTTTGTTCTACTGGGCATCCCATATATTCCTATCCCTATCCAAGTTCAAATCCCTCAATAAAAATTCAAAACAACCACATGGACTGTTCATTGTCTCAAAAGTGACTGGGAAGTGAATGCCGGGCTGGGCAGGGTGACAGGTGGGCCACAACTTTCAGCAGCCCTTACGGGGGCAGCGCTACTCTAATGATTTGTACAGGGGAAAAATGATATCTCTCCTTCTGGAGTCCATACCACTCTTAATACAAGAAAGGACTTTGCTTGCTTTGAAGACTGCAGTTTGGCATTGCATGCTATTATTGAGCTCATGATCTACCACTAGCTTGTGGGTCCTGTACTGAGAGGCTTTCCTGCACTGTGAACACAGGAGGTCGGCCACTTGGCTTAGGTGCCATTCAGAGAACACTTTGTATCTTCTGAAATAATGCAAAGTGTTTTTTGATTGGATGAGGTGTAGAAGCAGGGTGGTGATGTCATGCTGAATTCCAGGTAGGGCAATTTTTACCTAGTTACATTGATCCAGTTTGGACCAATGTAAGTATGTATGTGCCATACCTGGCCGTTCCCCATGATAGCTGGAAATCATTGTAGTAGGCCAGGGATGCCCAACCAGTGGCCCCTGGGGAACACATGGCCCGCGGAGCCCTCTGATGTGGCCCGCGACCTCCTGCTGTGGGATTGAATAGAAAGAATACTGTTATTAAAGGTCAGTTTATTACTAAAATCACAGTGTATATATGGGCATATCTTTTCTGCAGTGGTTACTGGGCTGCTTTCAAACTGATTCGCAGGTGTAGAGCAGTTTACCTGCGGGTTACCTGCACTGAGCCATAGACTTCTATTATTACCTACGAGTTTGGTGAGCTTTCTGAAAGTGCACAAAACCTGCTGAATATAATAGAAGTCTATTGCAAACTGCAGGAAAGCCAAAGGTACACTGCATTGCACACGTGGTGCGGGTAAACCGCAGTGCATCAGTGTGAAAGCAGCCTTGGACCCCTTTCACACGGTCAGTCCAAACAATTGGACCTTCCATTCACCTCTAAGTAGTGGCAGACATAAACCGACTTGTGTTCTACTTCCAATACGATCTGCTAAAAAGTATTGTGGGCTGCGTCCGTGTCCGCTCTCCAAATGTAGAGTGGACACGGACATGCCATCCACCCGCTCCGCTCATTGTGGCCCGCGACCGGTTACCAAGTCGCTTAAGTGGCCCTCGCTCTTCAAAAGGTTGGGCACCCCTGTAGTAGGCACTGTTTCTACAGTGATCTACACTAGCTTTGGTGTCCTGCGCTGAATGGCTTCCCGCTGCTTACTGAACACAGAAGATGACTTGCTTGGCACGGGCCCCATTAAGGGCACACTTAAGGAATGCAAAGTGTTCTCTGATTGGACGAGGTGAAGAGGCAGTGCGGTGGGGTCACCATCTTAACCTTGTTTAATCAAAAAAAACATTAGCATTGATTGAGAAAATGCTACTTGTTCCCTGAATGTTGCCCGCTGTTGAGGGAATGGTCTCCTGTGTTCACAATTTGGCATGGGAGCCGAAGGCTAGAGGAGATCATGGAGTAGCGATGTCTACTACAGTGATTTCCAGCCACAGGTATGATACATACATACTTGCATTGGTCCTAATTGGACCAATGTAACTATGTATACATTGCCATACCTGGAATTCACCCTACCCTTTGGCTCTGTCTCTATTGTCTGTAATATAACATGTTCTCTTTAAGAAAATCATTCCTGTCTGGACCTAGTCATTTGAAAAGAAAAGACTTCTGGCTGGGATTACAGAGAGCCCAAAACACACAACACTGACCTCACTCCACTTATACATCATGATATCAAATGTACTTGGGGGTCTTAACAAGCACTATTTACAGCCTGAGCACTTGAGCCTGGCTGGTATCATACATCAAACGGCCTAATCCTTGTACAGCCGGCGTACTGCTCAAGCACACGGCGGTGAATACCCAGGCCTCACTTATAATGAGGGGGATAAAATACAAGTATACAGATCAGTTCCCCCGGGACCCCCATCAAGTCTCCGCTAGTCAAATTATCTGGGAAGAACTATTATGTTACCGACACCATCAGAATTAACATTGCTTGACAGCTCGATCGCCAATGCCTAGAGCAATGGTACAAAGTTTCTACCTTCTCCACTATGCTTCCTCAACCCCTAGTGACCAGCTACTGACTATCCGTTGGTTAAGAAGTATTTAAGACTATTTTCTCACATGGGATTATTTAATAAGAGCAAAGATAACATGCAAAAGGCTCAAATCACAAAGCTGTAATACAAGGATAAGGATCTTTATTTTAGCCATGTGACTGTAATTTTCAAATCTCATTGGACTCCACTTAAAATAACCGTCACTTTTTTTTTAAAACAAACATCCTTATCCTGCTGTGTTATCATTGTGAATTGAGCCAAAAGTGTGGTAACCCATAGTATTAGTAAGCAATCAAATTTTGGGATGCTGTAGCCAACTTAGTGAAAGGTAAATCTGGTTGCTGTGGGTTACTTATTTCTGTACATACAGTACATCACAAAAGTGGGTACACCCCTCACATTTTTGTAAATATTTTATTATATCTTTTCATGTGACAACACTGAAGAAATTACACTTTGCTACAATGTAAAGTAGTGAGTGTACAGCTTGTATAACAGTGTAAATTTGTTGTCCCCTCAAAATAACTCACCACACAGCCATTAATGTCTAAACCGCTGGCAACAAAAGTGAGTAAACCCCTATGAGCCCTTTTACACTACGCCGCCTAGGGCATCAGTCGTTTATATTTCAATGGGGAGCAGTGGTGAGTTCACCGCTCCTTCACCGCTCCAAAGAAGCTGCTGGCAGGACTTTTTCTGCCCTGCCAGCGCACTGCTCCAGTGTGAAAGCCCTCAGGCTTTCACACTGGAGTGAATGGAGCCGCTTTTTTCAGGCGCTATGCAGGCGCTATTTTTAGCGCTGTAGTGCCTGAAAAACTCTGACAATGTGAAAGGGGTCTAAGTGATTTCCCCTCACTTCCTGTCTCATAGCCAAACAGGAAGTGAGAGGAAATACCTGCAAATTAAGGGAATTCCTTGGGGACCCCCCAGGTCACCAGAACTAGTGTCCCCATTGGAAGATTTCCCCTCTATCACTTTTCTGGGGACACCCCAAAATTTGGGTTTTCTTTTACTTTCACTTTCAATGATAATGGTAAACATGACAAACAGAGAGGGTAAATCTCCTTAACGGGGGGCACAGACAGCAATAAAAACCTAATAGGTGTTCTAATCCCTCTCCACTCTATCCAAAACTAAACAAAAAATTTTGCCTTTAGTTATACTTTAACATGTATGTAAGCCAGTGGCGGCGCTGCCTCTATGTGCTCGGCCCCTAATCTACATGCAGGACACTGGACACATGGATTTCAATGGGGTTTTTTTTGTTTGTTTTTTAAGCACAAGATTAGAGCCTGAGGCTCTAAATGGCTTCAAAAAATGGTGGGCTCGGGGTGCAGAGCACTGCGCCCTGAGCCCATCTAGCTGTGTGACAATAGCGAATTTAATATTTGCTATTGTCTTCCTGATTCTCCTACTGGCCAATCAAGAAGCGGGTCCTGAGACCCGATTGGCCAGGGAGTCTTAGGACCCCCTCCCAATTGGGTCTCAGGACCAACTTCCTGTTCCTGTTCGGAGGATAACCACGTCTGTTCGGCTGGGAGAAGCCCCGGTTCTTCCCTCTGTTGGAGCAAGCAGCAGCAGCCCTACCCCTCGTCCTCGATCCTTGGACTGGAAGGCGGCCTTACTTACATCTCCCAGGGAAACCAACCAGGTCTGGGGACCCACTTACTGTTTGGCCGGGAGGAGAAGCACAGGCCCCGGAGCAAGTAGCTAACAATGTTAGGGCCCTTTGTTCTCTTAAAAAAAACATGCAATGCATTTTGTTATACAGGCGGTCCCCTAGTTACAAACATCCCCCTTACAAACGACTCCTACTTACAAAGAGAGAGACAACAGGAAGTGAGAGGAAATCCACCCCTAGGAAGGTAAATTCACTCCTGTAAGGGTTATTATGGGAAAAAGGTGTCTCCACTGATGCTTTAGCACCAAGGCCATAGCTCCCAACTGTCCCTGATTTCGAGGGACTATCCACAATTCGGAGCAATGTCCCTCTGTCCCTCTTTCCTCCTCATTTGTCCTCATTTTGGTCTGATCTATATAGATGTATAAAAAAATGCACTTTTTATCCATCAAAAAGTGTTTTCCAGTGCTAAACCTTTCATCTGATTTCTAAATTGCTACATTTGTAAATTCTAAAAGCCAATATAAAGGAATAGTAGTGATAAAAAAAGCACTTGTGGGTTGAACCAATCTTTTATTTATTTTTTCGACTTGGATACATTCAGCCTGCCCATAGGGGTTCGAATCTTGTCCGGTTCAGCAGGGATTCGAACCATCTATGACTTTACAGAAAGCTTAAGAGAATTGGTGTGATGCTGCTGGCTCTGCCAAGTGATGATAGCCCTGGAACTCTGCAGTCACCATCACATGGGAGGTCAATAAGCCACAGCTCACGGAACCCCTGGCAACATCTGGAGGAACTGGTAGGCTGTAATATATTACATTTTTATTCTTAGTGTTAGACTTTATGTTCCTTTGTAAAAGCCAATAACTTATATTTTCTTTTTTCAGAGATTATTAATTAAGTAGAGAATTGGTGCTAAGAACATACTAGTGCAAAGTGCATTAGGGTACAGTGACCAATTAGAAACCTGTTCTCAAAATAGACTGTTAAAACATCTGGCTGCTATGGTTTCTGATGGGTTTTAGATCATCATTACTGTTTTTTAACCGTGTCATTAAATAAGCCCATGAAAAATGAAAGGCTCATTCCAGCCAAAATGAATATATTAGTGTACAGCTATGTTATTTCTGTTGTATGGTCCTATGAGGTAGGTCAGCTCATTGACACAATTGGACATTATTTTTCTTCCTGATGTATACTGATTTCTGAAGTTTCAGTGTATCTGAACCCAAGACAAAGCTGTAATATATTGTAACTTACCTATCATTAGATGTGGTGGCTGCATTTGTTTTCTATTTTCAGACTTTTCACCCTTATATTCACCTGGTGAGCCTGGCACTAACACACTTCCTCTCCTACGATGACAATGCTCTTTCATTTTCACTTTAGGACATTAAGTGCAGGAAGAATTACTCCCCTTTCTCTTGATAAGAATATAGGTGTAGTGTGTTCTTTAGTTAAAGTGGTTATACAGGCAAAAGAATAAATAAATACTCCTACATAAGTTGTAACAGTGTATCTGTAGCACTCTCTTCTCTACAGCCATTCAAAAAGCTTGTCTTAGCTGTCAGAAAAAGGAGGTGGAGATCTGATGTTACACTCTGCAGAGCTCAGTGAGGAGACCTCTGAGAGCTGATTGGAGGGGACAGACACCCCCCCCCCCTGCACACAGCACACAGGAATAGACCTGAGACTGTCAATCACATGCTGTGTGCTGGGGCTCCCACCCCTGAAACTTTTTTACCTCTTGGTGTCAGGAAAACTTGTCAGACATGACTTATGCTGATAGCAGAGGAATGAGGTAACAGACAGAAATGACACTTAGTTCTCTGGATTGAGAATACTCCCCAGTAAGGACATGCCATATGCGAACACGCCGGACCCCATCCTTACTCCCCAGATAGCAAGCAACTGTGCTGCAAGTTTGAAAATGACTTGCTAAGCTATTGCTAGACTTTCCAGGCCTCACAAGTTTGTTGCACAATTGCACCATGTCCGCATTCCATGACTCCAGTCAACTTTCTTTGCAAACATTCTGCAAGTCTGCTGCAAAGTCTGGTTCAGTTATGTTGTGCAATAGTCATCCCCCCACAGGGGTCACTGTGGCTGAATTTTCATGCTGTAGACTTGCAGAGCTCTTGCTGTAGACTCAGCACTGCAACTTTGCTCATGCTCGAGACTTGCCACGGAAATTTGCTACAAACTGGAAAAGTGTCAACTAGAACTTGTGCTTCAGGTGTTCTGCAAGTGTACAACATGCCAGTGAAAATGTGCAGCAACTTAACAGACTTACAATTTAACACTGCCACAAATGTGTGGCTCGTTATCCTTGCTATTTGGGTCACTATGCACATTAATGCATTCTCTGATGTCCATCCTGGTGGTGTGAGGCTCCCAGGGATACTGCCACGTGGGTCCTTTTATACCCCTCCCCGTTGCGTCAGGCGTGACGCTGAGCCATAATGATGCAACGCGGGCGTAAAGGGGTGGGGCTGTGTGACGAGGAGGACATCCCAGATCCCAAGCCGTGCCACGGACTGCAGAAAACGCCTTTGAGCAAAGAGGGAGCCAACCGCAGCCACACCCCTGGGGGTGGGATCCTTAGAGAGACTCCCTCACGCTCAAAGGTCAATATGCCACAGAACATGACACAGCAGGAAGCCGGAGCCCCCAAGCCAAATGTGGTCACTCAATGCGGGCGTGCACGGGTGCCCCCCATGAATTTAAGGAGAGCCTAAAGAACCTATCCCCACATAGTGGGGATGGCTCCATGAACAACCTTGGGCATCCAGACGGGGACCCACATGGCGAATGGGCAAACGGGCTAAGCGGGGCGGAGCTCCACAGGTGTCACTCCAATTGAGAAAAAAAAAACCTGAAGAACTGGGTCCTGTTAAAGCTGAATTTCTAGCTTAATTCAACGACCATGGATACAACAATGATAAAGTGAATAACGCGATTAAACCTTTGTCTGTATAAGAATATAAACGTACGATAACAGTGCGAAAAGGATAAACAATTACAATTTATTTATATAGTAAAGAAACATAATAAAGAAACATTTTAGATTACCCAACCTAGTATAGAGATGTTATAAATGCCATGTGTTTACAAAGATAATGCAGAAAGGGGATATAATTACAATGGACATACACAGGCTGTTACTTAAATCTTTAGGCAAAATCTTAATATAGAAGAATAGTCGGGAAGAGTAAAGAGAGAGAGATAGAGAGGGAGAGAGAGAGATAAGGGAATACATTACCCCGGCAGCTTAAATGTCCAGACAATCAGGCTAAGAGAGCCTGAGCATCCAGCTCTAGACTTATTTATATGCCAAAAATGCCCCTTCCCCAGTCTCAATGTTCATTGGCTCCCGGGGGTCTTTGGGCTAGCTCAGTGATTGGTCCTTTTCTAAAGGCAAAACTCCTGTTGTCAGGTAGTCTCCAAGATTTATGAGTCACCAGTTCTACCTAGGTCTGACATTAGTATGTTAATGACCCCTGGGGATAAGGAGCCATCTATTGTAAGAGAACAAGGGATATTCAATTAACACCTGGGCACAGTCAATCTATGGATTAACGAACCAATGTCCTAGAGAAAAAATCTAGCTTGCCTGTCATAAAAATATATATGAATATATATACACATATTTATATATATATATATATATACACATGCACATATATACACATCCGATGGGGCATGGCAATCCAATTCCATTTTAAATATTCAAAATCTCCAACACAGTCCCAGGGTCCAGCCCTCCAAGAGGACTTTAACTAGGGGTGCAACGGATCAAAAAACTCACGGATCGGATCGATCCTCGGATCAGGAGTCACGGATCGGATCATTTTTCGGATCAGCAAATAATAATTGAATTTGCAAAAACCTGTGAAAATTCCGCCACCATATAGTCCCCACTGTAATATCCACGTCATCTCCCCCACTGTAATATCCACGTCCTCTCCCCCCACTGTAATATCCACGTCCTCTCCCCCCACTGTAATATCCACGTCCTCTCCCCCCACTGTAATATCCACGTCCTCTCCCCCCACTGTAATATCCACGTCATCTCCCCCCACTGTAATATCCACGTCATCTCCCCCCACTGTAATATCCACGTCATCTCCCCCCACTGTAATATCCACGTCATCTCCCCCACTGTAATATCCACGTCATCTCCCCCCACTGTAATATCCACGTCATCTCCCCCCACTGTAATATCCACGTCATCTCCCCCCACTGTAATATCCACGTCATCTCCCCCACTGTAATATCCACGTCATCTCCCCCACTGTAATATCCACGTCATCTCCCCCACTGTAATATCCACATCCTCTCCCCCACTGTAATATTGGCTGGGTATCGCAGAGTATTGGCTGGGTATCGCAGAGTATTGGCTGGGTATCGCAGAGTATTGGCTGGGTATCGCAGAGTATTGGCTGGGTATCGGCTGGGTAATGCAGAGTATTGGCTGGGTAATGCAGAGTATCGCAGAGTATTGGCTGGGTAATGCAGAGTATCGCAGAGTATTGGCTGGGTAATGCAGAGTATCGCAGAGTATCGGCTGGGTAATGCAGAGTATCGCAGAGTATCGGCTGGGTAATGCAGAGTATCGCAGAGTATCGGCTGGGTAATGCAGAGTATCGCAGAGTATCGGCTGGGTAATGCAGAGTACTGGCTGGGTAATGCAGAGTATCGCAGAGTACATTGGCTGGGTAATGCAGAGTGCATTGGCTGGGTAATGCAGAGTACATTGGCTGGGTAATGCAGAGTACATTGGCTGGGTAATGCAGAGTACATTGGCTGGGTAATGCAGTTTGTTTACAAGTGATCGCTCCGTCATTTGATGGAGCGATCACATTGTAAACAGTGGCCGGGTGTACCAAGATGGCCGCCGCTCCGGAGCTAGGCCGAAGCCGCGGCCTTTCCTAAGGCCGCCGGGTGTACCAAGATGGCCGCCGACGCTCCGGAGCTAGGCCGAAGCCGCGGCCTTTCCTAAGGCCGAGGCCCGCGGAGCGCTCCGCGGATCGCGGGGTGTGCCAATCCGAACGGGGTGACCCGTTCGGATCACGGATCGGCGACGATCCGTTGCACCCCTAACTTTAACTGTGACCAACACCTTAGACACTGGCAAAAAACTAAGGCACTAGGGAGGCAACCTTCTGTCTTGGGTGTGCCAGTGTCCATCACTTGAAGGTGGCCTATAACCCACATAGTAATTACTATGCTGCTCTGTGTCCTGTGATGTACGATAAAGAAAATGGTGTATCCAACCCTATGCAGGTTTATGAAATTAGCTAGACCTCGCCAAGTGCATTGGTGCAATCATGAATAATTACATATCCAAACAATGTCCCAAAGTACAACAACATAAAAATACATAACATCAAAAAAGCTATACAATATACATATTTCCCTCTGCACAAAGGGAAAGCATATTAAAAAAGTAGTAATTGTACAGTCTGGAAATTGACGGACACACTCCAAAATGACAACCAAAGAAAGAGAGAGTGATGGCATATAGAGAGCCCATACAGGGCCCAAGGAAGGGTCAAGTCAGTGTGATAGAGGTCAAGTATTGGTTGAATGAGCGATTACAGGAACAGTTTGTAACTGATTACCTCATTCAATCCTGTGTATGTTGGATAGTGTATATGGAGGTTTCCTAGTTGAGTGTGTTGGTTTTCTTTGTTTTTCTCTGTTGGTTGAACTTGATGGACTTGTGTCTTTTGTCAATCAGATGAACTAAGTAACTATGTATTAGAATGCTGAGAAATTTTCTAACCTTTGCTCCCCCCTCTCCAGCCTAAACCAAAGAAAAGTTTTGTTTAATGTTCCCCTTTAAGGCTCGATTCACACTAACGCGTTTTTTGATGCATTTTGCAGAAATGCAGGGAAATTTTTTGAACAGGTTCCTATGGAACATGTTCACATCAATGCATTTTTGTGCCTCTGCGTTTTTGGAAAGGGTCTGGGACTTTTTTTCATGCAAAATGCAGCGTTTTGTATGTAATAGAAGTCAATGGACCCGCATCCAATGCGATTTGCATTTTGCGTTTTTTTTTTTTTTTTTTTATTTGTATTTTTTTACACTGTATATAGCTGGTTGCTAAGCAACCACAGTGTAAAAAAAAAAAGTAAATAAAAAAAAAAAAAATGCAAAACGCGGCAAAATCGCAGTAAAAACGCGTGTCCAAAAACGCGGCAAGCACCGCAAAAAGCACTGCAAAAACGCTCAAAAGCAAAATGCATAGATGTGAATCGAGCCTGAAAGGGAACTTGTTTTAGACTTTTTACCAAATTTTTGGTACTTTTTCTAGCTCCAGCTCTCTTCCTAGCATCTCCTTTGTTTTTTAAGCCTACCCCTTTAAGAACCTAACCTCCTAGCATTACACTAGGGACTTGGGTGATGTCCTTGTGAACTTTGGGCTGCCTATGAAGCTGTCCTGATTTGACATTTTAAAACACTGGGAGGAAGGCTTTAAGGGTAGGTATATGCCAACCCACCTATGAAATCATGATTTAGCTGGGCAGTCGCTAGTGAAGCCGGATCAGGAATCAAATTAAACAATGAAAACACAGACTGCTGACTGTCTGTATTCTGCAAATATTTATTTTAGGCTAAGGATCCATCTTCTCTTCCAACATAATAGCTGTGCATAAACACAGAACAAAGCCTTTTCTTCTAAGTCTCTAAAGACGCTAATTATGTTGGCCCAACAAACGTTCCGCAATTACAATCAGGCCATTCTTTACAAGATCCGTTGAGCGAGCGCTGAGCGGGGTTTGGGTCAGATGGCATTAAACCCTAAGGGCTGTGACATATAATTGGGCATATGAAGTCAGACGCTGATTTGTGTTGAGATGCTGATTTGAAACAGAGATATGTATCTGCATTACAGATAAGCCAATGTTGCAGCTTCCAAAAGTCATGAGCCATGGCGTCATGGATCCCAACAATGTACCGCTGATGATTAATACTGCATGCATGCAGAAACTTGGCCTAGAAGAACTCATGTATCTGCGCTTCCAAACTAAAGTCTATTGCCCATCTTACTGTCTTTGATGCTCTGGCCAAATTAAAGGAACAGCTCCAGGTAAATAGATAGAAGCACCAATCAGTTTTTTTTTTTTTATTTACATTTATGTGTTTATATATATATATATATATATATATATATATATATATATATATAATATATACAGTGGTGTGAAAAAGTGTTTGCCCCCTTCCTCATTTCCTGTTCCTTTGCATGTTTGTCACACTTAAGTGTTTCGGAACATCAAACCAATTTAAACAATAGTCAAGGACAACACAAGTAAACACAAAATGCAATTTGTAAATGAAGGTGTTTATTATTAAAGGTGAAAAAAAAATCCAAACCATCATGGCCCTGTGTGAAAAAGTGATTGCCCCCTAAACCTAATAACTGGTTGGGCCACCCTTAGCAGCAACAACTGCAACCAAGCGTTTGCGATAACGTGCAATGAGGCTTTTACAGCGTCCTGGAGGAATTTTGGCCCACTCATCTTTGCAGAATTGTCCTAATTCAGTTACATTAGAGGGTTTTTTCGAGCATGAACGGCCTTTTTAAGGTCATACCACAACATCTCAATAGGATTCAGGTCAGGACTTTGGCTAGGCCACTCCAAAGTCTTCATTTTGTTTTTCTTCAACCATTCGGTGGTGGACTTGCTGGTGTGTTTAGGATCATTGTCCTGCTGCAGAACCCAAGTTCGTTTCAGCTTGAGTACACGATCAGATGGTCGGACATTCTCCTTCAGGATCTCTTGGTAGACAGCAGAATTCATAGTTCCTTTTATCACGGCAAGTCTTCCAGGTCCTGAAGCAGCAAAACAGCCCCAGACCATCACACTACCACCACCATATTTTACTGTTGGTATAATGTTCTTTTTCTGAAATGCAGTGTTCCTTCTACGCCAGATATACTTGGACACACACCTTCCAAAGAGTTCCACTTTTGTCTCATCGGTCCACAGAATGTTGTCCCAAAAGTCTTGGGGATTATCAAGATGTGTTGTGGAGAAATTGAGAGGAGCTTTGATGTTCTTTTTGCTCAGCAGTGGTTTTCTCCTTGGAACTCTGCCATGCAGGCCATTTTTGCCCAGTCTTTTCCTGATGGTGGAGGCATGAACGCTGACCTTAACTGAGGCAAGTGAGGCCTGCAGTTCCTTGGACGTTGTTGTGGGGTCTTTTGTGACCTCTTGGATGAGTCGTCGCTGCGCTCTTGGGGTAATTTTGGGCGGCCGGCCACTCCTGGGAAGGTTCACCACTGTTCCATGTCTTCGCCATTTGTGGATAATGGCTCTCACTGTGGTTCGCTGAAAATCCCAAAGCTTTGGAAATGGCTTTATAACCCTTTCCAGACTGATAGATCTCAATTACTTTCTTTCTCAATTGTTCCTGAATTTCTTTGGGTCTCGGCATGATGTGTAGCTTTTAAGGATCTTCTGGTGGACCTTACTGTGTCAAGCAGCTCCTATTTAAGTGATGCCTTGATTGTGAACAGGTGTGGCAATAATCAGGCCTGGGTGTGGCTAGAGAAATTGAACTCAGGTGTGGACAACCACAGTTATAGTATGTTTTAACAAGGGGGGCAATCACTTTTTCACACAGGGCCATGATGGTTTGGATTTTTTTTCACCTTTAATAATAAACACCTTCATTTACAAATTGCATTTTGTGTTTACTTGTGTTGTCCTTGACTATTGTTTAAATTGGTTTGATGTTCCGAAACACTTAAGTGTGACAAACATGCAAAGGAACAGGAAATGAGGAAGGGGGCAAACACTTTTTCACACCACTGTATATACATATACACACACACACAGTATATATATATATATATATATATATATATATATATATATATATATATTTTATATATTTTTGCATATACTGTGTGTGTATATATATATATATATATATACACACACACACACACAGGGCTTTTTTTCATCAGGAATGTGGGGGAACCCAGTTCCAGCAGCTCCGGCTCTGAATGTGTGTAATGGCAAGGGGTGGTGGGGTGTACTGGTGGGTCTATTGATGTTGGCTGCTGGGGGATCTATTGTTGCTGGTGGGGATCTATATTTACAGGGGGGTAGTCTGTTGTTGCTGGGGAGGTCAGTTGTCGCTGGTGGGGATCTATTGTTGCTGGGGAACTCTTATGCTACTGGGAGACAATTGTTTCTGGGAGACATCTACTGTTGAGGGAGAGGTCTATTGTTGGTAGTTGTTCAGAGTCTATTGTTGCTGGGGGTGCTCCATTGTTGCTGGCTAAATGGGATCTATTTTACTTCCCATCATTAATAAATTACATACAAATTACTTAGCACCACAAATTGATACTTGATTCTGTATCCATTACTGAGAGGTGGGTAGGGGGTGGAACCAAGGAATGGTGCTCGGAGGTGGGTAGGGAGTGGAACCAAGGAATGGTGCTCGGAGGTGGGTAGGGAGTGGAACCAAGGAATGGTGCTCGGAGGTGGGTAGGGAGTGGAACCAAGGAATGGTGCTCGGAGGTGGGTAGGGAGTGGAACCAAGGAATGGTGCTCGGAGGTGGGTAGGGGTGGAACCAAGGAATGGTGCTCGGAGGTGGGTAGGGGATGGACACAAGAGGTGACTTGGAAGGAGGGAGTTCCTGCACCTATTCTCTGAGAAAAAGAGCCCTGTATACACAGTATATGCAAATTTATTGTGTGTGTGTGTATATATATATATATATATATATATATATATATATATATATATATATATATACACACACACACACACATTTATATATATATATTGCAAATCAGTTGTGCTCTTAAAGCGCAACGCCACCCAGAAAACAACATTCCCCCCGGGGATCTATGTACATTGCAATGATTTTGACAAACTTTGTTGCAGATTGCTACAGTGCCTTGAAAAAGTATTCATACCCCTTGCAATTTTCCACATTTTGTCATGTTACAACCAAAATCGTAAATGTGTTTTTAGGGGTTTTATGTGACCAACACAAAGTGGCACATAATTGTGAAGTGGAAGGAAAACGATAAATGGTTTTCAACATTTTATACAAATAAATACCTAAAAAGTGTGGGGTGCATTTGTATTCAGCCCCCCTAATTCAATACTTTGTAGAACCACCTTTCTCTGCAATTACAGCTGCAAGTCTTTTTGGGGATGTCTCTACCAGCTTTGCACATCTAGAGAGTGACACTGTTGTCCATATAGCTCAAGCTCTGTCAGATTTGATGGAGAGCGTCTGTAAACAGCAATTTTCAAGTCTTTCCACAGATTCTCAGTTGGATTTAGGTCTGGACTTTTACTGGGTCATTCTAACACATGAATATGCTTTGATTTAAACCATTCCATTGTAGCTCTGGCTGTATGTTTTAGAGTCATTTGTCCTGCTGGAAGGTGAACCTCCATCCCAGTCTCAAGTCTTTTGCAGACTAATGCCGTGTACACACAAGCGTTTTCTCTGACGGAATTCCGCTCAAGCTGTCTTGCATACACACAGTCACACCAAAGTCCGACTGTCAAGAACGCGGTGACGTACAGCACGTACGACGGGACTAGAAAACGTAAGTAGCCAATAGCTTCCGTCTCGTACTTGCTTCAGAGCATGCGTCGTTTTTGGTACGTTGGCACAGCATACAGACGAGCGGTTTTCCCGATAGGAATTGGTTCCGTCATAAAAATTAAGAACATGTTCTCTTTCTAGGTCCGTCAGAATTTTTGACGTAAAAAGTCCGATGGGGCATACACATGATCGGAATATACGATTAAAAGCTCCCGTCTGACTTTTTCTGTCGGAAATTCCGCTCGTGTGTACATGGCATTTCTTCTAAGACTGCCCTGTATTTGGCTCCATCCATCTTCCCATCAACTCTGACCAGCTTCCCTGTCCCTGCTGAAGAAAAGCATCCCCACAACATGATGCTGCCACCACCATGTTTCACGGTGGGAATGGTGTGTTCAGGGGGATGTGCAGTGTTAGTTTTCTGCCACACAAAGTGTAACCTTGTGTTAATCCGAAGAAGTCACGGTTTGTTCCTCTGTGCCTCTGTTCTGAGTGAGTCTAATGGGAGTGGTTTCATAATTATCAACCAGCTGCTGCAGCTGCAGGGGTCTAATGAGGTGAACTTCAGGGTCTGCATCTCTTTAGACGTGATTTCCTATTGGGAGTATCTTACCAATAGTTACATTTTTGTTGCAGGGAATGCCAAAAGTTTGACTTATCTTAGTGTAGACTTCTGGGAAAATCAGTGAGCCAATCACACAAGCAGGAAATTATGTTTCTGGGGGGCGTTCTGTACACATTCTGAAGCCATATTGCATTTTATAGAAATTACAGTGGCTGCAGATTGAAAAGGAAAGGTCATTTTTAATAACATTCAATTACAATATGACTTGTGTCGCAATTGTATATGCAATAGTTTTTTTTTTATTTGCTATTTTTTTTTTTTTTTTCATGAAAGTGGAGTTACCCTTCAAATATATCACCAACAATGAATAATAATGCATTATAAAGTGATTTCACAACACCTGTTCATATCAATATATAACAAAAAAACGCAGCACAATTTCAATAATCAATAAATAAATTAACTGTGCTAGCAATAATGCAGATAAAAAATGATAATAAAAGTCTGCAATAATAGAGTGCTATTGCACCACTTTGTTCAAAGTGCAGAATAATTCAGCATAAAACTCTTGTGCCATTTGTGTTCCACCACCAATAACGAAATGGTCGCTCACCTTCAGTATATGACCCCTGAATTAACAGATAGGTCAGAAAGGCATAATCCTGCTTAAAATCTCCAGGCTCCTCTCTCTCTTCACCACAGAAGACTATAGTGTTCTCTGCTTTAAAATGTATTAATCCCCATGCATGATAAAATGGATGAGATGTAGGCAAAGCGCATGTAAATACACTGGTCTGCTGACAGAAAGATGGCTGCGGGATGACGTCACAGATGAGGCTTGTATATATATATATATATATATATATATATATATATATATATATATATATATATATTATACACACACAATAACTAAAACCTCATATAAGCATTAACATGGTTTTATATTTTTATATAGTTTTTTTATATATATGTTTTTTTATATTTAATATGAATTTAAGACGTTATTTTCATTATTTTTACATCAGCAGCATTCATTAAATAATAACTGGTGATCCTTCCATGAAGGTCCACATTCAGGGACTTCCTGTTTTAGAGTCACAACCTCTGTCCCTGGCTCCCAACTGTGCTCCTGGGTTGTCACCCTGTCCAATGAGTGATGGAGGCTACAAGTAAACCTTTCAAAACAAATTGGACAGGCCTGGTCCACTGTTGTTACCATCAGGAAACCCACCCTTGAAAAAGCCATGGAGCCCTTGCTGGATTGTATCAAAAAGGCTGCAGAGATCAGCAGCACTAACATATAAGGAAGGATGAAAACAAGTAATTTGTTAATGGTATTTATTATACCCCTATTTTTTTTTTAAACATCCCCCCCTTTTTTTTTTGTGTGTGTATATATATATATATATATATATATATATATATATATATATATATATATATATATATATATTATATATTTATATTATATATATATATATATATAGTTATATTTTTATGTTTATATATTTTTTTGAATTTTTTTTTGTATTATTATTTCCTTTTTTTTATTTGTGTATATGTGATATTTTTCATTTTTGTAAAATTATATTGTAGAAAATAATAAAAAGATATTGTATTTTTAAAAAAGGCAGTTCTTAAACATACACAGTGCTTAAACAAACTAAATGTCATTCAGTTCGGAGTTTCATCCACTTTAAATTACTCCACCAGCCACATTTTTTTTTCGTGTCAGAAAATGGTGGAAAGAGTTAAAATATATACAGCTTTTAATTTCTGTTACCCCACTGGGGAGAGTTTCCCACACTTGATGTCTTTGTAATACCATTAACAAAAACTTAGAGGCACAGTCTATAAAATGTCAAAACATTTGAAAAAAAAAAAAAAGGGCAAAAGTTTTAACCTTTTTTGCACTAAAAATGTGTTTGTTTTTTGGCCTACGTCCCCCTGGAAATTTCCCAGCGATTCATGTTCTGGAAATCTCAGGATACAGATGGCAATGAAAACCTGACAGAGGCTCTAAGCCTTTCCTGCTCTATCCAATCAAGAAGAAAGTTTATACTAGATTCTAGACTATACTAGACTATACTAGATTATACTAGAATCATTTTTAGCCAGCCCAGCAGGGACAGCAATAAAATATAACAGAGGTTCTAGCCCTTCCCAACTTACCAGTCTCGATGGACACACAGTAAGTGACAATTATATTGAACAGAGGTGCTAATCACTCCGTCTAAAAGAAATGGCTTGACCCCTTTAAGAAAGATTTAGGCAACAATTAAAGTATACCAGTGAACTGCTAATACAATCTACTGCATGTGATATAAAGTAAAAACAAGTCCACTTACTTTTATTCTGAACTTTATTAGAGCTACTGCATCCAAATACTATATCCCTCCTGCAGGACTGCAGCATCTTGTCACATGATTCTGGGCTGTTGATCTTTCTTCTGGAGAGGATAGTCACCTGTACAGGGTGACTTACAATTTTAGTGTGCATAGTCCAGACTTTATCCATCATTCCAGATGTTTTATTGTTCCCTATGAATTTTGCACGTCGGAATTGGTACAGGCGATCGGAATGTCGGAATCAGCAAACTTTTTCCCACTGAAAAATAGAGAACCTGCTCTCAATCTTTTGCTGGCGGAAATTCCGCCAGCAAAAGTCCGATGGAGCATAATGGTCCGAAAGGAGATATGATCGGATTGGCCATCAGGGGGAGGAGGGAAGAGACGTAGGGGAAGCGAGAGAGAAGCCGCTCAGATCGCTGCCCATGAGGTGGTGGTAAGTGCGGGGCCCAAATACCGGCAGCCCCCCCCCCCAAAAAAAAAACACCAGTCGCCGCTGCCAAACATAGTTGAAGTACAAAGAGAAATGTAACGTATGGCAGGGATTTTAAGGGCCCCATATCAAACAAAAAAGTTTTAAAACGTTTAACACAGCTTCATTTATCCACAGATAAAGGCCTTTGGCACAGGACCTTTCCTGCCTTCACCTTAGTCAAACATATCTGGAGACTCTCTGCTATGTTACTGTTGAGGACTTGCCTGGCTGACGTCCCTTTGGTTCCTGATCCTGTTCTGCTGCCTCTGACTACGCTCATCTCTGGCTTCCTGATTTACTGGCTTGTCTGACTACCCGCTTTGGCTTCCAAACCCTGACTATGTTTTGACTACGTTTACTGTTCTGCACCATTTTTACCATTATATTAAAAGGTGTGATTTTTACTGCATTTTCTGTCTGTACACGCGGTCGGAAATTCCGACCACAAAATCCGTCTGATTTTTTCCGACGGATTTTGTCCGACACTGGTGTTGCATACACACGGTTGGACAAAGTTGGTTGGAAAATCTGATCATTGTGAACGTGGTGACGTTCGTTGCGTACGACGGAACTACGTAGAGGCTAGTAGCCAATAGCTTTGGTCTTGTAATGTGATCTGAGCATGTGTGGCATTTGTCCGTCTGAATTCGCTACACACGATTGGAAAAAGTCTGATCGGACTTTGTTGTCGGAAAATTTGAGAGCAGAATCTCAAATTTTTTCCAACGGAAAAAGTCCGATGGAGCCCACACACGGTCGGATTTTCCGACAACATGGTCCGATAGGACCTTTTCCTTCGGAAATTCCGACCGTGTGTACGGGGCATTAGTCTGATTAGTGGTTTCTGAAAAGGGGGCACAGCAATACTTCTTATACAGATTGTATCATGCCCGAATTCCCAATGCATTCTTGAGACTCTCTCTTCTTCAGGGGTAATCCGATGGAAGATGGAAAAATGTAAAGACTATACATATATACAAACTCCCACATCATAGTGTAGTGGATGCAACTACTTATAAAGTAATGAAGTAAGCAATGACCAACCACCTACCAGCTCCCGATTGTCAGTAGTTGGCCGTGAGCTGATGGTTATAGCTCCATCGTAGTTCTGGAGGCACGGATTGAGCATGCTCAAGAACAACACAGTGACGCAGATATGTGACAGCTGGGCATTAATACCCATCCTCTGTACCCCTATTCTAATGTCTCTATTTCTCATTGGTGGCTTAGGTTGGCCATAGACAGGCAGATGAGAATGACAGACAGGGAAACGTTGACCTTGCCGCAAACCCCGCTGGGATCTCTGCAGTTCAAAAAAAAAGGACTGAACACTTCCATTGTTTTTTCAGTGTGGAGAGGAACAATTTGATGCCATTGTTCATTGACTTCCAACAAGCTGGATAACCCCTCTTTTTCAGGGCCATTTGCCTATCCAGTGTAAAGACACTGCATACTGTATTTCTGGTGCCTAGGCCGTCCTACAGCTCCATATAGCTACCCATATATTTGAAAGAGTGAAGGTGGTTACATGTCACTATTTGCATAAAGTAGCGCATGTGCACGGATGTATCCTAGGTGCGTCTGATACATACGTCTGTGCGCACAAATTCGTGTACATGGGCAGTTGTATGAAGCCCTAGGACATCCCGGACACCAGAGATACACATTGGGGGTTATTTACAAAAGGCTAATCCACTTTGCACTTCAAGTGCACTGAAAGTCGCTGTAGATCCGAGGGGACATGCAAGGAGAATAAAAAACAGCATTTTAGCTTGCACATGATTGGATAATAAAATCAGCAGAGCTTCCCCTCAGATTTACAGCGACTGCACTTCCAAGTGCACTTGTAGTGCAAAGTGGATTTGCCTTTCGTAAATAACCCCCAGTGTCTTTACAGTGCTCTAAGGCGACATGCACATGGGCATCATGTGCATGTCGCCTTAGAGTTCTGTACCCTTATATAATTATTATACTGCCAGGGTTATTTTATAATAATAAGAAGTGGGTAATTTCCAAACTACAACAACTTATCTTAACCAGTCAGATCTTAGTTGACTGAAGTCAGATCAGCAAGAAAGCTTCTTTTTCATTGGTTCACATCGGACTGCCTAGTGGGTTTAACATATGTAAAAACAAAAGTTAAGCTCTTCAGTCTGAGATGAGCTAACCGTGTGATGCGCCACGTTTCCATTCCATATGCCACCCCTGCCAAGGAGACCCCAACCCCTGTCCTCCTTGTCTGACATGTCTCTTCTTCCCCTCTTCCTGGAATGTCTCTCTCTCTGTCGATATCCTGATACCTTCCCTCCCTCCCCAGCAGCGAAACAGGAAAAAGTACAAGGAAGAAGAAAAAAAAAATATCAAAGTCACACATATTGATTCCAGATGTTGTGCTCGCTGCACCCCCCACCCCCCTTCCTTGCAATTTAATTAAATTCCCCCAGACAGCCAGGAGGAATTTTTTTTAATGATCAAATTTCCCTGGCTCCACTCCTAAAGTGCCCCCTCTCCCCGCCCTTCTGATAAATGGCCAACTACATTCTTCCTGAAATCACCAAAGCCAAAGACCAGGGAGGGCAGCTCCATCCCAGAATCCTCTCTAACAAAAGTTCTGGAGTCTGACAGCATCGCTTTTTCCCAGCAGACACTATTCCCTGTACCATTAACCATTTCACCCCTCTCGTTAAAGCGTTTTCCATCGGAAAGCAGAAGCCGGTGGTCTGAGTCACTATCCTGTCACCAGAAAACTATTCCAAAAAAAAAAGACTGAATGAGACCGTGCGTTTTTTTTTTTATTTAATGTGTCGCACGGACGACCCAGGCCCAAACGCTGCACGGGACGTCACTTCCTTAGGTCTGCGCTTTGAAGTCGCAAGAGCTTGTTAAACGCTCAGCAGGCAAGACCTCCGCTCACCTGGATAAGTCGTTAGAAAGGAGTTTTAAGCAATCAAAAATAACGAACAAGATCATTAGAACCTTGACACGTATAACACTTACACGTTCCTAAATTGCCTAAGGTTCACTGAAGGGTCAGACGCGCAATCCGATGGCAGATAGAAAACACCTGACCGTAATGGTCTAGAACGTATAATTAACGCTTGTGCCGCCAGGGTGAGATGGCTTTGAATACATTTCGGAAAAACAACTTAGAAGCGGCGTCACTGTCTTATTTGTCAGCGAGAAACCTAATCCTTTCCCTAATAGCGGCACACGGTAGACATTACACAAGCCTGACATCACCGGCATTTTTTATTTGCATTTAAAATATCGGCTGAGGGGGTAGTGACAACGGGCATTTGTTGAAAGGACCGGGGCGGTGGAATATCGTATGTTTTGCCGGTCAGGTACAACTCCCCGGCATGCTCTGGTGGAGCGAACTTTTTTTGAGAGGCCACCGCGTCTTGCCGATCCTTGTTCTCTCGGCAGGTCATAAACAAATCTTTCCGATCTTCAGAGCCTCGCATAAAACTCCAAACCCCCCCCCCCACCCCACTCCCAATCTGGCGCCTTTACCCTCTCTACTCAGAAATGACTTTGTGGGTTACAGAATTTAGTCGTTGGCTTATACTCTTTCAACAATTAATCATCGAGTTGTTATTTGCTGAGGCAGAGGGAAGTAGCTTCAGCTTCTTAGACCTGGCCGGAGCGTGCGGTGAAAAATGGTAAAATCTTTCATTCGTCTTTACTGGAGAGGGGGGGTGGGTGGGGGGATCTCTCTCGTTTTTGCCCTGGAGTTGGCTCTGTTAGACATGCAGACATGTGACTGACCCCCTGGGACTCGAAACAAAAAAAAAATCATATCACACCTCGATTTCTAAGCAGAACTCAGACGTTCCCTCGCTGCCATTTCCGCTGCTGTCTCCTCATTTCCATTTCATGGGATAGTGCCGGCTGGACAAGCCATCTCCGCCTGAGATTATATGAGGTTACAGTGAATTACTGGGGTTTTCTGCAATCACCAGAACCCCCGCCACACTCTGTATAAACCTTGTAGTATTTTCTTACAAGCAGCTGACGAGGATGGAAAGCTGTCAGAGTGAGGTCCTGCCATTCTACAGAGATTGGCAGAGGGACTCAACACACATTTGAGAAGCGTTACTGTAGCTTTAAATGACTGGTTGCCAAGTCAGAGCCAAACTGATTTTACCGTCATTTGCAGTTAAAAACAAAACTGCACTCTGGCACTTTTAGGGCTCTTTTACGCATGCGTCTTGAACAGCGATCGGTGGTGGGTTGCTTATCAAAGAGCAGTGTAGGCGCTGAAAGGGCTGTTTGTATTGGAATACCGTATGGCCCCTTCACTTGAATATGTCGTGTTCAGTGGTGGTACGGCAAAGCATCGCGGGCCATGGCATGTGTACACCCCCATCTGGCTGCCTTTGCAACTTAAAGCGCTCCAGGGATCTCCACATCTTGGGGCAGCTGGCTTCCAGGTCTCGATCACCGGCCGATGTCATTGGCCGGGCAAGGATGACGCATGCTTGGGAAGTACAAATCAGATTCGGCATTGCCGAAATTTGTACAGAGAGCTGCGTGTGTGAGGTTCACTGTACAAGGGCAGGCAGGCAAGTAGCTTTAATGCAGAAGAGTAAGTAGGTATGCGGTGCATACTAGCACATTATGACTTAAAGCGGTGTTCCGCCCAAAAAAAAAAAAATTGAAAGCCAGCAGCTACACATACTGCAGCTGCTGACTTTTAACAATAGGACACTTACCTGTCCTGGAGTCCCGCAATGTCGGCACCGCAGCTGATGTTTCCATCAGCTGTTGGGTGCCTCTGCCACCATTGCGGGTAGGGGAACCCAGCAGTGTAGCCTTACGGCTTCACGCTGGGAACCCTACTGCGCATGCGCGAGGCCCCGCTGCTCTCTCCTACTGACCTGGCGACAGGGAGAGGAGGAGGGAGCCCCGAGGTCATGTCACGGGCCGTGGCCGGACTCCTAGAATTGGGAACCCCTCCCCCCGAAAGGTGCCAATTGTGGCACCGGAGGGGGAGAGGAGACACTTTTGGGTGTAACTCCACTTTAAACCTGCAGGGGGGCCCATTGTTTTTTATTTTTCTGGCAGTTTACAACTGCTTTAAAAATCCTGCCTGTGCTCCAATTTTAATTATGTAGCCTAAAGTTCCACTTTAAAGCAGAATTAAACTGAAAGAAATACTCACCTCCTCATTCCAGCAGTTAAATCCCTCCTGATTGGCTGGTGGCGGAACAACGTCATCATGCGCAGCTCAGTGTGCATTCAATAGAGGACTGTGAGCAGGCAGGTAAGTGTTTGTTATTGCAGAAGAGACATTGCTGGGGTTCCATGTGTCTTCTGCAATAATGAACTGCCCGCTCGCATTTTTTACTAGTTATCTTTAGTTCTGCTTTGGGGGTGGTAAAAATGCTCATCAGCCACCTATTTTACCCCTCCCCCAACTGCAAGTGTAAAATAAGCCTTAAGAAAAAAAATATACATTTTTGTACACTTCTAGCACACCAAAGAAAAATGCCAAAAAATATAGTGGTCATACATGTTTTTCATTTTTTTTCTGATAGATGTGTGAATCGATCCAATCCACAAACAATCGAATGGCCATAACTTCCCTACTGATCAATTTAGACTCAATAATTTGATCAAACTGAGTTGATTGGCCAGGGCAAAAAATGTTTGCATTGATCGGAAGCTCTGAGATGCTTTTCTCATGAACATGATCTTATTCCTACACCAGCCAATGAGGAGGCATTATGTCACCTCCTCACTGCCAAAGGCCTAATGGTGACTGCAAGGGGTAAGAGAGAGCTGACATCCTTCCTTGTAGGGGGTAAGGAGAGCTGACATCCTTCCTTGTAGAGTGGGCTACCAGGCATGGTGGGTGTGATGTAAAAAGAAATTATTCACTTTTGAATGCAAACAAGAGATTTATTGTCTCTTAACAGAACTGGGGAAAGAGGGTTAGGGTCAGGGCACCCTTGAGTAGATGCAATGGTAATTGGCAGACTCTGAGACTTCTATAGGTAGACAGCTATACAGTGGAAGGCCTCCAGCCGGATAACACTTCTGTATAGTTAGGACCGCTGTCTCCTATGGCAACTAATCTTGCAATAGTCACTAACTGTAGTTGTATGTAACTCTTGGTAACACAGAACAGTCCTTTTACTTACCTCACAGTATCCCACTGTAGATCTTCACTCACTGAGCTCCCAGTCTCTCACTAGACTTCCAGATCCCAGTCGTCATTCGATCCCCTGAGCTCTTCCACAGCTATCCCGCTGTACACTCCTCAAGCGTCACCCCCGCTATCCTGCTGGGTCCCTGGCTTGGCACTTGCTGATGCATTCCCACTTCTTCACCGTCCCTGGCTGGTGAGAAGACTGCTCAGGTACTTGCTTCAGCTTCCTCACAGTAGTCTCTGGTAACAAGGTGGTTGGTCCCTTAGTGGTGACAGCTTCCCCTCTACCTCCAACCACAACTGGTTCCCCGTCAGGCTGAACCTTCTCAACTCGGTTGGACTTCAATCCTGCAGTCCCAACCCTACGCTGCTTCACCTGCTCCTGGATAGGCCTCAGGCAGCCTAGCAGGCAGGTGTCCCCTGGGATAGGCCTTCCGGCCTAGCAGCCCGGGGCAACATAAGACACATCCACCCAGACAGCCGTCCAGGTGGCACAGAACCCCAATCACCTGACTCCAACCAAATAAATAGGCTCTCCCAGCAGGACAAGGGGCTTAAAGAAACCCTTGCCCATTGGCTGAGACTCCCCATCCATTCATAATCTGTCTTTGCTATGCCCTTGTCTGTCTAATGTCACTAGCTACAATGCCACCTATTGACAGAAGAGAAAAGTGCAGCAATTCCAGAATTAGGGGGAAATCAGTGGATCTCCTAACAATTAGCCAGGACAATTACTACCTGGCAAACTAAATTTGTTAGCAACCCGCCTAAACACCAGGGTGCTATATTATATCCCCCCAGTAGTTGTGGTGTGACCCCATTCAGGTGAATGGGTCGTGTTTGGCAGGCAGTACTCTCCACTGAGCATGACGGGGGATCATTTTCATCACACTGCAATGCAAAGCTTTGCAGATGCAGCATGTTCACACGCCCCGTCTGCTTCCATTGCAGCTTAAAGTGATTCCAATGTGGGCCATAGATGAAGCGATTTTCTTTCCTGCAACCACAGTGTTGATGAAAGAATCCCTCCTGCAGAGCTTTTGTGTTCTCCTGGTGAGGGGAGCCATCCAAGCTGGGAGAACACACAGTGATTATTGCTAATGGCTATATCGGAAATAACCCCATGAAAAATCCGTTAGGCTGGTTGTAGAATCAGTCTGCCCATACATGGTTAGAATCTTGGCTGGTCCCTGCTGAACCGCCTGAATTTCGAACCGTTTATGGCCGGCTATACTTACCTGCTCTGTGCAACAATAACCTCCCCACTGGAGCTATTCACTCCTTCTTCCTTACGAGTGCCCTCTTAGCAAGCCAGATGCTAAGGGGACATGTGTGGGCTCGCTCCCAAGCCAGGACGCTCCCTTCTCTGCTGCTCTCAGTGTCTCCTGTGAGACCAGGGAGAGAGGAGAACAGTGCTGCTACCAGGACAACACTGGAACAGTGAGAGGTGTCAGGTAAGTGGTTAGGGATGGGGGTGGGTAGAACAGGTAGTGAGGCCTTTTTTACCTTTATGCAGGAAATGTAAAACCTTTTTAAGGAGGAGCTGTTGAGGGGCAGTAAAAATATGTCTCGACCACTGCACTCCCCCACCCCTAGCCGCAAGTGTAAATGAGGCCTTTGGGCCACCAGTCCAAAATATCTGTACTGGCCTAAGATACACATGCCCCTTTGCCCCCAGTTGTATTATGTCATTTGGCCCTATTGGCCCATCACCTAGTACTCGTTGGTCAGCTTTGGTTGACTATGAAGAGCGGGTCCTACAGGGCCTTTGGCTAGGTGGACCTAAATGTGCCTTGTCCCCCAACAGGAGTCTTGCGCCTCAGGGGGGTCAGGGAAGGGTCTTTCCACTTATGCATTTGTCTTTTTCACTTCGATTGTAGGGTGCAGTTCTTCAGGCCTACCCTGAAGTCTAGGGGGAGGATGTGTGGCCCTTAGGTTCCTTCCTCCCCTGCCTTGGGCGGGTTTTCTTTTTGGGAGAGCCCATCACCTAGGACTCGACGGTTGGCTTCAGCTGACCACGAGGAGCACTTATGTACCCTGTTTCCCTGAAAATAAGACCTAGCGTGATTGTCTGTGATGGCTGCAATATAAGCCCTACCCCCCAAATAAGCCCTAGTTAAAGTCCTTGTAGGTCTTATTTTCATGGTAGGGCTTATTATCGTGAACACAGGGTAGGGATTATTTGGGGGGTAGGGCTTATATTGCAGCCATCACCGACAATCACGCTAGGTCTTATTTTCGTGGAAACAGGGTATGTGTCATTTTTCACTTGGATTTTTGGGCACAGGTCCTTCCTTCCCTGCCTGTGAGTGGGGGGGGGGGGGGGGGGGGTTGCTTTTCTTCAGAAGAGCCAATCACCAAGTATTGTTGGTCGGCTTTGGCTGACCATGAGGAGTGGGGTCCACTGGGGCTTTAGGCTATGTGCACCTAAGTGGGCCTTGCCTCCGCCAGGAGTCTTGCACCCCGGGGGTCAGGGAAAGGTCCTTCCTCTTTTTGAGGGGACTATTATTTATTTTCTCTCCACTTATGTGTCCCCTGCACTTATGCATGGGTCTTCTTTCACTTTTTATTGTTGGGTGCAGGTTGTTGGGCCTACCCTGAAGTCCAAACGGAGCATGTGTAGCCCTTAGTTTCCTTCCTCACCTGCCTTGGGAGAGCCCATCACCTAGTACTTGTTGGTCAGCTTTGGCTGACCATGAGGAGCAGGGTCTGCCTGGGCTTTTGGACAGATAGACCTATGTGTGCCTTACCCCCATCTGCCATTTAAACATAGCACAACTCTATTTAAAATACAACTCTTTGCGCATATTTGATACAGAAAATAAGGCACAGCAGTGAAGTATTAAGATTTGAATGTAATATTAAAATTATATCTTTTTATGTTACAGACAAAATCAGACTTTTCAAAACACCCAATATCCCTAGTGTTAAATGTTCAGAGTGTTCTTGTTGCCATGGGAAACTGTCTATGTAAACATTCTGGTGTCAACTGTAGTTAACATCTGGTGACAGGCCCCACCCCATGACAGCGGGCAAAATGTCTCTTATTTGTCTCTTATTCAAATATCACTATTTATTCAGTCAGCCTCTCCTACCACTCATCAAAACAAATAAAACCCCCTTCACTTCACTACAGCAAATTGGGAAGGGGCTCACTTTCTGAGATGGCACACGGGGGGAGCCTACTTATACCTATAAGCTCATTCAGCTAGGCTGGGGCACGTCATCTTCTGTTTAACTTACCCCTGCTGCTGTGTATTGTGTAGGGGCAGTATCATGTTTTGCTCCTACCCTTTTTTCGAACTTTATTGAAATTTCACAAAATTACACGTGGTCCACAGTATATAAACGCATATTATTCAGTGAATTGTGCTGTGTAAGGCTTTTTGCACACAGGCGTTTGAGCCCATGCAATGTAAATTCCAGCGTATTTCTCTCAGCCGTAGGCTATACGAGTGTTTACACGAGCATGGGCGTTTACCTGAATACAGCCTAGCACAGCTATTGAGGTCTATGGTGGCTGTATGCAGCACCGTTGTCAGACTCTGGATTCCCAGTGCCATGCTGAGCTCGGAGTTCCTGCTACAAAGGGGGATTGCTGGGACAGCAAAGGAGATGTTGTTGGCACTCTTTCTGCAGCAATCCGTAGCAACAGCAGCAGAGGCCCTTGTACACAGGTACAGAAGAGGAAGAGTTAAGTGAAGTCCATGCATGGAGTCAACGCTCGGTGCACGGCGGGACCCCATACTGTCACTGGGAGTGGGATAGCGGAGATACGCTGGACAGGTGGAGAGGGCGAGGGCTCTGCGTGCATGTCCCTTCTAAATGCACAAGTAACTGTGGTGATATTTTAGTACATCGAGAGAGTTTACTCACATCAGTCATCTGTTCCAGCAAAGGTACCTAATGCGTAATGCAACGACCCTATCTGAAGTGCCTAGCGTAGCCCAGAAAAATCCACCCGGGGTAGGCCTCACCCTTGGCTGGCATCCAACGAAGAGGGGAACATGGAGGAGGTCAAAGTACAGAATCATATATTCCCTTCCACATTGTATTTCAATTAATTTCTACTACTTCGATTAATCTGAACGATCATGCAGTTTAAAAAACTTACCTTGTCAACATCCCTCCACATTTACTTCCTTGAATTCTGCAACACCTATTCACTATGTCCTGTGTGTACTGCTGTGTCACACATTTCACAGACCCCGCCTTCTGAACTACAGAGGTGCTGAGAGAAGGAGTTTCAGGAAGCTGAGTCAGTACAAGAGTCACTGCTTTCAGACAGCAAGGTACCATGGGAGATGTAGTCCTTACAAATGGAAAGTAACCAGCAGAGGAGAAGCTGCAGAGTATGCAGGGAACCCAGGAAGTTGTGGAAAGGGATGGCCAGCAGACAGGCAGAACTCACAATATGAAAGGAGATTTTTCAGTTTATATTGTATTTTCAAAAATAACTATCGTTTGTATTGTTATACCAAGGAAGTGTATGCTGTGACCCAGTGGCAGCTGGTGCTCAAATATATTTTTGGGGGGGCACAATAAAAGTGAAGGTCTGTACACCTGCTGGCTGCTGTGCGCATTGTGAGGGGTTTCCACCATCCCTGTGCTTAGTTTCGGGTCTGTACACCTGCTGTGCCAATATGAGGGGTTTCCACCATCCCTGTGCTTAGTCCCCGGGTCTGTACATCTGCTGTGCCATTATGAGGGGTTTCCACCATCCCTGTGCTTAGTTCCCAGGTCTGTACACCTGCTGTGCCAATATGAGGGGTTTCCACCATCCCTGTGCTTAGTTACCGGGTCTGTACATCTGCTGTGCCATTATGAGGGGTTTCCATCATCCCTGTGCTTAGTCCCCGGGTCTGAACACCTGCTGTGCCAATATGAGGGCTTCCCACCATCCCTGTGCTTAGTTCCCGGGTCTGTACATCTGCTGTGCCATTATGAGGGGTTTCCACCATCCCTGTGCTTAGCTCCTGGGTCTGGTCACCTGCTGTGCCATTATGAGGGCTTCCCACCATCCCTGTGCTTAGCTCCTGGGTCTGGTCACCTGCTGTGCCATTATGAGGGCTTCTCAGTGATGCAGCGCAGCCAGCAGCAACACACAGGGACTGGGAGTCAGTCAGGGACAACGTGACTGGCCGCTCCTAGTGCCCAGTCTGAAGTCCACCACCAGCTAACACAGTCAGAGTGTCAGACATGTCCATGAACTAAGCCCAAGCAACCACTCTTCCCTTCCAGTGTCTAGCAGCTGCCAGCAGTTGTTTCAGCAATGAGTGCCCTGTTTGAATCCACTACGGGCTAACCCACCACATCTTCCCATCCCATATCACAGGCACAAGTGATTCAATCACGCCGGCTTACCGGTCCGGCCAAGACTTGGAGAGGAGGTGCCGCTCAGGCCTTGTGTTCCATCCAGTGCCAGGAAGGCACCGCCCACGTCCTATGGGCTGTACCAATCAAACCCCACAGGCAGAATTATTCTAGAGTGGGGGAGTGTTCAGGTCGCATTGCTTTGCACCCGACTGACCCGAGGACTCCCCAAAGAAAGCCAATGAAGCGTGTCAGCCGCAATCACATGATTGCGAGGACGTCTCGCTTCCCATAGACAGCTGTGTGTCCAGCGCCCCATACGCACTTAAAGGGACACTTTTTTTTTGTGACTAGCTTGAGGGGGGGGGGGTCTCCCGTGCACCCCCTATGGACGTGCTGCCACTGCTGTGACCATAGATTTCCTTGAGGGTCGGTTCACACTATGCGGTGCAAGAACCGCATGCAATTTTGAACAGGAATGTTCAAATCACATGTGATTCTTCAGCAGTGCGATTTGAGCCATTAATCGCACCGAATCCGCACCAAAATCCCACAGGACCCTTTTTTTGGCTGCACCAGAATTGTATTACAAATGTCAGAGTGAGAGCAATAATTCTAATGCCAGACCTCCTGTGTAACTCTAAACTAGTAATCTGTAAAGGCTTTTAAAGTGTCACCTATGGAGATTTTGTTAGATACCGTAGTTTGGCACCATTCCACTGGCATGCGCAATTTTTAGCATGCGCATTTGCAAAACCGTTGCGCATATATTGCGTGACATAAAAAAAATTGCACCCACCATTTTATTCTCTAGGGGCTTTGCTTAAAAAATATATAATGGTTTGGGAGTTCTAAGTAATTTTCTAGGGAAAAAATTTCAGAATTGACCTGGTTAACCTCTTGCTTACTGGGCACCCCCCTCCTGCCCAGACCAGCTTTCAGCGCTGTCGCACTTTGAATGACAATTGTGTGGTCATGCTGCACTGTACTAAAATGAAATGTTTATTAATGTGCACTGATGGGCACAGATAAGGCGACACTGATAGGCACTGATAAGACGCAAACTGATGGGCCCTGATGGGTGGCACTGATGGACACTGAAAGATGTCACTGATGGACACTGGTAGGTGGTATTGATAGGCAGCACTGGTGATGACGCACTGATTGGTGATTTATAGGCGGCACTGGTAGGTGGCGCTGGTAGGTGATGCTGGTGACTCTACACAATCGGGACTGATGTCCCTCTCGCAGCCGCCGGTGATCGGCTTTTTTTTCCTCCTCACGCTACCAGCGTGAGGAGGAAAAATAGCCAATTACGTGCTCTGTTTACATCACATGATCAGCTGTCATTGGCTGACAGCTGATCACATGATAAGGGGTCGGGATCGACCCCTTACTCAGATCTGTGATCAGCCAAATCTCATAGACTCGCTGATCGCAGAGCACGCGCACCCTGCAGGGGGTGCGCAGGCCGCTCAAGCACGGTATGACGTCCATGGACGCCCTCCCGGAAAATTAAGTCCGCGCTGCAGACGTCTTTCATCTATAGCGCGGACGACAAGATTGTAAGTCCTCTTGTATTGTAACTGTACGGTCTCCCTCCATTTTGTAAATCGCTGTGCAAACGGTTGGCGCTATATAAATCCTGTAAAATAATAACATTCTCTCAGCACAGCTTTACTGTAAGGATTTCTATTGGGGAACGTTTGAATATCTAAAGACGCATCTGACTTTGGCAGACATTCCCTGAGGGCCGGGTAGGATTTTTGTGGTTTTTACCTTCAAACAGATTTACACTTATTGAAAATAGTACTATCCCTGTGTGGCAGATATCTGATCTCAGCATTTGTTAAGGAAAGTGCATAGCAACTGCACTGAGCCACTGAGAGCTCCCTCTAGTGGCTAACTTGCAAATCTCCATATGTAATACAAATAACAGAAGTATGAAAGAGCAAGCTCCTAAAAATCTTACCTAAAAAAATGACTTCAAGGTAAAGCCTGCAATAAGAAGTCAGCCTATGCGCTCACTGAGAATACACACAACTTTCCCTCTAACGGAAGGCCTGCTGAACTCTTAACTAGAGCAGTTACATGTCTGTAAATGTTTTCCTGAGTTGACTAATTAGCCATGCACCTAATTTCCGCCTCTCTCAGATTTTTTGCGTTGCCCGTCCAATCCTAATTTACAGGCGGCTGTTAACACCTTACTGGTGCTGCTAGTAATGGCCTATACAGTTTCACAAAATCGCTCTGTATTGATGCTGGCTTGGGGCTGCGCGGTAACAGATTAGGCAATCAGCACAAGTATGCCTTTATTTAAAATATAGTTCCCGTAGAATGCTTGGCAACATTTTAATAATAATTTCCAGGGAGATTTTGGTGAGTCAGTGCAGCTCAACTCCAGCAAACAACTAAACACATGTGAAATGCTTATATGTGAACTGTCTTACCTGCCAAAATATTTCTAATTCTATTCAGCCACTCTTGTGTTCTAGGCACCCCTGCCAGACAGCATGACAAGGCTGGTGACCTCACTTTTCTCCTCTGCAGTTAAGGAATATAGCTTGGTCAACAGGCCACCCTCACTGGCCAATGAGGGGACAACACCACCTCCAGGAAGGCGGACTATCGGTCATATGCAAAGCAACAAGGCCCTCTATTCGCTCAGATTGCTGCCCCTCCCTCTCCCAGTCTGAGCAGGGAGCCCAACATCAAGACTCATACTAGCCTTATGTTGTAAAAGTGGGACTAAACTACCTTGTATGATTTTTACCTATAGGTAAGCCTAGAATAAGGCTTACCTATAGGTACAGTAAATATCCCCTAAACATGCGCCGTTTAGGAGATATTTCCTTTAGATGCAGCTGGCGCATGCACTCTGAAGGAACCGCATTCTTTCAGAGCCGCGCCGTAAACCGCGACTCCCCTGCACATGCGTGGGAGTGACGTCACCGCCGGCTCGGCCATTGATATCACAAAGCCAGCGAAGCCGCTAGAAAGACGGGTGAATATGGAAGCGCCTGCAGAGGTGACAGTGCGCCGCTGGAGTGCTTTGTTTTCAGGTAAGTGCGTCATAATGTGCTAGTATGCGATGCATACTAGCACAATATGACTTACTGCCCGGGGCCCAGTTTTTTTTTTTTTTATGCAGTTTACTACCGCTTTAAAATACATTCTTACATTTCTTTGATGAAGATATAACAGTATTAATTGGTGTTTTTTTTTTTTATATATGATTATTTTTCTGGATTCATTTTAATAAGCACCATACTACATCCAAGGGCCATATAAAACTGGTAAGTTTATAACCTCTTTGAGACATTTCTGCTGCCTGTCACCCCATTGAGGAGATTTTCTTTCATTCCTGTGACAGTGACACCAAGGCAAGAAGTTAGTGGAAATGGGTGTCACCAGGATAGAAAAGCACAGAAAGTACAAAATGCAGCTGTTCAGTGATTAGATCATTTAAAGCGGTTGTAAACCTAGTGGAAAAAAAACAAAAAAAAATGCAAGACATAGGCATAATATGCTAGTATGCATCGCATACTAGCACATTATGAAATACTCACTTTAGAACAAAGCCCTCTCAGAGGCGCTTGGTCACCGGGATCACATGCACGCGGCGGCGGGAGCCCTCTGTTTTCCGGCAATAAGCTCTAAAGTTCCGGCCCAGTAAACCAGACCTTCAGAGCGTATGTGCCGCTGACTTGAGCGACTGCATGCAGGGTGAATATCTCCTAAACCGTGCAGGTACAAATCACAAAGCAGGGTTTACAACCGATTTAAAACATTTTTGCTGAGTAATTTTAAAAAAGCAATCAATGAAGTGCAATACCAGCTTTCAAATAGTTGCTGCTGGTGGATAGAATCTAGAATTTCCGTGGGGATATCTCGCCACTGGAACAATCAAACTGTTTAAGACAACTATCTGTCAGATACCATGAATCAGACTGAGACAGAAGTACAGTTAAATCACACTTGTTTAATAATAATAAAAAAAGGTAAAACGTAGTCAAAACATAGCCAGAGTTCAGGAACCAGAACTAATAGTCAGACAAGCCAAAACGTCAGGGAGCCAGAGAACAGCAAGCAAGATCTGGAGCCAGAAGGAACGTCAGCCTAGCAAGTCTTTAACAGGAACACAGCCGTCTCTAGAGATGTGACCAGATCGAAGGCAGAGATCATCTGGACTGGACGGCTTAAGTAGGGAGGACTCAAGAGCAGGATATCATCAACAGGTGAGTCACTGTGGAGAGATAGGAGCTGGCAATTAGCCGACAGCTGAGCGGCCAGCTCAGAGAAGGAAAGGCTGAGTCCAGCCCTGACACTATCCGAGATTAAAGTACCACACCAGGAAATAATTGTCCAGGCATATATTTATTCCATATGTAAAGACAGGAATGCAGCGCTGGATAGTGTATATATGTGAACTATGTGCAATATACAAACACAAAACCCAAACTATAATAAAATCACAGTGTTCAAACTATGGATGGTGCAGTGCTCTACAATATGTGCTAAGATAGTCCTCAAAATTAAGTTCTGCAGCTACAGTATATCGCATAATAAAAAAACAACAACAAAAGAGAGTTCATATACATTGGTATCCAGTAAAGTAACTTCCAGTGCAAATGTATAGGTATAGCATTCACCACCTGTGTTGCCCGTCACCTTGATAGGATTAAAGGCTTACCAGAAAGTCTGCGACTGCCCTTACTCAGGGGGGTCAAACAAGGCTTAGTAGAATCACAGAATCACCTTTGAGGTATTGGATACTCCCCTCACAGGTGATCCGCTGCAGACGTCAATGGATGCTCCTCTCAAAGATAATCCACATGCGTCCCAATATTCTATTCAGAGGCGATCTGTGCACATCAGTAATAAGGATGAGCTCCAGCGTATTTGCACAGCCCACGTGCAGATCCCGCCAGGAAATCGGCGCTGTGCTAATCACAGGCAGTGAGACATTGTCCTGATGCGCGGCTGCAGAGATCAGGAAATGTCTCACTGCCTGTGATTAGCGCAGTGCCGACTTCCTGGCGGGCTCTGCACGTGGGAGCTCATCCTTAATCAGCAAGTATTCCTTTTCACAGGCGATCCACTGGTATCCGGTGGAGTTCCAGCGTTTGAAGACAGCATACAGCATCGGTATAATAAAAGGGAGAAAAAAAAACTCCCATAGTAGAGAGATTCCTTTGGGCTCTTTCACACGGGATGGATCCGTGATGATCCGTCCCGTGAACATCCGCTGCTCAGCGGGGATCGCTCCACTGATCCCCACTGAGCCGGCGGATGACAGGGCGGTCCCTGCACACCATGCAGGGACCGCCCTGTCAGATCTCCGCTCTCCTCTATGGGGGATCGGATGAACTAGGACCGTCTGTCCTTGTTCATCCGATCCGCTCTGCAGACGGATGGAAAAATAGGGTTTCCTCTATCTGCAGAATCGGACCACAGCGGAGACAGACGATATCGGGTGTCAGCGGATTTTCATCCGCTGACACCCGCCATCCCATAGGGATGCATGTATGTCCGTATTTCATCCGAAAACGGATGGATGAAATACAGACATACGGCCTGCACGTGTGAAAGGGGCCTTTAGCTTCTTTCATTAAAAAATTCCACAGATGGGACAAAATACATGAATTAGGTTAAAGGATGGAGGCAAAATGTTTCAGGGACTAAAAATGCCCACTTCATCAGGACTCATTCAGGCCAAGGAAGCTGTATAAATCCTTTGGTGGGGAAAAGCTGCCCTCTGAGAATCCAAATACTCTGTCCAAATATCACCTCAAATTCCCATACTAATAGGATCATCCTGGGGTTGTAGTACCAACCTTCCTCATTTCCCAGATCAGACACCTGCCTGACTGCGCATATGCTTCTGCAGGTCAGGCCAGAGCATTATTATTACATAAAAATAACTATACTAAATAGAAGGTTTGTCGTGACCGGACAAGAACGTTGTATGGAGATGTCTTCCAACAATATCTAATCACATGCTTAACCACTTGACCACTGGGCACTTAAACCCCCTTCCTAACCAGACCAATTTTCAGCTTTCGGTGCTCTCACACTTTGAATGGCAATTACTCAGTCATGCAACACTTTACCCATATGAAATTTGTGTCCTTTTTTTTCACACAAATAGAGCTTTCTTTTGGGGGTATTTAATCACTGCTGGGTTTTAAATTTTTTGCTATATAAATCAAAAAATACAGAAAATTTGGTAAAAAAAAATCTTTGTTTCTGTTCAAATTTAGCAAATTAGTAATTTTTCTTCATAAATTTTGGCCAAAATTTATACTGCTACATATCTTTGGTAAAAATAATCAAAATTGGTGTATATTATTTGGTCGGTGAGAACGTTATAGAGTCCACAAGCTATGGTGCCAATCTCTGAAAATTGATCACACATATAGTACTGAAGCCTATCTCATTTATTGAGACCAGGCCATACATGGTCGAATTTCGAACAAATTTTCTTTTCAAAATCATAACGTTTTTTTTTTTTTGTGATCCGATGGTGCCACCATTGATTTTCGAAATTCGGCCGACCAAGCCTTAAATTTCACCTCATGTTGCTACAGAAAATAATTTTCTTGGCCGGGAATGTTCTTTTCTCTCCGTAAATGTTCTTTTCTTATTACATTTCTCGCACGATTCTCCCATCATTGATTAGAAAATCGTTTGTTTTTCAAAAAATTTCCAACATGTCCGATTCCTCAAATTAGATTTCCGCACAAAAATCGGCTGTTGCTGCAGCCCACTAATGGTGCGAAATTCGTACGAAAATTCTTATACGATTTTCGAAAGAAAATTCTTTTGAACAAGCAGGAAAGTACAAATAACCCCTTTTTGAAAAGTAGACATTCCAAGGTATTTAGAAAGAGGCACAGTGAGGTTTTTGAAGTTGTAATTTTTTCCCACATTTCTTTGCAAAATCAAGTTATTTTCTTTTTTTTTTTTCACAAAACTGTCATATTATCAGGTTATTTCTCAGCATATGCATATCAGACCCCAAAATACATTCTGCCACTCCTCCTGAGTATGGCGATACCACATGTGTGAGACTTTTACACAGCGTGGCCACATACAGAGGCCCAACATGCAGGGAGCACCAGCAGGCGTTCTAGGGGCATACATTTCAAGTCTAATTTGACTATCTAATTAAACTTTGAGGCACTGTAGTAGCATGGATGCAAACTGATGTGGATGGATGGGATGGCTGAGTATGGCTGAGTATGGGTGGGATGGCTGGGTATGGCTGAGTATAGCTGGGTATGGCTGAGTATGGACGGATGAGTATTGCAGAGTATGGATGGATGGATGAGTATTGCAGAGTATGGATAAATGGATGAGTATCGCAGAGTATGGATGGATGGGTATTGCAGAGTATGGATGGATGGATGAGTATTGCAGAGTACGGATGGACGGATGAGTATTGCAGAGTATGGATGGACGGATGAGTATTGCAGAGTATGGATGAACAGATGAGTATTGCAGAGTATGGATGAACAGATGAGTATCGCAGAGTATGGATGGATGAGTATTGCATAGTACGGATGGACGGATGAGTATTGCAGAGTATGGATGGACGGATGAGTATTGCAGAGTATGGATGAACAGATGAGTATTGCAGAGTATGGATGGATGAGTATTGCAGAGTATGGATGAGTATTGCAGAGTATGGATGTGGCTGGAATGGGCACTGAGCAGTGCTGTGGGCTCTACACATTCAGCCCACAGCACTGCTGCAAACGATCTCTCCCCCCTCTCCTCTCCCCTCACACTGTACCGATCGGTACAGAGAGGGGAGAGAGGAACCGGACGTGACGCCGGTTTGTTGTTGTGATCGCTCCGTCATTTGTCAGAGCGATCATGTGGTAAACGGCCGCTATCAGCAGCCATTTACCGTGATCCGTGATGTGCCGGGTCTTACGGACCTGGCAGTCATGGATATTTACGGGTGCGCCTTCCCAGAATAAGCCAACCGCGCTGTAGCCGTCTTTTGGCATGTGGTAAAGGGTTAGTTCACCTTTACCAGAAAATGCCCTATGCGGATAAGGGACATCTTTAGATAAAAACAAACTGTGCAGCTCTGACTAAAGTTGAATAATGCCCTTACTATAGGTGTAGGCCATTTACATATCTCCCAAAGCCTGACTGGAATACTTCCAGGACATTGCTAAGTGAGGCCTTGTCATTACTGCTCACCTCTATCACAGGAGTGAGCTCTCAAACGCTGAGCTCAGAGCTACTGCATCAGGGGAGAGAAAGAGTATGTGAGGTGGTGAATCAGAAAAAAAACTCACCCCTGTGATGGTGAAGATGAACAGTAAAAACTAGGCCTCACTTCTCAACATTCTAGGAGTATTCCAGTCAGGCTTCACTAGGTAAGTAAATGGCCTATACCTATAGCAAGGGCAAAATTCTACTTTAGTCAAAGCTGCACAATTTGTGTTTTTATCTACAGATGCCCCTTAAAGGGTTAGTTCACCTTTACCAAAAAACTGCCTATGCAGATAATGGCTGTCTAGGCCATTTACATACCTCATGAAGCCTGACTGTAACACTCCCAGGATGTTGCTAAGTGAGGCCTAGTCATTACTGCTCACCCCCTCTATCACAGTAGTGCTTTCAAATGCTGAGCTCAGAGCTACTGAATCAGGGGAGAGAGCATGTGAGGGGGTTTGAAACCGAGAAAAAGACAACTAATGTGATGGTGGGGGTGAACAGTAATGACTAGCACTCCACAATGTCCTAGAAACGTCCTAGGATTTTTCCAGTCAGGCTTCATGAGGTAAGTTCCCTGACCTGTGTAAACCGGGTCCATAGAGCCGGTCACATTCACCTGTCGTGCGAACTGTATGCGGGAAAAAACGCATCCAATTCATATATGTGTGCACCCAGCCTTAGGGCTGGATTTATCACTTGCACGCTAGGACTGAGACTATAGGTGATAAGGAGACATGTTTTTCCCATATATTAATTTTAATATAATTTTATGTCCATTTTATTTTAAAGAGTAACTCCACTTTTGTTGAGAAAAAAACATTCCCCTCTGGGTGATCTATGCACATTGCAGGGATCTTAACAAACTTTGTTGCAGATTCCCACTGTTCGTTATTCTAAAGGAATGGCTATTTGTCTGTGTCCATGTGCAAGAGTGAACCTGTATGGAAGTGGTTCTATAATTATGAATCAGCTGCTGCACCTTCAGGGCTCTAATGAGGAAAGTGGCAGGGCCTGCATCCCTTTAGACATAATTTTTTTTCCTTTGGAGTAGCTCACCAAAAATTAAATTTTTATTGCAGGGGATGCTCAAAGTGAATTTGTATCTTATTGTAGACTTCTGGGAAAATCAGCAAGCCAATCACACAAGCAGGAAATGACATATCTGGGGGTTGTCTGTACACCCTGTGTACAGACCACCTCCAGGTAGCCATATTGCATTTTACAGTGCTGCAGATTAAAAAGGAAAGGTAATTTTTAACCATTTGCCGCTTGCCCACCGTCAAATGACGGCTGGGCGGTGCGGCTCTAGTTCAGGGTGAACGTCATATGATGGCCTCCCAGAACAACCGGGGGCACACAGTGCGGTGATCGCGGCCGAGACGTCTTTAACCACTTGCTTACTGGGCACTTAAACCCCCCTCCTGCCCAGACCAATTTTCAGCGCTGTCGCACTCTTAATGACAATTGTGCGGTCACACAACACTGTACCCAAATTACATTTTTATTATTTTTTTCCACAAATAGAGCTTTCTTTTGGTGGTATTTAATCACAGTTGGGGGTTTTATTTTTTGCTAAACAAACAAAAAAAGATGAAAATTTTGAAAAAAAAAAAAAATGTTTAATAGTTTGTTATAACATTTTGCAAACAGGTAATTTTTATGCCTTATTGCTATGCGCTGATGAGGCGGCACTGATAGGCTGCACTGGTGGACACTAATAGGCACAGTTAAGGCAGTACTGATAGGCACAGTTAAGGCAGCACTGATGGGGACAGATAAGGCGGCACTGATGGCCACTGTTAAGATGGCACTGATGGGTTGCACTAATAGGTACCACTGATGGGCACTGGTAGGTGGCACTGATGTGCAGCACTGTTCTTCAGGCACTGATTGTGGGCACTGATAGGTGGCACTGACAGATGGCACTGTTGCCTGCTAGGTGGCACTTGTAGGGGGCACAGGTGGGCACTGATGATCTGGCGGCAGCTCGCAGTGATCAGGACTGATGTCCCTCTCACTGCTGCCGGTGATCTGCTCTTTTTTTGCGAGAAGAAAAAATAGCCGATTACCGGCTGTGTTGACATTACATGATCAGCTGTCATTGGCTGACAGCTGATCACATGGTAAGGGGTCGGGATCGACCCCTTACTCTGATCTGTGATCAGCCGAGTCTCATAGACTCGCTGATCACAGGGGGCGCGCAGGGAGCTCGTGCACGGGACGACGTCAATTGACGAAGTCCCGGCAATGCAGGTCTGGGCTGTAGCCGTCATTCGGCTATAGCGTGGATCTCAAGTGTCCAATCACAGCCGGTCACATGTAAACATGGAGATGCCGGTAATCGGCGCTTCTCGCCTCACACTGACAGTGTGTGAGGAGAGGAGAGCCGATCAGCGGCATCTCCTCACAGAGGACATCTAGGGATGTAATCAGGGCACTGATCATCAGTGCCCTGATTACAATTAAGTGCCCATTAGTTCTAGCAATGCCACTGCCAGCAATCAGTGCCAACCAGTGCCCACAAGTGCCAGCAATCAGTGCCCACAAGTGCCAGCAATCAGTGGCCATCAGTGATGCCGATCAATGCTCATCACTGCTGCCCATCAATGCCACCTGTGCCCACCAGTGCCACCTATCTGTGCACAGTGCCCACCAATGCCACCCAATCAGTGCCCATAAGTGCCACCTTATCAGTGCAGCCTATCAGCGCCCATCCGCTGAAGGAGAAAAACTACTTATTTACAAAATTTACAGAAAATAAGAAAAACTTTTTTTTTCAAAAAAAAAATTTTAGGAAAAAATTTAAAACCCAGGAGTGATTAAATACCACGAAAAGAAAGCTCTATTTGTGTGAAGAAAATATAAAAAAAATGTCACATGGTTACAGTGTTGTATGACTGCGCAATTGTCATTCAAATTGTGACAGCGCTGAAAGCTGAAAAATGGCCTGGGCATATAGTTACAAATATGTCACAATTGTATATGTTATATTTTTTTTGTTTGCTAATTTTTTTCCCACAAAGATGGAATTAACCAAATGAATATTCGTCGATTTTCTCGTTTCATGTTCATGCAGCGTTGACACAAGCTAATTATACAAGTTTTTTTGCATATGAACAAGAAATAAAACTGCAATGTGTATGGTTGTGACAGAAAACTCCCCTGAATGCCTAAAGTTTAAAGCGGAACTTCTGTGATTTTTTCATCTTGGGAATTAAGCATCATGGGAATTGTAGTTCCAAAACATCTGGGGTGCCAAACCTTAATTAACAAATATCGGGGTACCAAGGTTCGCCATCACTGCCATAGAGTTAGATGCTTCAACTCCTTCCAAACTCGTAGCTTCATTTTTGAAGCGAAGTAACGCATGTTTTGATAATGTGAACAGCTCTGTGTGCTGTCTATATTATCAGTTGCAGACTGCTTTAGTAGGCGTTTGAGGAGAATTAAAAAATGCGCCTCAAATGTCTGCTTTTAATGGCAGTGTGAACAAGGCCTAATAGAATGGGAATCTTCCAATGGGGACTCCTTCCACCAACTGGCTCTGGACAGTTGTTGTTAGGTGGGTGTGGGATGTGCATTTTTATAGCACTGATCGCTGTATAAATGACAATGGTCCCAAAAATGTGTCTGCCATAATGTCGCAGTCACAATAAAAATTGCAGATCGCCACCATTACTAATAAAAAAAAATGAATAATAAAAAAAAATGCCATAAAACGATCCCATATTTTGTAGACGCTATAACTTTTGCACAAACCAATCAATATATGCTTATTGAGATTTTTTTTTTAACCAAACATATGTAGAATACATATCGGCCTAAACGGAGGAAAAAATGTGTTATTTTATATATTTTTGGGGATTTTTATTATAGCAAAAATTTAAAAAAATAGCTTTTTTTCACAATTGTCGCTCTTTTTTTGTTTATAGTGCAAAAAATAAAAACCACAGAGGTGACCAAATTCCACCAAAAGAAAGCTCTATTTGTGGGGAAAAAATGACGTCAACTTTGTTTGGGTGCAACGTCACACGACTGCGCAATTGTCAGTTAAAGCAACGTAAAAAAGTGCTCTGGTCAGGAAGGGGGTAAAACCTTCCGGGGCTGAAGCGGTTAATTTGTCCATTGGTATAAATGCACCAATACAGATAAGATTCAAACCATTAATGGGCAGTCTGAATGTACCAAGTTGATCAATCGTGTATCGTGTAGCAGCCGCACTAGCGATAATCAGGGTCTTCTCCTGACGGGAATAGCTTTACCTGCTGGAAGAAAACTACTAGGCAGTAGATATACCCCTGTCAACACTGTCTGAGTTGATGGGGGGGGGGGGGGGGCAACCTCTGGTTGCAGAAAATAAATTTGCATCGTCAATGGCCAGCCTTTGTAGGGAAGGTATACCCATGCCTGAGATGGACCCAGCCTATCATTATCCAAAATGTTTAACCATGCCCATCTTCAAAACCCAGAGACCTCTGCCTGCTATGATAGTACCAGCCCCCCCTCCTCCTCTTCCTACAGCAAGAGCATTTGGAAAACAATCTCCACCACAACTGAGGGAAAGAACCAACAAAGCCAGAAGGCATTGAGGGGAGGGATGGTACAAGCTTGTCCAACGCTGTCACTGCTCCAACTGACCCTATAGGCAACACCACCCCAGACCACTAGAGCCACACCCTGCTCCACCAGTTTTCTTTTAAAACAAAATTTTTTAACCCTGCACTAACTACAGCCTAGATTTGCAAACCCAGTCATGTAGGCCTTCCACTTATCCTAGATATACAGGTCCTGGTCTAATACTTTATTGTGATAGGAGTGAGCTGCTTTGGGGGAAAGGATTGGTGTGAATGAATCTCTAAACTGTATGTCACAGCTATGTAAACTGTACGATGAAACCCCCAGGTATATGGGTACCTGATATTTTGTAAACCAGCCTTCACTAGAGATCCCTGGAATTATCACTCATACATCAGCAAAAAAAAACAAAAAAAACCTTCTTGAAGAGCACAGTGCCAGTTATAATCTGTTTTTACAGGCCTTAAGCCAGGCCTAGAAGGAGATGACCTTTCTGTGGAAGGGGCTACGGCCTGATAAGGAATTGGCGCTACACATAAACAAATCTCTGTGTTCTCAGAGATATCACATTGCTGTACAGTCAATAAACGCCAGAAGGATATGTCAATACTTTGTACCCATGTAAATACTTTCACATCAACATTTTACTGGGGAAGGGGGTGCACTGCATTCTGCAATAGACATTAGAAGTTGGTCAGATATGAAGGTAAAATCCAACAGTCTTTGTTGATGACTGTGAAAGGACAGTGTTACCATTCCCTTCCAGCGCTATTTTATCCCGAGATCAAAAAGAAGATTGATGTAATTATCTAATAGGGTCAGTTACTATCTCTTCCTGAGATAAGTTGGTTGGGTGCGTAAGCTGGTGAAAATAAATTTGGGATCATCAGTCAATCGATTCAATCCTTTGTTGATGGTGACCTTAAAGCTGTCTATGAATAGTGAAATATTTTCAAGTGCAGTGCCTGGTTTAGACAACACATTGTGTATTGGATGCAGAGCAACCAATTAAAAATGTGGGTTAAAGTTGACCATAGACAGATCAAAATTTGACCAGTTCAGCAGGGACCAGACGAATTTCAGTCTGTGAGTGGTCATCCCCGTTTGACAGAAGTCAGATCTACTTCTGTAGAATGGACATGCTGGAAAACCTTTGTTGATCAGCGGCTACTGATCAGTGTATCCTAACAGCAGAGAGTCCCGTCTACCACCGACTAGCCTCCAATTGGATCCGCCTGAACGGAAATGGATGGATCCCCTTCTTTATTTTTCAGTGAACCAGATCTGACCCAGAGGTAGGTGGGTGTAAACAGACACAAGGCTGTTTATACAAAAAGGACGCCACTTGCCCCCATCTATAGCTGGATATCGCAGTAAGAAGCATTGGAAGGCTAACAACAGGTATAAACAAGGCCAGGGATAAATCCAAGGAAAAAAACAGGCCAACCGGCTCACAGACAACCAAATAACCTGTCTAACAGCATGTGTTAAAAGCAGGGGTTTAGTCTGCACACATTTGTAAATGCATGCGTAAGCCACAGAGCCTCGTCAAGGCACCCTGGTATCTGTGGTACCTAACACTAATTTATGTGTCCCCACAGTGGAGGCACATCCATTCTGATGGATAGGTGAGAGCAGGTGGACTGAAGGGGAGCCATCCCTTCTTAAAGGTACAGGGGCACACTGAACATCCAGCATATGGCACAATGGCTGCAAAGGTGTCGTTGCCTGACCAAAAAACACGACAGTGATACAAAAAGGACGCCACTTGACCCCATCTATAGCTGGCTATAAAGGTGGCCAAGGATAAATTCAAGGAAAAAACAAGCTTAATTACCGACCAGCTCGCAGACAACCAAATAACCTAATTTAACAGTATGCGTTAAAAGCAGGGGTTTAGTCTGCATACAAAACAATCTGATGTTAAGACAGCGATCTCCCACTTGCCCCCATCTATAGCTGGCTATCGCAGGAAGAAGCATTGGAAGGCTAAAACAGGTATAAACAAGGCCAAGGATAAATTCAAGGAAAAAACAAGCTTAAATTACTGACCAGCTCGCAGACAACCAAATAACCTAACAGTATGCGTTAAAAGCAGGGGTTTAGTCTGCACACATTTGCAAATGCATGCGTAAGCCACAGAGCCTCGTCAAGGGTGCCTTGACGAGGCTCTGTGGCCTCGTCAAGGATCTGTATATTTCTTTTGGGGTCAACAAACACTTTAAGCTGTTTCTTGGGGATTCCTTCCTTGAGTCTTGGCTGTTATCCAGACCTCAGGTAATCAATAAACCCCCTCGTGTACATATATCTTTACTCCAGTAAAATCCCCATGTTGATGGGGACAAGTGCCTCTTCCCCACAAACCTGGGCTGTGGTTATTGGAATTTGGAAGCCCTCTTTAACAAGGGGATCCCTGGATCCAGCCCCCCCAATGTGAATGAGTATGGGGTACATAGTACCCCTACCCATTCACTGTAAAAGTAAATAAATACAGTACAATAAAGGCTGAAGGGCCTAGTACGGATTGGGGGGGGGGGGTCCTTTGTTGTTTTTTCCAAGATTTTATTTTTTTTGCTGGCAATTCATTCTTTACATTCAGCTGTCAGCCGGTAACTCCACTTCTTTGCCCGCTCGTTAGCAACACGCTATACACAGTGTTTTAAAGTGAAAAAAAAAAAACGCATCAAAAAAGCAACACTTCCATTTTTGGTGCTGCTCCGTTGAAGTCTATTACACGCAAAATGCAATCTGCTGCAGGAAATAATAACCCTGACCCTTTCCAAAAACGCACTGGCTGAAAAACGTAATGTAAATGTAAATGTGTACCATAGGAAACCATGTTAAATGGACCGTAGTGCGTTTCTGCAAACTGAAAAACGCACGAAAAAATGCATAGGTGTGAACGTAAGGTTAAACTGCCTGGCTATTTTGACATCCGAATCTGCGGATCGATTTTAGAAATAAGAGCGTCAACATACAAAATCACGATCTGTAAAAACTGAGCAGTCAAGATGTGCGTGTGCCCGTGCAACCCATCCAGGACAAAGGATGCCCGTGAGGACAAAAGATGCCTGTACTTTTCAGCTGGCACAGAAGACAACGGGGCCTGCAAAAGATCCATTTAGTCCACATCCGGCTGACAGGCTCCCCATGACTTTCCTGTTTTTGCGACCCTTTTTCTATTTTGTTTTCTTTTGAAAGCCCAAACTCAGTGCACCCCCCTCCTCCTCCCTCATTTTTTTGGCTGCGGACCATTGCAAAAGAGTGGCGAGAAGCGTCAAAGATGTGGATCTCCTGAGCTGCGTGCTCAGCATATGTTACAGGAAAGAACTATTTTCGGCGTTCGCTCTTGAAAGAGAAGTGGAGCCTCTCTCCCTAGGGGAGGCGATAAGAATGCAGGAGGCCTGATACACAAGCCTTCCACTTCAAATGCTCAGGGACTGCGCTGCCGAGCACGCTTCAGATGGGCGATGGGTGAATTATTGCTCATTAAAATGAAAGAGATGCAGATTTTTCTGAACGCTGCAGTGATCTATGCCACCGAGACACGTTGTTCAGCAGATGGCCTCCCTGAACACGGCCCTTGGGTATACATTATAGATTGGAGTGGGAACAGTGTTAGGCAATATTATCCTACAATGTGCATTTACTGCTCAACATGTTATACAGCCAACAGGGGCTGCGTCTGGGTTCCAGAAACACACTTTTCAAATAAATCAGGATTTATCACATGTATGCATTGACTTCATAAGGCAGAGTCTAGTGATCGTTTATAAAGAGGAGCAACTCAAAGTAACCAATCAGAAATGTTCTCCTAACTGATCTTATGACAGCGAACTGAAATCTGACTGGCTGCTATGGATTATTGTATTTATAGCAAGGTCTCTGGCCTTGTCCAGTCTAATGAGGACCTCCAAGGCCATAGATAGCTGACATCCTTCAATATGTAGTGGGTTGTGATGCATAGTGGGTGCAAAGATGGTGAAAGTCATTGGGCGCCAGACACTTCTTGGATGTAAAAGAGGTTGTATTTCTTTTGACAGTCCTTTTTGTATTTTTGGGGGGAAAGAGGGTTAGGGCCAGGACACCCTTAAGTAGTTATAGATTCAATTGGCAGACTCTGAGACTTCAATAGGAAGACAGCCATGCAGGGAAAGGTCCCAGCAAGGTGCCACATCTGCACATGCAGGAATGCTGTCTCCTATGGTAACAGTCTTTAACAGTCCTTTCAGCTTCACTACAACTGCCTCTTGTAGTTCAACACTGGCTTCTTGATACTTCTCAAGCTTCACCCCTGCTAACCGGTGAGGTCCCTGGCATGACAAACAAGGCTGCTCTGCAAGCGTCTCCTACGCAGGTTGGTTCCCTGACTCGATCACCGTGCCCGTTCAGTGAGAATGTGGTTCTGGTACTTGCTTCAGTTACTCACTGTGGTCCCTGGTAAAGGTGGTGGGTCCCTTTGTGGTGACAGCTTTCCTTCTGCCTCTGACCACTGACAGGTTCTTCGGCCGACAGAACCGTCACTTTTGGTTGGACCGCAAGCCGCAGTCCCAACCCTGTGCTGCCCTCTTACTTCTGGATAGGCCCTCACACAGCCTGGCAGCCAGATGCCCCCCCCCCCCCGGGATAGGCCCAATCTCTGGCCTAGCAGCCAGGACATGTGACAACACATGTCCACCCAGACAGCCATCCAGGTGGCACAGAACACAGATCAACTAACTCCACCCAAATATTTAGATGCTCCCAGCAGGCCAAGGGATTCAAGGACTCCTGGCCAATCGGGTCTCAGTCAGGACCCACTTCCTCTTTGGCCTGGAGGAGAAGCGATGGCCCCGGAGAGAGAAGCTGCAGCCCGGATACATGTCTGCCTGATCTGCCTCCTTAAGGAGGCCTCTGATCGTCGTCACACTCCCGTCTCCCATGGGGTGGGGTTGGGGGAGGATCACTGCATTCCCGTCCGTCTTCTGCGGGGGGGGGGGGGGTTGGCGTTGGTTTAGGAGATATTTACAATTCCCCGTACGATGAGTTGTTCTGCGAATGCGCCGATGTATTCGGTGCATGCACACTTTAGAAAAGGCATGCTGTACTGTTTCTAGCTGGGGTCATGCCGTTACTGGCGAATCCCGTGCGGAAATGACGTCACGCGACTCTGGCCAGTCACAGAGCCAGAGTTGGCGGCCCTGGAAGGAAGAGGGTTGAAGATGGACACTTCCAGCCAGCGGGGACAATCGGGGACATCGCAGGCTTCTGTGTCAGGTAAGTGACACATAATGGGCTACTATGGGATGCATAGTAGCCCATTATGGTTTACCTTTGCAGGGAAACAAAGAGGAAGTAAAACCCATCAGGGTTTACTTCCTCTTTAAAGTAGTTCTAAAGGCAGGAGGTTTTGTCCCTTAATGCATTTTATGCATTATGGGAAAAAAAATCCGCTGTCTGTGCCCCCCCCCCCCCCTCTCTCTAGATACTGACACCATTCTCGATCCAGTGCTGTGCCCACTGGCAGTCTTGCTCTGCTCTCTTGCTGGATTCACAGGCTTTACTGAGAGCAGCGAGAGCCATTGGCTCCTGATGCTGTCAGACACATCCTGTGAGGAGGGAGTGGAGGCGGGGCCAAACACAGCCCCTTTAGCAAGTGGCTTGCTATGGGGGCACTTGGAGAAGAGGAAGAGCCTAGAGAGCTGGCAGGGGACCACAGAAAAGGAGGTTCAGTGCCACTCTCTGCAAGTGTACAATACTATTGCACAGAGCAGGTAAGTATAACATATTTGTTATTTGAATAAAAAAAACACATAAGGCTTTACAATCACTTTAAGCTGTTCTGAGTTCTAGACATGTTTCGTGGACTTCTTCAGAAGAGACATGAAGGGACATACATAAAAAGCAGTACTAATGGAATTAGTTGCTTAAAACACCTTCAAATGTATCATCTCTGAGCGAGCATCCCATTTATCCTAGACCAAGAGACAGATCCACAAGGAATATGGTGGGGCCTAAGGCACCCCATTTAATTAATGTGTATATACCGGTAGTTGTGCCTTACATGCTTGGATCACTCGTCATCTACAATGATTTGGCTGAAATATTAGACAGTTTTGAATTCTCAGGTGTGTAAGGTAGATTATTAGTGCGGCTACCTTCAAATCATAAAATTACAAAACGTGTGCACAGATCAAGCTATAAAGCTTAGCTTTTACCTTGTAGTCCCACAGACATGTGCACTCTGCTCACCTGTCTCTATAAACCCTGCATGCTGAGCATGCAGCACCCTGTTCCTGAAAGTTCTGCTGTGCACTCTGCTAACCTGTGCCAGGAAATCCTTTATGCCATACGGCCTCCAATCATCTCGGCGGGACCCCTACATGCTTTGCTGTACTCAGTCTATTGTTGCCTGTGTGCAATAATATCCTCCGCTTATTATTCCAGTGACCACCACCCCGCCCAAGTCTCCTACTCACCTTGCCTTGGCTGGTATACCTGCGAGTAGGAAACGGCTAACCCATTTCCACCATCAGGAGCTCCAGAGAAGACCACTTGTTTCTTTTAATCTTTGATGAACCCAGCCATGGTCAGGAGAGGATCTCTCTGGCTGTGGTCGGCAAGTCCGCTGAAAAATACTTTAAAATGTTGATATCCCTGATGTCTGGACTGCAACAGATAACTCCCTATAACCACTTCACTATATCCTCAGTTACTGTCGTCATCTTGAAAAGCTCGGGTCCAGGTGTGTCCTCCACTCACTTGTTGAAATAAGTGTTAAAAAAAACTTTAAAAAAAATAAAGTTTTGGCCTGAGTTCTACTTGAATTGGAAAGATGTTTAATGGATTTTCAAGAATGTTATTCCAGATCTGTATCACTTGGACAGTCATTTCTATAAAAATTCGAGAAAGGGATTAACATCCCTGCCAATCATAACCCAGATGACATTGACTAAGGAGAAATCGGACATCCTAACAATAGACTAGAGTCTCATCTGTGCTAAACACTGGCCTAGTGATGAGGTTCAAATAATGCCCTTTTTCATTATTAATACATTTTATGGAGTTTTCAACACGTTTAAACATACTGTAGAAAAAAAGACTTCTATATTTGTGTTTATGACAAGTATGAAAAGGTTTATCCATGAATCATATTTCTGACTGCCTCTAAATAATTTTGTTAATCCTAAAAATGTCCACACTAATACCGGGTCTGCAATGTGGCTACATCCTCATGGATGTTGACCCTACAAAGTCTGTGCATTCTTGTAGGTTGAATAGGGTATCAAGTTAATGGAGTAGGGTATTGCATTGGTGGAGTAGGGTATTGCGTTGGTGGAGTAGGGTATTGCGTTGGTGGAGTAGGATCTGTTATGGGAGATCTCCGCGCTTAGGACCGGAAATAAGGTGTGCAGCCTGTCCGGAAAAAATTAACCCCCTAGAGGGCAATTTAAATGTAAAGTGCAAAATATGAGGGACAAATGGCGCTCCCTGAAAGTAATAAGTATGGTGAACCTAAAAAAGGTATAGGTGAAAAAGTGCGTACCTATAGAGAGTATCTACCTTATTAATCCTGCTAGGTGAAAAGTAGATGTTGTGATATAGGTGGAGTGTACCACCCTATAAATAACAATATTAGTGAACTACTCCAATCTGTGAATACCAGTGCTAGTGAGCGTGAGCAACTTAATAGAAAATAAATAGATAAAAAATAGAAACACAAATATAAATGATATGTAGTGTGTATTATAAATGTGGCTAATTAGGTAAGTGGCTAGACCACAGGGGAAGGGAGGTAGCAGCTAACCAGCTAGCATGTATCCTCTACCCAACTAATAGTGTATCCATAATATACCATTAATACATGTAGATTTAGAATTGTACCAACACTACCAATGGTGAGTATCTTTGGTAATGTAAGAGCCAAGTGAGCAGTGTGCTATAAATAAGCAGGTGACAGTCCCAATACAAAAAGATCAAAGATTAAAAAAGTGAATAATAATAATAATGAAAATCAAAAAATATATAATAATAAAAAATCCTGTATAAACCATACACTCAGTGTGTGAAAGTTGGACAGTCCAAAAATACGGTTGTGAAAAATACAAAAATCATAGTATTAAAGGGAGGGAGTCCAATCCTATGCAGGGACCCACAACAAGATCAGTAGGCAATGTGTTGATGAGTGGGTGGGGGTATATGGGTAACAGTTGTGAAGATAATTCCACCGGTGCCTTGTAGTGCTTCAGGCAGTAGTAGGTGACTGTTGTGCTGCCCCCCAAAAGTTCCCTCACTCACCGGACGTAGGTACCCCTGCGGGGGTAAACAGCATAAGAATATGGATGTCGGATGGTCCTCCTGGTGGTGGTCTGGATCGGGTCCTGGTCCAGTAACTTTCTCCAGTGAATGCAGCCAGAACCCTCAGATGCGGGGGAGGGGGAATACCCCAGGTGGTAATCAGATGGTGCCTCACAGAAAAAAGCAGAAGGATATACCCATGTGTGGTATCAGGTGGCTAGTTTATTGGTAAATTTTAAATTGAAATTAAAATAAAAATAAAAATAAAACCCAGGGTGTCTCACAGGATCAGCCTGGTTCCACCGTACACATTAAAAAGTAGCAAGCAGGGGCGGTTTAGGGCTGGTTTGCTGTTTGCGCTCCACAAGCGTACCAAGCCTCTAAGTCCCGCTCCAGAAATGACGTCAGCACGCCTTACCGGTTTCGTTATTGAACGTTATCAAAGGCGCCGTCATTCGTTACATCTCATGGGTTTAGCCACTTACCTAATTAGCCACATTTATAATACACACTACATATCATTTATATTTGTGTTTCTATTTTTTATCTATTTATTTTCTATTAATTAAGTTGCTCACGCTCACTAGCACTGGTATTCACAGATTGGAGTAGTTCACTAATATTGTTATTTATAGGGTGGTACACTCCACCTATATCACAACATCTACTTTTCACCTAGCAGGATTAATAAGGTAGATACTCTCTATAGGTACGCACTTTTTCACCTATACCTTTTTTAGGTTCACCATACTTATTACTTACAGGGAGCGCCATTTGTCCCTCATATTTTGCGTTGGTGGAGTAGGGTATTGCGTTGGTGGAGTAGGGTCTTGTGTTCTTGGAGTTGACTCAGTCTGTGGCTGCACCAAGAAAAGAACTTCTAACAGAGTGGGGAGATTGTTTTCCCTGCTTTTTTAGTCACTGATTTTAGGTGTACAGATCCAGAGTGGACAAACTGTCTTTTATCTGCTCAGCCTCAACCCTATAATATTAAGTCTTGTTAGAGTGAGGAAATTGGGATGGGATGTGGCAATGGAAGATCACTGAACTAAGGAAGCAAGAGTAGCATCTATCCTGGCCTTATATATCTTGTACTTCAGGCATATCTCCCAACTGTCCCTGATTTCGAGGGACTGTCCCTCATTTGGAAAAAAGTCCCTCTGTCCCTCTTTTCATCTCATTTGTCCCTCATTCTGGTCTGATTTATATAGTTGTATATAAAATGCACTATTTATCTTTCAAAAAGTGTTTCCCAGTGCTAAACCTTTCATCCAATGTGTAAATTGCTGCATTTGTGAATTTCAAAAGCCAGTATAAAGAAATAGCAGTGGTAAAAAATCACTTGTGGGTTTAACTAATGATTTTTTCTAATATACAGTAATTCTCCTTTAAGGGGGCATGGCAGAGGGTGTGTCCTATGCCTACATACCTTTGCTAATAGGTGTCCCTCATTCCCTTCTTAAAAAGTTGGGAGGTATGCTTCAGGTTCCAAAAGCATAACTCCATTAACAAATGATGGATAGTGTTCTGAAATCAGTTTACTGCCATTCAGACAATGAGGGGGATGGACTGTGGCCAGTAGAAAATTCCATGGAATCAATGGGAGTAAAGAATACCTCATCATTGGTATTAGTGGGAGGAATAGTTCCCCATTGTTGGTATTAGGGGAAGGAATAGTGCCCAATCGTTGGTGTCAGTGGGAAGAATAGGGCCCTGCAATTGGTGTCAGTAGGAGAAATAGAGAAAGAGGGGGTTATTTACGAAAGGCAAATCCAGTTTGCACTACAAGTGCACTTGGAAGTGCAGTCACTGTAGATCCAAGGGGGACATGCAAGGAAAATGAAAAAACAGCATTTTAGCTTGCACATGATTGGATGATAAAATCAACAGAGCTTCCCCTCATTTCACATCTACCCCTCAGATTTACAGCGACTGCACTTCCAAGTGCACTTGCAGTGCACTTGTAGTGCAAAGTGGATTTGCCTTTCGTAAATAACCCACATAGTGCCCCATAATTGGTGTCAGTGGGAAGAATAATGCCCCATTGTTGGGGTCAGTGACAGGAATTACTGTATAAAACAGAACAAACATATTACAGCGCACACATGCAAAACATTTACCTCCAGCAAGGCTATTTAAAACACCTAGACATTTTCAAAAAACATTATCAAAAAATATGGGGATTTGGTCACACCATATTGCTATATGGTGCTTAAGCTCACTTACTGCGACAAAGTACCCCATGATTAGTGGGTCTTACACTATCCACTAGGAATTACTGTATGTTCCATTGTAGGTGTAGAAGGAATAGTCCTTGTATCAGTGGAAGGAATAGTTTCCCAAGGGCCTGATAAAGGCAAGCAAAGGGCCACAGTTTGGAGACCACTGATATAGACAATTTTATACCCAGAGTTGATCAAGAGGAAGGCAAAAAACAAACAAACAGTAAAGCATGATCCAAAATCATTCCTGATCCTCCTGGAGGCAGGTTGGATATTCCCTGGATCAACTACCCCTAGTGTTATTACCCATATTAGTTGCCTAACGCTTTGGGTGATTGCATATGGACTTCAAACACATCACTCTGCACCTCTCTAACTAAGCAAGATGTGGATAGGTGCAGTGGCGTACCAACTGGGGTGCGTGGTGTCCGCCTGGGTCACACGCATTGCGGGGGGTGTCAGACGGGCGCTGCTCAGGGGAGCTGTCTGGTCCTGCCGGGCCACATGTCCATGTGGGGAAAGCAGCTGCAGTAGCTGGGCTGCTCCTTCAGCCTGCAACGCTCACCTATTCCACCTATTTGCTGAGCCAGTTGGAGTGGGGGGCGGAAACTACCCAACTGCCCCATGACCGCGAAGGGGGCGGAGCTGCAATGGATCCCAAATCCATTGCCTGATGCCTGCTGGACTTGGAAAAAAGTGAGTGCCCGCCCGTGCAGCCTCCCTGTGTGCCTGGATAGGATGAGCGGCGGGGGCAGCGGTATATAGAGGAATTGATCTTTCCATATTCCTCCTGCAGCCACTGAATGCCTGCAGGAGGGAGAGGAGGAGAGTCAGGCATTCAGCAGCTGCAGGAGGAATATTGAAAGATCAATTCCTCTATATGCAGCTCCCCCTGCCGCTCCTCCTATCCAACTTCTTTTGCTGCCCCCCCATGCTGTACAGCTCCCCCCTAGTGCTCTTCAGCTCCCCCAGTGCTCTCCGCCCCCTGTGCTCCCTGCCCCCCTCCAGTGCTCTCCAGTTACTTGCAGTGCTATCCAGTCCCCCCCCCAGTGCTCCCTGACTCCCCCAGTAATCTTCAGCTTTCCCAGTGCTCTCCGCCCCCGTGTTCTCTGTCTCCCCCCAGTGCGCCCCCCCCTCCCCCAGTGCTCTCCACCCCCCACGCTCTCTGACCACCTGTGCCCTCCAGCCCCCCTGATGCTCTCCAGCTCCCCTGCAATGCTCTCCAGACCCCCCCCCAATGGTCTCAGGCTCCCTCAGTGCTCTCTGCTCCCCCTGTGCTCTCCGGCCTCCCTCCAGTTCTCTCCGGACCCCCAAGTGCTCTTCTATCATGTCTGCAGTTTCTGACCATCTCTTGTATCATGTCTGCATTGTCTGACCAACTCCTGTATCATGTCTTCAGTGTCTGACCACCTCCTGTATCATGTCTGCAGTCTCTGACATCTCCTGTATCATGTCTGCAGTCTCTCTCTGACCATCTCCTGTATCACGTCCTCAGTCTCTGACCATCTCTTGCATCATATCAATGGACACAGACCATTAAATGGGAATTCTTCAAAGTGACTGTATGTAAGTTTAAAGGGCTAAAAATAAAACCTATGTGGCTGAGGGCCAAAGTTAAAATGGCTATAAATAATAAAAAAGAGCTTTTACAAAATATAAAAATGAAGGAACGCTATCATTGTTTAAATGTTACAGAGAATATAACAGAATATGTAAAAAGGAAATCAAGGATGCAAAAATTCAAAACAGATTGCAAAAGATAGTGGGACAAACCCCCAAAAATTCTTCAAATATATTAATAGTAAAAAGGTCAGGTCTGAGCATGTAGGCCCTTTACATAATAATCTAGAGTGGATGACTGGGGACAAAAAGAAGGCAAATGTATTAAATACTTTCTTCAGCTCTGTGTATGTAGCAAGGTCCTAGCCCTCTTTTGATCTAATGAGAACCTCCAAAGCCAGGGATAGCTGACATCCTTCTGTATGTTGTGGGTTGTGAGGCATGGTGGGTGTATAGTTGTTAAAGTTATTGGGCGCCAGACACTTCTTGGATGCAAAAGAAAGTTTATTTATCTTGACAAACCTTTTTGGGGGAGAGAGGGTTAGGGTCAGACTCCGAGATTTCAATAGGAGGACAGCCATGCAGGGAAAGGCATCCAGCAAGATGCCACATCTGCACGTGTAGGAATGCTGTCTCCTATGACAACAGTCTTTAACAGTTCCAAACACAAGGCTTAACATTTCCTTCACTTTCACTACAATCACTCCTTTTAGTTCTCTCACTAGACCCTCTGATTCACTGCCACTGAATCCCTTGAGCTCTTCCAATCTTCACAGTGGTACCTTCCTCAAGCGTAACCCCTGCTTCTCTGCTGGGTCCCTAGCTTGGCATTCTAGATACCTCTCAAGCTTCACCCCGCTGGCCTGCATGATCCCTGGCTTGACACACAAGGCTGCTCTGCACACGTCACTTTTGCTGGCTGGGTCCCTGGCTTGATTCCCACTGAAGTGTCCAGATTCTTCACCGTCCCCGGTTGGTGAGAATACTGCTCCGGTACTTGCTTCAGTTATTCACTGTGGTCCCTGATAATAAGGCAGATAGTCCCTTACTGGCGACAGCTTCCCCTCTACATCTGACCACGACAGGTTCTCCGGCCGACAGAAACGTCACTTTTGGTTGGACTGCAAGCCGCAGTCCCAACCCTGCGCTGCTCTCTTGCTTCTGGATAGGCCCTCAGACAGCCTAGCAGCCAGATGTGCCACTGCCCAGGATAGGCCCAATCTCCGGCCTAGCAACCCGGGCAATACAACACACATCCACCCAGACTTTGTACTTGCGATGTCACACAATAAAGCTGTTTATGCGCATTGCAGTGTATTGCCACACATTCTTAATGGTACCCTAGGGCACACGTACAATTTAAAAAAAAAATCCATCTATGCTATAGCATACCACAACACACAGATGAGAAAGCTCTGTGCATAGTAGGCTGTGCTACAAAAAATTGTGAAGGTGCATTAGATGGTCCATCTTAGGTCCATTCAAGGTGAATGAGACTGCCTTATTGCCATGCATGAAATCACATGCATTATAAAGGGCGTGTCAGTGCATGCAATGGAGTGGGTTGGCCCTAAAACATTTCAAATGCCGCAACACTTGTTTACCAACTAAATATAAGCCTTTGAGTTAAATTCATTGAGCATTGCAAGTCAAAATTTTATATTTATAGACCTTACAAATTCTCTTTCCACATATTAGGCTGATAAACCCCAGTTACAAAATCCGCCTTTAGCTTAGCAGCTGTTTTAAATGAGCAAGTAGAATTAACGGTAACAAAAAAAAAGTCTATTAGCACAGTAGATGCAACCACTAACACAGGACGAATTATACAAAAAGACAAACAAAATGCTTCCAAAATAACTTTCACTGCTATCCTGGGAGCCTATCTTGGCCTATCCCTGTACAATGCTGCATTTAATTAGCGCAAATTGTAGTCATGTGACTTCTCTCGTTAAATATACTGTCAGGCTGTCAATGTTCTGTAAAAATCCAGAACTTGTTTCATCTTATGGGATGGCACAACAGCTGAACGCTGATGCCCTCTACAGGTAGTCAGAACACTTTACACCCAGAACATACTGCGCAGTGCGAGTTTATATAAGCAGTTTGTAAAAATTTGTGTCCATTGCCAAAATTATATAGGATTATAGTTGCATATTATTTCTTTCATCGCTACATCTTTCTGATTAAAAAATATAATTATACTTTTGTATGCCCTCCTTCAAAAAACTCACCACATTCTCCAGCTGGTCTCTCACTTTTTATTTATTACAGGTACTTATGTAGTGCCATCAATTTATGCAGTACTTTACATACAAATTGTACATTCACATCAGTCCCTGCCCTCAAGGATCTTACAATCTGAAGTCCCTAACATATTCATACATACACATACTTACGCCAATTTAGACAGGAGCCAGTTAACTTATCAGCATGTCTTTGGAGGGTAGGAGGAAACTGGAATACCTGAAAAAAAAAACTTGCAGGCACAGGGAGAACACGCAAGCTCCATGCAGGTAGTTCCATGATTGGGATTTGAACCAACAACCCAAGTACTGCTATGCAGCAGTGCTAACCAACAACCCAAGTGATGCTTGGTGGAAGTGCTAACCACTGTGCTGCACAAGGGCAGAGAAAATCTGATTCATTCTTATTAGGGGCCATCTACTGTTGGGGTGCATAACAGACAACCTCTCCATACAAATGAATGTGATTTCTTCTTTACAAGTGTAGAAGGAGCAAGACTCCAGCCAAGGAGTTTTCAGCTTGTTCCCTATTGACTACACAGCATGGATCTCGCAGGAGTGTGGACAGGTGAGGTGAGTATAGTTATTATTCAAAGTCCAAATACCCCCCCACCAGGCAGGGTTAAAAAATAAAAAATAAAACATCTCATACAACAGTCCCCAAATTCAAACTAGAATCCCCCGCCAGTACTTCTGTTCCACCATACAATGCCATCGGTCTACCAGATTAAATGACACCAAAGGTCATTCAACCCAGAAGACTGAGGACATACTATAAATGTGTGAGTGTCATAGCCCTGTCCTATAAGGGGGCATCACCACTGCACCCTTCATTTATAGTGTTTTAATCACTTCTCAGCAGAGGACTGCCCCGGACCAGAGAAGAGGTGAAGGGGAAGAAGACCCTGCACATCATGTGACTAGCCTGAAGTCATCTGAAAGGTAAGTATTAAGCAAAACATACACTGTGGGGGCAATTAAAAAGTAACAGGCTGGGTGTAAATCTGGGTTTTAATGTAAATCTTGCACAAATAAAAATGACTATAGACCCAATCTCACCTCCAGTCAAAACTTATTTTGTCTGAATAGATGATCTGTATAAAGAGTAAAAGGGTAAAACTCGCCATACGCTGAGTGAATTTTGGGCTGTTCCTGATAATTGGTCCTAATGGTTCCAGTCAGTGGAAAATTTGAAGGAGTTGGATAGAACGTTGTCAGCCTAAATATGCCTATATCTAATCAGGCACGTTTGAAATAGTCAGATAGGTGCTGTCCCAGCTGGGAGGGTAGGAGTTAATACCTTTCCTGGATTCTTCTCTGGGTCCAGCCCTCTAACCCTGTGGTATATAAATATTGGACAGAGGTCCAGTGATGGCGTTCCATCCTGGGACAGAAAGTTTGAGGTGTTCCCCCATGGAGAGACCAAAGGAGATAGAGAGCTGTAACCGGGGTCCGTAAGGGAAAGAGAATGATAACCATGAGGAGCAGAAGGAGGTGAACTATCACCATTGGGATGTAAAGCCAGCTGAACTGGTGGTTCGCCCGAAGACACCAGCACTAGATCATATTTCTGAATGACTTAAATCTGCATGAAAAGGCCTCCTGAAGGACTGTAATTGCTTGGACATCACCTTTGCGGGTATTCTGGGGCAGAACATGCCTGTAGTTAGGAGTAGGAAGGTAGGAAAAACCTTGCACTTGTATGTTAGACTTTGTAATGTTCGTTTTGCAATTTTCCTAGGTAAAATATTAAAATGTTGTCCTTGCCTTGACTGAAGTTACTAAAGAGGTGTATCGCAAGTAACCAGCACACACATAGTTCAGCGAGTGTATCTTAACATTGGTGTAGAGTGTAATAGTTCGAAGACACAAGTGGTTACCTAGGGTAACAGAAGTTTTACAGCAGCTTGTCAATAGCAGGTACCTGGTATAAGTGGAAGGGCTTCTAGCAGTGAGGGAGATGTTGTCGGCACTCTTTCCACCAGCAGTCTGTCTCCCAGAGCAGAGTGGATTCACGCCGCAGAGTTAAGTTACGTGCACGGCGGGGCTCACTCCACTACTGGGTAGTAGTACCGGAAAGCGCTGGACAGGTAGATGTGGACAGAGCTCAGCATGCCTCTTCTAAATGCAGATTAAATAGAAGGTGTACATCGTCACGGGGAACTGAGAGTTAACTGGAGAACAGTTGCACCGCAAGTGTACATGGTGTACGTTCATCTCTAACAGTAGAGGTCTGCCTTATGGTCGAGTATTCCCCCACGGCACACACAGCCTTGTCCCAGGGCATTGGGGAAGATGGCAACAATCAAAAGGTACCCCATGTGCAGTAAAGTGACTCTGTACAAGGTGCCCAGCGTAGCCTAGAAAAACTCACCCTGGGGGTGGGCCTCTGATGTGACCCTTGCTTGGCACCCAACAAGGGGTAAACATGGAGGTCATGGCACCCAATGAGTAGGGAAACATGGAGGACGTGGCACCCAACAAGGGGGGAAACATGGAGGACGTGACAACCAATCACCCACCTACCCTTACGCACTATTCAGGTATTCTGACATTCAGAGATATTGGCTATCAGAATACAATAGCTGGCAGGAGAGATTTGTTTAGAGTGGATGGAGGAACCTATTAGATTTCTTTTATTCAGCGCACAGGCTGCATAAAATAAATCTATGGATGTATGACCAGCTTTAGATTTTCTATCAGATTTTTATTGCGGTTTGTTATTTCCTGCTGGGAACATATACCCTCACCACTAGGGGTGACCTCAGGCATGTTTCGATCCTAATCTGAACCCACCTAAACAAGCTCAGCCTGGCTGTCGCTGTACCGAGCCAAGCATAAGCAGCCAAGACATTCCTCTTTACTCTCTTGTTTACAGTATGTGCAGCTGAGCGGTAGAAAATGCCGCAACCACAGATGATTGGCCCAGTACAGCTTCCTGGCAGGGCTTAGGTGGGTTTGGACTAGGGTCTTAACACACCTGAGCTCATTCCTACTCACAACCTTTAGAGCAGGAAGTGCATAGAAATTTCTCCAACAGAGACACAGACAAAAAAAAAGGGATAGTTAGTAGAGCGAAGAAAAATGATGACTTCAGACAATGTTTTTTTTCCTGCCTGTCCTTCCTGACCGGGTAATGAACATTACTCAATTTCTGGTACATGGGTCTCTGGGGCAGAAAGTGACAAAAAATATTCCTCTCCTGAAATTTGAACTCTTTCCCAATTGATCAAGACTCAAAACATATTGAATGGAGTTAGCCTTTTAAGAGTGGGCTCAAAAAAATAAAAAAATATTCTGTGCATCCATTGTCTAATAGGGACCCCTCATCTGTCAGAGAAGCACTTGGAAGGAGTTCTAGGTACAGGGGAATTGGAGGATGTGCTGTTTCTTTATTTTCTACACAAAATACGTTAGCTTTTTACAGCAGATTAGGCAGATCCTAATGGGAGTGTTGATTGCCACTTTAAGCAAGCTTCTAGCAGGCTTTGAACAAGCTTCAGGAAGTTCTACAAAATTGTACTTTAAAAGCTTCAACAAAGCTTGCTGAAAGCCCCCCACCCTCTGTTTTATCGGTAGGCTGGCAAATCTGTAATGCAAGCAGGGTAAAACTGTGCTGGGGGGCAGAGGGGTATTTTCCCCCTGAGCCTGTCCTAATAAAGATATGTTGGGCTGGTGGCTTGAAGTTCAAAACATCATTTAGAGGGGGGACCAAAAGTGGGTTAGTTAGTTGTATCTGCCCCAAAGGTTCCCATTCCTGTAAGTGCAAGGAAACTATTCCTAAATATGCCTGCTACTTTTCCCAAATATACTGATGTAAGTATCAGTAGTAAGAAGTTACTCATGGCTACAAACTCAACTTAAAGCTGTTGTAAGTTTAAGTTTGATTGGTGGCAGAAAGAGAAGTTACATAGCAAAGGTTGCAGTAGGTACACACACCCAACATTCAATGAACACATGAAATCTGACAACAGCGGACTGTAAAATAAATTGACTTTCTGAGTCTGGCTTAGTCAGGGGCGGACTGACCATTCGACCACTCAGGCACTGCCCGAGGGCCCCCGGCCACTAGGGGGCCCCATCAGGGTTGCCAGCCTAAGTAAAACCAGGGACAGTATGTAAAAATCTGTGTTTTTTTTTTACATCTGTTTCTGAAATGTCCCTTACCGACATCCTTTTGGTCTAAAAATCCTGAGATTATAGCTGCCCCACCTCTCCAGTACCCTCTCAGCCAATAGAAACATGTCTGTGTATACTGTGTGGCCCCATAATCTCTGATTGCCTGGGGGCACCATAATCTCCTATTGCCCGGGGGCCCCATGAGTTGTCAGTCCGCCCCTGGGCTTAGTTACAAAGCTCTGAGAGGTGAAACTCATTGAATAGTATTGTTTTTTTGGTCCATTGTTCCACAGTGTCATTTCCATTTTGAGTGATCACATGGATGCAGTTACAGCTTGTGAAACCTTCAATAGAGTACAGTATATACTCGAGTATAAGCCGAGTTTTTCAGCACATTTTTTTGTGCTGAAAATGCCCCCCTCGGCTTATACTCGAGTAAAGCACCATCTTTGGATATGTTGTAGTGCTAGTTTCACTGGGGTCCCTAGCAAGTGGCCAGAGATATGGGGCCACAAAGTCGGTCAACTGTGTCCATCTGCAGCAATGTCATTTCGGGACCCTTTGGGTCCAGAGACCCCAAATTTGGCTGCAGCTAGGGGGCATCTAGGAACCCTTAATTACCAAGTTTGAAGTTCGGGGGACCTATGACTGCAAATGGGCACAGTGAGGCATGCAAATGGGCACAGTGAGGCTGCAAATGGGCATTGTTGACCCCCTTATTCACTTACAGTAGCTGCACATTTCTCACCCTAGGCTTATACTCGAGTCAATAAGTTTTCCCATTTTTTGTGGTAAAATTAGGTGCCTCGGCTTATATTCGGTCGGCTTATACTCGAGTATATACTGTATTTCTCTTTGTTACCCATCGGAGGTAAATGAACAGTGAATGAGGGTTACCAGGATACAGCTTTGGCTATAGTACTACATATGCAATTCATTGGTTTGTTTCCTCAATGCTATGTACACCAAATTTGTTACTATATGAGCTTCCTTGGCCAACCACTGTGACTACGGTCCTTAACGTTGCCTGTTTCTTTGTGCTTCCTCAAAAGAGCTGGAACACCACATCTTGCAACCCCAATCTGCTTTGAAAACTTTGCCTGGGATAGACCTGGCTGATGCAGTAGAACTACCTTGTGTCTTTTTGGTACAACACACAAAAGGTCACAGGTGAGCTGGCTCCAACAACATGATCTCCTTACTGGAGGGTACTCACCCAGTCACAGTAATGAAAGGAAAGTCCGGAAGGCTGCACACCAAACTGAGATCCAAATACCTTTGTTTGCATAAAACCATGAAGAGCACTACATGTACAAGCAAAGGAGGACCAGCTTACATGTTTCGCACACTAATTGCGCTTTATCAAAGCCCCTTAGATAAAGCAAAATTCGTAGTGCTCTTCATGTTCTTTTTGGTTTTATGCGAATAAAGGTATTTGGATCTCAGTTTGGTTTGCAGCCATCTGGACTTCCCTTGCATTACCTTGTGTCTTGTTGATGTCCTCAGTCTTGCCATGGTGTATGACCTGTGACATGAAACTGTCTTTCACAACCTCACCTTAGTAGCAGAGTTTGGCTGTTCTCACCCAGTTGTAAGCCTCCTATGCAGCTGATTCTGTTTCAGCTAATGATTGTGTTTCAACCTATATATGGCATTGATGATCATTAGCACCTGCTTGGTATAATTGGTTATTCATATACCTGACTCTAATCCTAAAAAATCCCTGACTTTGTGCAAGTGTACAAAGTGTGCAAGTGTAAGAATTGATACTGGTTTGAAGCCAAAGAGTAGTCACACAAAATATTGATTAGTTTTCGATTTTTCTTCTGTTCACTCACTTTACATTTTGTAAATTGAAAAAAATAAACAAAGATAATTTTTTGAAAGCATTCTTACATTACAGCATTTCTTTACACCTGTCTAAAACTTTTGAACAGTACTGTATATGTACACCCCAATCTCCTTTCTTCCATCGCCGGATCCATCTCACAGTAGGGGTCCGGTGCGTCCTGGTTCATCGTTTCAGGTCTGATTTCAGCCCGGATTTTGGGCTGAATTCGGTCCTGAAACGGACCAAAAGACGCACCTGCTGCGGAGATATGTGAACCAGCTCAATAGAGAGCCAGTCAAAATCTCCTGCTATTGCGAATTGTATGCAGGGAATCCACATCCAATTCGCAATGGTGTGAACCGAGCCTAAAGTGATTGTAACGTCAGAAGGTTTTTTTTATCTTAATGCATTCTATGCATTAGGAGAAAAAGCCTTCTATGTGCAGCAGCCCCCCTCAGCCTCCCTAATACTTACCTGAGCCCCATCTCTATCCAGCGATGTTGCAGGAGTGTCTCCGCTGCCCTCATTGGCTGAGACAGCAACGAAGCACCATTGACTCCTGCTGCTGTCAATCAAAGTCAGTCAGCCAATGATGAGAGAAAGGAGGTGAGGCCAGGCCACAGCTTTGTGTCTGAATGGACACAGGAAGCTGTGGCTCGGGTTCCCCCATAGCAAGCTGTTTGCTGTGGGGGCACTCAACAGGAGGGAGGGGCCAGGAGCACATAAGACAGACCCGAAAAGAGAGGGATCTGGACTGCTCTGTGCAAAACCACTGCACAGAGCAGGTAAGTATAACATGTTTGTTATTTTTACCTTTTACCTAAAAAACAAGACTTTTACGATCACTTTAAAGAAGTGCAGTTAGGGGAAATAAAAATAAAGATCAATCACCTGTTTTTACCACCCCCATCCCAGGGCTAAACAAGATCTTAAACTGACAGCACTATGCAAAGAAATAGAGCTTTGATTGGATCAAAGTGCTGTCCCTCTCTCTCCTAGAGACAACTGCTATGCAGGGGATTGCAGGAGACTGTTATAAAAGCAGATTCAGATACTTATGCTGCGTACACACGAGCGGATTTTCCATCGCAAAAATCTGGGATGGTTTTTCCTACGGTATTCCGCTCAAGCTTGGCTTGCATACACACGGTCACACAAAAGTTTGCTGAACTTTCAACCGTCAAGAACGCGGTGATGTACAACACTACAACGAGCCGAGAAAATGAAGTTCAATGCTTCCGAGCATGCGTCGAATTGTTTGCGAGCATGCGTAGGAATTTTGCACGTCGGAATTGGTACAGACGATCAGAATTTCCAAACAAAACTTTTTCCGACCGTAAAATTGAGAACCTGCTCTCAATCTTTTGCTGGCTGGAATTCCGCCAGCAAAAGTCCGATGGAGCATACACACGGTCGCATTTTCTGACCAAAAGCTCTCATCATACTTTTGCTGGCAGAATTTCCGATCGTGTGTACGGGGCATTAGACTTGCTGTATATATGAATACATTTAAAGTGGAACTATACTCACCTTAAATCTAGCAATTTGTCATCCCGGAAATCCCCGTCAGACATTTTAGGGCAGCTGGCTTCTGGGCCTCGATCATCTGTTATTGGTCGGCCGAGATGATGTCATTCTCAGTTCCTTCAACATCGGCAGTTTTAATGCAGAATAGACAAAGCATGTCTATTCTGCATTAAAAATCCTGCCTGTCCACCAATTTTCATCCCTAGCCACTGAATGCTTTGCTGGAAATATTTAGATATTTTTCTAAAGTTTAGCTTCAAAGTGATCAAAAAGGCATAAATATATACCATACATATAAATAAAAACGATTGAAATCAGAAATACAAATTAAAATGAGGGTTCACATGACATTCCACTCTTCGGCTCGGTTCACATCTATGCGTCTTTTATTGCTTTTCGCAGAAACGCACTACAGTCCATTTAACATGGTTGCCTATGGGACACGTTCACACCTATGCTTTTTTCAAGCCGCTGCTTTTTTTTTGGAAAGGGTCACGGACTTTTTTGAAAGCAAAAGGGTGCGTTTTTGTCTCAATTGACTTTAAAAGGAGAGGCTGCAGAAAAGCATGTAGTGTGTTTTTGCCACGATTTGCATTTTTTAATCTGCACATATACAAATTGTCCAAAATATAAAAAAACAAAAGCATTAAAAATGCAAAAGCATGAAAAACGCGTGTGCAAAAACACAAACCGCACTGCAAAAAGCACTGCTGAAACAGATCAAAAGCAAGCTGCATAAGTGTGAACCGAGCCTTCGTCCTTGCCGCAGTTCAGCAGTTGATAGTTGCATCTATACAAATATCAGAAAAATGCAGTTTAACCCCAGTAGTGTCTATTACAGTCAACAATGTCTCCTTAAATTTTGTCTGTTTTTTTTAGCGCTGAGCATTTTTTTCTCTGTACAATACGCCATTATAGAACAAACATAGTTTCACATAAACACATTTTTCTTCCGTCTGGAGACGTGTGGGTCCCATATGTAGTTCATTGTTTTCTTTTTTTTTTTCTTTTTTTTTTCTTCTTTTCTGAACTGTGGCCGATCTGGAAGTTTCGTATTGTTTTGAGTTTTGTTTGCACCCCATTAATACACCGTTTAACTTATCCATATTTGTATTTCTAATCAATTTCCCATGTTAGTTTTGGATTTTTTTTTCCCCCCTATTTAATTAAGCTCAGGCTTACTTTTGAAATTGTCATAGCGTAAAAGAAACAAAAGATCTGAGGGCATGATCCCCGCCCTCCCCCGCACCGCCGCTAATCCACTGCCGCCTTGCCACGGACATCCTGAAGCGCACAGCCGAATGGGCTATTATTTAATCATTTTAGTTAAACTTGTCATTTTGTACTTTAAAAAGGTTAATCAAAACACAGGGTGACACGGGGTCGTGCTTAGTTATGTGACCTATTTTGCTACTAATACGCGTTGCCCCTGGGCATTCTCTGCCCATTCTGCGAGATGCTTCGACGTCTGCAATCTATTACCCAGTGTGCCGCGGGAGTGCTCGCAAAGGAAAATTCAAGGCACAGTTTGTAAACTTCTGAGAGCTGACGGACAGACATACTGAAGAAAGTTCACAGAGTCCGTAAATATCGATATCGAGTTACTACAGCGCTCCCATTCCCTTTTTCCGCCCTTTGACAGATATTTAAAGGATTGGTAAACTTAAAAAATGTATATGAAAGTGCTACTAATATTCCAAAAAAACGCCCAAATACTTACTGAGAAATTTTAATATTTTTGGGTAAGAGTTGTCATTGTTGCTACTAGAATAGGCTACAGAAGGCTTAAGGGATGGCTATAACCCAAAGCCTGAAAAAAATAAAAAATAAAATTTAAATTTAAAAAATTACATAGTATGAAAGAAATACATAATAAAAATAAAAAGTACTAAATAATAGTACAATAGAAAACCTCATCACACCTGTGTGTATATATATATATATATATATATACACATACATAAACACACACACATACAGTATCTCACAAAAGTGAGTACACCCCTCACATTTTTGTAAATATTTTATTATATCTTTTCATACTTTGCCCACATGTTTCTATGTCCTTTTGCTTTGATGTTTATGTTTTTCTTCAATAACTTGCATGTAAATATATTTGCCACTAGACATGTTTTTCATGTCACTGTATTATTGTTAAATACTTGTTTGAGATATTTACCCCTTGTTTTCTTATCTATCTATAGCATAGAAAGTGCCACACCAGAATTCTCCTGAAGAAACTCTATCGAGTGAAACATGTCGAGAGTGGTAGTGCTTTCCCCCATTATGCTTGTGTAGATAAAATCTTTTGATACATGTGTACTTCTTTCTCATGCTTTTATCCCCTTGAATAAAATCAATGTTTTTTACGATACATAAAGAGGAGGTTCTGCGTTTTTTTTTTTTTTTTTTAAAGTCAGCAACTACAAACACTGTAGCTGCTGACTTTTAATAAGGACACTTACCTGTCCAGCGAGCCTGCAATGTCGCCCGACCCCCCCCCCCCCCCCCCCGAGGCCGTCCTAACTAAGGGAAACAGGCAGTGGAGCCTTGCGGCATCACTGCCCGTTTCCTACTGCGCATGTGCGAGTCACGCGCAGCGCTTTGTGAGTGGCCCTGCCTGTTGTTTTCTGGGACACACACATGTCCCAGAAGGCAACGAGGCAGCTCGCCGAAGAAGAGGAACTGAAGAAACAGCGCAGCGGAATAGGAAGAGGCAGATTAGGAAGACTGCCTAGCAACAGGGGTTTCTGGTAAGTAACATTTTTTTTTTTTTCAAATGTTTTTTTTTTTTTTTAAGATCATGAATGGAATTTTTTATTTTAGGGTGATCCTCCACTTTAAGGAATTTTGATCTCTGTACCAAACACCTTAAAAGTCCCGAGGTTTGTCATCTTTGTCCCCCTTTCCAAATTGCTTGAATATATCTTTTCATGTGACAACACTGAAGAAATTACACTTTTCTACAATGTAAAGTAGTGAGTGTACAGCTTGTATAAAGGTGATGGACTGGCCAAGCATGTCTCGAGACCTAAACCCTATTTAGCATATGTGGGGCATCCTCAAATGGAAGGTGGAGGAGCGCAAGGTCTCTAACATCCACCAGCTCCATGATGTTGTCATGGAGTAGTGGAAGAGGACTTCAGTGGCAACCTGTGAAGCTATGGGGAACTCCATGCCCAAGAGGGTTAAGGCAGTGCTGGAAAATAATGGTGGCCACACAAAAAAATTGCCATTTTTGGCCCAATTTGGACATTTTCACTTTTACAGGGGTGTACTCACTTTTGTTGGCAGCGGTTTAGACATTAATGGCCGTGTGTTGAGTTATTTTGAGGGGACAGCAAATTTACACTGTTATACAAGCTGAACACTCACTACTTTACATTGTAGCAAAGTGTAATTTCTTCAGCGTTAAACAAACAAAGATTTGGAGGGGCACACCCTAAAAGATGGTGAAGCCATAAGACCATAAAACAGAACAAAATATTACAGCGCACACATGCAAAAAATGACATTTAACTCCGGCAAGGCTATTTAAAACACCTGAACATTTTCAAAAAATATGGGAATTTGGTCACATCATATGGCTATATGGTGCTTAAGCCAACTTTCTGTGACAAAGTACCCCATAGTTAGTGGGTCCTACGCTATCCATATAATGGAAGAACCTGCTTCTCTGAACCATGGGAGAAATACACTCCTCTATATGGGAGAACTAAAGGACTCCTCATATAACATAGGTGGACACTAATAAGAGGCAATGATGGGGGAGTGGGGTGCTCCTGCCCAAAGGGATTTGGTCAGAATCCATACAATAGACAAACAAATATTTGGGGGGCACACCCTAAAAGATGCATTAAAGATGGTGCAGCCATAAGACCATAAAACAGAACAAAATGTGACATTTAACTCCTGCAAGGCCATTTAAAACAAAAACAATCTTCAGTGTTGTTACATCAAAAGATATAATAAAATATTTACAAAAATGTGTGGGGTGTACTCACTTTTGTGAGATACTGTGTGTGTGTGTATATATATATATATATATATATATATATATACACACACACACACACATACAGGGATTTTTTCCTCTGAGAATAAGGGCAGGAACTCCCCCTTTCCGAATCACCCCTTGTCTCTGCCCCTACCCACCTTCGAGGTCTGTCCCTACCTACCTCCGAGTACTACCCTTTTTTTAGAGAATACAGAACCAAGTATCATTTGTGCTACTAAGTAATTTGTATAGAATTTGTTAATGATATCAAGAAAAGCAGTAAAGTAGATCCCCTGCAGCCAGCAACAATAGATCCCCTAGCAACAATAGATCCCACAGCAACAATAGACTCCCAGCAACAATAGATCCCCCAGCAACAATAGACTCCCAGCAACAATAGACTCCTAGCAACAATAGACCCCCAGCAACAATAGATCTCCGAGAAACAATAGATCCCCGGTGATAATGAATACTCCCAGCAACAATATACCCACCTACAAAAAATAGATCACCTCCAGCAACAATAGATCCCCCAGCATTTCTTTCATTACATAGTATGAAAGAAATACATAATAAAAATAAAAAGTACTAAATAATAGTACAATAGAAAACCTCATCACACCTGTGTGTATATATATATATATATATATATACACATACATAAACACACACACATACAGTATCTCACAAAAGTGAGTACACCCCTCACATTTTTGTAAATATTTTATTATATCTTTTCATACTTTGCCCACATGTTTCTATGTCCTTTTGCTTTGATGTTTATGTTTTTCTTCAATAACTTGCATGTAAATATATTTGCCACTAGACATGTTTTTCATGTCACTGTATTATTGTTAAATACTTGTTTGAGATATTTACCCCTTGTTTTCTTATCTATCTATAGCATAGAAAGTGCCACACCAGAATTCTCCTGAAGAAACTCTATCGAGTGAAACATGTCGAGAGTGGTAGTGCTTTCCCCCATTATGCTTGTGTAGATAAAATCTTTTGATACATGTGTACTTCTTTCTCATGCTTTTATCCCCTTGAATAAAATCAATGTTTTTTACGATACATAAAGAGGAGGTTCTGCGTTTTTTTTTTTTTTTTTTAAAGTCAGCAACTACAAACACTGTAGCTGCTGACTTTTAATAAGGACACTTACCTGTCCAGCGAGCCTGCAATGTCGCCCGACCCCCCCCCCCCCCCCGAGGCCGTCCTAACTAAGGGAAACAGGCAGTGGAGCCTTGCGGCATCACTGCCCGTTTCCTACTGCGCATGTGCGAGTCACGCGCAGCGCTTTGTGAGTGGCCCTGCCTGTTGTTTTCTGGGACACACACATGTCCCAGAAGGCAACGAGGCAGCTCGCCGAAGAAGAGGAACTGAAGAAACAGCGCAGCGGAATAGGAAGAGGCAGATTAGGAAGACTGCCTAGCAACAGGGGTTTCTGGTAAGTAACATTTTTTTTTTTTTCAAATGTTTTTTTTTTTTAAGATCATGAATGGAATTTTTTATTTTAGGGTGATCCTCCACTTTAAGGAATTTTGATCTCTGTACCAAACACCTTAAAAGTCCCGAGGTTTGTCATCTTTGTCCCCCTTTCCAAATTGCTTGAATATATCTTTTCATGTGACAACATTGAAGAAATTACACTTTTCTACAATGTAAAGTAGTGAGTGTACAGCTTGTATAAAGGTGATGGACTGGCCAAGCATGTCTCGAGACCTAAACCCTATTTAGCATATGTGGGGCATCCTCAAATGGAAGGTGGAGGAGCGCAAGGTCTCTAACATCCACCAGCTCCATGATGTTGTCATGGAGTAGTGGAAGAGGACTTCAGTGGCAACCTGTGAAGCTATGGGGAACTCCATGCCCAAGAGGGTTAAGGCAGTGCTGGAAAATAATGGTGGCCACACAAAAAAATTGCCATTTTTGGCCCAATTTGGACATTTTCACTTTTACAGGAGTGTACTCACTTTTGTTGGCAGCGGTTTAGACATTAATGGCCGTGTGTTGAGTTATTTTGAGGGGACAGCTTTACACTGTTATACAAGCTGAACACCCCTTGTCTCTGCCCCTACCCACCTTCGAGGTCTGTCCCTACCTACCTCTTCAGAGTACTACCCTTTTTTTAGAGAATACAGAACCAAGTATCATTTAGTGCTACAATAAGTAATTTGTATAGAATTTGTTAATGATATCAAGAAAAGCAGTAAAGTAGATCCCCTGCAGCCAGCAACAATAGATCCCCTAGTCTCTGCCCCTACCCACCTTCGAGGTCTGTCCCTACCTACCTCCGAGTACTACCCTTTTTTTAGAGAATACAGAAAAGCAGTAAAGTAGATCCCCTGCAGCCAGCAACAATAGATCCCCTAGCAACAATAGATCCCACAGCAACAATAGACTCCCAGCAACAATAGATCCCCCAGCAACAATAGACTCCCAGCAACAATAGACTCCTAGCAACAATAGACCCCCAGCAACAATAGATCTCCGAGAAACAATAGATCCCCGGTGATAATGAATACTCCCAGCAACAATATACCCACCTACAAAAAATAGATCACCTCCAGCAACAATAGATCCCCCAGCAGCTAGCATCAACAGACCCTGCAGCACACCCCAGCACCCCTTGACATTACATACATTCAGTGGGAGAAGTGCCAGAACTGCGTCCCCCCTCGTTCCCGCTGAATATATATATATAGAAAGGGGTATGTTTGTTGGAGTTATTTCCATTCTTTACCCCCTTATATGTTTCGTATCTCTGATTTAAAATCCCCCACATTTATTTCTGTTTGTTGAATCCGTTATTGGTAGCTATGGGTGTTTTATGGTGTGTATATATATATATATATATATATATATATATATATATATATATATATATATATATATATATATATATCTATACAACATATTAGTGCTTTACCTTATTGGGCACGTGGTAACAGGCATCTTTACTCTATTTGTGCAAGAATTGCCCATATACTATCTATAGGACATCTCTATTATGTTATTATTGTAGATCTCTGGTCCTGGATATCGAGCCCCTCCATATAAGTACATACATTTGGGGTTGACTACATCTAGTTACCCCCCTCCTTTTTGTCCTTCCTCTTTGTTAGATGTGGACGATGCCCCTCCCCCCCCACCCGGTTGGTATACCAGCTGTGAGTAATTTTTGGAATATCTGTTTGCAATTTAAGTTTGATATTGTAATAATGGGTATTTTTGCTATTACTAGCACAGCATATCTGCTAAAGAAGCAAAAGCAGCGAAACGCATTGAGATTTCAAAGCCTTGGAAGTCCCACTGTACACAGTTGATATCTTTATATCTTGTGTTTAATTATGGTCTATTACATACTTATGGATATAGTGGGTTTAATGCTGGATATGTCTAGTGTACTCTTCACGCCGGCGCCTTCCAGCTCTTTAAAAGGTTTGCGATGTCGGGAGGCGGGGCGGGGCGTGGCTTAAGATCATGTGACCCCCGTGATGGCTGTCACGTGATCCGAAAACTCCCGATCATATGCAGCGATCGGGAGCTTTCAGTTACATGCTGGTCAATGTATCGGGAGCACACACAGTGCTATGGATTGCTAATCACGCAAACATGCAGCCTCCCAGCGTTAAGGCCCAGGCGCCGAGAGGCCGCATATTTGCATGCGGCCGGCGCCAAGGAGTTAATCATGGATTATGTTTGTTTTTATTTATTTTCTGCATTATAAATTAAAACAACTTTTCTGTTCTAAGATTTAGGTATGCAGGCAAATGTGTGGCTGCCCTACTCCTTCTTTATGACCCTCAATCAATAAGGCTCTGGACAAATATTATGTAAAAGTTTTGATCAGCATGTTTCATAATTTTCATGTGAATTCCAAATTGCTTTCATACCATTAGGCTTCATTCAACCGGCGGTAAAAATTTTACTGATGTTATTACATGTTTTCTAGAAGAAAAGTCCCTGCGTAAAGACCAGTAATATACTTGTGTGTAGATGCAGTTAAACGCGTAAAGACGCATATGTGTACATGATAATGATAGCTCTAATTTGTTAAGATTTCATTTATGTGCTTGCAAACGCGTATACATATGCATTTATATACATTAGCGTGTAAACTGCATGTTCTTAGACACAGATTTTTGTATTGTACGTTACGGCTCTGAATGCACTGCATGTTTACTCACCTGTGTGAACGGCTCCATTAAAAACAATGCAGCTGTGTTCAGATCTGCAATTAAAAAACACTTGTATATGCATTTATTTACAGCTGTATGAATGAAGCCTTAGAGACTAAGTATATCTGGCCCCCAGTATAACACATTTGATCCCCCTACAAAGTCAAATCCTACGCCGTTCAGTGCTCAGTTGAGTTTAAATGGACAGGAAGCGAACTGTGCGTTATGGAATATTGATCGCACCTGTAAATATCTTATGTTGTGAAAATCTAATGATACTTTTGCATTTTTATTTGTGATTTTTAACAAATCCTATTTTACATAAAGCTGTTTATTACAGTTATGTGATCTAATTATACTGGTCCTGTCCGTAATTTTCTGCTCCAAAAGAAACCAAGGACCTGAACAGGGGACAAAACACAACTTTGATGGGAGGATGTTTCTAGCTTTTTTTTTTTTTATGTATATTTGGTTTAATTTATTGAAAAAAACGTTTTTTTCTATTAATTATTTAGGTAAATGTGAAATATTTAGCATTTTCATATGCAGCCAGCAGGTGGAGCAATTGGTTAAATTTCTAAATTTCTCATGTCTTCAAGCCTCTCCTTTACTCTGTTGTGAAAAGACTTTAGTTTACAGAACTCAGTAGCTTAAAGCAGAGTTCCGTCAAAATAATTTTTTTTTAAAGTCAGCAGCTACAAATACTGCAGCTGCTGACTTTTAAATATGGACACTTACCTGTCCAGGCTCTCGGGTGGAGGTGCCGCCATCTTCGGTAAGGGAATCAGGAAGTGAAGCCCTGTAGCTTCACAGCCTGGTTCTCCACTGCGCATGCATGAGTCGCACTGCGTGTGCTCACTGGTCCCTGCTGTCTTCTAGGACCTGTGTGTCTCCCAGAAGACAGCGAGGGGGGGAGGAGGGGCCGGACATGGCGCAGATCGCCACGGAGCCTGCGGCGATCTATGCCCGGAAGTGGGAGCAAATACCTGGATTATAATAATTATAATCCAGGTATCTGCCCCCCCCCCCCCCCTGAAAGGTGCCAAATGTGACACCAGAGGGGGGGAGGAATCCGATCAGCGGAAGTTCCATTTTTGGGTGGAACTTCGCTTTAACCACTTAAATGACCAGGCCATTTTTTGGGATACGGCACTGCGTCGCTTCAACTGACAATTGCGCGGTCATGCGTTGCTGTACCCAAACAAAATTGACATAATTTTTTTCCCACAAATAGAGCTTTCTTTTGGTGGTATTTGATCACTTGTGTGGTTTTAATTTTTTGCGCTATAAACAAAAAAAGAGCATCAAGTTTGAAAAATAAAAAGCAATATTTTTTACTTTTTGCTATATTAAATATCCCCCAAAAAATATAAAAATAAATGTCTCCCTCAGTTTAGGCCGATATATATTCTTCTACATATTTTTGGTTAAAAAAAAAAAAATCGCAAAACGCGTATATTGATTGGTTTACGCAAAAGTTTTAGCGTCTACAAAATAGGGAATAGATTTATGGCATTTTTATTATTTTTTTTCTTAGTAGTAATGGCGGTGATCTGCGATTTTTAGCGGAACTGCGACATTGCGGCAGACAAATCAGACTCTTTTGACACATTTTTGGGACCCCTGACATTTATACAGCGATCAGTGCTATAAAAATGCACAGATTACTGTGTAAATGTCACTGGCAGGGAAGGGGTTAACACTAGGGGGTGATCAAGGGGTTAACTGTGTTTCCTGCTAGGTGTTTCTAACTGTATGGGGGTGTGACTGACTAGAGGAGGAGCCAGATGGCTGTTTCTACTTGGTAGGAACACACAATCTGTCTCTCCTCTCCTGACAGAATAGGGATTTGGGTGTTTACTGGCGTCGTTCTGGCTCTCCATGCCGGCGGACATGTTGCAGAGAGATTTTAAGTGCGGTCAACCCTGCCCTTTTCCCCCTACAGAACTCCACTTTCCCCTTTTTCTCTCCCCAGGTATACTTGATTTTTTCCAGCAAAACACGCTGCTGCTTTGACTCCCAAGAGCCTGTCCACACACTGCGTTTAGGGTAAGGATTTGTGGGAGATGTAGTTCTGGAGACACTGACCTAAAGCACCCTTCTAATCCCTACTTCCATCAGCTGCCACTAGAAGAACTTAAAGCGGTTCAACACTGTGTTTGAATTTTTTTTTTTTTAGTGTAATGTGCAGTAATGTGCTGTGCATAATTATTACTCACCTGTTTGACGTCTTGGTGTTCCTGCTGCTGGTTTTCGTCCGCAATGTGAACTTTTAAAAACAGTTCAAGACGGCTTCCATCTTCCGTGTGGGCACCTGAAACCACACAGGTCCCTTTCTTCCGGGTTGCTGGCCCACAATCCACCTGTGTATTTTCGCCGATCTCGCGCATGCGCAGTAACGCCGCCGACAACAGCTCAGGTTGCCATCACAACGGGCGCTAATCCCGCGAGATTTCGCCTCGGGACCCCCGCAAAGTCTCCTGGGATTGATCCCAGGAGACACAGCGAGATAGCCCACAAGACACAGCGCCAGGTCACAGAAGACAATGCGAACTGGTAGGAAGTGACGACGATCCCTGCAGAGAGCCCGCCCACCCCCGCAGGGAGAAGAACACAGATGAAGCCATCATTCAAGGTAAGTGTAAAAGATGCAGAATTGAACTATCAATTCTGTCATCTTGAATGCTAGGGAAGCCATAGAGACATAGTCCTATGGTTGTGTGCAGAACCACTTTAATTAGCACTACTGAAGTCGCCCTGACTTTAGAAAAGGTTCCTGTACTACTTCAAGGTGACTTCTATCCGACTTGTGCCCATAGACTTTAATGGAAGTCGCCTCCAATTTGGATCCTCATCTGTATTGATGTGATTTGGATCCGACATTACAGGAAGATTACCTCAGCAGTGCATGGCATCTTCCTGTATGCTGTTATCTCTGCACACATGTGTAGCGTTACCCCCGTGAGGGCTGCTGGTTGACTCTATACCCCACTGGCTACCCCGACTCTGCAGATCCTCTTTTACCTCTGACACCTTGGGTTCCATGCTGTAACAGGATGTTATCAATGAGAAACTCACACAATGTCACTGAACCATTAAAAGAGTTTACTAGAGTGAATAATAAACACAGATGAACAATATGAATGAACATAAACAATGTATGACAGTTGATAACCACTAGCTTAGATATGGAACTGTAAACTTAATAATCACCATAAGAAGCGTATGCAGACAGGTGCACAATGGGGCAAGCGTTCTGAGGCCTCAATGCACACACCAAATTGCCATATAATAACACTTATCGGAAATTCCGCCAGCAAAAGTCCGATGAGAGCTTTTGGTCGGAAAATGTGACCGTGTGTATACTCCATCAGACTTTTGCTGGCAGAATTCCAGCCAGCAAAAGATTGAGAGCATGTTCTCAATTTTTTGATCGGAAAAAGTTTTGATTGGAAATTCCGATCGCCTGTACCAATTCCGACGAGCAAAATTCCTACGCATGCTCGGAAACAATTCGACGCATGCTCGGAAGCATTGAACTTCATTTTCTAGGCTCGTCGTAGTGTTGTACGTCACCGCATTCTTGACGGTCGAAAGTTCAGCAAACTTTTGTGTGACCGTGTGTATGCAAGCCAAGCTTAAGCGGAATTCCGTCAGAAACACCAGCCAAGATTTTTCCGACGGAAAATTTGCTCGTGTGTATGCAGCATTACATTCAACAATACAGTGCAATAGTCAACCTGTACTCAAGGGCTCCCCCTAGATTGTCATTCTATGTTCAAACTTCCAGGTAGGCCACCTGTCACAAAATCTCCAAAAGATCCTTGATGACTTCTATGGGTTCTATGCCGACCTGTACAAGAAGCCACAAACTGTAGCTCCCCCGTCCATCAGGGAATTTCTGAGGTCTCTCCCCCTCCCGATCATCACTGATGATCATAGGGAACTGGTTGATCAACCACTTACAAACGAAGAGGTTACTGACGCCATCAAATCTCTCTCACTTCACAAATCCCCAGGTCCGGACGGACTTCCTAACATTTACTATAAGAAATTTTCTACGCTATTGGCCCCACACCTGACTCTTTATTTTAACTCCCTGAGGGATGGGGGAAAGGTCCCACCCGACAACAACAAGGCCTACATCAGTGTAATCCCCAAGCCCAACAAGGACTCCACCGATGTACGTAACTACCGCCCAATTTCATGAATCAACTGTGATTTAAAAATTTTAACAAAGATACTAGCTCTCAGAATTAATTCCTGGCACTGGCCACTCGTTCCTATCCCAACATCCATGGTCTCCAATGTGGTCAACAAGAACACAAATGTGCATTATTTGCAGATGATGTCCTTATGTACATCACTAAACCCCAGACCTCACTCCCAGAACTTCTATCTCTACTAGACCGGTTCTCATTACTCTCAGGCTTGACCCTGAAAACACAAAAAACCCTAGCCCTGAATATCTCTCTACCCCCTACTGAGGTACAGCTCCTCCAAAACTTATACAACTTTAAATGGGCGCCCCACTCCCTCCCATACCTGGGAATACAACTGACTCCTTCAATTGCTACACTATACAAAGCTAATTACCCCCCTTTATTTAAAAAGCTTAAAGAAGATCTCTGTGCTTGGTCTGAATATTCCCTCTCCTGGTTTGGCAGAATCAATTCAATAAAAATGACCTTCCTACCCAGACTCTTATATTACTTTAGGACGCTGCCGGTGTCAATCTCGAGGGGAGACATGCAACACATACAACAAGAAGTCCTGTGTTTTATATGGGGTAATAAGAAATCAAGGATACAAAAGAAAACACTTTACACTCCTAAACCTAGGGGAGGACTTGGCCTACCCAACCTACAAGCATACTATCACTCAGCACAGATAGCCCAACTCACCCACACAACAGCTAAAGGCTCGGCTCCCTTATGGGTTTATGTAGAGGCACTAGCGTGCCACCCAATAGCGATAGGAGCCATGATGTGGCTTTCCAACCGTAAACGCCCACCCATCTTATGTCCCACATTATCACACTCCCTAGCGGTTTGGGATAGAATACTACATAGAGCATCCCTTGCATCATACCACACACCTCTAGCACACATATTTTGTAACCCAGAATTCCCTCCTGGCCTTGCCCCACAACAATTTCAATGGTGGCTCAACAAAGGATTATTGAGAATTGGAAATGTCATTAGTGGTAGTCAAATGCACTCAGCTGCATATTTCAAAGAAAAATTTTCAATGCCTAGCACTGAGGTTTTCAGATATAACCAAATTTCCTCATTTGTCTCCTCCAAACTTAAAATGGGGGGTGGACCCGTTACTCTTACCACTTTAGAAGTGACCTGCCAAAACAGAAGCAATCAAAGAGGACGGATCTCCGCCATTTACTCTTCCATCACTGAACCTAACACTAAATTATCCTACATGACTCAATGGGAAAGGGACCTGAACCTCTCCCTTGAAATGTCAGATTGGCAGGATATCGCTCACCGACTGTCGAAAATCTCTATTAATACCACCCTCATTGAAGCAAACTATAAAACAATGCTGCGGTGGTACCTAGTCCCTACTAGAATAGCAAAAATGCACCCCTCTTCTTCACCCAACTGCTTTCGACAATGCAGACAGATGGGTACAATGTACCATATCTGGTGGCAATGCCCACTGGTCGTCAGATTTTGGATCAGAATATATAATATGATTAATTCAGTTACGGGTGTCAATATTCGTAGATCCCCAGAGAGTGCTCTCTTCCACAAACTACCAGATGAGATCCCCAAAAAATCATTGAAACTTATAACCTACATCTTGCTGGCGGCAAGAATAACAATCGCAAAAAATTGGAAACATTCAAGCATACCCCTCGACCAAACCAAAAACAAACTCAACTGGATTATGATCAACGACAAACTTACCCATACCCTCCATAACAAGGCAGAGATGTTTAATAAGGTTTGAGATCCTTGGATTGAATACATCTCCACCTAAAGAGGAACTCCAGGTGACCCTCTCCCTCTCCCTCCCTTCTCTTCTCTCCCCCTCTATCTTCTCTCTTTCTCCTCTTAATGCCCTCCTTCTGATACCTTAATCTTTTTACTTCGTACCCTCTTTGTTTTTGTTTTTTTTTTCATTTTATGTTACCTGATGGTATAACTTACATGACCTGGTTGCTGATATACTTGAATAAAACATTGCAGATAATGCAGGAAGCCTAACAAAAATAGAGACAAGAAGCACACCTTGGACTTTTGAACTGAGGCTTATGGTAGTCCTGAAACCTCCCTACCTCTTCCTCTTGGTACTGTTATTTTTGAATATCACCTCCTGGTGAATTTTATTAAGTGCCATACCCATTTAAGGGCCTGAACTGCTTTTGCCAAGAGGTTACCTACAGTGGTGTGAAAAAGTGTTTGCCCCCTTTCTCATTTCCTGTTCCTTTGCATGTTTGTCACACTTAAGTGTTTCGGAACATCAAACCAATTTAAACAATAGTCAAGGACAACACAAGTAAACACAAAATGCAATTTGTAAATGAAGGTGTTTATTATTAAAGGTGAAAAAAAATCCAAACCATCATGGCCCTGTGTGAAAAAGTGATTGCCCCCCTTGTTAAAACGTACTATAACTGTGGTTGTCCACACCTGAGTTCAATTTCTCTAGCCACACCCAGGCCTGATTATTGCCCCACCTGTTCACAATCAAGGCATCACTTAAATAGGAGCTGCTTGACACAGTAAGGTCCACCAGAAGATCCTTAAAAGCTACACATCATGCCGAGACCCAAAGAAATTCAGGAACAATTGAGAAAGAAAGTAATTGAGATCTATCAGTCTGGAAAGGGTTATAAAGCCATTTCCAAAGCTTTGGGAATCCAGCGAACCACAGTGAGAGCCATTATCCACAAATGGCGAAGACATGGAACAGTGGTGAACCTTCCCAGGAGTGGCCGGCCGCCCAAAATTACCCCAAGAGCGCAGCGACGACTCATCCAAGAGGTCACAAAAGACCCCACAACAACGTCCAAGGAACTGCAGGCCTCACTTGCCTCAGTTAAGGTCAGCGTTCATGCCTCCACCATCAGGAAAAGACTGGGCAAAAATGGCCTGCATGGCAGAGTTCCAAGGAGAAAACCACTGCCGAGCAAAAAGAACATCAAAGCTCTTCTCAATTTCTCCACAACACATCTTGATGATCCCCAAGACTTTTGGGACAACATTCTGTGGACCGATGAGACAAAAGTGGAACTCTTTGGAAGGTGTGTGTCCAAGTATATCTGGCGTAGAAGGAACACTGCATTTCAGAAAAAGAACATTATACCAACAGTAAAATATGGTGGTGGTAGTGTGATGGTCTGGGGCTGTTTTGCTGCTTCAGGACCTGGAATAAGGATGAGCCCGGTGTTCGATTCGAACCCATGTTCGAATCGAGCACCGGGTGTTCGCTCGCTCGGCGAGCCCAGAACTATTGGGGCCGCTCGCATCAAATTCGTGTGATGCGAGCGGCCCCGCAATGCATTGCGGCCCGCGCAGTGCAATGCTGGCTGATGATTGGCCAAGCATGCACTGTGACCCCGCATGCTTGGCCAATCACAGCGCCGGCAGCGAGGAGAGCCATAATTGGCTACAGGCAGGATGCCTGTAGCCAATTATAGCTCAGGGGCTTTAGTACACGCCCCACGGTATAAGAGGCCGCCGCGCCGGCGGCCTCGCATATTATGTTTCAGACAGTGTCAGCGTGTCAGTGTGCTGCTGACTGCTGACAACAATATGTGCTTTATTTCTGGGGATATGTGTGTGCATGCTGTTAGAACAGCATTGCAGTATCACATCTGGGGGGTGTCTATAGGTGGCCTGTGAAGGGGGGCAGGTTTCCTGTGCTTAGAACTTTCCCTGCAAAAAAGTGTCATTTTTGCAGGAAGAAAGCTATTTAAATCACTCGCGGCTAATGAATTGATGGCTCCTGTAACACAGAGAGCTGTCATTCATTAATAAAAAACAAAAAAAAAAGCGTAGGGGTCCCCCCAAATTCAATAACCAGGCCCTTCAGGTCTGGGATGGATATTAAGGGGGATCCCAGCCAAAAAAAAAAAAAAAAAATGGCGTAGGGTCCCCCTCAAAATCCATACCAGACCCTTGAGGTCTGGTATGGATTTTAAGGGGAACCCTAGCCAAAAAAAATGGCGTGGGGTCCCCCTCAAAATCCATACCAGACCCTTATCCGAGCACGCAACCTGGCAGGCCGCAGGAAAAGAGGGGGGGACGAGAGCGGCCCCCCCTCTCGCCTGAACCGTACCAGGCCACATGCCCTCAACATTGGGAGGATGCTTTGGGGGTCTAAGACCCCTAAAGCACCTTGTCCCCATGTTGATGAGGACAAGGGCCTCTTCCCCACAACCCTGGCCGGTGGTTGTGGGGGTCTGCGGGCGGGGGGCTTATCGGAATCTGGAAGCCCCCTTTAACAAGGGGACCCCCCGATCCCGGGCCCCCCCCCCCCTGGGTGAAATGGTAAGGGTGTACAAAAGTACCCCTACCATTTCACCAAAAAAGTGGCAAAAATGGTAAAAATGACAGGAGACAGTCTTTGACAATTCCTTTATTAAAATCTTCTTTCTTCTTTCTTCATCCTTCGGTTTCTTCATCTCCTTCCTTCATCTTCTTCCATCTTCTTCTTCTTCCATTTTCTTCTTCCTCCGATCCGCTTCTTCTTGCGCTGGTCTTCTCGTCCTTCTCGTCCGGCATCTTCTTCCGTCGGCGTCGGCGTCGGGGTCGGTGTCTCTGTCTCTTCTTGGGCCGCTCCGCGCAATGGGAGGCTCCCGCTGTGTGAGGCTCCGCTCCGTCTGACAGGTCTTTTATAATGGAGGGCACCTGGTGACCCCGCCCCCTCTGACGCACAGGGACGTCATGGGGAATTCCATGATGGCTTTCCCCATGACGTCAGAGGGGGGCGGGGTCACCAGGTGCCCTCCGTTTTAAAAGACCTGTCAGATGGAGCGGAGCCTCACACAGCGGGAGCCTCCCATTGCGCGGAGCGGCCCAAGAAGACACCGACACCGACGCCGACGGAAGAAGATGCCGGACGAGAAGGACGAGAAGACCAGCGCAAGAAGAAGCGGATCGGAGGAAGAAGAAAATGGAAGAAGAAGATGGAAGAAGATGAAGGAAGGAGAAGATGAAGAATCCGAAGGATGAAGAAAGAAGAAAGAAGATTTTAATAAAGGAATTGTCAAAGACTGTCTCCTGTCATTTTTACCATTTTTGCCACTTTTTTGGTGAAATGGTAGGGGTACTTTTGTACCCCCTTACCATTTCACACAGGGGGGGGCGGGATCTGGGGTCCCCTTGTTAAAGGGGGCTTCCAGATTCCGATAAGCCCCCCGCCCGCAGACCCCCACAACCACCGGCCAGGGTTGTGGGGAAGAGGCCCTTGTCCTCATCAACATGGGGACAAGGTGCTTTAGGGGTCTTAGACCCCCAAAGCATCCTCCCAATGTTGAGGGCATGTGGCCTGGTACGGTTCAGGCGAGAGGGGGGGCGCTCTCGTCCCCCCCCTCTTTTCCTGCGGCCTGCCAGGTTGCGTGCTCGGATAAGGGTCTGGTATGGATTTTGAGGGGGACCCCACGCCATTTTTTTTGGCTAGGGTTCCCCTTAAAATCCATACCAGACCTCAAGGGTCTGGTATGGATTTTGAGGGGGACCCTACGCCATTTTTTTTTTTTTTTTTTTGGCTGGGATCCCCCTTAATATCCATCCCAGACCTGAAGGGCCTGGTTATTGAATTTGGGGGGACCCCTACGCTTTTTTTTTTTCATTTTTTTTATTTTTTATCAATGACTTTTTTTTATGAATGAGTTTCAATGAATCACTGTTCTCTGTGTTACGGGAGCCGTGAATTAACATTAGCCGCGAGTGATTTTAAATAGCTTTTTTACTTTCAAAAATGACACTTTGCGCAGAGACAGTTCTAAACACGGGAAACATGCGCCCCTTTACAGGCATACTATAGACACCCCCCAGGTACGAAATTTAAAGGAATATTACACTTTTATTGTTTCAATTTAAGCATTATTAAAATCACTGCTCCTGAAAAAACGACCGTTTTTAAAAAAAATTTTTGCATTGATACATGTCCCCTGGGGCAGGACCCAGGTCCCCAAACACTTTTTATGACATTAACATGCATATTAGCCTTTAAAATGAGCACTTTTAATTTCGAACGTTCGCATCCATTATAACTAATAGGGTTCTAAAGCTCGCACGGACTTTAGGTCCGTTCGCGGGTTCTGGTGCGAGCCGAACGGGGGGGTGTTCGGCTCATCCCTAACCTGGAAGACTTGCCGTGATAAAAGGAACTATGAATTCTGCTGTCTACCAAGAGATCCTGAAGGAGAATGTCCGACCATCTGTTCGTGTACTCAAGCTGAAACAAACTTGGCTTCTGCAGCAGGACAATGATCCTAAAAACACCAGCAAGTCCACCACCGAATGGCTGAAGAAAAACAACATGAAGACTTTGGAGTGGCCTAGCCAAAGTCCTGACCTGAATCCTATTGAGATGTTGTGGTATGGCCTTAAAAAGGCCGTTCATGCTCGAAAACCCTCTAATGTAACTGAATTAGGACAATTCTGCAAAGATGAGTGGGCCAAAATTCCTCCAGGACGCTGTAAAAGCCTCATTGCACGTTATCGCAAACGCTTGGTTGCAGTTGTTGCTGCTAAGGGTGGCCCAACCAGTTATTAGGTTTAGGGGGCAATCACTTTTTCACACAGGGCCATGATGGTTTGGATTTTTTTTCACCTTTAATAATAAACACCTTCATTTACAAATTGCATTTTGTGTTTACTTGTGTTGTCCTTGACTATTGTTTAAATTGGTTTGATGTTCCGAAACACTTAAGTGTGACAAACATGCAAAGGAACAGGAAATGAGGAAGGGGGCAAACACTTTTTCACACCACTGTATATGTTTCTAGCTCCTGATAGGTATGGAGTATTATGTAAATGCAATGTTAAATCGCTTCTATGTTGGATTGAAGACAACCTGGTTAATTGTGAAATATATGTTTATTGTTTTGTATTTACCTCAATAAAAATATTGAAATACAAACTTCCAGGTAAAACTTTGATGCTTTGCAAAAGATGATAAAAGTTCCATGACTCCAGATTTCTTCAGCTAGCCTGTAGTTTAAACTGCAGTATTTGTAATCCAACAGGGCAAAGAAATAAAACAAACTGTATAATAAATGGTAAGTTGGTAACTGTGTGCCTGAAGAAATATAACATTTGTAACTTCTTTTTTGTGTGAGTGCAATACAGTACTGACTTTACAGCACAGGGAATAACAAGCCCCAGAGTTCCGCTGTATGTGACCTGGGATTAAATAGAATCACTTCTGTGGAACTACGAGTCTCACCAGCAGTCTGTGAATAACTCACTCAGCAAACAGTGCACTCTACTGAAATGGGCAGATGCCCTCTCACCACAATAGACTCAAAGGCTGCAAGACTCCGTCCGGACTCCCCTCCTGATGTCTCAGTCTGATGAAAAGATGGCGCCGCCACGCTGTACCGCTTCCTTGAATGGCTGGGATGCAGGAAGACCTCCAGGCGTCCTGACACTGCACACCGATCCGCTCGCTAGACCTGCTGGGCTGTCATGTGAGATCCCTCAGAGGCTGGTGCTCCCGCTCCGCGCTGCATAGGCCGCAGTCTCCTGGTCACACACACAGACCTCCTGCTGGCAGGTATTGAAAGGCATCCAGAGAGAGCGAAAAATGGCTGCGCTGTTCCTTTTATTACTCCTCCCAGCATGCAGTGCTGCTCGCTTTGCATTGTCTGTACTGTAGTTCAGGGCTGATCCAGCTAACAGTCACTCCCTCTTTTAAACGACAGTGCCCAAAATGCTTTGCAGCGCTGCGTCTCAGGAATTAACAGAAAGTCCTAACAGCATTAAAAGGACACTAGAGGGAGCCAAACTCATTTGTAACCATAACAACTGTAATGCCTTAGATTAGCAAACCATTGGCTACACCTGCACAAGACAAAGTTGCATCAAAGTAGTACTCAAGTCGCATCAAGTCGGCAGGAAGTCGCCTGGCAAAGTCACACCGTAAGTCGTGCAACTTTCAGGTTGCAGAAGTGTGAACTGAGCCTTAACATGTTTGTTACCCCAACGCTTCTTATTCCTGATATGTGTCTGCTGTACCATATACTTGTACGAGAAAGTATCTTGTTCTCCGTTATGTAAAATCCCTGGTGTTTCTGCCAGTCCCCCTGCTCACCTATTAAAAACTGACCACACTAAGCAGGAGAACATAACCATGGTCAGTTCCCTAGCTATTCAGGGTACTCAGTATACTCTCCTCCAATGATCACTATCCTTGTGTTGTGATCATGCAATAAATCACCTGTTTGGATGCTATTTGTGTCGTTCCATGGTGTGCTGGCAAATATCTTCACCGTTAGTTATAAAGGGGCGTATTTTGGAGATCTTGCAGAGGTTGAGGGGGCAAGATTTGCACAGTGATTGGACGTGGGGCTTAAAGGAGAGTTCAGAGTCCAGCATTACACCTAGGACCTTGGCATGCGGGGATGGGCTTATGGTTTTGCCATTGATTTTGACAGAGAGATCAGGGGAAGAGGCACATGGGGGAGGAAAAAATTATAAGTTCGGTTTTGGATAGATTAAGTTTGAGGAAGTGGTGTTACATCCAGACTGATATATCTGATAGTAAATTAGTGATATGTGAGAAGACTGAAGTAGTGAGCTGAGGGGTAGAGAAATATATTTGGGTGTCGTCAACGTAGAGGTGATATTAGAAGCCATGGGAGGCTATCAGCTGAGAGGAGAGGTCCAAGAAGAGAACCAGCGAAGAGTACAGTCACGGAGACCAAAGGCATGGAGTTTTTTAAGGTGAATGCACGTTTGTCATTTTTTTCCACCCAAACACTCCTCTCCTGAACACGCCGGTGGTACCTTTCATTTTCTGCTTCTAAATGCTCCTGCCTCTAAATGCCTGTAAACACCAATGTGTGCATGGACGAGACACACAGACTAACACAGAGGGGCATTAAGGCAAAAAAAAAGGCAAACGCCTGTAAGTGGTGTTTTTGATGCCCTGTGTGGATGAGACTGTGTTTGCTGCCATACTGACTACTCTGCAATAAATAAAATTTTAAAAATAGTTGTGTGAAAGCCTTTTATTTCAAGTGTGCATGAGCATCCTAAGGACCCATTCACTCCATAGCCTGATTAATGTGCGGCAGTGTGTGGTTTAGGGCCCTTTCATACTGCTCTGATGAAAAACGCATATGCTTTTGCTGCTGCATTTTTGGTGCATTTTCTGGTTGCCTGACTCGGATCATGCACCTGTCCAACATGGACATGTGACTTTCAATGGGAAGGTGTGTTTTTGTTGCGCCTTTTAAACATGCACCAAAAAAGACTTTAAAAATACACCGCACCCGCAGCGTATTGGTGTAAAGATTTCCATAGGATTTAAAGGGATACATATTTCATGCATTTTTGTTCCACTTTTTAAACACCAAAAGTGCATTAAAAAACTGATCAGTGTGAAAGGGCCTTTAATGTGCACCACGCTGCATTGCGTTAACACGCATTGTAATGCTTTATTTTTTTATGTACAGTGTTACTGTTATGCAGCTTATTGCACTGGATAAAAATGAAGATGCAGCCAAGCTCTGGAGACCCTGCCATCAAGTGTCCATCTAAGCAGTGGTGTATTTAGGTTTTGTGCTGCCCTAGGCCTGACTATACTCATGCACCCCCCTAATTTAAATACAACCCACCCCTTGCTGCCAAGACCACACCCCTTCCTGTTTAAGACCCACTCTATCATCTGTAAACCACACCCCTTCCTCATTTGGCACCTTTCAGGGGCAGGTGTATCTGTTTTTGACAGGTACCCTTCCCCACTTCTGGGAGACTGCGCTGCCCCCTCTGAAGTTCGGCCCCCTCCTCCTTCCTCCACTGGGCTATTCAGAAAGTGCAACGCGCTTCGTACATGTGCGGTAGGGAACCGGCCGGTTTCCCTTACCATGAATGATGGTGGCAAAACCTGAGAGACAATCCGAAAGTAGGCTGAGGTGTCGACATTGCGGGATCCCTGGACAGGTAAGTGTCCTAATATTAAAAGTCAGCAGCTACAGTAATTCTATTTAACGAGGGGGGGGGGGGGTTGGGGGCTGAACTCCTCTTTAATTAATTTGCATTGATTTCAGCATTGATGGAGCACTTTATTGCAATATCATGATCTGCATATTAATGCACTTTCACTAAATGTGGACTGTTTAATGGGTTTGCATTGATTTTAGCATGCATGGAGCACTTTGCACATGCCAGTGGCGGCTGGAGCTCAACATTTTTGGGGGGGCACAAACAAACAAAAAAATTCAGGAAAAAAAATGTAAATTGCAGCCTCACTGTACCATCAATTGCAGCCAATGTACCATCAATTGCAGCCACTGTTCCATCAAATGCAGCCACTGTTCCATCAAATGCAGCTACTGTGCCCATCAATTGTAGACACTGTGCCCCATCAAAGGCAGCCACTGTGCCCTCAAACGCAGCCACTGTGTCCCATCAAACGCAGCCACTGTGCCCCATCAAACGCAGCAACTGTGCCCCATCACACGCAGCCACTGTGTCCCATCAAACACAGCCACTGTGCCCAATAAAACCCAGCCACTGTGCCCTCAAATGCAGCCACTGTGCCCCATCAAACGCAGCCACTGTGCCCCAAATGCATCCACTGTGCCGATCAAATGATGCCACTGTGCCCATCAAATGCTGCCACTGTGCAGCCACTGTTCCCCTCAAACGCAGCCACTGTGCCCCATCAAACGCAGCCACTGTGCCCTCAAACGCAGCCACTGTACCCTCAAATGCAGCCACTGTGCCCCCCAAACGCAGCCACTGTGCACTCAAATGCAGCCACTGTGCCCCATCAAACGCAGTCACTGTGCCCTCAAATGCTGCCACTGTACCATCAAACGTAGCCACTGTGCCCATCAAACGCAGCCACTGTGCCCATCAAACGCAGCCACTGTGCCCATCAAACAAAGCCACTGTGCCCATCAATTGTAGCCACTGTGCCATCAAATGCTGCCACTGTGCCCATCAAACGCAGCCACTGTGCCCATCAAATGCAGCCACTGTGCCGATCAAATGCTGCCACTGTGCCCATAACACGGATACCATTTATTCAATAATTTTACCTGCTGTCCTGGGGGTTTCCCTCGTGCTCCTCTCTCTCTCTCATCCTCCTCCTCCTGACATCACAACCAGACCCCACCCCCGGTGCCGAGGAGATTCAATTAAGGAAAGCAGTGCAGAGGAGGGTAGGCGGAGCATAAGGCTCCACCTCCGCCAGGCACCAGCAACAACACAATCTGCATTAAAATAGGTAAAGCATCCAACAATTTAATGAAGCACCAGGTAAGCAGTCCAGTATTCTCAACAAGCCAACAAGTGGTTCTAAAGGCTGAAGGTTTTTTACCTTCATACATTTAATGCATGATCGTAAAAAACCTTCTGTGTGCAGCAGTCCCCCCAGCCCTCCTAATACTTACTTGAGCCTCCTCTTGATCCAGCGATGGGCACAAGAGCATCGGCTCACCAGGGATTATCCTTCCTTAATGGCTGAGACAGCAGCGGGAGCCACAGCCAGAGAGCCAATGTCTGAATGGACACGTAGAGCAGCAGCTCAGGGGCATGCCTGCTTAGGTGCCCCCATTGCAAGCTGCTTGCTCTGGGAGCACTTGACAGGAAGGAAGTGCCAGGAGCGCTGGTAGGGGACCAGAGAAGTGGAGGATCGGGACTGTCCTGTGCAAAACCGCTGCACAGAGCAGGTAAGTATAACATGTTTGTTTTTTGTGTTTTTTTCAATTTTGAGTTGAATATCACTCTGTTTTTAACCTCTTCAGCCCCGGACCAATTGGCAGCCAAAGGACCAGGCCCCTTTTTTCGATTCGGCACTGCGTCGCTTTAACTGACAATTGCGCGGTAGTGCGACGTGGCTCCCAAACAAAATTGGCGTCCTTTTTTTCCCACAAATAGAGCTTTCTTTTGGTGGTATTTGATCGCCCCTGCGGTTTTTATTTTTTGCGCTATAAACAAAAATAGAGCGACAATTTTGAAAAAAATGCAATATTTTTTACTTTTTGCTATAATAACTATCCCCAAAAAATATATAAAAAAACATTTTTTTTTTCCTCAGTTTAGGCCGATACGTATTCTTCTACATATTTTTGGTAAAAAAAATCGCAATTAGCGATTATTGATTAGTTTGCGCAAAAGTTATAGCGTTTACAAAATAGGGGATAGTTTTATAGCATTTTTATTAATATTTTTTTTTTTTACTAGTAATGGCGGCGATCAGCGATTTTTATTGTGACTGCGACATTATGGCAGACACATCGGACATTTTTGACACATTTTTGGGACATTTGTCATTTATACAGAAATCAGTGCTATTTAAATAGCACTGATTCCTATGAAAATGACAGTTGCAGTGAAGGGGTTAACCACTAGGGGGCGGGGAGGAGTCAGTGTGACGTGTGTGTTTTTTTTTACAGTAGGGGGGCGTGGCTGTACGTCTGACGTCATTGATCGGCTTTCCCGATGACAGGGAACAGCCGATCAATGACAGGCAGAGTAGGAAGCGCGGGGAGAGGTTTGTTTACACAAACCTCTCCCCGTTCTTCAGCTCCGTAACCCGATCGCGGGATACCAGCGGCGATCGGGTCCGCTGGTCCCGCGGCCGTGGTCACGGAGCTCCCGACCGGGCCGCGAGCGCGCGCGACCCACGGGCAGGCAAATTAAAGGGGACGTACCCGTACGTGCTTTTGCCTGCCCGTGCCATTCTGTAGACGTATATCTACATGAGGCGGTCGGGAAGCGGTTAATCATTATGCTGCAGGCATTAATAAATAGATAGGAAGGTATATTGTATCATATTTACTTGTTTTAAATGCTTTTTGTACATTTCTTTAGTTGTTTCCTGGTTTTTGGTCTAGGCCAAAATGATGTCATACATCACTGGAATCTTCATGGACATTTTTTTCTGTCATCTGGAGGAGGGGGCTTTCTCAGCTAAGCACACCCTTCTGACTGCATGCCTGAGTGAAGGGCAGATGGATTCCAGGAAGTAAATGTCACATGAATCACCTGCCCTTACTCAAGATGGCTGTGGCTAGAAATGCTTGAGAGGTGTTTTTCAAAGTGACTTCCCAACAAAATAAAGAAAGAGAGACATGGGGGGGGGGGGGTTGTTTTTAGTTTATGTTGCTCATACACAGTTAAGCTCCACTTTAAAATGATTCTAAAGTCTAACAGTTTTTTAGCTTAATGCATTAAGGTTAAAAACTCCCAACTACCTGCCCCCCCCTCCCGTACACTTACCTTAGTCCTGTCAGGGATCCAGTATTGTCCTGGCCAGCGGCAGCTCGCCCATTAGGGGCGCACGGGCGCCCCCTCCATCCAATCGTCCAGCCCCCTGATCTACATACAGGGCGCCGGACGCATGGATTCCGATAGCGGGGGTGGGTGTTTTTTTGAAGCACACGACTAGAGACAGAGGCTCTAATAGGCTTCAAAAAAAGGTGGGCTTGGGGCGCAGAGCACTGCAGCTCTTCTCCCTTCACCCCCTCTTCTTATAGGAGACTCTGAGATCAGCGGGAGCTATAAGCTCCTGCTTCTGTCAGTCAAATCCTGTGAGGAGGGAGTAGCGCTGTGTGTGTCTATGTCTATGGACTCACATAGCCTGGCTTGGGAGTGCACCTGCATAGGCTTGCTATTGGGGCACCCGTGGGAAGAAGGAGCGCACAGTGCTGGCTGGGGACTCCAGAAGAGGAGGTAAAAGGACTGCTCTGTGCAATACCATTGCACAGGGCAGGTAATTATAACCTTTTTTTTATTTCAATATGGGAATAAAATAAGGCTTTAACCACTTTGCTACCAGATTCATTTTTTCCAATTTTATACACATACCATTATGCACATTTTAAGCCAAAATATTAGTTAACCACCCAAACGGTATATATTTTATGAAAGCAAAGACCCTGGAGAATAAAATGGTGATAGTTATAATCTTTTTTGTCACATATTATCACTCATATTTTCAGTAAAAAAAATACACTAAAGTAAATTTTAGTGCATACGAACAAAAAATATTACAATTCTTTTTGGTAATATATAAAAGATGAAGTTGGGTTAAGTATATAGATACCTAACATGTAGGGTTGCCACCTCATCCCTTTAAACCCGAACACATATGAATTACACAGGTTCTGCGGCTGATTAAGGTGGTAATTAAACTCACTTGGTGACTTATCTGCATTTAATTAGCCTCAGAACCTGTGTAATTCAAATGTGTTGGGGTTTAAAGGGATGAGGCGGCAACTCTACTAACATGCCAGGCCTTAAAATTGTCCATAAAATAGCGACAAACTTTGGTACCCAAATTGTCCATAAGGGTAACTTTAAAAGCTTTTACAGCATATCGATCTAAAGTTAATTGTGAATGATGGCCCTAGAATTTTTGCTCACTTTCCAACATTCATGGCAATTTGTAACATCTGTAGCGCACTCATCATTTTCATATATAGGTACACCTGCCACATGCATTTATTTTCCTATGTGTGTGCACGTGAGGGCTGGGGACTTAAAGTATTAGGGTCCTTTCACACGGGGCGGATCCGTAATGATCCGCCCGTGAACATCCGCTGCTCAGTGGGGATCGCTTCGCTGATTCCCGCTGAGCCGGCGGATGACAGGGCGGTCCCTGCACACTGTGCAGGGACCGCCCTGTCAGATCTCCGCTCTTCCCTATGGGGGATCGGATGAACACGGACAGTCTGTCCGCGTTCATCCGATCCGCTCTGCAGACGGATGAAAAAATAGGGTTTTCCTCCGTCTGCAGAATCGGACCATAGCGGAGGCGGTCGATATCGGGTGTCAGTGGATGCTCATCCGCTGACACCCGCTATCCCATAGGGGTACATGTATGTCCGTTTTTCATCTGAAAACGGATGGATAAAAAACGGACATATGGTCCGCACGTGTGAAAGGGGCCTTAAAGTATTGTGTGTGTTTTTTTTTACCTGTTACTTTATTTTTTAACTTTTTTTCACAACGACTTTATTGCTAAGTGATAGCAGACTGTAATGACTGGTTGTTTTTGCTGAGATGTCTGGGGTCTATTAGAGAGTCAGTGACAGCCGAACCCAGAAGTGGAATAATACACGTCACTTTTTTGTTCATCAGAGAGGAGATCTGTGAATGGATGTTCTCTGGTCTCGCTGTGTTCCACTCGCCGACACCTACCATGCCGGACCTGGGCCAGGGACATATGGGCGGGAGGGGGTAGTGCTGGTAGACAAGTGGTTAAAATAGACTTGGGTTGGGGTAATGCTGCAAACCCTTCCTGTTGCCACATGGACCTGGCCACTGATCACTTCTAAGACAGATGGGAATCAGTAGATATTTTTAATTATAACCTGAGCTCCCAGTTTGGTATATCCGCGTCCCTGTCTGATCAATACCAAGACATTTCCTTCTATTTTCTCACGATGTTAGCATGCCTTAGTGCACTTTTTTTTAGGAAAAAGACACAAAAGCAGTATTATTTCGATATTTGGCAAGCACACACAAAGTAGGACTGCATTACTGATCTTCAGTGTACGATACACTATGTTCAAGTTTAGGGATCACATCTGATTACGTACATATACAACCACATGTGTCATGCAAATGTGCCATATCCCTGGCCTTGCTCATTTACCTTAGGAAATCTGCCCCATTATCTATATTTTTATTATTATATAATGAAAAGAGTTCAAAATTCTGACAGGCTGCTTAAAAAAAAATGACTCACTAACACTTCCCAGACCAACAGACCTGTGTTCACTTCAAATGGCTGTTAAGGTTAAAAAGACAAAAGTAATTTTAGTTTTTATTTTTTTCCCCATTTGCCCTTTACCCAATTGGCGATTTAAAGGCAATTCTCGCTGCAAAGCATCTAAGTAATTATGCAGCACGTATTGAGTATTTTTAGAATGCCATAAGACCATAAAGAAGGTGATTATAAACCCATAAAGCATCTTATAAGTTGCATTTTGTTTGTCCAAAACAGAATTATTTTATCCCAAAGTGCTGCCCTTTGAATAGCAAATCCTTTACGGATATGTCCGTTTTTTTTAGTTCTATAATATTGTAAATCATATGAAGATAATTAAAGTTACTAGTTAAACTCCTAAATTTTCGAATGGTATAAAGGCATCTATGGACTGTAAAGTCCTACGTTAAATGTCAGCACTATATAAATACATGCAATAAAAAAAAAAATAATAATAAAAAAACGCAACTCTTCTTTTCTTTTTAGCAGCGCTGATTTCTTGTTTTGATCTCCAAAATAAAAAATGATTGTAACTCAAGTTCATATTCCTTGGAAATTTCTGAAAACAGTAGTTCAAATTTATAGAACGAATATTTATATATTTATTGCTACAGCCCCCCTCCCCCCACCATCACCATCACTAAGAAAAAGCAGAAGAATGCATCAAGCAATCATATAGAGTAAATCACCTTAAATAAAACCTTACAGAGTGTCAAAATACTGTCACAACTGCTGAGGTAAGGCATTTTTCAGTAATTCTAGAGTACCACGACACACTCTTCCCTTAAATTACTGACACACGTGAATTACACAGATTCGGTGGATGATTAAATGCAGAGAAGTCCTGCCGGAATTTAAATAACCGCAGAACATGTATAATTTAGATATGTCAGTAATTAAAAAGACAAGTTGGCAAGCATGACATGCTAAAAAATGCTAATAACATCAAAACTTTGTTTTTAATTCCCTCTAATATATACAGTATAATACAATATATATACATATATATATATATATATATATATATATATATATATATATATATATATATATATATATATATATATATATATATATATATATATATATTTTTTTTTTTTTATCATACTTTTTCATGCTTACTATTTAAATCCTTTAGATTACAATCTGTTTTGGGCAGGGTTGTCATTACTAGAGTTTCATGTATTGTATGCATTTGAGTAATGTTCCATATATCACATGTACAGCACTGTAAAACATGTCAACTCTATACAAATCAGTAATAATAAAATAACAGTTATAAAATTTGAATTTTGCTTTTTTTTACGTTTTCTATTCTATTCTATTCTGTTTCTAAAATTTTCTATTTTACTTTTTTACAATACAATAATAATTTTACCAGTTCTAAATTCTAAAGCTATAAACTTTAAGATAGTTAAATCTTCCATAAGTATCAAGAGCACAAAACGGCTGCTATTTTGACAGCTAACATTTATTATATTATATATATATATATATATATATATATATATATATATGAGATATATATATATATATATATATATATAGATAGATATAGATATATATATATATATATATATATATAGATATATATATATATATATATATAGATAGATATAGATATCTATATATATATTTTTTTTTTTTTTTTTTTATTTCACTCAACAAAGGAGACTGGAAATTAAAAAGTAAAATGTTTGCATTGATCTTGCTTCATATTTGAGAGAATCAGCTCTGTATTTGTAGGTGGTAAGCCAGTGTTGGTTTGTGAGTTTTAAGGCAGCCGTGAAAGGCAAATGTTTTATTAATTCATATTTGTAATAACTAGCATCAGCAAAAAAAAAAAAATTTAAATGTGGCTTCTAATAGCTCTCTCCATGAAATGATAGCAAGCATTTGCACTTAACTTGTGCTGAAATTTTTTTTATGATTTAAATAATGGCAGCAAAGTCTACTTAAAACTAAAGTGGTTCAAAGTATTAAAAATTACATACTTACTGCATTCAAATGAATACAGACAGCACATTTTATTTTTTTTCTTTAATGATATTTTTGCTTCCATAATCAGAACAACTATACGTCTTTGAAAGATGCTTTCCTTTAATCAAATTCTGCTTACATTTTTGTTGTCAAGGAATGACGTGTGTTATTATGGCTGGTGTATGTCACTTTCAATTAGCGTAAGGGCAATTTTTTCCTGTCAAGATTTTAGATAAAGTACAAATGTTGTTCCGAAGCAACAACATTAGAATGTGGACAAACGGCCTTTCATTTTTTTGGTCGACTGGAAAATGAAGTTGGGTTCTACTGGTTTACTTTCCCGGTCTCAGGTTTCCATGCAATTCCACCTTAGTTGCTTTATATTAAACAGAAATAACTGCTTGTGAAGGTTCATTCTTACGACTGCTAGCAACGGTAATTAGAATCTCAGTCTTAAGAGAAAATGAAGACCAAAATGAAGACCAAAATGTTTTTAGTTAAAAAAAAAATCTAATATAAAACATTACCTTAAATATATATATATATATATATAGCACATTTTACAGATTAAAAAATTAACACTGCAAAAAAATAAGAAAACACAAAAAAAAATACGTATCCTATTTTTTTCTATTAGAAAATAGCATTTTTCAGTTTTTTTTTTTTATCCTTTTCTGGATCACAGTACTGCTCCTGTAGTATCTTTCCAGCCACTTCCTTGCTACATGTACTCCAACAGTGGCTGTAAGTCATGGCTTAGGGGGGCTTTCTGATGAAGTCAATCATGGGCGCAATGAGCTGTGACACGGCTGCTTATTGTCTGTACTGGAAATGCATGTAACAGATTTGCAATCCAGGAGAGTAATTAGGAAGCAAGCACAGAGCATTGTCCACCTATAAAAGGAACTGTCTGAACAAGAAACTTTATGGCAGGGTTACTCGGCACTATTTTAACATCTTGCTGACCCATTTATGTCTGTTGGCAAGTAGGGTGGGCTCAGCATAGTGACCGAGCATTTACCGACCACTTCCTGTCACCAGCTATGATCAAGAGGTGATGGGAGGGGCCCCTGACAAAATGGCCCCAGCCCCCCCCCCCCCTACACCCATACTAAAGGGCTTCAGCAGACAGGAAGGGATTAAACAATATTTTAGTTATATACTGTATACTTATAAACTTAAGGGGACATTCCACTGCTTTCAAAATGATATGAAATTGCTACACAATCCTTTTTAGTAATTAAATAACTTAGTGTTAATAAAAAAAAAAAAAAAAACGACCTTTCTAGTTCTGCTTTTCCTCCCACATGGAACAAACAAATTGAGAAGGTTAGTCGGCACCTCCTTTTACAATGACTCCCGCTCTTTCTGAGGAAACCTGAGAAATGTAAATATATCTGCATATTCTGGGTCTACCTTAGACATTCTTCCAACCCACTTCCATACAGGATTGCCAAAGCACCTAAACAGGTGCCTCTTAATTGCTGTCCCTACTATTAGGTGCTTAGGGGTTTCTGGACAGCCAAACCACCATATGCATTTAGGTTAGGACCAGGACAAGAACTAAGCTGGCACTGCAATAGAAAATCCCTTCTAATATGTTTAAAAGCATATTATACTGTACTGACACCTAAATTATTGTCTGAAGGTTCTGATTGCTTAGGAACCTGATAGGACTTCGGGACAAAGGGTGAAATTATAGCCTTAACACAACTTCAGCCAAAACCCTTATTTTTGTTTTTTGTTTTTGATAGATTAAAGAAGGGTTAGAATTTGGTTAAGTATTTAATGCTACCTGTATCCCTGCTGGTAAGAGTGCAGTTGGGTTTTCAGTTTATTTTCTTTCTACAATGTATAAGGTGAACCTAGTCAATGAAAACCTATATATGTTTTGAACAACTGTATGTATGGAAAGTGTACCTGGCTGTATGATAATTTCTAGTGATTATTGCAGGTACCAATGGAAATATCTATCATAGCCTTATATGTAGAACCAACAATTATGACATTTAGCTTGTTGGATTAAGACAAAATAAAAACTTTCTTTAGATCTCTCAGAATAATTCACACCACAAAAGTATTGAGCTCAAGAAAATGGTTTATATAATTGGCAGCCGCTTTGTGGCAATTCGCTCCTCTCTCTATGGTTATTCTTCTAATGCCACGTACACACGATCGGAATTCTCGTCGGAAAAAGCTCTTCTGATGGAAATCTGCTCAAACTGTCTTGCATACACACGGTCACACCAAATTCCGACTGCCAAGAACGCAGTGACGACACTACGACGAGCCGAGAAAAAATTAAGTTCAATGCTTCCGAGCATGCGTCAAATTGTTTCCGAACATGCGTAGGAATTTTGCGCGTCGGAATTGCTACAGACGATCGGAATTTCTGATAGAAACCTTTTCCGTCTGAAAAATTGAGAACATGCACTCAAATTTTTGCTGGCGGGAATTCGGACAGCAAAATTCCGATGGAGCCTACACACGGTCGCATTTTCCGATGAAAAGCTCTCATCGGTCTTTTGCTGGCCGAAATTCCGATCGTGTGTACGCAGCATAAGGGTTATGGAGGCAACAAGCTCAGGAAACCTGCCGGTCTATGCCTTAGGTTGACTCAAACTCTTCCTGACAAATTCCAGGCCATATAGCATGTTCTCTTTCTCCTTGGGTATCCACCAACTTGGACATGCCTGAAACAGTTCTAGTGGAGACCTCCCATATTCTATCTGTATGAAATATCCAAAGCACCTAAAGAGGGTCTTTTGAAGCTAAAATAGCAGAGACTCTACTACACTAAACTCCTGGGTTACTGAGCTTCTCATCAACACATGCAATGTAGGCAAAGGAGGAGCCTCATTTACGACCCTTGTACAACCTGGACCCCCACCCCCTTGGTGCGCTTTAAAAACATGAGCTACATATATAATGAATTAAGCAAACATAACCAGCTGTGTTTCACAGACCTCCTAAATACTCTTAACCAGAATCCAAGTACTGAAAAATGTAACACTCAGCTGCTTTGCTTATCTACCACCTCTTGATACCATTGTATCTTTATTGAGCAATTTGTACTAAGTGGGTCGCTACACAGATAACAAGCTTGATACCATGCTGCATTTATTAGCACCATCCTTCCCCCATCTGCTGAGCAGTGCCTATTTGGACCAGATGGGAGTTATTATCCTAAATACTGTATTAAGCACAGCATAGTTGGTGGTGTTTTTTACTGCCTTCACTGATGAAGCCTGCTTGGACTCCAGCCAGTTTGCTATTTTATTTTATATTTAATAAAATTTCATATGAGTGAAGCAGAAATAATTTTTTTTTTGGAATCGGACAAGGTATTTAATAAATCCTTCTGTTTTTCCTGTTCCCAACACAGCTAGATTGTAAGCAGAAGACAGAGCTTCTGGAACAGGCACTATTAATGTTCTCAATGCCCACCACGCAAGCCTAAAAAACAAAATTAAAATTGTAGGATTACAGAGCCAGGTAGAACAAAATTTAAAGTAATTTTGTATTGCTTGCCACAAACACAAGCTAAGGTTAATGCTGAAAAGAAGGTTCCAGAACATACCACATCGTGTTTCCCCCCCAGTGCAATACCAGAGCCCCCCCCCCCCCAAAACAAAAAACAAAAAACTGGGGAACCAGTTATAAAGCAGCAGTAGGGACTCACTGGCTTCCATGGCTTCAGGACTCTGATACAAAAATAACCACGGTAGAGTAAACAGAGTTGTTGGAAACTTGATCTTTGCTATGGGGAAAAGCAGCAGTCTCCAACCCCCCCACTCCCCCATGTGGAAGTGTTCATTGCCTAAGCAACCTGAGCCCCAGGCATTGTCACGTGGCAGTAGGGGCTAACTGTATAGTAGACATATCCTTTATATGTTGCCCATGTCTTACACCTACCTAATCCTCCACTTCTCCAAGACTACTGCTGTCTGACCTGCTGGGCACCACAAAGCCTCTCCAAAAATCCTCTCAGCAGGCCCTGCTTCCTTCATGTGTGTGCTCTGCGACCTCCATTCATTCCTATACAAAAGATGTTGGGAGAAAAGATATACATATAGCCTTTTCATAAGAATGAATGGAGATTGAGATGCACATGAGGGAAACAAGCAAAGTCCGGCAAGGAGACTTTTAGAGAAGAGGCCCCAACTGAGACACAGAGATGTGGGGGACAGGTAAGTGTAACACGCATAGACAGTTTTAGCTGAGAAAGGTGGATATACAGTGCACTCATAAAGTATTCAGACCCCTTTCACTTTTTTCAATTTTGTTATGTTGCAGCCTAATACTACATTTTTTAAATTCATTTTTTTCTTATCAATTTACACCCATAATGACAAAAGTATAAACAGAATTTTAGAAATGTCTGCGAATTTATTAAAAAGAAAAAACTGAAATATCACAAGTACTTAGGTATTCAGACCCTTTACTCAGTACGTTGTTGAAGCACCATTGGCAGCAATTACAGCCTCAAGTCTTTTTGGGCATGACGCAACAAGCTTTGCACACCTCAATTGGGGGAATCTCTGCCATTGCAAATCTTCTGCAGCTCAGTCAGGTTGGATGGGGACCTCAGTGGACAGCCATTTTCAGGTCTCTTCAGAGATGTTCAATAGGGTTCAAGTCAGGGCTCTGGCTGGGCTACTATAGGACATTCTTTGTCATAAGGGAAGGTGAACCTTCGGCCCAGTCTTAGGTCTTGAGCACTGTGGAACAGGTTTTCATTGAGGATATCTCTGGACTTTGCTCCATTCAGCTTTCCCTCAACCCTGATCAATCTCTCAGTCCCTGTTGCTAAAAAACACCCCCACAGAATGATGCTGCCACCACCATGCTTCACTGCTGGGATAGTATTGGGCAGGGAGATACGCGGTGCCTAGTTTCTTCCAGACAGAACTTTTAGAATTGAGGCCAAACAGTTCAATCTTGGTTTCGTCAGACCAGAGAATCTTGTTTCTCACAGTCTGAGAGTCCGTCAGGTGATTTTTTTGTAAACTCCAAGTGGGATTTCAAGCATTTGAGAGGAGAGGCTTACGTCTAGCCACTCTGTCATAACGCCCAGATCGGTGGAGGGCTGCAGTAAAGGTGGTCCTTTTAGAACTTTACACAGGATCTCTGGAGCTCAATCAGGTGGGCATCAGTTTTTTGGTCACATCTCTTACTAAGACCCTTCTCCCCCGATTGCTAAATTTTGCCGGGTGACTAGCTCTTGAAAGAATCCTGGTTGTGCCAAACTTCTTCCACTTGAGAATTATGGAGGCCACTGTGCTCTTGGGAACCTTCAGTGCAACAGAAATTATTTTGTAGCCTTCTTCAGATCTGTGCCCTGCAATAATTATGTCTCTGAGTTCTGCAGGCAGTTCCTTTGACCGCATGGCTCTGCTACAGTATACATTATCAGCTGTGAGGCCTTTTATAGAGAAGTGTGTGCCTTTCTGAATCACAGGTGGACTCCAATAAAGGTGTAGAAACATCTCAGCAACAATCAAGAGAAATGGGAGGCTCCTGAGCTAACACACAGGGAGGTACTGGTGGTTCTAAGGATGTTTTACCAGAAGAGGGAATTGAGGTGGTGACTCAACTGGCACCATCACCAGGTGTCATGATGCATAGTGGCACAATCAGCCCCATCATGCATCCTGCCCATGAATAAGATATACAGTTCCTGGCCATACCATGTGGACCATACATCCGACTGCATGGTCCAGGGACATAGAAACATTACCTTTTACATTATGGTGAAAAGCAGGGATGGCCTTATGAAATGGGAAAAAAATAGTAACTGGAGTAGAGCATAGGCTGCAGATTCAAGGAAGGGGACAGACTCCACCAGCTGGAACAGCAGAGGATGTAAAGTGTCACATACCTGGTAGGAGTCTGAAATTACGAGGTCGGCCTCTCTTGTATCTCCAACCCAAGCCCCACTGGAGGAGGAACAGATGGTGGCTAGGGTCAGGAGGAACACGAGTGCCTGTAAGCATTGCGTGCAGAACTTGTTGGTGGAGTCGCAGGCTTGGAGGTGCAGGCAGAGTATCCGGTAAGGAACTGGACCCAGGGAGGCTGAGAGGATGGACAGCCAGTTTTCAAAGCATTGTTAAAGACTTTCAAGAGAGTGGGTAGTAGTGTGGCTGCATATCTCTTGTATACCTCAGACGGACGACCGTCAGCTCCCGGAGATTTATTATTATGAGTTTGTTCCAATGCTATAGCCAATTCGTCTTCTGTGATTGGAGCGTCTAACATGCAAGCGTCTGCCACAGACAGGTGAGGCAGCTCCCTTTTTTCAAGAAAGGCTTCCATTTCATTTTCGCTAGGGTGAACTTTGGAGGTGTATAAGTCAGCGTAAAATGAGCGAAAGATTTGTAAAATGGTGAATGTGTCCGTATGAGTTGTCCCCTGCGTGTCACACAGGGAAGAAACCATAGGGGCGGATCCCTGGGCCCGCGCCAGAAACGCCAACATGTGTCCAGTGGACTCACCCTCCTCAAAGTGTGTTTGCTGCAGAAAAAATCTTTTATTTTCAGCCAGCTGGAGTGCAAGCTGGCTAGACATGGCCTGCGCCCCCAGCCAGGCTTTTTTTTGTGATTTCTGAGGGGTTATTGACATACCTGTCCTCCGATTCCCTAAGTGCCCTGCATACCTCTCTTTCCCAGGCCTTGGTATTCGTTTTTATGGTGTTAATAGCAGTTATGAACTGCCCACATAGAAAGGCCTTTGCTGTGTCCCAAACAGTTCCCAGTGGGGCTGAATCTATATTGTCTTGCATGAAAAATTTGAGATTGTCCCTTATGGGGTCAGGTGAAGGAAATAGTGCAAGCCAGAAAGGGTTTAGTTTCCACCCCTTGGGTTTGACAGTGATGGGTAGTGTTCAACCCAAAAGAAGGAGTGATTAGAAATGTGTCTATCCCCATATCCAGAGTTTATAACCAATGGAAGTAAGGCAGTGTTTCCTAGTCCCAGATCAATCCTAGACAAGCTCCCATAAGCTGTGGAGCAGCATGAGTATTGTCTGGATTGGGGATGGGCATTTCTCCATACATCTGTCAGGTCAAGTTCAGCAAGTAAATCTGCAAAGGGGGTGTCACCCTTAGGGCGAGTGGGTATGTCAGGAGGTACAGGCATTTTGTCCCATTTATAGTTTTTTTTTTTTTTTCATTAATTTATCTTTATTAAAAAAAAATTTTTTTTCCCCATATAACAAACAAACAAATAAACTGTTACACCTTCAGTACAATTTACCTACATTCCCCCGTTTCTATTCCTGCGTTACACACTAAAAAAGACTGCAATAGCTAATTTATACAACAACCTCCCCACCCACTACCCATTCAGCGCCACCTTTCATTCCACCAACCTCTCCTCTTTCCACCATCTAGCATTCCTACCTCATTCAAAGTTCGACATCCTACACCACATCGCATTTTAGACCATTTCGTTTAACTACGTATAGTTTTTCTCCAACCACCGTTTCCATATCCCCTGAAATTTGGTAAGGTTTCCCTGTTTAATATATGTTGTTCTCTCCATGAGAATTACCCTCTCCATGTTCTGTTCCCTCTCATAGAAGGATGGTGGGTTTGGAGATTGCCATTTTTGTGCGATTAATTTTCTTGCCTGAAAAAGGCATCTAATGATGGCCAATTGGACTTCGTTTGACCTGTTTTCTCCCTCAAGCCCCCCTAGTACACACAAAATTGGGTCCAGAGCAAGCTTGGTGTTAAATATCTGAGCAGTCCTATCTACCACTTGTTTCCAATATCGAAATAATTTTGGACATCTCCAAAACATATGGATGAGATCGCCGCCCGGCCTCCTGCATCTAGGACATGTGTCGTCTTGTCTACGGCCAAACCGAAACAACTTTGCCGGAGTAAAGTACGCCCTGTGTAATAAGAAAAGATGTGACATCCTCTGGGGATGGGAGAGAGAGACCCGAGGTGCAAAAGCTAGAATCCTTTCCCACTGTAGATTAGACATAGCGCCCACATCTCTTTCCCACGAGGATTTATGAAGTCCCTTTTGGGCATCATCCCAGGTCCCCTTATGTATATGGAGATATAAGCTAGATATCATCCCTTTTCGAGTATCCGAATCGGCTATACTCCGTAATACCGGGATTTTGGTCCATTCGTAAGCTGTCTCTTTAAACTGTTCAGTGAGGGCATGCCTCACCTGCAGATATCTGAAAAAGGACCTCTTGGGGAGCGTATATTGGTCTCTTATGTCCTGAAAGTTTCTTAACCGACCCTCCTGGTAGATCTGAGCAACATAGTTCAGGCCCCTTCTCTTCCATTCTCTGATGGTCCCCATTTTTTTTAACTCGCACAGGTTATTATTTTCCCACAAGGGGGAAAAATCTGAGAACCCTCTATAACCCATTATCTTTTTGGCTAGTCCCCATACTCTTGCTAGCAGGTCCTGAGTTGGTAACCCATTTATAAAGGACCCTGCCTCTAACACTTCCAGCAGCGACTTGTGAGTGGATTTATAAAGGAGAGTCTCCCACTCTCGTCCTCCCTTCGTGGCCTCGCATCCCCCAATATGCTGGAGCTGAGAAGCCAGGAAGTAACTCAAAGGGTGCGGAAGGGCTACTCCACCAGCATTGGTTGGAAGCTGCAACGTACTTAATCGGATTCGTGGTATGCCCCCCTTCCATATTAGATCCCTAAATAGAGTGTCTATCTTCTTAAACCATTTTTTATATATCCAAATTGGGGAATTATGGAGTAAATATAGTAACTGTGGCATAATTACCATTTTAATTAGGTTGCAACGACCTGCTGCTGACAGGGGGAGTTTTTTCCAAATTTGACATTTACCTTTGAATTTGTTCAACAGTGGGACGACATTTTCCTGAATAAATTGTTTAGGGTCTCTCGAGACGTTTATACCTAGATATTTTATCTGGTGGACTATTTGAAGCTGAGCTGCCTCTTGGGGAAGGGGGTTGTCCAATGGGTCAATCAGGAGAAGATTTGATTTATCCCAATTGATCCTTAGGCCTGACAGGATTCCAAAGTTTTCAATTCTGCGCATTGTCTCTCGTAATGAGCCTTGTGTGTCATTGAGCAGAATTATTAAATCATCTGCATATAGCATCACTTTATCATCCGTATCACCCCTTTTAAAAGCCTTGATTTCTGGGGACAGTCGGAGGGAAAGGGCCAAGGGTTCGATTGCGAGGGCAAAGAGGAGGGTGGACAGGGGACACCCCTGCCTTGTCCCCCTCAGCAGACGAAGCCTGGAAGAATATTCGTTGTTTATTTTTACTCTTGCTCCAGGCGCACTATATAGTAATCTCACCCAGTTAACAAAATTTGGCCCAAAATGAAATTGTGCCAGTGTTCTCCAAAGGTACTTCCACTCCAGGGTATCGAAGGCCTTGGCCGCATCCAAAGAGAGTATGGCCCTATTTCCCAGATTCTCCGTTGGAGTTTGAAGGTTCAAAAAGAGCCGTCTTATGTTTATACTGGCGGACCTACCTGGGATAAATCCCGATTGGTCCGGGTGCACCAGTTTGCAAATAACTTTGTTGAGTCTAACCGCCAAGACCTTAGCTAAAACTTTAATATCCGAATTCAGGAGCGAGATAGGTCTATATGAGGCGGGGGAGAGGGAGTTTTTATTTTCTTTGGGGATCACAATTATTGTTGACTCCATCATCGACGGGGGAAGTGCACCCTCCTCCTTCGACGAGTTAAGTACCTTCAGGAGCTCGGGGAGGAGCACCTCCCCGTAGCGACGGTATATTTCAATGGGGAGGCCGTCTGGTCCCGGGGACTTCTGGCCTGCCATTTCCCGGACGGTCCGCTGGATCTCCTCCAGGGTGACAGGGCTGTCAAGGGCAGCCCTGTCCTCCTCAGAGAGGCAGGGGACCGCCATTTGGTCAAAAAATTTGTCCCATTCTTCACTTTTATCCTCCTGGCTAGAGTAGTATAGATTCTCGTAGTAGGTTCTAAAAGTGTCCACTATTTCTGGCGTATATGAAGATGTTCTGCCAGCGCCCATATCTATCATTGGAACCATTGATGATGGAGAGTTGGTCCTTACTAACTGGGCAAGCATTCTACTTATACCTTCCCCCTCCCCGAAGGCAGCTTGCTTCTGTAAAATATATTTTTGTTCTGCTTTGCTTAAAAGGATAAAACGATATTCCTCTTGTGCTGCTACCCATTCGTTTAAATTTGCCGGTAGTGGGTTATTTATATATTTCATTTCTGCCAGGGCTACTTTTTTAGCTGCATTCTCCTCCCCCGCTCTTGATTGTTTTTTTATTTTTGAGATTTGCTGAATCAGCAAGCCCCGAAGAATAGCCTTGACCGTATCCCAAATTACCCCCTGGGTGGCTGATCGGGCGTTCATGTCAATGCTTTCTTTCAAGGCGTGCACCACCTCGTATGAGTCGCCCATTAATTCCAGCCAGGCCGGGTTGATTTTCCATTCCCGGTACGTAGTTCTCACCCCTGCCTCCATTGAGGCTGTCAGCGGGGAATGATCAGAGAGACTTCTTGGCCTATACCTGATATTATCCAATAGAGGCATCGATTCATCGTTGCAAAGCAGCATGTCTATCCTCGACAGAGTGGAGTGTGTACTGGAGAAACAAGAGTATCCCCTAATCCTGGGGTTCCTCAGTCTCCAGATATCTTTCAAGCCCAATTCCTCCAGGAGACGGGGGAGATGGCTATCCCCTAGCCCGCCCCTCCGAGTCCCCGGAGGAAGCCTGTCCAGACTCGGGTCAAGTACCGTATTGAAGTCCCCAAAGACCATTACCGGGAGAGCTGGACTGTTCATCACAAACTCCACCAAGTCGAGCAAGACCCCGGGATCAATAGGGGGCGGAATATACACATTAGCCATTTATAGTTTAAGTAGTTATTAAAGTCACCCATTGCTAATAAGGGGACACTGGGAAACTAAACCATGAACCTGGCCAGGCATCTAAGAACTTCAGCTGAGTAAGGGGGTGGTATATAAATATTGGCTATAATGCATACCAGGTGAGCCACTTTACATAGTATGAATATATATCTCCCTCCGGGGTCAAAGATCTTTTGTGAGCAGGAGAAATGAGTATCCTGATGAATCAGGACACTCACTCCTCTGGCATAAGCAGAAAATGTAGAGTGATATTGGGTAGTGTATACTCTAGGACTAAGGCTAGGCACAGTGTCTGAGGCAAAGTGGGTTTCCTGCAGACAAACAATTCCTGCTCCTGTGGCTTTCAGGTGTCTCAGGGTTGCCAATCTTTTCACAGGATTACTCAGCCCCCTAACGTTCCATGATAGACACTTAATGGTTGCCGCCAGTTGTGAGTACTGTAATTACTGTATTTATTGGTGTATAACACTCACTTTTTCACCCTGAAAATCGGGTGCAAATAGTGTGTGCGTGTTATACGCCGATACTGCAATTTGGGCTGCCTAGGAGGAAACAGGGAGGGGGGTGGGACGAGCGCCATCAGTTTACATACAGTGAGAATCTCCTGTTTACTCTGTAATTTACTCTGTTACAGAGTTACTCTGTAATAGAAAGTCCCGTCTCCTGGGCCGCCATTGGACCAGTGTTCTGTCTATCATAGAATCCGGTCCAGGAGGCAGGGCTTTGTATTAAAGAGGCCGCCGAGTAAACAGGAGATTCTCGCTGTATGTAATCTGACGGCGCTTGTCCCGCCCCCCTCTCTGTCCCCTCAGTAAGTAATCTGAGGTAAGGCTGCAGATGGGTATTGATCAGGCTGCATTCATGGCAATGGTGAGGCTGCATATGGGCATTGATCAAGCTGCATTGATGGGCAATTGTGAGGCTGTAGATGGGCATTGATCAGGCTGCATTGATGGGCAATTGTGAGGCTGCAGATGGGCATTGATCAGGCTGCATTGATGGGCAATTGTGAGGCTGCAGATGGGCATTGATCAAGCTGCAGTGATGGGCAATTGTGAGGCTGCAGATGGCATTGATCAGGCTGCAGATGGGCAATGGTGAAGCTGCAATGATGGGCACTGACCCTTATTTTGCTTCAAAAGTTTTTTTTCCCTGAAACTTCCCTCCTAAAATGAAGGTGCGTGTTATACGCCTGTGCGTGTTATATGCCAATAAATACGGTAAGTGTATACGCAACATGTGTACCAACATGAGTGGGTTAAAGTAAGTAAATGCATCTAACCTTAACACATTATGCATGATCTCTCTGTATACCATGGTACCTGAGACACCCTTATATAGGCCGTTAGTGGTAGTCCTGACAAAAAGTTGCAGAGGTGGCTCCGTGATAGCAGGAAGGCATTTAGTGTTCAGAGATGTTCTGAAGAAAAAGAAAAACAAAAGGAAAGAAAAAACAACCAAAAAATTTAAAACTGTTAGATTGTCATTTGCAGAGCCAACTGGGCTCTCAACCTGTAAGGCTAAGGTGGGATAATACCCCAATACAACTGCTTGGGTGGGGGGGGCCATGGAAACACCCAAAAGAATTACTTCCAGGTAACAGGAGGGCTTTCACCTGTGCAGGTCAACTTGTGGTTAGAAACTATCACAATGTTCTTCTCACTCCGCCGGACTTGTATGTAGGTAATTCCTTTCGGCTTGATGCGACTGGGTCTCTATTTATGAAGGTGCACGTTGCTGTCTGGCATCTTTAAGAGCTTTATCCTCCCGGTCCAACCATTGTGCGGCCGCAGCTGGTCTGTCAAAGAAATGGGTCACCCCCAGGGCAGTGACGCGAAGACGGGCTGGGTACAGCATGCCATACTGGACATTAAGATCTCTGCCGCCTTTTAACATCATTAAATGTTGCTTTTCTTTTTTGCAGCTCAGTTGAAAAATCAGGAAAGAGTGAGATTCTGGAGTTATCAATCTCCATTTTGCCAGATAAACCCCTTGCTTTGGACAATATTGCATCCCGATCCTTGTAATTAAGTAGCTTAAACAAGAAGGGTCTGGGGTGGTTGCCCGGAGGTAGTGGGCGAGTGGGCACTCTATGGGCATGTTCCACAGCAAAAAGTGGGGAGAATGATTCCCTACCGAATGTAGAGATTAACCAATGTTCTATAAAGTCCACCGGGTTTTTGCCCTCAGCCATCTCTGGGATCCCCAAGGCACGTACATTGTTGCGCCTCATGCGATTCTCCATTTCGTCGAGTCACATAGCATGTTGTTCAGTGAGATGACAATTGTATTTCAGGTATGTATTTCTCTGCATGGGTGCCATATCATCCTCCACTGTGCTCAGCCTACCCTATAATGCAGAGGTTCTCTCTCTGAGTTTTTGCATGTCCTGGCGGACGAATGTTATTTCAGCTTTTACCCCTTTTATATCAGCAGAGAGCAGTTATGGACTGATTGCATGAGGTTACAGCAGTAAATATGTCTCTTAGCGTGGGTTCTATTACATCTGCATTGGGTGAATGGATTTGTGACAAAGCCATATTGCCGTTAGGGGTACTCACTGTGTTCCATACTGCTGACAATCCGTCTTCATCCTCCAAGGGGACAGTGTCATCTGCTTCTGGTGACCCTCCATGGGTACCACCTGTTGTGGGCAAACCAGCCAGGGTGTACTTGTAGGATTTACCCCATATAGGAGTTTCTGTGCGGCTTCCTTGTACTGGTCTTTTGCTGCACGCCACGCTCCGGCGCCATCTTGGCCTGGGGGGTCTGTTGGCGCTTTGCCTCCGGTGTGCCTTTTGGACATGGTTGTGGCCGTTCGTCTCCCGTATTGCCAGAACCCGTTCATCTCCCGGTGGCCAGTGGAGCAATCATGGGGAATTCAGCGGTCCGGGGCAAGCCTGGGAAGGATGATTGCACGGATGCCCGGCGGAGCTCCAGGAACACACACCCTTCTACATCAGCCGCTAAGCCACGCCCCCCACATCCTTTAAATAGGCCGTCTAGCACCAATTGTGGCTAGGGGTGTGCTCCTGCACATGCACGCAATGCGATGTGCACGGGCATGCGCATTGGTGCGCATGGGAATCTGCCGTTGCCGTGAATGCGCACGTGTGTGCATTCTAACAGTTCTCTTACATAAAGCCTGCAATTTTGTCCATCAAACACACACAATTTTCATCTAGTGACTGTTGCAAAATGTTTACAAATAGAAAACCATAAAATTCTCAGCCCTGCAGTTTAGATTGTGGCCCCAACTGGAAACATCATTCATTATTCACATAAATGGTAACAAAACTACTATACCTGGAACAAGCTGGCTCCTCCACCTCTTCCAGACTGGAAGGCCCAGGTTGCAAGGAAGCGTGGAAGGAGGAGTCGAGAGTGGCTCCGTGACATCAGCCTGGTCTTTGAGAAAATGTAGACTCTGATAGTACCTGAGCTTGGGCACATAGACCTCATCTGCTGGAGTTGCAGTTTCTTCCGACTTCCTGACCTTCTTGCGCTCCCTGATATACGCACTCCTCAGGCTGCCAATTTTCTTTCTTATATCATCAACAGTTGCCGCGGGGAACCTTGGCTTGACAAATTCCACAAGTTCCTCCAGGGCTGCGTACCTCTTTGGTTTGTTGCTATAATGGGGGTGTTTAGCCTGCCATAAAATGGGAAATTCCCTGTATTTGGCAATGAAGAGGGGGAGAAAACTCATGTCGTTGAATCCCTTCATAATCTCTGCAAGACACAACACCACACCAAACACTATAAATTATGTCAGGCTAAACTCTTCTAATATTCTCCATAAAGAAGCCTCAAGTTCGAATCAGTCTAGGCTAGTTATGTACTAACGTCAAATTGTACCTTCGTTTCTAGCGATCGTCTCGTGCGCGTGAGCTTTCTCTCCCCTCGTCTCCCAGATCGTGGCTACGACACAGGCGTTTGTGACGTTTTATATACAGTGCGCATGCGTCAAACTCCGCCCGCCCCTGACGATCTTTCTCGTCTATTCCCCACCCCTTCTCTTTAACGGCGCAGTGGGGAGAGCACATGGCGGGGACACAGCAGGTGCGCCACAAATATCCCACCAACGAGGAGGACGAGGAAAGTCCGGAGGCAGAAAACGTCCCGATCCCGGAGCCTGAAATTCAAGGCCTCCAATATGTCATTTGGAGAAATGTTGGAGATGGTGGACATATTAAAGAGGAGCGACTATGCTAGGAAGTATGGGCCTTACCTCAACCCAATGTCCTTACATAAAGCCTGCAATTTTGTCCAGCTGGTATTGAGACGCTGGGCATGGGGGTGGTTGATGGCAAACTTTTTCTTCCATTCCAACATCGGGTGAAAGAAACATGCCTGCGCAGTGCTAAAGATGGAGATGACAGGATGGGATTGGCAGAATCAGAGCATGGTTGCAGCCCAGTCTTGTCCCTACATTGTGTGGCTCCACTGAAAGGCTGTAGGGTAAACCTCTGACACCCCTTAAATACTTTCATCCCTATCACTTAAGGTTTCCTGATAGGGAATCGTATATAGTAGGGGTTGAGGTAGAGAAGAGGTAGAAGAAGGACGAGAAGTGTGGCCCTTTTTTTCCGTTACCACTATCCCTCAGTTGCTGCTTCTACCAAACTGCATGGCGAATACTTCATACATGTGGTATTCAAATGACTGACCGCAAATGACTATCAAGTGGATGGCATGTGTTGGAACAATCCCACACAGCTGAACTCTTGGGAGCAGATTGAGAGATAACAGTGGCCTGAACCCCTGAAGCTTTGCCATCTGGTGGAATATGGGGGCCTGCTTCCTCTACTTCTTTGTGAGCTTGTGAAATGCCCCAGCTGACATCCTGGCTCTCTGTTGTTATGCCTGTCCCTCACTTTCCTCCTATGTGGCACCCAAGCATGGTCAGAGACCTCCTCATCATCCCGCTTCATCATCGCTGGGATCAACTTGGCAGTAAGCAGCAGCTGCAGGAACAACTGTGCTGGTTCTCCCTGTTGTCCCCTTCCCTTGTGATCCCATTGCTTTCCTCCTCAACCTTAGCTGCAATTAATTGCTCTTGCAGCAAGTGACTGATGCTGTGCTCCAAAAACTCAGCCCACTCTTTCATGCCAGTTTGAGGGGCAACGGCAAGAGTATCTGTGGATGAGGGGGCAGAACAGTGCACTTTTGCAAATGATGATGTCTCCATGCTACTGTGAGCCTGGAAGACAGAGAAGTAGGATGATGAAGGCTTGGCTAGCCAGTAGCCACTCCAGTAGTGGAAGGGTGTGCAATGGTAGAAAGGGGTTGCAGTGGTGAATGGAGGTGCAATGGTAGAGGGAAGTTGCAGTGGTGAAAGGGTTTGCTATGATGGAGGGCGTTTGCAGTGGTCAAAGTGGGTGCAATGGTGAAAGGGGGGGTGTTTCAGGGATGAAAGGGGGTGCAATGGTGGAAGGACACTGCAGAGGTGGAGTGAGATGCAATAGTGGGAAAAGTTGCAGTTGATAAAAGGGTGCAGGAGTGGACATGGGTTGCAATTGTATAACGGGTTGCAGTGGTTGAAAAGGGGAGGAAGAGGGTTGCAGGAGGTGCAGATGGGAGCGGTAGTAGAAAACGTGTGTAGGAGGGCAGAAGTGAGCAGTGGTATATGAGAGGTGCAGAGATTTTCAGTGGTGAGCAGTGGACAATGTGTGCAGGGGATGATCAGTGGACAAAGGGGTGCAGTGGATAAGGGTGCTTGCATGTAGGGAATCACATGCTGTCAGTGTTATATTTCTCTTTAGCTGTGTGTTAGCATGAGGACACTGATTGCTTGTGTGGGCTAGCACCCCTCATGGTCAGAAGCAAAAACTACTGCACCAGCCCCACACTGGAACAATAAAACATTTTCATTCCCAAGTGACACCTGTCCTGGCACTGACTACAGAGGCATTTCAAGCAAAATAGCACAGAACACTGCTTTTACTCCACCAGCTCTTCTACACACACTACATGGTACACTTCAGCCAGAAGATATGAAAGGAAGCTGCTGTAAACTTTGCATGGCTGCACACACCCATGGTCCATGTTGGTTTTAATGTAGGAACACAGCCGATTAGAAGTATAGACCATGCAACCACCAGTTCCCCGCACTGACAGAACCTCCATCACCGGATATCACTTCCTCCTCTCCAAAACTGGCTGCTCCTCCTTCCCTTTTCTTCTTGCTTTTCATCACTTTTGCTTCATTCTTTATCTCTATTTATTGTAGGAGCACTCCTTCCTTCTGTTCAGTTACTAAATCAGAACGTTCTTTACTTGAATAAAATGGCATAAACATATAGTTACATTTTTCCAATGGGCAAGGCTACAGTTTACCAATCATGACGGCGTTCCTTCACATATACTAGGCTGGACTTGGGCTATGCTGTTGTGCTCAAACTTCCGACTCTTAATAGTTTCTAAATGTTGTAACATGGCTTCAACTATACAATTTTGTTCAGGGTAACCCCACATAGGTCCTTCTCACTCCCATGATCAGTAAACAACCTACTCTCTAGCTTATATCCCTCCCTATGGACAGCAACACAGGCCATATGGCAGACACACCACAACAGTAACATGTTAAGCGCCTGCTTACAATGGGTTGCAGGATTGAGCGGTAGAAAAGGGGATGTTTTGGTGAACAGTAAATGAGGGGTGCAAAGGTGGACAATTGGGTGCAAAAGGAACTGGTAAACCATGGGTGCACAGGCAAGCAGTGGGCATGGGATGCAGAGGGTAATGGTGGACTGTAGCTATGTGGGTGAGGTACTTGGTAGAGAAGGGAGGATCTTTGCTTGAAAAGAGGGATGGGGGTGGAGGTTCTGCTTTAAGGTTCCATTCACAACTAACAAATGAATGTGCATAGAATCACATGTCTTTTTGTGCGCTTTTCCATGCTACATGCATAGGACAGCCTATTCCTTTCAATTGGCTGCTCTATGCACAACAAAATTGCCAAATTAGCTCTTCAATTGACATATTCAACTAAAGAGCACATGCAGTTAAAACCTGGGATCAAACCAGGGACCTTTAGTCTAACGCTCTTCCACTTGAGCTGTTTCAGCCTTTTAACACCCGCTAAGGATATGTAAGAATATTTATGATGATGATAATGTGCTGCGTGCCTACCAATGAGGGGGGGATGGATCTCCAATACTATAGCTATAGACATGAATGTAACTGTTTTTGCCTGCAGGGGATGCACAGGTGTTTTGTGCATCTGCGTGCAGGCAGTCGCATTCATATCTATTGGGATGCAGTGGCAGCATGGACGCAGCCGTTGTTCCCAATTTTGACATTTGTGCAGGGGTGGGTACGCCAAACCCCACTCAATCCCAAATGCACCCACACAGATGTCAAATTGGGAGCAATGACGGTGTCTGTCCAGCAGCTGAGCCCCAATAGGACTGTTTTTGCCTGCACGGGATGCACAGGTGTTTCCTGCATCCATGTGCAGGCAATCCCATTTCTGTCTATTGTGATGCAATGACTGCACGGACAAAGCCACTGGTCCATGCAGAGGCAGGTGCACCCAACCCAATCTCAATGGCACCTGCGCCTACATTAATGTTGAATTGGATCAGTGTACAGGCAGACCTGTTCATGTCTGTTGGGACGTAGCAGCTGCAAGGATACAGTTTTGACATCTGTGTGGGTACACCCAACCAAACCCAAAAGCACCTGCACCCGCACGGATGTTGAATTAGAAACTACGACTGTGTTCAGTCAGCCAATGTGTCCTAACAGATATGAATGGGACTTTTTTGACTGCATGGCATGCACAGGTGTTTTGTGCATTCACGTAAGGCAGTCCCATTCATTTCTTGTGTTTTCTTGCATTTGTTGTTCTTTTTGTTGCTTTTTTGTTTCTTGTCTGTCTAATGGTTTGAAATTGCAGCCCTGTGGCTGCAGATTTTGACTGCTTGGTGTCGGTAGCTGTCCGTGGTTGCTCAGTGTTGGTAGTTGTCCATGGTTGCTCAATATCGGCAGTTGTCCATTGTTAAATAAACAATATAGTGCAGTGCTAATGAACAAGCCACCCCCCTGGGTCGGGTCACCCGCAGTTCCCCCCCAGTCAGTCAGTAGGGATAGGGGGCTGTGCCCGTGGGCCAATTTATGGATGGGCCAACCACTGGCTAAAGCAAGTCCTTATGCTGGTTAAATTAGTGAACTATGAGAAGCTAGGAAGGAGGTGGAATCCTTATGGGTAGAGCTCCAAAGGGATGAAAGTAAGGGGGAAATAATACTGGGAGTATGCTATAGGCCCCCTAACCTGAGGGAGGAGAGGGAGACGGACCTCCTATCACAATTTGGATTAGCAGCAAGGATGGGAAGTGTCATCATAATGGGGGATTTTAATTATCCAGACATAGACTGAGCGAAGGAACCGCGCATTCATCTAAGGCTCGCCAGTTCCTAAATGTCTTGCAGTTTCATTTAATGGCAATTTCATGGGTCAGATGGTAGACGCACCAACTAGAAACAAAGCCTTACTAGACCTACGGATTACCAACAATACCGACCTGATCACGGATGTGGAAATAATTGCCAATTTAGGAAAAAGCGATAAGAGGTCAATTAGCTTCAGCATAAATCACACAATTAGGAAACATAAGGGGAATACAAAGACACTGAATTTCAATAGAGCCAACTTCCCTAAACTACGAACCATGCTAGAAGATATAAATTGGGATAAAATCTTAGGAACAAAGAACATGGAGGAGAGATGTATTTGCTTTAAGAGCATATTAAATAAGGGCATTAGCCAGTGCATCCCATTGGGAAATAAATTTAAAAGAGTGAACAAAAGTCCTGGATGGCTTAACTCCAATTTAAAAATGCATATAAAAGCAAAGAAGAAGGCCTTCAAAAAATACAAGGCTGAGGGATTATCATCAGCATTCAGACTTTACAAAGAATGCAACAAGAAATGTAAGGGTGCTTAAGAACACGGAAGACACATAGCGGGGGAGAACAAAAAAAATCCCAAGAAATTCTTTAAGTATATAAACAGTAAAATAGGGAGTACAGACCATATTGGCCCCATAAAGAATGAGGAAGGAAATCTGGTTACAAAGGATGTGGAGATGGCGAAGGTATTGAATGTATTCTTCTCCTCAGTCTTCACAAGGGAATCGGGGGGCTTCAGTAACCAAAACTGCAGTGTTTATCCTGATGACACATCACAGGCACCCTCATGGCTGACAGAGGACAGAATTAGAAATAGACTTGGAGTGCACACTAGGGGGTGTGGCCGAATGGAGGAGGGTGTGAGTGAGTGAGCGAGCGTGGAGTCCAGGTGTCTCACCTCCGTCTACCTCCACTCCTCTGCTTAAATCCCTAGCTTGGCGTATGCAGTGTGAGAACCCTCCTTACCTCCTGTGGTTTGCGTAGTGCACTGGGACGGATTGCTGTGCTGGGCTGATGTGTGGGGCGGGCGTCTGATTCTGTGGTGGTGCTGCCCCATCCCTTCTGCTGCCTCACCTCCCGCCGGAGTCTGGATTTGACGCCGGGACGAAACCCGAGACGAAGGATGTGCGGAGCCGGAAGGTTCGCTGAATGCCTGATGTCCGAGTATAGCCGAGTGAAATCCCGCCAGTGATCCCCTAGGCAGCCTGATCGCTCCATCACTGTTGACTGTGGACACGAAGTAACGCTGAGAGCTGGGGACTTGGGAAAGTGTTTGAGAGGTCCGGAGACCCCCTACTGTGAGCCCGGAGCTTGTGCTTGTGCTTGTACTCTCTCTCCTTGAAAATAGTGTGGAGTCCCCCTGAGAAGCTGGACTGTTTTACTGTCTGCTAAGTGAAGGACATGAGGTAAAGCTGAGAGTTGGGGGGCTGGGAGATACCTGTGGGGATCGTGGGCTTCTCGTTGGGTGGTTGGATCTGACCCCTTCTCCCTGCTTCCTTTTTTGGCAACAGGACTGAACTATAGGCTGTACAATTTAGCGGTATATTATCAGACTATTACCATTTTTTTGATAAGCTATAAATCTGATAATCTGACAATATCAACTATTAGTATATATGCCATGCTTAGCAAACGTGCTGTAGACGATATGTCGCACCATGAGGGGGGTCAAAAAAGAGAGCAAAAGAGAAAGCAAATCAGGTTTCTGCGGCAGTAGCGGCAGCAAAGCTTGAGTGCTTCGCCCATGCAACCTCACAATCACCGACTAAGGGGAGCCATCAACCGTTAGCGACACAAGCAAAGTCCAAGGGGTCGGCACCAGATAGAAGAAGCTCCAGTCAACCAACCTCAAACTCCATAACCCCATCTACTAGCAGAAATACGAGTAATAAAGGCACAAGGGAGGGTAAGGTGGCACATATGGCAGCAAGTTCTGTAGCATGCCCCATAGTAGGGGAGGAGGAACCCATATTAAGGGATATATTTCATTCTGTTTATTCTTGTAAGGACTCTATATCTGGTCTCGATAGCTGCTGAGCAGTATTAAAAAGGAACTACTTTCAATGAGCCAGGTACTGAGTAGTACTCTGGAAAGGACTACCATGCTTGAGGGGAGGTTAAGCACAGTTGAGGATGAGCTTTCCCCATTACAGCAAAAAATGATAGGTTTACAGAAGCAAATGGCTATACAAATATCTAAACTCGACGAAATGGAAAATAGAAGTCGCAGAAACAACGTGCGCTTAATAGGTCTACCCGAGAGGAGCGAGGGCCCTAACCCTATAGTTTTTTTGGAAGGTTGGTTTAGGGAAACATTTGGGCAGACCTCGGCAATCTGAGGAATGTACTAGACCACTACTTCTGAAATTTGTAAACTACAATGACCGGGCGATTCTACTACGTAAGGCCAGAGAACTGGGGGACATTTTTTATAATGGGGCTAGGGTTTCATTCTACCCGGATTTCTCACCTGACCTCCAGAAACAGAGGGCAGAGTTCATTCCAATCAAGCGCACCCTCCAGAGATACAAGATTGTATACGCATTGCTGAAAAAAAGACCTATTAGAGGGTCATGGACCTAGAGTTGAGCATGAGAGGGGTGGGAGGGGAGGGTATAAGGCACTTGGTGTTGGCATATGTGTTTCTATTGGGTCCTTGTGCCCTTTTCGGCCTCCCCCCCTCCACCCTTCTTCTCCCTTTTTTTCTTCTTCTATTACCCTCCCACCCTCAGCAGTGGACGTGGTGACTGCACTTGCCGGCCTTCCACAGTCATAGACCTGTTGTGTGTTTTCTTGGGCATTGGGACATTGGGCAGCCAATTAGATCTGGGAATCCCCCCTTGCACACCTGATACATGTCTCCTGCAGACCAACTGCCATCTGAGAAGGAAGCCCAACTGCCATCTGAAGGAGTGGTTAGAGACTATATTTGGATGAAAACAAAAATGTAACTCCCTACAGATCCTTGCATTATAATAGACTCCTACATACCCTCAGCATGTCTTTGTCTGGTGCCGACGTCACGCCGCTGCACAATCATGAGGCGCCAGCAGCTTCTAATGTGAGTGCCTTTACTATGTACATTTGGGTCTTTTAACAATATTACAATAAAATACTACACTATTATGATATTTTCGGCTCATGGTGAGCTATATTGGCCCTATTTGGAGTTCATCTGAACACCACAAACATGGTGCATTAGCATGCACCAGATCACAGGGTGCCGCAGTAGCATGTGGTTTGGTGCGGTGCATTTTTAAACAGCAGTGCATGCAGTACTGTTTGTGTGGTCTGGTGCGATTTGTGGCTCATTCAAATGTATGGGCTTCAAAATCACACCGAGCTGAATCTCACAGCAACGCAGACTACCTTCCTGTGTAATTCGAGGGTGAGCTTGCCCTAAGGCCTCCCAAAACTCAAAATAGAACATGTACAACTATACTACACCAATATAAACTGTGTGTGTGTAGATGTGGATGAGGCATTTCTCTACGCGTTTGGCTCCTTGCTCCCTTAGCATTGGGGTTCTGTAGGGTAAATCACCAACAACATGGAAGTCATTCAGAAACACAACGAGACGGTATAATACAACCACAGGATAAAGTGTGAGAATAGAAGATGTAATTTCTTCAATTTACCAGAAGATTAAGTACCGAGATCCTTAAATACGCGGGAAGACCGATCAGCTCCAGGGAGCTTCCCAGGGTACCAGCTGGACAAACATCACAGAGCCAACATGGACCTAAAAAAATAGAAATTGTTTAACATGTGAGTATGGGGGCCCGGGAAAGAATGAGAAAATATTCCACACAAAACAAACATCATCCCCAAATATAGATGCATGGATATCTATACCTACACAGATATGTATCCAATGTATACTATTGACCCCCCACCCCAACTACTGACCCCCCACAGACTAATCCCCCCCCCAACTACTGACTCATCTCCCCAGACTGACACCCCCCACCCCCAACTACTGACCCCCGCTCCAAACCACTGGCCCCCACTGTATAAAGAATAAAAGTATAGTTTTCCTTTGAGCTAATTCTAATTGCCAGAAAGTTGGTGTTTGCACAAGAATTCGTTGGGCTTCAGCAGTGCTCTAGGTCTAGAAATTGTAAAATGGCAAACTAAAAATATTGTGCTTTTTATTCAGTACTAGCCATAGTTTGTACTTGATATCAGAAACATGTGGACTGCCATTGCTGAACTCCCTTTGAATATGGCGGTTGCCCAACTGTCTCTGGTTTTACTTTCCCTGACCTGAAACTAACAATTTGAATAATTTCACAATATTAAAGGTAGATTACTGGGTGTTTCCAATGAGCACTTAATTTGAGTTATTATTGTTTCAGCGCTCAAAACAAAAAGATACGTGGCAGAGAGATACTCCTTTCCCCGTATTAGGTGCCAACAATGTTGCTTTAAATGTCCTGCTAAAACTACAGTCATCCTTTTACTTTAGATCCAGTTGCCAAACTGTCATATAAAATATTTAAGTGTTGAAACTAATGGAGTGTACAGTATGGATTAACCTCCTCTTTGCCCCATAGCTCGGGAAAAGTCGATTCCTTCAGATTGTGAAGGTAGTGTAAGATTTGTCTCATACAGAAAGTATCAGAAGTTTACTATGAATCTAGTCCAAAGAACAAAACCACCTTTTTGCCCATAAACTGACTTACATGTACAAACCCCTTTCCTACATAGGGATACATGAACCGGGTAAAGTTTGGCTCGCAGGGTGTCCAGTGAACCCACAGGGAAGACTGCAAACCATGTACGCTGAACTCTTTTGGAGTCTATGGATACAGAATTTTGCTACATTTTCTGAATATGTTTAAAGATAATTTGAAAGCAATTTTAGAAAGAAAAAAAAGTGCATGGGGGATACATACCAATGCAAAAATATTTGAGGGAGGGGACAGGGTCTTTTTATGTTGCTTATAGGGCAACATTGAAAAAACACAAATCTATTAAATAAAATGCATGTGAATTTATGAAACAGTATGTAGTCCTTTAAAAGTGACATTAAGCCCGGGTTCACACCAGTGCGGAGCGAATTCCAGCTACATTTTCTCTGTGAAGAGAAAATGTAGCTGTTCAGCGGTGCCGCTCCGTTCTATTAGCGCATCAGCTGAGCAGGGAGACGGGGGAGAGGAGGGGAGGTGTAGTGAGAACAAGGAGAGATTCCTTGTTCAGAACGGAATGTATCTGCGAATCAGATGCGTTCCCATAGAGTTTAATGTGCTTGTAATTCGCACCGCAATGCCCATAAAACGCACACATTTTTTGTGCAATGCGCAGTGCGAATGCAACGCACATATGTGAACAAGATACATTCATTTGAATGTATTTTAAAATGTCCTGCGAATTGGATGCGGTGTAAGCGGCATCTAATTCGCATAGGTGTGAACGGGGGCTAAATAAAATAAATAATAGCATGGGGTTCCCTTAAAATTCAAACCAGACCTGCTTGGGGCGTCATACACATTGACCATAAGTGATCGATATATCCATATACAGTGTCTAATAAAGTAACTTTGTAACACTAGGGGCACCATCATCAAAAAATGTATAGGAAGAGAAAAGGGAAGAAAAAGCTCCACAATGGACTTTTTCGGTACCCAAAAAACATATATTTATATTATTTTTAATCATTGTAATAAAAATGTTAAAATTTATTATGAAATTTTTATGTGCAAATCTCATATCTTTTGGGTACTGAAAAACTCCATTGTGGAGTTTTTTCTTCCCTTTTTTTCTTCCTACATATGTGATTAATGACATCATTCAGGATCCCCAGCCAGTTGGTTTACAAACAGAAGCTGGGGTCTGACTGTCATTTAGTGGCTGTAGTGCAGTGGGGCAATATTATTGGGTGGTGGTTCATCATGGTAGCAGGAAAATAGTAAGTGGGTCGTCATAATTGCCCCCGGATTTACTTTGCTGGACGATGTAATTGTCAATTGACGGGGGTCATTATTTAAATTTTTTTAGTATTTTTATTAAAGGACGTTATCACATTGGGTCTGATAAACTATTAGCGGCGTGCCTTTTAAAAAGTGCAGGTTGTGACATTTATACCCTTGAAAAAGTAATGTGTGGTGTGAGGCAACACGTCGGGAGGAGCCGGGTGACAATACTTCCGGTTACGGCCGTGACCGTAAGTCCCTGTGTTTTGAAAGGTTATGTTAAGCATCCATCTTGTTTCTGTCAGCCATCTTAATATTCACAAATTTCCATTTTACAATATGTACAGTTTGAACACCCCTTTAACTTCTCAGATAACTGTCTCAACATGAGATTCTCCTTACTCATGTGTTCTCACACACATATCTGATACTTCCACAGACTTTCTCAGCATTCCTTCAGCTACTGTAGAGAATAATGAAATGATTCTCACATACTTCTTATCTACATTGTTACAAATTCTTTTTATTCCTTTAGCTAGTTTAGAACAGAGAGCAATGACTGTTTGTTTTGTCTTGACCAGCTGTAACCGTCCTGATATTTACTTTGCATGTCTTATCCTGTGTGACGTGTAATATACTATATGAAGTGCTTTGTGATAACTCAATACAATTAGTTCTCAAAAGACATCATGGTGTGAGTGTCGTTTTTATATGGTTTTATTGAGAACTGATTCCAGATATCTGAAATTATACAATACATTGGATCTGAGGTCTGAGAGGTTTAAGGGACTACCTTTGACACAATTTTTTTGCTGTTGCCGTTTTTTGCCATTTTAAACTGTCATGTTATCTTATAATTTTAAATAAATTAAACCATCTTTTAACTACTACACTATGGAGGCTCTTCTGTTCTACCCTGTGGTCTTGGAGACAATGTTTTAGATGAGCTGTTTGTGGAACTTGGATTCTATGGAAAAACAGTCCTGACACTGCAGTGATCATTTGTCCAGGATACATCCACGGAGAAGGAAAAGAACATATCAGTGTCATACGTCTGTTGATGCACGACTAGACCCATTTGGGGTCTATTTTTAAGGTGAGAGGCTAGCATACAAATGGTGAGGATTAGAGAAGGATATCTACAGGCTATCACATTTCATCCACAATTGGACTCTTTCCTCTCCTTTTCCCCCTTTTTTACACTTTTTTTGCACATACTTTTTATACTCAGAGACAATTTTTCATTATTTTTTGACACCTTGGATATATTTTATTATTGGATTATTAATCCTTGTATTTATTTGTTGGCCAATTTTGTTATGTCATTTTATTGCACTGTTTGCACATTGGGAAGTGAGATATTTGTATTATTAGCACTTTATATTTAAGAATTGTTTTAGAGTATTCAGCGCTGCTTCACTATATCTTGTAGACATTTATACTAGTGTGCCAAATTAATAATGAATTATGATGCATGTTTCTGGGTTTCCAAATACTGGAGCTAACATGTTTTTGGACAACTATGGAGGAGCAATTTTATGTGTTAGATTCTTTAGATTCTTTAGCAGGAGGAAGTGTGATAAGTAGGGTACGTTCTAGCCGGTCTGTGCTTTGGAGGTAACGGCATGAGTAGGTCTATTGGGTAAGGAACGTTGGCTGCTACTTTCAAATTAACCCGTCTTGCTTGTATAAGAATCCAAATTTTGAATCTCTCTGCTTCTCTGGCCCCCCTGCTTGACCAGATCTACTTATGTTATGCTGCCATACCTTCAAAAATAAAACGACATCTATATATTATTCTTTTCATGCTTTTTTAGTGCTCCTGCACCCTTAATCCATTGTTCTTCATTCAAGAGTTCTCCCATTCTATCATTATTATTCTGTGCCTGCCTGGCTGATTCAAAATGCTAATACTGCATATTTTTCTTTATAAAAAAAGGGTCATATGCCTGTAGCAAAACACTTTTTCCATTATAATTTATATTTATATTTAGACATATTTATAGATGTGTGTTCAGGTCAGAAAGGGGTGAAATGTGTGTGGCAAATCAATAGCAGCATTTTTACTCTGGTTTTACAAGAAATAAAAAAAAGTAGCATATAAAAGCTTAGTGCAAACCTTTGCATTACACCACATACAGTATAATCAGGCATTGGTAAAGCGTGACATTCACTGGTATACAGGAATTTAAAGTGGGGTACCCCTTAAAAAAAAAAAAATTAAAAGTCAGCAGCTACAAATACTGCAGCTGCTGACTTTTATTAAACGGACACTTACCTGTCCCGGGGTCCAGCAAAGTGGGGGGAACAAAGCCCCCCCTCGTTCCGCGCTCCGCTCTGTGGCACCGGCATTCTTACTGTGGGCACCCGGCTGTGGCTTCACAGACGGGCACCCACTGCGTAGTCATCTGGGACCTGTCACGTGTCCCAGATGACTGACTGCACCTAGGGGAAGTGATGTCACCAGCCCGGGCACTGAAGGAGACAGACTACGAGGGACCTCCTAGCAATAGGCATTTAGAGGTGAGTTACATTTTTTTTCAATTATTATTATTATTTATTTTTTTTTTAGGAATTTTAAGCTTCTGATTGACATTAAAGCCCAATTTATGTCTTACACCCTTCTGCATCTTCATTGCCTTTTGCTATCAACAGAACTGCAGTATGTGTTTGTATAGTTATTATTTTAACAAATTTTCCTTAGAAAATGTTTTCAAGTACCTTTTTCTCTTGGAAATAAGTATCCTGGGGGTTTTGTCTGACCAAGCCTGTTAGATAACAGAATGCATTGAGAAATGTGGTCAGACTCCGGTGCCTACTGGACTTGGGAGCCATATTTACATGGTTAGAGTTACCAAGACCAAATCAGACTACCTCTCCTTTACCAATTGACAAGGTTGCCAGTTGTTACCCCTAACCTTTGTGCTTACACTGGAACCATATTTCTTGTTGGTTAGATCTAACCTAAACATATTGGATATTATTGGAGAATTTAGATATCACAGAATTGTGGTATATGCGTTGACCTGATTTCTTTATCACCCACCACCTCTCTCTTGAACATTGAACCTCTTATCCTTCAGGCAGTGAATGAATGAAGTAACCTGTCCGATAAACCTTCCGAAAGCAAAGGCTTTATTCCACCCTAATCATTCAGTAATTAAACCCCTCTTTCTATTTAGGCGGCCATGTTATAAAATTAAATGCCTGGGAACATTTATAAATGTCAAATCTAAACCAACTCTAACATTCCAATTTTGTCTACTTACTAACTTTATTGAAAGCAGACTTAAACATATAGAGGAAATTAAATTGTCTCTGATTGGTAGATGCAATGCTCTGAAAATTACCATACTTTCACATATCTTATACCTCCTTCAAGATCCTCCTAGAAAAATGTACATTCTTTTTTAACCAAATCTGCCCCACACTTTCTCTTATATCTGGTAACAGGGAGTGGCCCATCTTAACTACACTCTCCTCTCGCCATTAAACTCAGTGGAGTGATAAGTATCTTGGACATCAACCTCTATCAGTTGAATAAAGCAATTGTAAATGATTATTTTTTTTAAATAACAAACATGTCATACTTATCTGCTCTGTCCAATGGTTTTGCACAGAGCAGCCCTGATCCTCCTCTGGGGTCCCCCGTCAGCACTATCTCCTGCCCCCACTGAGTGCCAAACCATAGCAAACGGCTTGCTATGGGGGCACTCTTGATGGCTCGCTCCTGAGAATGGACTCTGTGTCCATTGACACAGAGTCCGGCTCGGCCCCATGCCTCACTCCCTCGTCACTGGTTGTGATTCACAGCAGTGGAATTAATGGCTTCCCCTGCTGTCTCTAAGCCAATAAGGAAGGAGAAAGTGGAGATAGTCTCTGCTCTTGTGCACAGCGCTGGATCAAGATGGGCTCAGGTAAGTATAAGGGGGGACTGCATGCAGAAGGTTTACAACCACTTTGAATTGGTTAACCGGTGTTGTCATCGCCAGGTGAAGGAATGGGTCAGGATTGAGAGAGGCAACTCCCCTTGGAAACTCTGAGATCTACCCTGGCTAACTGCTTCCCTCCCCTCTTTGGTGAAACATCATTCTACTATAGGATTAACCATCCTTCCCCCACGTCTCAGATATAGAGAGACCCTAACTGTCCCAGAGTTCTCCTAAAGTTGAGACTCCATGCTTTAATCATTTCTATTATAATGGAAAATTCAGTGCCATGGACTTTGAGCTCCTTATAGCTTCCTCGCTTTTTGACCTCTGTCCTACACCTGCCTGACCTCCATGGGCCTTCACCCCTCCTTAAAAACATCTGTAGATTTTACAATCCCAGTAAGATACATTATATCTCTACTATATCTCTATACTATACTATTAATGACACGTACACCTATTCAACTGCTATTTCTATTTGAACAATAATCCTCCATTGCAAAAATATTTCAGGAACACGGATATAAAAAATTTCGCCCACTGGTACACAATCCCTTCTATGCTACAAATCCAACAGTCATATCCCAGAGGTCTGTTGGTGTTTTCAGAAAAAGCCCTGGAACAATGTCCCACATTTTTGGGGAAATGGGATTTAGTCTGAGTCAGGTAGGGTTTCTGGTAATTCCTTGGAGATGAAACAGCTACATATCTTCTCAAACTTAATGACCTCCCAAACTCCACTTACAAATCTTGTATCTCTATGACTAGAGAAGGAGAAATTAAGATCCACATGGTCCATCTGGTCACACTCCCCTAGCTTGGCCAATTACAAGGATTTTTTAAGACTCCCTATTCGGATACTAGCCTACCTAAGTGTCTTTGTGTTGAGCCTGCATGTATCAATGATGGACAATGCAGCTCAATGCACTTGGTATGAAAGGGCCCCGCTAGGTCATGCTGCATCCAAAGAAATACCAAGCAGGTCAAATCAGGGCCATCTTAAGAGAATTATAGGCTCCCGGGCAATACAGTGCACTGGGGCCCTGTCTACACCATCACGCACGTGAATAAAAATGCAAATTATCAATAAGGCTATATTGGTACTTCCAACAAAATCAGTGTTTAAACATAGTTTGGACAATATAACACGAGTTTGATGGGCACAGTGGCAGCATTTGATGGGCACAATGGCAGCTTTTGATGGGCTCAGTGGCAGCTTTTTATGGGCACAGTGGCAGTGTTTGATGGGCACAGTGGCAGCTTTGATGGGCACAGTGGCTGTGTTTGATGGGCAAAGTAGCAGTGTTTGATGGGCACAGTGGCTGCGTTTGATGGGCACAGTGGCTACGTTTAATGGGCACAGTGGCTACGTTTAATGGGCACAGTGGCAGCTTTGATGGGCACAGTGGCTGTGTTTGTTGGGCTCAGTGGCAGCTTTTAATGGACACAGTAGCAGCGTTTGATGGGCACAGTGGCTGTGTTTGATGGGCAGAATGGCTACGTTTAATGGGCACAGTGGCTGTGTTTGGGCACAGTGGCAGCTTTGATGGGCACAGTGGCTGTTTGATAGGCATAGTGGCTGTTTGATGGGCACAGTGGCAGCTTTGATGGGCACAGTGGCTGTGTTTGATGGGCACAGTGGCAGCTTTGATGGGCACAGTGGCTGTGTTTGATGGGCACAGTGGCAGCTTTGATGGGCACAATGGCAGCTTTGATGGGGCCCAGTGGCAGCTTTTGAGGGGCACAGACAGTGACTGTGTTTGGGCACAGTGGCAGCTTTTGAGGGGCACAGACAGTGGCTGTGTTTGATGCACAACTTGCACAAACTTAAGTAGACAGTGTTATGCCACGTACACACGAAGGGACTATCCCGCGGGATTGTCCGCTGGACTCGAGTCTGCCGGACAATCCCCTCGTGTGTGGGCCTTCGACTGACTTTTTTTCCCAAAAGTCCGGTGGACTAGGTTTTAAGTTTTGTTTTAAAATTATCCGCTGGACTTGGCAGTCCAGCGGACAATACGGCCGTCTGTAGTATGGTCAGGCGGACCAAAAAGGACGCATGCTCAGTAGCAAGTATTTTTCTAGTATTTTTCTTTTTCTAGTCCCGTCGTACGTCATCGCGTGAACCGCCGGACTTTTAGCGCGATCGTGTGTGGTCAAGTCCGTTCGCTTTCAAGTCCGCCGAAGCCCAGCTGGAAAGTCCGGCGGATTGTCCGCTGGACTAGGTCCGGCGGACAAAGTCCCTTCGTGTGTACGCAGCATTAGACTTACTTGAGGCCGTCGGCCTAGTGCAGTACAGTGTGTCACTCACAACAAAGCAAGGCAGCACCAGCTATCAAGGGCTGTCTTTCCACTCCACTCCCTCTCCACACTGTCTGAAGAACATGGCGGAGCTTGTTCACTAGACGCTGGGGCGGCCGCGGTGCGCTATGAATGCTTGGGTGGCCGCGGCGCGATATGAATGCCGGGGCGGCCTTTGACTGGCGTCACTTGTTGCTAGCTAGACGCTGGGCAGTCGGCGATTCTAGCAAGTGAGCAACCAGTGCAGTCAGTCAACTTAAGCAGCAGATTGCAGCACTGAGGATGGGCCCTGGATGGGGCCCTCCAGGCAAGTGGGGCCCCCGGGCAACTGCCCAGCGTGCCCAGTGGAAAAACGGCCCTGGGTCAAATCCAGCCTCTGAGCTGTCGTCTACACTACTCTATTAGAGTCAATGCGAATCTGCTAACCTGCATTTGATGTCCACTACAAATGCATGTTAAAAGCAGGAAAAATGTCTACTGTGTATATGTATACTTAAGCCAAGGCATGCATTTCTCTCATATCGAATGACCCACAACCTTCCGCCATAGGGCTCTGGTTCAATAGAGTAGAAGAGCCAAATGGAGGACCTTGTGCTTTTCGCTCAAAATAAATGACGAGAGCTGTATTACAAAACCTGGATCTATTCGAACATGTTTATCTATTCTGAGGATGGTAAGGCTCTCTTTGAGACGAGCCCTAGGGAACAATGAGTATCTGTCTTGGCTGCCGTCTATTCGCACCATTGATATTTTTTGTATTATCACACTTTTGGCCCTTTCAAGCCCTCCCCCTTTTCTCAACCGCGGCCCTCCCCCTATGGCACCATCCCCCTAATTTAAAAAAACAGGCAGTGTCCTACTCTGCTACAGCCATGTTTATGGAGTTGAGATGTGAAACCTTTTTGACCACTCCACGATTAGAAACAGAGATCAAAAAGCAGTTATGCCTTCGGTGTGTTCGTTTATGTTTACTTTGTTGCACAGGGTCATACCCTGCATATGTATCAGGTTCCCATTGAGGGCTGTGATCACCCTTTACAGTGCCTTGAAAAAGCATTCATACCCCTTGAAATTTTCCACATTTTGTCATGTTACAACCAAAAACGTAAATGTATTTTATGTGATAGATCAACATAAAGTGACACATACAGTATCTCACAAAAGTACACCCCTCACATTTTTGTAAATATTTTATTATATCTTTTCATGTGACAACACTGAAGAAATGACACTTTGCTACAATGTAAAGTAGTGACTGTAAAGCTTGTATAACAGTGTAAAATTGCTGTCCCCTCAAAATAACTCAACACACAGCCATTAATGTCTAAACCACTGGCAACAAAAGTGAGTACACTCCTAAGTGAAAATGTCCAAATTGAGCCCAATTAGCCATTTTTCCTCCCCGATGTGACTAGTTAGTATTACAAGGTCTCAGGTGTGAATGGGGAGCAGGTGTGTTAAATTTGGTGTTATCGCTCTCACTCTCTCATACTGGTCACTCGAAGTTCAACATGACACCTCATGGCAAAGAACTCTCTAAGGATCTGAAAAAAAAATAATAATTGTTGCTCTACATAAAGATGGCCTAGGCTATAAGAAGATTGCCAAGACCCTGAAACTGAGCTGTAGCACGGTGGCCAAGACCATACAGCGTTTTAACAGGACAGGTTCCACTCAGAACAGGTCTCTGCATGGACTGTCCCTGATTTGAAGCAATGTCCCTCTGTCCCTCTTCCCCCCTCATTTGTCCCTCATTTTGGTCTGATCCACATAGTTGCATCTGAAATGCACTTTTTATCTTTCAAAATTGCTTCCCAGTGCTAAACCTTTCATCCAATTTCTAAATTGCTGCATTTGTAAATTTAAAAGCCAATATAAAGGAATAGGAGTGGTAAAAAAAAGTCCTTGTGGATTTAATTAACCTTTTTTTGGTTAATTCTCCTTTAAGGGGGTGTGTCAGGGGCGTGTCCTATATCTACATACGTTTTCAAGTAGGTGTCCCTCATTCCCATCTGAAAATGTTGGGAGGTATGTGTGACGGACCTAGCCGGGACACGGGCTGTTGGAGGGGACTGAGTGCGAGCCTGTTGCCTTGCGATTATGGGCCCTGGCATTTGGGGGAACAGTGCTCTTTGAGCTGCAAGCCTGGGACCCCTGAGCTGGTGGTACTTGGATTCAGGTCCATGCTGGCCCCCCAATACACATAGAATCTGTATGTGTATTTGGCATATTAGCAAGAGACGCTAATGTCATGACTCATGAACTCCAGCCACCTGTCTGTTGTGTTAATGAATATTGTCTGGCTTGTAAGAGTATTTCACCTATTGTTGTATGTGCTAATTAACCCTACAATTGAATGATGGAGCCCAGTGTTGATTAAGATAATTAGCTCATGCTAATTAGGTTAGGCTTGAGTCATCTGTCAACTGTATATAAGTGTGACATGTCAAATAAAGAGTAATTCCTGATGTAGCCTACACTGGTGTTGTCTGGTGACTGGGTGGGCTAAAAGGGTCTTGGATTGTGTGGTACCGGACGGAGGAAGCATTTACGGCGGACATCTTGGGTACGAGGTCCGTCACAATTGGCTGGCAGCGGTGGGATCGTGCTTCCTTGTCGTGAACACATCCAAACCATCACCTGGATCCAAGGCCCGGATAGCAGAGGTACAGATACGTCATCATGGAAGAGGAATTCGGAAGGAGGTTGCGAGAGATGCGGATACAGCACAGAGGATCAGTATCGGTGCAGGTCCTGCTGGGATGGTATGATTCTGTTCGCCTACAACTCTGGAAAGAAGCGCTAGCCTGTGAGCAGCGACACCAGGGAAAAGTTCTCCCCTCCATCCATGTAAGGTACTGGTCGCAGTATGAAGTACGATTGCTGTTATTGGGGGAACAACCGAAGCAGGAGTGGACAGCTGAGTTAAGCAGGCTGATCCGGGCAGAAATGCGTTTGGACGAGAGCTACAGAGCCCTCCGGTGGTATGTAGCCCAAGTGTGCCCGTGGACAGCGGATGACAGGCCCACGGAAGGCTTTGATTATAATGGCCTGGGATTGTTGTACTGGAGGCTGTCCGAGGACCCCGACTTTGGGAGTGATCTGGAGTGGCGTTTGGAGGAAATAATGGAGCACAGAGAGCAAAGATTGAACATCTCGGAAGTGCTCTGGGCACAGGAAGATTTGGAGTTCCTGGCCGCTCAGGAATGGGAGCTGGAGATCGCCTACATACAGCTGCTAGACTCTGCTCAGCAGCAGGGTGGGGCTCCCTTTGCCTGGGACTATCAGGAAATACCAGCAGACAGCTCTGAAATCCTGGCTGAAGAGTCAGCAATGTGGCATAGTAACAGAGTGCTTTGCCCACCTGCCCCCGCAGCTATGGACGCGGAGGTCTTATGGCGGATGCAGCAAGTGCTGACTGACCTTGACAAACCTGTTACTGCACAAAACGAGGTTGGATGGAGGAATATGCCTGTCCAGCAGCATGCAAGAGAATCGGCAGTGGAAAATCTGGAGATTGCCGTCCCCAAACCTGAAGTGCTGACAACAGGGCAGAGCTCTGCTAACTTCTGCCCAGCATCAACAGCAGTATCTGGGGAGTTACAAGGAACTTCCCCAGCTGAAGCGCTGGTCACCGGACAGAGGGTCCAAGACCTCTGCCCCACACCTGTGTCAGTTTTGGAGGCTCAGGGTGAGAAGGTGGCGATCACTCCCCAGCAGCAGATACAGGGGGAGAAGGGAGAGGAGGTGTTTGTTGTCCCTCCTCAACAGTCGGCCAGGGTGGAGAAAGCGGTCTTTCCTCCCCAGCAAAGATCCGTGCACCTGGGAGACAATACCACAGACATGTCATCCCAGCAGTCAGATGAAGGAATGGAAAAGGAAGCAGCCGGCTCCCCTTCCCAATGGCAGCTACACAATTTGGGAGTGGAGGAAGCCAGCCTCCTGCCCCAACGGTTAACCAGAGCGGAGGATGTGGAGTCCCCAGCAGAAGTGCTGGCAACAGGGCAGGGTGCTGCCCACCTCTGTCCAGCACCAGCAACAGCTGCGGAGTTCCAGGGAGCTGGGGCAGTCGGCCTCTCTCCCCAACAGTTAGCTGGAGGAGATGATGTAGGGAAGCTCCTACACCCACCTGAACTGCTGGCAACGGAACAAAGTGCTGCTGGCCTCTGCCCACAACTAACAAAGGGCAGATTTCCTGTAAAGGGGGATGGGACTGCAGTCCCCACCTGTATACCCCCGGGATGCTGGGCGGTCGGCCCAAATCCCCAACAGCATGACGGAGTGATCCCAGTCACCCTGTCTTCTCTCCAGCGGCTGAAAAGACTCCAGGGAGAAGGGCCAGTCCGGGCCTCTCCCCAGCGGTGGATATGTTCTCTGAGAGAGGCAGAGGTTGGCTGGGTGAGGAATACTCTTTGTCTGGAACTATTTGTTTGGGGTACTGTGTGGATCCCAGCATTAGAGGACTGGAACCACTGACTAACTTCGGAGTCAACCCGTCTGGGGTCTCCTCCTGTGTTAGTCTCCTGCCGAAAGGGGAGAAATGTGACGGACCTAGCCGGGACACGGGCTGTTGGAGGGGACTGAGTGCGAGCCTGTTGCCTTGCGATTATGGGCCCTGGCATTTGGGGGAACAGTGCTCTTTGAGCTGCAAGCCTGGGACCCCTGAGCTGGTGGTACTTGGATTCAGGTCCATGCTGGCCCCCCAATACACATAGAATCTGTATGTGTATTTGGCATATTAGCAAGAGACGCTAATGTCTTGAACTCCAGCCACCTGTCTGTTGTGTTAATGAATATTGTCTGGCTTGTAAGAGTATTTCACCTATTGGATGTGAGAGGTTTGAGCAGTAATTAGGTTAGGCTTGAGTCATCTGTCAACTGTGTGACATGTCAAATAAAGAAGATGAGGGTGCGTGAGGAGGATGGCCGTGGGCTCTCTCTGACTTCCTCCTCTAAAGACTCGATACCCTGGTCCATCTAGCAGACACGGCCTCGGCATAGTCGGCTAGACAGATGCGCCCATCACGCACCTTTGAACCGGACACCATTTGAGCCCAACGCCCCTCCATACCTCCTGTCTCACGCCAACCCGTTCTGCGCGCCTGTTTTCCATCGCCCGGACTGTTGTGGGGGGCGGACGGAGAGTTGCCGACCTTCACCTGGAGAGCCCCCACGGAGGAGGACGGGGTGACGGCTCGCGACCCCACGCCTTCCTGACCTTTTACCTCATTGGAGCGAATCACCGGAAGCATCTGTGGCGCCCGACCACCTGATACCACAGCGCAGGACGTTCTAAGATCTCACCGAGACCTGCACCGAGCCTGGCGAACACACCAACGCGCCAGCACGGAGCCCAAAGAGGAAGGCTACAGCACCGCCAAGATAAGTTCCAGTGTGTGGAGCGGATAGGCGGGGGGTGGTGAGTTACCTGCTTTTGATATTTACTAATGACTGTATTTCTCACCAACCCCATGGACTATACTGCAATATTCTGTTAATATCCTGCTTACACGCCGGCCTTAAAAGGGGAGCGGGGGGGGAAAAGGACAACCCCAGGCTACTTTCCCTACCAAAGCGTCTTGTTTGACCTGGAGGACTAGATTGTAAAGTACCCTGGCTTTTTCCGCTTTCTTACCTGATCCTATCAGGGGTATATAGTAAAAGGCCTAGGGACTGTGAAATATTCAGGACTATACAATATTAACCCCGTACACAATTTGGGTCAGCTTGTCTTTATTCTTGGCCTTTTCTAGTGGCAATTCCCTCTCGCTGAGACTATACCCCAAGGCTATGCTCCAATAGTGCCTACACCTTCCTGGAAGAGGAAGGCGGGGGGAAGGAGAGGGAGAGGATATCCCTGAAAAAATCCTTTTTTTTTTGTGTTTCCTTTTTTGTGTTTTGCTTTTTTTTTGCTCTTTTGTGGGTTTTTCCTTTTTTTTCCTCCGATCATTCAGAGCCAAGCCCTCTACCTTTGAGGCCTTTTTAAGGAGGATTTGTGTCCCTGAGAGGACTCCAGGGATAGGGGAAAAAAAAAAAAAAAAAAAAAGGAAAAAAAAAAAAAAAAAAATGTCAAGAAAAAAAGCACCAGAGGAGCCCTTGCTCGTGGAAGCACCCCAAAACACACGAGCGGCAAAGGACAGAAATAACCAGGTCGCAGCCGCTGCAGCTACAAAATTGGAAAAATTTGCACATTCCGCAACAGCCCCACCCTCCCCAAATAAACTGAATCTGTTACAATCAACTAACCAACCTACTTTGCAGGGCAAGGACCATAAAAACCCGGCGACAGATAGAAAAAGCCAGGGTGCTACAGCGCTTAATGTATCCACCCCCTCTGCCACTAAAAAACCGGCTAGTAAGGGACCTGGAGGGACTAAAATGTCTACCATTCACTTAAATGTAGAGGACAGCTGCTCTCAAACTCTTATGTTAAACACCCCCTCTGACACCCCCTTGGAAGCCAGGGAGAAAGAACCTACACTAAGGGAGGTACTAAACGCAGTAAATGATTGTAAAAACGCAATTTCAAACTTCGACACTCAATTAAAGATCATCAGTGACGAATTAGCCGCTATAAAACATGAATTAAATAGAACAACACAAAGAATAGTAGAAGTGGAAGACCGAGTAAGTGCAATAGAAGATGAACTGACCCCAGTAAAACAAGAGATCCAATGGCTTAAAAAAACTATGAATGCACAGGTTGCCAAACTGGATGAAATGGAAAACCGGAACCGTAGAAATAATATCAGAATTATAGGTCTACCAGAACGCACTGAGGGTCCCAATCTAATAAAGTTCCTAGAGGTCTGGTTTGGAGAGATCTTCGGGGGGTCCTCTTTTAGCCCCTTATTTGTTATCGAACGAGCTCATCGCACCATTTCAAGAAACCAGCGCGGGGGGGATCGCCCTAGGCCGATACTCCTCAAAATTTTGAACTATAATGATAAGGTCACGTTGCTGCGGAGGGCTAGAGAACTGGGAGACATTAGGTTTCAGGGCACTAGAGTCTCATTCTACCCAGATTTCTCGCCCGACCTGCAAAAACGCAGAGCGGAATTCATCCCGGTTAAGCATACCATGATCAACTATAAAATAGACTATGCTCTATTATATCCGGCCCGGCTGAGGGTCACGGCTCTTGGCAAAACGCTCTTCTTCAACTCCCCTACTGAAGCACAGCAATGGCTTGAGGAGAACAAGAGGAACTTTTAGGGAGAGGGGGACGGGGGGGATTTTGTCTTTTCCTTTTTTTTTTTTTTTTTTTTCGTTGTTATTGCTCTCCTCTCCCCCCTTCCCCCCTTTTTTTTTTTTTTTTTTTTCCCTCTCCCCCCCCGTTTTTTCGGGGGGTGGGAGGATAGACACTGCTTTTAGGTACCTAAAAACCGATATGAGTATTTTGTTGGTGGTTGGGGGGAAGGAGGGGAGGGGTGGGGGGATAAGGCTGCAAGGGGCCAGGGGGGGGCACGATGAAATGAAGGTTTTAACACAAGATACATTAATACCAGGGGGGAGGGTGGAGAGAGCCCGTGGGTGATGGGGAAGAACAAATGCATGTAGGTATGTGTGGGAGGGGGGCTGGTAGGGTCACGATCGCACCTGTAAGGGGTTGCCCTGACGGGCTGGGGGGATGGGGAGGGACGGGTGGGGGGGGAGGGGGCAGGGGGGGGGGGGGGGGGAGGACAATCAGGGATTGTGTGGGGGGGGCATAAGTCAAGCACAGGGTTCACATATGCACGCTATATATGTCACAGGGGAGGGGGGAGGGGGGGGGAGAGAGAAAGTTATAATTATACCAAGGATTTGGGGGAGATACTCATCTAGGGGAAATGATTTATTTAAAATTGTTCACTGTTTTAAGGGCTTGTGTGTATTATTGTTCTCACACTTTTTTTGTAACCTCACCAGCACTTGGTGATATAAGGAACATTGTTTACTCAGGTTGTAATGCACGAACTCAATAGAAATGGTACTTGGGTCTTACACGATTGGAAGCGGAGGAGAGAGGGATCGGATTGCTAGCCTCCATGAGGCAATTTTTCTCTTTTTATTTATCGGTTTTCCCCCCCTCCCTCCGCATGTCCTTTTTTTTTTTTTCTTCTTCTTTTTTTTTTATTCCTCCTTTGCTTCTTTTCTATTTATTTATTTTTTTTCTTCTCGCCTCTTCTTGTTTTTTCTTTTGGTCGTGCTTAGGAGATGTTTATCTAGCCCCACTTTTCGAATGGGATGGTTTGGAGGTTTTTATACTTTTTTTGATAATTATCCCATACGAGAAGATTTATATACCTGTCAACCCTAAATGCAGTCGAAGAAACTTGATTTGATCTCTTGGAATGTCCGGGGCCTAGGAGACCCGGCCAAGAGAGACCTGGTCCTGTCCCTTTTGGAGGGCAGGGGGCCGGGCATTTTGTGCCTTCAGGAGACACATCTCGTGCACGACACAGTGCCTTTGCTCCGTGGTCGGAAGTGGCAGGCCCAGTACCACTCAGTATACTCCTCCTATTCAAGAGGTGTGAGTATCCTGATCGGGAGGGGAATACTATTTTCATGCCACAAGGTACAAATAGACCCAAAAGGTCGCTATGTTTTCCTACACTGTTCTTGGGAAAATAAACCATACGTTTTAGCAAACATTTACGTTCCCCCTCCATTTAAACTGGAGATTTTATATGAACTTATCGCATTCACCATAGACAAAGCTGGGATCCCGGTGCTAGCAGTGGGGGATTATAACCAGGTACTGGACAGTTCAATGGATAGGTTTCCTACCCCGAAGCAAGCTACAGTCAGGGAAGAGGGTAGGTTGACTCGGTTCCTACAAGAAACCGGGTTCACTGAAGCCTGGAGAACACGGCACCCGCAGGAGAAGCAATATTCATGCTTTTCAGCCTCCTTCCTGACTTTGTCTAGACTCGACATGGCCTTGGTTAATGACGTGGCTTTACCCCTGATAGCAGCAATAGATTACGGTCCAAGGGGGATCTCGGACCATTCGCCTCTGATTTTGTCATTGAAGACGGGAAATAAGCATCACCATAGGGAGTGGAAATTAGACCCAGGTTGGCTGGAGCTAATTGAAAGCCCTGAAGAAATAAAAATGGCTCTGAAAGAGTTTATCAATATCAATTCCAATACCGCCCCTATCGGGGTAGTTTGGGACTCATTGAAAGCACACCTTAGAGGTCTCCTTATCCAGCAAGTTGCTAGAATCAAAGGAAGGACGCGAGAGAGGGAGGGGGAAGCTAAAAAGGCTGCAATGTTTGCAGAACAGAAATATATCCTTAACCCAAACTTGGAAACGCAAAAGAAATGGCTAGAGAAACAACAAGATTATAAGTCAGTCATCAAAAGGACTAGCGAGGATAAACGCATACTCCAGAGGCAATTAAATTATGGAGAGGGTGAAAAGGTGGGTCGTATGCTGTCACTATTGGTAAAGACAAATTCGTCTCCATCAATGGTTTCGGCTGCAAGGACCATACAGGGAGTGATCTCGACGGACCCGTTAATCATACTCAAAATATTTAGAGATTATTATTCCTCTCTATACAAATCACAGATAGACGTCGAGAGTGGGGAAAATATTCCCTTCCTTGAAAGGATAAACTTCCCAATCCTGTCAGAGGTGGAACGGCAATTAATGGATGCCCCAATCACCCTACAAGAGCTAACTGACGCCGTTTCCGGTATGCCAAATTCTAAATCACCCGGTCCGGACGGATTACCTACGGAGATCTTTAAAAGATACGGCGAAATCTTACTCCCAGAACTACTTAAGATGCTGGGCCAGGTGCAGTCCATGGGGTCTCTTCCAGCTTCAATGACGGAGGCGACTATCGTCGTTATCCCGAAGGAGGGAAAAGACCCCATGGACCCCGCCTCATATCGCCCGATCTCCCTGTTGTGTACTGATGTAAAGATCCTTGCCAAAGTCCTAGCCGCACGATTAAACGCGTGTGTTCATAACCTAGTCCATCCCGATCAGTCCGGGTTTATTCCAACAAGGTCAACCAGCACAAATATTCGCAGAACTTACCTGAACATACAACTGCCAGTAGAAAATAAGGGCCCCAGGGCCATTATGGCCTTGGATGCCGCTAAGGCATTTGATAGCCTAGAATGGGGCTACTTATTTAAGGTATTGGGCAAATTTGGTTTTGGACCTAACTTTATAAACTGGGTAAGGCTGTTGTATACAAACCCAACAGCCAAAATAAAGATCAATAATGAACACTCAGATTTCTTTAGACTGGAAAGAGGAACGAGGCAGGGTTGTCCCTTGTCTCCTCTCCTCTTTGCTTTAGCAATAGAGCCGTTGGCCATTGCGATTAGAGCCAACGGGGAAATATGTGGGTTTAGGCGTGGATTAGTGGAAGAGAAGATAGCGCTATTCGCCGACGATATCTTGTTTTACCTAGGAGACGTGGACTCCTCTCTAAAAGCAGCTATACAAATGATGGGGGACTTTGGTAGGACTTCAGGACTTTTAATCAACTGGGATAAGACGGCCCTTATGCCAATGGACCCAATCCCAGGAGATATAATTCTTGATAATTTTATCTTTAAACCACTTGACAAACTGAAGTACCTAGGGATATGGATAACCAGGGACATAAACGCATTCACCAAATATAACCTAGTTCCGCTATTATTAAAACTTAAACACAAGTCTGAGGTGTGGGCCCGCCTCCCCCTCTCGGTCGCAGGGAGGTGCAACCTTATCAAAATGATTTGGCTGCCACAGATCCTTTATCTCCTACACAACTCTCCCCTATGGATAGGGCAGAAGTGGTTCAGGAAGATGGATTCGCTCTTTAGAGACCTGATTTGGAAGAGAGGACAACCTAGAATTGCCCTTTCTACGCTCCAGCTCCCACTTGGGGAGGGCGGATTGGCGATCCCGCACCTCAGACGGTATTTTGTCGCATCCCAGCTACAGCACCTGGCAGGGAGGGGGGCCACTGTAGATCTTGGTAAAAACGTATTGTTGATAAGCAGCCCACATAGTACACTCTTGGAAGCTCTTGAGGCTGGGTCTCTACCCACACGCTACCCAACGACAACCTTAATAACAAAGCTCTGGCAGACAGCAAAGTCCATGCTTGGATACCAGGGCATGACAGAGCTGACCCCCCTGTGGCACAACAACAATTTAGAAGAATTAGCCAAGATCACCAAGTCTAGCGCCTGGGAAAAACAGGGTCTTACGCGATTAAGCCAAATGTACTCTGGCGACAAGCTAAAAACCTTTGCTGCCTTGAAACAGGAATTCTCCCTCCCTAACAGCACTTTCTACAAATATCTCCAGGTGAGGCATGCAGCCCAGACGCAATTTGGACTGCAGGTACCGTGTTGGGTTCAGATACCCACACTGGCGCAGCTTGTGTCCTCAGAATCAACCAAGGGGACAATCTCTGGGCTGTATGCCAAACTTGGGGCCAAGACTAGAGAGGGTAATGGACCAACCAAGATCAGGGTATCCTGGGAGAACGAGCTGGGTCCATTGTCAACAGAAGAATGGGAAAGGGTGATTGGGCAAACGAATCGGGTTTCAATCTCCCCAACCCACAAGATGTCACAACTTTACTTTATGTACAGAGTATATCATACTCCAAGCAAAATGTTTAAACTGTGCTGGCGGGAAAATGACCGCTGTCCTAGATGCGGCCGAGTCGGGGACTTTATCCATATGTTTTGGAAATGTCCAAAATTATTTAGATATTGGACCAGTATTATTGAGGTAATCAACACGACTTTGAGGCTAAATCTAGAGGCAACGGCCAAAACCTGCTTACTAGGCCTTATAGAGAGAGAGAGGATCCCGTACAACCGTACGGACTCTATCCTACGGGCCCTGTTCCAAGCCAGGAAGCTGATCGCCCAGCACTGGCAGGCACAGCTACCCCCGACAGTAGAGGAGTGGAATAGAAATATCAACACGGCAATGGGCAATGAGAGAATTTTCTTTACAAAGCAGGGCAACTATAGAAAGTTCCAAGCGATTTGGGGACCCTGGACAACAGTACCCACAGACGAAAAGTGAAGGTAGTCCTAGCACAGGCATACCTGTAGCTCAGCACTTGCTACGGTTTTTCTCTATCTCTTTTTCATGTACTGTTTCTCCCCTTTTTTCTCTTTTTCTTTCTTTTTTTTTTTTTTTTTTTCTTTTCTCCCTACACAAGTTTTTTTCTTTTTTTTTTCTCTCTCCATTTTTTTTCCTTTTCTTTTTTTTTCTTTTTCTTGTTGATTGGTTTCCTCCACCCTCCCTCCCAGCTCTTAGTGGCTTGGTGAGGTGATTAAATAGCCCGAGGCTTGACGGGGGGGAGGGGAGAGGGGAGGTGGGGGGGGGAGGTCTTTGACAAGTAGGGGGACCACAACCACTCTGGAAAAAAAATGTTTCTCTTTTTTTTGTATTTTTTTCTCTTTTTTGTTTTTCCTTTTTTTATTCTTAATGAATGTATAAATCACCAAGTCGGGTGTTGTCCACCCTTTAAGTAGCTTAGGAACTGATGTTAAATGTCTTTTGTTGTTGTAAATGTTTTCAGCAGAAAAATCAATAAAAAGTAAATATTTAAAAAAAAAGTCTATGTAAAGCCAAAACTGATTTGTTTTGTATGGCGTGCGGACGTCTTAACATCCATGTCAGGTTTTTTTGCATAAATAAACAAATTAATTAAGCTGCAGTCACTGTGATCACAAAATAGTGTGTAAATATATAAAATAAATATGACTGCATTAAAACACTACTACAGAGCTAGAACAATATCTGTGCAATATAAAAATAAGCAAAAAATCAAAACAATTTTGATAAATTAATCTATCATTGTGCAAAGTGATTATATCTGCAAAATATTCATCAAGTGTCAGTGACTGATCAGTGTTTTGCAGATACAATTACAATGCTTCATTTATTTACATAGTTTTGATTATCTATTTATTTTCATATTGCACCACGTTTGGTGGGACTGCATTAAGGTACGCCCCTTTTGGGACAACATATTTAAGTTTTACAACGATATGTACCAAACTACACTAACCCCCTCCCCCCATGATTGCGCTCTTATCTATCATCCCAGGGTCCATCAAATCGCAAAAGCAATGAGTCTTAAGATTTATTCTTTCAGCGGCGAGACATAATATATCTCTATACTGGAAGAAGGACTCCACCCCCCCCCCCCCCTAGCGGGATGGGTGAATATCCTTAATGATACCATGCTAATGGAAGAAATGCAAGCCAAAATGGATGATAGATATGATCAATTCAACGCTTTATGGTCAATATGGCGCCACCACTCCACCTCGGTTGGGTTCCTAAACAATGTATAGTATTGCAGATAACACAAAAAAATTACTAAGAGTGCAAGATATCCCTTAACCTGTCCATTAAGAATGGTTGTGCACAGAGCCACCCCCCCCTCCCTCCTCCCCTCATATTTCCATTTTTGCTTTTGCCTTCGTCAAGTACCTCTCTTCGCCACAATCAATACTCACCAGAAGGGTTTGAAAGATCACAGTACTTAAGCCTTGGGCGGTGTCTGCTGAGAGATGACACTGCGCAGGTACAGTCAAGCTCGTTATTTGACAAACCTTGTCCATAGGTACTCAGGTAAACTAGAACAGTGATAAGTTGTACAAGCACCCCGACGGGAGCGACTTATAAACGGTTTTCGGATGTGATTCTATTACCCCCTACCCTATTCTGCCCCCCCCCAATGTTTTCCCTCACCCCCGCCCCCCAATCATAAGCCTTACTGTTTATGTTATGTAAACTTTGTTATATAGACAAAATGTATTGGATTTATGTATGTATGTACATATTGTTAATAAAATATATATTCAACCTTATTTTCATATTGCACAGATATTGTTCTAGCACTGTAGTAGTGTTTTAGCGCAGTCATATTTATTTTATAGATTCTTATTGTGGTTAATGACCCTGACGGGGAGATCCACCCTTTTGATTTGTCCCGATGACCATTGTCACCAGGACTGAAAGAGAGGGAAAATCCAGAATTCTGGAGTAGTTAGGGGAAAGGAAATAGAAAATCTCCTAATGGGTGACAACTGTCTATGAGAGCATTTTACTCATTTAGGTCTACAGAACAGAAAGTGAAGGGAAATGTCCCCCATGGCACACATATGGCAAAAAAAAAAAGGGTCTTAATCTACTATATCCAAAACTACAAAAAAATAAATTCTACTGTAATATATATACATATATATATATATATATATATATATATATATATATATATATATATATATATACACATATATACACACACACATTTTAAGACTAATATAAAACAGTACTTGTATTCTTCAGTGTCATCTCAGAATCTATGAGCCATCACCATCCCCAAATACAAAACATTACTTCCCTTGAGTCTTTACATTTCATATTGTAGAGTGTATTAACAATCTGTGTAAATATTGGAGTTCCATGGCCATTATCGCAGGCTGGTAGGGATAACTGCCTTCTCATACATCAACACTTAGTGCTTGATGTCTGTAAGTATATATTATTATTAGCTCATATTAGTATATATTATTATCTCTTATATTATTATATATTGTTATATCTCTCATATTAGTATATATTATTATCTCTTATATTAGTATATATTAATAATATATACTAATATAAGAGGTAATAATAATAATATATACTAATATGAGCTAATAACAATATATACTAATATAATGCCGCGTACACACGAGCAGATTTTCCGTCAGAAAAATCTTGGATGGTTTTTCCGACGTAATTCTGCCCAAGCTTGGCTTGCATACACACGGTCACGCAAAAGTTCGCTGAACTTTCAACAGCCAAGAACGCAGTGATGTACAACACTACGACAAGCCGAGAAAATGTATTTCAATGCTTTCGAGCATGCGTCGAATTGTTTCCGAGCATGCGTAGGCATTTTAGAACATACTCTCAATCTTTTGCTAGCTGGAATTCGGTCAGCAAAAGTCCGATGGAGCATACACACGGGCGCATTTTCCAACCAAAAGCTCTCATCGGTCTTTTGCTGCCCGAATTTACGATCGTGTGTAAGAAATAATAATATATACTAATATGAGATATTATTATCTCTTATATTAGTATATATTGTTATCTCATATTAGTATATGTATTATTAGCTCTTATATTAGCATATATTATTATCTTTTATATTAGTATATATTATCTCGTAATAGTATATATATATTATCTCATATTAGTATATATATATAAATATATATATATATATATATATATATATATATATATATATATATATATATATAGTATTATCTCTTGTATTAGTATATATTATTATCTCGTATTAGTATATATATATATATATATATATATATATATATATATTATTCTCTCTTATATTAGTATATATTATTATTATCTCTTAGCTCCGGTCTGTGCCATGCATACAGTTGTCAATCTCTCTACTGCCATCTGCTGCCTGTAGTGTATATTGCAAGCGTCTCCACGCCTGTGTCTTTCTATCAGCTGATGGCTCTCCACTGACATCTCGTGGCTTTAGTCTATATTGCACTTATCGCTGCATTTTTGACGGTGTACTGCAAAGAGCGCTGTCGCTGTACTGCCACCTGCCGTCCGTAGTGTATAACGCAGGTGGTTATGTACGTGTTCAGTGTCGTCTCTGTACTGCCCCCTGCTGTACTCTGCTGTTTAGTTCACTCCTCCCCACCACGTGTTCAGCCTGTATCTGTCTGCTGCCATCTGCTGAGCATTGTGCAGATCGCATTCAGCCAAGTCACTCATGGTGCTGATAACTCAGCTACGCCCCCCTTGCTAAGGTCGCCTTCCGGTTCCGGTTGTGGGAGCCCCGGGGCTGCAGGTAAGAGGGGCTTTGCTGACGGGGATGTACAGCAGGCTGGGAGGAAGATAATGAATGGGTCCGGCTTGTGGTGGAGGTGACCGGCTGTCACATGGTGGGGGAGGCAGAAGAGGAGTCCTGGGATGATGACGTCATCAGTCAGGGGAACCTGTGGGGAGGGGATGTGTCCTCTCCTGGGGGGGGCTCCTCCTCCACCTGACCACCCCTTCCTATACATCACATGGACTGTGCTCAGTACATTGGATGTGTTATTATTATACACTTCACATTACTGGTACGCCCCTATAGGTTGCAGAGAGAAAATCCTCCCTGGTCACCTTCAGTGGGCAGTGCCACTGCCCAATCAGGCCACACAATGCAGACAGGTGTGTTGCAGGTGACCTCTCACCTCCCAGACACCGCCAGAAAAGTCACCCACCACAGATCAGTCATTGGGTGTAAACGAGAAGGGTCCAATCACACGAGGCGCTTTAATGCGGGTCCTTGTTTTCCCAGGACAGGGATGGGCAGCTGTTGCATGAATCCATTCATTTCTGCTGGCACACGCCGCTGCATTTACACCGCCACTGTCCTAATTAGGGATCAACCCATTTTTAAATTTTTCAAAATATCGATATCAGTTCCGAAACGTACCAATATTGGTCAAACCTCCACCACCCTGTGCCCCCTGCGGTGCTCGCTGCAGTCTTTGCCAATCTGTCAGCAGTGCGGTGGGCAGCAGAGAGATGACATCACCGCTCTTCTGCCCCTACAGCAGGGCCACAAAGACTGCTCTTGACAGCTGCACCCATTGGATGAGCAGAGAGATAGTTACGTCATCTCTCACCACCCACGTGTGGAAGTTTACCCGCTCGGATGCCACTGGGGAGAGGCTGCCAGAAGAAGTGACAAGCTGCATCTGGGTGGCAAGTGACAAGCTGCATCTTGTGATGGTGATGTACAGAATATCTGCACCTGATATCGACTATTAGCCTGAAAGGTGGTTGAAAAAAACTGGGATCTGCCCTGAAAAAAAATTATATCGGTTGAACCCCCCCTAGTCCTAATATAACTTGAGGGTAAGAGTCCCCAAATGCACCCAGTGCGCTCAGGGATTTGTACATCATATTAGGACACAGTGGCTATGCAGCCGCATGTCTCAATAGAAATGAATGGGATGCCGTCACAGGGATGAACACAACACCTGCCCATCCCGGGAAAATATGGACTTGCACAGGACCCGCACTAAAGTGCTTTGTGTGAATGGACCTTAATTATGTTCCCTGCTTGTGTTAGAAATCTTCAATAGTGTGCCTTCCCGCAGCTACTGGATGCTGCCCTGTCTTCCTGCACTATAATTGCAGCTGCTGCTACTGAGAAAAGCTGCACCATTCATGTTCCTCATATTATCACACGATGGGGGGAGATTTACTAAAACTGGTGCAGCTTTGCATAGTAACCAATCGACTTCCAGATTTTATTGTCACAGCCTAATTAAACAAGCTGAATTTAAAAGCTGATTGGCTACCATGCACAGCTGCACCAGTTGGAGTGGGGTAGATTTACTAAATCACATTCTGTGAATGGGTGTTGGAGATCCTGTCATTCAACTGCCTCCTCCTTCATTCACAGAACACAATAGGGTGAAATGAACAGGAGCTCCGTGATTGGAGAATAAGAAGTTGCTTGTCCCTTTGGTGAATATAGGAACAAGCTAGGTGAATGAACCCATAGACATAGGGAATCGATCAGCCATGAAACCACAAGCTGCAGCCACAACATGTGAGCTCATCATTACAAGGTAAGGCAAACAAACAACACAGCGAACAGAACTACACTAATACATAGTAAAAACAACAAAACATTTTAGTACGTACAATTCTTTTTTTTTTTTTAGTGCTACATTTATAACACCCTCCTGTCTGCGGAGGTAAGTGGAGCAACTTTTCTCAGCAGCAGCTGCTGGTAAAGTGAGATTGTAATCCCTGAAATAAAAATAAACAAAGCATATGCTTCTATAGCATGTGCTTGTCTCAGTGCAAAGCACCTAGTGTGCTTTCAGGATATAATAGTCTCCTGGATGCACACAATTAGATATTCTGTATGCATCTAAATAAGTAAATTTAGGTAAATGCAGGCAAATCAAAGACCGGAGGGTGTTATAAATGTAGCACTAAAAAAAAAATTGTACGCACTAAAATGTTTTGTTATTTTTACTAGCTATTAGTGTAGTTCTGTTCCCTGTGTTGTTTGTCTGCCTTACCTTGTAATGATGAGCTCACATGTTGTGGCTATATGGCTGATCGATTTCCTATGTCTATGGGTTCATTCACCAAAGGGACAAGCAACTTCTTATTCCGGATCACAATCCATGGCTCAGTCACAGATGTGGCAGTGCTAATGTGATGAAACACTGCATGGTAATCTCTCTGTTAATTGTTCCACCTGTTTGTGTCAGATCTAATTACTGTTTAGCTCTCACCTGCACCAGTACCAGGTCATGCATTAACCTGTGCAGTGCCATGTCGCATGGTTGAAAACAAACAAACTTATCTTCACCATGATCTCATACTAATGTTGCCAACTATCACTCCACAATGTACCATACATTGCTGTAGTTGTGTTCCTGATAAACCCAACAATATGGAAATGCAAGGCAGTTTAGGGGAATGAATACAACCTTTTGCATGTGTACCTGAAAATTGCACAGCAGTGGATTGTCTAGTCTAGTTATTGTTCCTTCGCTCCACTGGCCCTGTATAGTGACAACTGCTGAATCATATTGGTTAGGGCTGTATGTGGCTGATTTAGGAAAAACTAAGCTAATTGTGCCTGTAGGAACCAAATACCATACATATATATATTTATATATATACACACACAGTATAGAGATGTACGAAAAAGGGCGATTGGCGCTCCCCTATGTACTTTGAATAAGTGAATCTATTTAATAAGAATTCCGTAGGTTGCCCTGTTATAAGTGAGCTAAAAAAATATATTTGCTACTGAGTGCCCCCAAACATATTATATTAGTGGCAAAAGGTAATTAAAAGTGAAGTGATCCAGTGCCCAGTGTTGAGTAGGAGGGGCAGGATATAATCCCAGACCCTCATAGGGATTAGATTCGTGATCCAATATTAATCCCACCTTAGTGGCTAATAATTAATATAAATGAATAAAATAAATCCTGTGTTAGATTCGTGATCCAATGTTAATCCCACCTTGGTGATTAATATTTAGTATAAATGAACACAATAATAAATCCTGTGTATGGCCGCCTCCATATACCATACCAGAAGTGAACCAATATAACCTATTGTTACCAGTGATATCAAGATAACAAAATACCAAAAAACCCAAAAACCAAGAAAAATATTGCCCGTAAGGGGCTGATGTTTAAATAAGTGAAAATAAAATTGCATGAGTATAAGACCAGAAAGCCCCAAAAAAATTAATTAATGTGATAGTCCAGTGAAAAATAAAAATAAATAAAGATAAAAATAAGACTAGCAGTCCAATCCACAGTAAATTCCTAAATATGAAAAATAAAAAAGAGGTTTCCACAGTGTGTGACTGACAGCTCTACATCAAAAAGTCTTCATAGCGACAGTTTCAATGGTGATTCATAAAGGTGATTCAAAGACGTGACTTTTGTGCTTCAAAGGAATGACGGTGACTTTGTGCTGTCCCCTTTTGCTCCCTCACTCACCAGATGTAGATACCCCTACAGGGGTAAACAGCTTCCAAATTATCGATACCAGGTGCTCCTCAGGGACCCCACTAGAAGATGTCCTAGCCGATCGAGCTTTTCCAGCCAATCCACCCAGGTCTCCTAGGGTTGGGAAATCCAGCAACGTTCCCCAAGGGGGGGTATACCTTGCAGCAGGGAGATCAGGTGTAGCCACTTGTCTGACCGTCAACCCAGGATCTGGGGAAGGTGGTATACGTTATAATCTCTGCGTTTTGAAGTTTACGGTGCCAAAAAGAGGAAAAAAATATACAGACATTTATTTATGAAATGAGATAAACTAGTCTAAAGTGTACAGTGAAGGTGGCCATGGCTGATTGCTAACGCTGGTCTTTGTTTATAACCACCAATTTTTATTCTGCTTTTGACAGAGTGAAAACACGAAGCTCCCAGAATGCCTTTCCTCCACGGCTTCCGGAGGATAATCTTCGAATACCAGCCACTGGTAGATGAGCTGCTTGGTGCGGTGGGCATACAAGACCCGGATCAGGCAGAAGAGACACCAGACACTGCCAGGTACACAACACACTGCAGTATAATTAAGAAGAACTAATGACAAATGTTTAAAACATTCTTTCCTTCCATTATATATTCATGACAAATCATATTATGTATTAAAAATGTTTATAATAGGGATGCACCGGTATCAGCGCCGATACTAGCCATTTTCGCGAGTATCGGTACTCGCGAAAATGCTCCGATACCGGAAGTGACGTCGCTTGGGAGCGGACCGCCTCCTCCTCCCCTCCAGACAGTGCCTTCCCTGCCTCCTCCTCCCATTGGCATCGCTAGGTGCAGGCCCGTCCATCCTAACAGCCCACAAGCGGGGTTTCTTTGCTGCACGATGCCTGCAGTCCCTGGCTATCTCCTGTACCATGCCTGCAGTCTCTGACTGTCTCCTGTACCATGCCTGCAGTCTCTGACTGTCTCCTGTACCATGCCTGCAGTCTCTGACTGTCTCCTGTACCATGCCTACAGTCACTTCTGCCTGTTGTCTCCTCCTTCCCTCTAACTGTCATCTCTGCCCCCATGTCTCCCAATAACCCTCCGATGCCCATCCCACCCAGCGATCACAGCCTTTTCCATCTAAACTCTCCCACCCCACAATCCAACACCCTCAACTACCTTGTCCTCACTTACCGCTCCCCTTCCACCCTGCCATCACCCGGCTCCCAAACCACCCCTCTTCATAGGCGATAGGTATCTGTAATTGGTATCAGCGAGTACATGATGTCAAGTATCAGTACTCGGTGTCAAAAAAGTGGCATCGGTGCATCCCTAGTTTATAATATCTGTCCTACAGTTCCCTGCACAGTACTCACCAGGCTAGAAGTGGCAAGTTATTCACCATAAGATAATCAGTCCATACTTATAAAATAAGCTTGGCAGTGTTTAAAAATGTCATGTACAGAAATATACAAGTTTAGGTCTCTTTCATACGGGTGGCCCGCCCGAAAGATTCAGCTTTATTCAGCCAGGGATCGATCCGCTGAGCAGGTGGATGACAGATCCATCTCCGCTCACTGTATAGAGATGGACCTGTATTTTTTCATCTGATCCGATCCCCCCAGACGGACGAATTTCACGGACAGGAGCGGATATTGGCAGATGTCCGCCGACATGTCACCGCTGACATTCCCCACTCCATAGGAGTGAATAGAGTGTCCGATCAGGTCCACCTGAAAAACTGACAGGTGGAACTGACCGGAAAGCCTGTGTGAAAGGGGCCTTAGTACATTAACCCATAGTAACAAGTCTTGCACCTTTAATCTGTGTAGAGCAGACAGAACACTATAAGGGGCCTATTTATAAATCAGATTTATGACATTACTGGCACCATATTGCTGCTTTTCAATGAAACCAAATCATCCAACGTTTAAAAAAAAAAAAAAACAGCGGTCACTCTGGGGAAAGCAGTGTCCATATACATAAACCTCTTGCTGCCAGCCGTAGCACAGTGGTGGGCTTTTACAGAATGAGCTGCCACAGATATGCATCCAGCCTGTGCCGCTGTTCTGTGCTTGGAACAAGCTTACTCGGGGCCCCCAGCACTGTGACTGAGCTGTCAGCTACAGCTCCTAGTCCAGGTTCTGATCGTGCGCTGGTAAGACAGACTAATTAGCACGTGACTGCTGTGCTGGCATAAAAAAATCTCTTAAAGAGTTGGTGATAAGGGGTTAAAGAGGAAGTAAACCCTCTTAAGTAAAACGAAAAAAAAAAAAAAAAAAAAACCTGCAAGACAGGCATAATTAGCTAGTATGCATAGCATACTAGCTAATTATGTATCACTTACCTGAGATGGAAGCCTCGGCATCGGTCCTCTTCTCCCCCTCCGACCGCCGACATCTTCTCCCGGAGTGACTTCCGGGTATCACGGCTCCGGCGCTGTGATTTGCCGGAGCCGGGATGACGTCACCCGCATGTGCACGAGAGCGGCATAGTAACAACTGAAGCATCGGCATATAGCGCCGTTGCTTCAGTTGTCGCAAGTGCGCATGTGCCGCATGACGTCGGCACATGCAAATACAGGTATATCTCCTAAACCGTGCAGGTTTAGGAGATATCCTTGTTAGCTGCAGGTAAGCCTTAATATAGGCTTACCTGTAAACTAAAGTTGTAAAAGAGGGTTTACTTCCTCTTTAATAAATGGGGGGGGGGGGGGGGGGGGAAGGTGCCTGAAGAAAAATGGTCACATGACTTCAACAGCAACCGGGTTTTCCTGCATTCATAGAATTATGCAGAGAACAATCTGATGGATACTCCACATTGCGCTCTGCATTTTACAAATGATATGTAAAATGCAGGTGCATTGTGGAGTAAACACTGCTGTTTACTGTTGATAGTGTTATCTGCTCCCTGTTTTAATACAAGCTTTAAAGTTGCTAAACACATCACCGGGGGACCGGCTGAGGAGACCCAAGATTGCGGCGCAGGACACAAGCTGTCACACCCAAACACTCACTGCAGGACAGCAGAAGAGAACCCCACATAACAGATGTGATGAGCGGAGAAAAAGCCGGCAACAAGTGAAGTTCCTCTTTACTTTGTTAGTTACCATGCCAGTATGAAATCCATCACAAATATGTTATTATGCATAAAATGTACACAGTGTTTTGTACATCACATTTTTCTTTTGTTCTGATCGCCCTCAGTTACTTGGTTGGACACAATGACAAGTTTCTAGCTTTGAATGAACTTCTGGAGAGGCACTCTGACTCGGCCTATTACAAGGATGGGATAAGTTACTCTCTGCTAAAGGTGGCTGAACTGGGACTGGTCCCCGCTGCTGAAATCCTCCTGCAATATGGGGCTGATCTTAGCTTTGAGGGTAAGCATTCAAACCCCCTTGAAGGTGTGTGTGTGTGTGTAATTTATATTTATTTATTTTTATATATTTAAAGTGGTTCTAAAGGCCAAAGGTTTTTGAGTATTGGGGGAGGCTGCTGAACACAGAAGATTTTTTACCTTCATGCATGCTTTGCATGAAGGTAAAAAAAAACTTTGTTTAGCAGCCTCCTCTTGATCCAGCGATGGGCCAGTGATGGCGAACCTTGGCACCACAGATGTTTTGGAACTACATTTCCCATAATGCTCAAGCACTCTGCAGTATAGGTGAGCATCATAGGAAATGTAGTTCCACAACATCTGGGGTGCCAAGGTTCGCCATCACTGGTCTGGGCTATCCCTGGACTCCCCCGCCTCATTGGCTGAGCCAGTTATTGATGTTTACAGAGGAAATTTAAACTGGCAGGTTATAATAGGATTCTGGTACAGCTCTCGTGGGATGGCAGCAGAAAAGAAAACTGAAAGTTTATAGTTACAGCCTTGCATGATTTGCACAGATATATTCTTATCTCCCCTTCAGCCCAAAATTGATACAGAGGATAACTAATGCCGCGTACGCACGAAGGGACTATCCCGCGGGATTGTCTGCTGGACTCGAGTCTGCCGGACAATCCCCTCGTGTGTGGGCCTTCGACTGACTTTTTTTCCCAAAAGTCCGGCGGACTAGGTTTTAAGTTTTGTTTTAAAATTATCCGCTGGACTTGGCAGTCCGGCGGACAATACGGCCGTCTGTAGTATGGTCCGGCGGACCAAAAAGGACGCATGCTCAGTAGCAAGTATTTTTCTAGTATTTTTCTTTTTCTAGTCCCGTCGTACGTGCTGTACGTCATCGCGTGAACTGCCGGACTTTTAGCGTGATCATGTGTGGTCAAGTCCGCCGAAGCCCAGCTGGAAAGTCCGGCGGATTGTCCGCTGGACTAGGTCCGGCGGATTGTCCGCTGGACTAGGTCCGGCAGACAAAGTCCCTTCGTGTGTACGCGGCATAAGCTGTAGTGTAGAGTTTAGTGCAATGTTAAAGGATAAGTTCACCTTTGTATAAAAAAATAATAAATGTACATCTTTTTGCAGGTAAAAAAATAGGCGTTTTTAATATTTTTTTTTTTTTTTTCAGTCAGCAGATTGTGGGTGCAATGCAGGTCTTTTACAGACTGTTAGTGTAAGCTGCCTGCTTGTACTGCCGATATGAGAAAGCAGTTACAGAATAGCATGGAGTATCAATGAACTACATAGAGCACTCGACAGCTCCCTGGTAGTTTATTGAGAACTACAAACAAACAGCTGCATAGGTTGTCTGTACTTGTACTTCTTACATTCACAGAACGTAATGTAGTTCTTACTTTCACAGCTGTCCCAAGGGGGAATCGGGGGCTGCTGCAACAGTAACATGTTATAAATTACACCCTGAATATGGATGTAGTATGTTACAAAAGTTGAACTTATCCATTAAATATCACTTTACCTTTTTCTTGTTAAAAAAAAAAATATCACTTTACCTGCACAAGTATGGGTTCTCTTGCATGCTTATTTATTGATGACTGAAACAGCTCTTGTACAGGGTGAATAGTCCCACAACCTTTCTTACTTGTTTCTTCCAGATCCAGTGACGTATTACACAGCTCTACACATCGCAGTGCTGAGAAACCAGCCTGACATGGTGGAGCTGCTGGTGCAGAAAGCAGCTGATATTAACAAAAGGGATCGGGTAAGACATAATCTTTTATTCTTTATATATTTTTTATCTGGCTGTATTGCAAGTAAGGCTTCATTCATGCAGGTGCATGAACCCGTACCTCCGTGCGTAGGGGTGTGTTTATGCTCTCGGGGAAAGGCATGTGTTGAGTGCAGCCAGCCTGTCAAATTCCATGACATGCTGAGAGAGGCAGCGGTTGTACGGATCATAACACGTCAGTGGTTACATCTGTAAAGGAAGAAGTGAAGAATTCTTCAGTATATGTGCTTGCTATCTAGAGAGAAGACACTTGACCATCTTGCATATTCTTTGGTTTCAGATTCATGAGAGTAGCCCTCTGGATTTGGCAAGCGAGGAGCCAGAAAGACTGCCCTGCCTTCAGCGATTACTGGACCTCGGCGCCGATGTGAATGCAGCTGACAAAAATGGTCAGTGGGTGACACTGCTGCCACCCTGAGACGGAATTGAAAATGAAATGTTTACAATTTTCTTGGTGTGACTTTATAGTTCTCAAACTCGACTCTAGTTTGCAGCTTAAAGTGGTTGGAAACCCTCTCATATACCCAGTGAAGTGAACCCTCAGATGATACACAGGGAGTAAGGGAAGGTTATAACCCCTATAAGGTTTATTTTAGCTGTCTGTGTCCCATTGCAGAGATGTCACTTTCTGATGTCCCATAGCCAAAACAGGAAGTGAGAGGAAATCCCTGGTTGTTACTAGCACTAGTGTCCCCATTGGAAGATATCCTCACTTTTCCTGTTCAGGGGCGACCAAAGATTTTCTTTTACTTTCAGATTTGTTGATAACAGTAAACAGGACTTATAGTGAGGGTGGACCTTTCTAATGAGGGGTACAGACGCCACTAAAAGCCTGACAGGGGTTCTATCTGAAACAAAAAAAAAAATATTTGCCTTTAGTTTTACTTCATCTTTTTTTTTTTTTTTTTTGCATTCCTATTTTATAGTCCAGAGGTCAGTTTAGAATCTTTGGCCACATTTATTGAATAGTTTCTATTCCAGTTGCAGATCAAAAATTAAGGCATAGGCTCTATGTTACCTGTTTGTAATAGAGCAAAGGGCAAGTATGTGCTTTTACTTACAGCAACTAAACAGGTTTGTTAGCATGTGATCCTTTTTTTTTATTAGTTTAAGCCCCAGTTCACACTTTGACAGTTTAAAATCGCATGACAAGTCGCACCCTATTTGTTCCTATGGAACGGTTCAGATCAGTGCAACTCTGACTTGCACTGATTTTTGAAAAGGTTCCTGCACTATTTTTGGCAATTTCAGGTACGACTTGCATAGACATCTGTGTATGAAGTCGCACAGATGTGGGCAAGCTGCACATGAAATCGCACTGACCCACGGACGTGAGTTTCAAAGCCACATTCAGTGTGAATCAGGGCTAAAGGCCTGTTAGTGTTCCTTTTTTTTTTCTTCTGGCAATCCATGTTTGTTTCTTTGCTTTTTCCAGGTAAGACAGCACTGCTTCACGCCCTGGCCAGCAGCGATGGAGTTCAGATCCACAACACTGAAAATATCAGGCTCTTGCTGGAAGGAGGTAAGTGGCCCGTCACTGGGGGAGTTTGCTATGGTTTTTGTGTTTGTTTAATGGCGCTGAGATCCCAGGTAGATTTCCCTGTGAAGATTCCTGATCTCGGCACATCCTAGAGAGCAGATCTGAACCAGGAAAACACTGTTCTATTAATGCAATGGCATCTATTCATGCTTTTCTCCTTCATAAAACACTGTCAATCAACATGTAAGAAGGGGACAGGTACAGACACACAGACTGTGACAGATGTTGGATTGCATATTTAGCTTCAAGGAAAAGAGGGTCAAATGTTAATTGGTTCTCATTAGAGATTTTGTACAACTTCTCATTTTTAAAAGGTATTCTAGCTTTGTTGAAAAGCAAAGAAAAAATTCTCACCAGGTGAACTATATTTATAGCAATATAATGCCTGTTGGAAGAGATGGCTGTAAGTGGAGTTCAAGCTGTGCACTGATTTCTTAATCTTAAAGGATACTGTAAGTTCACCTTTTGGGAAAAAATAATAAATGTACAGATTTTTGCAGGAAAAAAAATGTGCATTGTTTTTATTTTTTCCATAAGGAGTTTAAAAAACATTGCACCCGTGATTAGGAGTGCAATGCCAGACTCCTGGATCTGATACAAGCTGTAGGGCTTGTGATTGAGCTATGAGGCCACTCATCAGCGACCCAGGCGGTGTTCTGTATATAGATTATGTACAGAATGTCACTAATTGCCTTGCTTGTAAACCAACATTTGAATGTTTTTCTTCTTGGAAATATCTGGCTGCAGATTGCAGAATTAAATTTTTTTTGTTTTAATATCCTTCACAATGCAAAATTACTTAAATAGTAATTACATTTTCTACCAGGGTAATGTAAGTTTTTATGTCTCCATATAGGTTTCCTCCCATAGTGTATTAAAGCGGAGCGCCACCACAGGCCACTATCACATTTGGTATTTTTTTTGAGGGAGAGCGGGTACCTGGTTTTGACAAGTACCCGCTCCCACTTCTGGCTAAGATTGCCATAGCGATCTGAGTTGGAAGATCAGCCCCCTCCTTCCCCAGGACACATCACAGGTCCCAGAAGACTGCAGGACCATACACAAGGCACAACGCAACTCGCGTATGCACAGTAAGAAACAGGCTGTGAAGCTGTTAGGCTACACTTCCTGTTTTCCCTACTAGAGATGCCTGCACCCGAAGCTGTTTAAAGAATTGGCTAGGGTGAGGACATCACTGGATCCCTGGAGAGGTAAGTGTCCTTATATTAAAAGTCAGCAGCTACAGTATTTGTAGCTGCTGAATTTTATTTTTTGTTGTTGGGGGGGGGGGGGGGGAACTGGAGCTCCTCTGTAAGATACTGGTAGACTAGTTTGATGTCCACACAAATTGAAAGTTGTATAATTGGTAGCTGCCAAGCTCCTTCGGAGGTAGAGGCTGATGTGAATGGGTCTACCTGCTTTGTGAAGCACTGAAAAATCTTTAGCTTAATGCAAATTAATAAAATTAAAATTCTAGATGTAGCAATCTATTGTTTTTTCCCTTTGCAGGTGCGGATGTAAAGGCCACCACAAAGGACTGTGACACCGTATTCTCCAGCATCATCTTTCTGTTAGGGGAGACGGTAGGATCTGACAAAGAAGAGGCCAAGCTGATCAATACCTTCTGCTTCCGGGTCAGCCGCCTCCTGATGTCCCATGGTGCCGACCCCAGCGACTGTCCATCTCATGAGTCCCTCACCCACACATGTCTCAAGAACTTCAATCTCCACTTCCCTCTCTTGCGCTTTCTGCTGGAGTCCGGCGCCTCTTACAACTGCTCTCAGCATGGTCCTTCCTGCTGGTCCGGCTTCCACATCATGTTTGATAGGCTCTGTTCTTACCTGGGCAACTGTGAGGACTGTGACTCTCTGGAACTGCTGAACAAAGCAGAAAGTGTGCTGGACCTCATGATAGCCCAGTCTCCTCTCATCTCCCTGCCCAGGAACTTTGAAGTAAACCCAGCGAGCTGCAGTGTCCATGCAGATAGAGTGACTGTCCTATACCAGTCCCTGAAACAGCTGGAGCAGTCCCCTCCTTCCTTAAAGCACTTGTGCAGGGTCTTCATTCGCCAGAGGCTCAGGCCATGGCCTGTAGATGTAAAGGTGAAGGCTCTTCCCCTACCAGACAGGTTGAAGTGGTACCTCCTCATTCACTCCACTGCCTCCTCAGAGGACGATCTATAGCAGCCTGGCCTGAAAAGACTCTACACCAAGCTTAGGCAACCTGTGGAGGTCCAACTTCCAGCATGCTTTGGAGACTGACAGGTGGTCTAAGCTGGTGTTACTCAGTCCTATGATTCCATGTGCTGGTGACACAACATAACCATTTTGGTATCCATAGCACAGAGACTTCCCCCATCCTGCGGATCTCTCCTGTGTGTGATGTTATCTTGTTTGTTAATTGAAGGCTGATCCATTTCACCGATGCCTGTGCTGTCATTGCATGTGTCACATTCCCCCATAGTCAAACCTGATGGGAATCCTATTTATTCCAATAAACAGTCATTTTCCATATGATACTTTTATATCTATCGGAGGGTTTCCATTACCCAGCTAGGTCACCTCCAGTGGTAGACATGACAGCTGTATAAGAAAAGTAAGACATGGAAGTAATTTGTATGAAAAAATGCCTTTGAAAAGGTTAATTTTATGAAGGCGCTCTTGTGCAAGAGTCGTATTCTCATACAGTGTTCTATGAAGCTGTCAGCTTGTAGTTCTCAATGAACAATCAGGGGGCTGTTGAGCACTCCAGTAGTTCATTGAGTCTTCCTGTCAGTGTGTGCCTGCCCATATCGGAGGTACAGACAGTCTGCAGGATTGTGGCATCACATCTGTGATCTGCTGATCCCAAGTGCAATGCTTTACAGGTCCCTAACAAAAAAGAATAAATGCATATTTTTTATCTTCAAAAAAAAAAAAAAAAGTGCATTTATAATTTTTTTGGAAATGTGAACTTTTGCTTTAAAGTCTAACTACAGCCAAAACTTTGTTAGGAAATCTGGAATTATCCTTTAACTTATCGTTTTCACCCCCTTCCTGCCCAGGTAAATTTTCAGAACTGTCACACTTTGAATGACAATTGAGCGGTTATGCAACATGGACACGGACATTTTTATCTTTTTTTTCCCCACAGAAATAAGCTTTCTTTTAGTGGTATTAACTGTATTTATTGGCGTATAACACGCACTTTTTCACCCTGAAAATCGGGTGCAATTTGGGCTGCCTAGGAGGGGAGGGGGGCGAGCGCCATCAGATTACATACAGCGAGAATCTCCTGTTTACTCAGCGGCCTCTGTAATGGGAAGTACCGTCTCCTGGGCCAGCATTGGACCAGTTTTCTGTCTATCATAGAAGTCAGTCCAGGAGGCGGGACTTCCTATTACAGAGGCCGCCAAGTAAACAAGAGATTCTCGCTGTATGTAATCTGATGGCGCTCGTCCCGTCCCCCTCCCTGTCCCCTCCGAGGCAGCAGTAATCTGAGTTGAGGCTGCAGATGGGCATTGATCAGGCTGCAATGGTGAGGCTGCATTGATGGGCACTGACCCTTATTTTGCTTCAAAGTTCTTTTATTAAATTTTTTTTCCCCTGAAACCTCCCTGCTAAAATGAAGGTGCATGTTATATGCCAATAAATGTAATCACTGTTGGTTTTTATTTTTTTGTTTGTTTATTTAGCAAACCATAAACCAAAAAAAAATGAAACAAAAAACAAAAATTACAATTTCAAAGCGAAAAAAAAGGGTTTTCATAGTTTGTTATAAAATTTAGCAAACAGGTAATTTTACTCCTTCACTGATAATCCGTGCCCTCAATATCAGTGTGATGTCCATTTCACACAAGCTGGTTATGCCAATAACCTGCTTCTGTTTACATTTTGATCAGCTGTGATTGGATACAGCTGATCACATGGTAAAGATCCATGGATTGGCTCTTTACCCTGATCTGTGGTCAGCTGTGTCTGGGGTACACAGTGCTCATAGAGCAGGCTACCCACACACCTCAATCACAGGAGGACATCATATGACCCTCCCAGAACTGGTGGGCTGCGCTGTAGTTGTCATTCGGTTATAGCGCGGTTGGCAAGTGGTTAATTTTGTTTGTTTAGGCCAAGCTGGATGACTTCCCATCTGCTGTCAGAATTAAAAAGTATCGGGCTGTGTTTCTCAGCCATTCAGGAGAAGCCTTGTATTTTTATCAATGAACTGATTGGCTGCAGTGGACAGGCGGGTAGATGATATCAGAGGAAGCCTTACATTCATTGATACAACTACTCGGCTTCTCTTCAGTGGCTGAGAAGCTTGCAGTCTGATTTTCTTCATTTCTGGTAGCAGTATTGGTTATTTCCCCACTGCTGCCATAACACACAGCATCAGGAATGGAAATAGCTTGTTTGGGCCTACTTGGCCCAGACCCAACTATTTAAAGTGATAGGAACGTTGAAATTCTACTGGACAGCTGGTAATGGTTAAATTATATCTGTGTCTTCATCAAGGGAATTTTTCCAGGAATTTTGTTATTTTTTTTTTTTTTATAAATGTTAGTTGTTTTATCAAACATGGCATTTCGTTTGCTGGCCAAAAAAGCTTAGCGTTACTAAACCGACAAACGTAAAATCAGTCTGTATATGCAGTAAAGCATGCTTGTTATACTCACTGTGGAATCTAAGGGGTTGATCCTCTCCTTCTTCCACTGTCCCCAATCTATCTCCTGATAGCACAGAGCCTTTGGAGTCACTCTGCACATGCTCAGTTTGGTGTGTATTGCTAGTTTTTTTTTTTTTTTTCTTGGGAGGGTGCATGTGATTGGGTCAGGGGTCCTGCAGCCTCATAGGACAGTCAGAGGATAGTGAGAACTCCTCCTACAAGCTTTACCCAGACACTGATAGAAGTCACAAGACTGCTATATACTGCTGATGAGAAGAAGTATTTAGAAGTTTATATTTACTAAAATAATTGCCTTTCCGTGTACTGTGGTAGACCAGATATAGTGAATGCAGGGTCCTGGGTTTAGGAACACTTTAATTTTGGTCACATACCACAGAGTCCTCTTCCAGCCACATGCGAGGAAAGTTGCTATGTAAGATTTTGTTAAGGTACAAATCAACAGTTATTCTCTCGCCAAGCTCAACCATTGAGGCTGTAACCCCTTCGGGGGTTGTTGTAGGTCTCTAGTTGGTCCCTCTCACTAGTCTCCTTCTTGTAGTGCCACGTTTGGTGGACAGCGTCTTCACCAATTTACAGCTGTGCTATACTTTCTATTCTTAAGTTCCAGACATTTTTGTGTTTATTAAAAGTCAGCAGCTATACTTTTTGTAGCTGCTGACTTTTAAGACACTCACCTGTCCCATGATCCAGCGGTGTACTCACCCCTGCCGTTTTCACCCCGTGTTCTCCCTCAGCGACACCGGCATCTTCACTATGGGCACCCGGCTGTGACAGCTTGCGGTTTCACAGCGGGGAGCCCGCTGCACTCTGTGACTGGTCCCGAAGTCTTTTAGGACCTGTCGTGTCCCAGAAGACTTTTTGGGAAGGAGAACTTCTGCTTCTAATTGCCTAAGATGACCAAAATGGAAGTTGGAGCGGGTACCTGTCAAAATCGGTTACCTGCTCCCCCTCCTCCCCAAAAGCTCTGTAGTAGGAGGCCTTAATGCGGAAGTTCCACTTTTGGGTGGAACTCTGCTTTAAAGTGGATGTGAACATTCTCAGATGATACACAGAGTTTAAACAAATCCTCTTACATAAGTTTTACTTGTATATCTGCTGTCTTCATATTTTATATACTGTTTAGAAAGATCAGATCATGTTAGATTTTCTCTTCCTGTTTAGCACTGCAGTGAAGTCTGGGCATACAGCCAAGACAGCTGATTGGAGGAAGGACACACACACACACACACACACACACACACACACACACACACACACACACACACACACACACACACACACACACACACACACACACACACACCCCCTTCTCCTCATAGGTAGAGAGTTTCAGCTCTGTGGAATAGTTCAAGGCTCTTCTATTTATAGCATCCTCCCCAACACAAAGCTCAGGCTGCTTTTATCATATGTGACAGAGAACTTATTAGGCTGAGAACAGAGCAGACCAAAGCTATGGGTCATAGAGCTTTGAAGACAGATGAGAAAACACTGCAGATATATGTGCCCAGCTCAAATTTCATGAATTGGGTTTACATCCACTTTAATAATCAGTTTAATTGTATTCCAAAAAATATTTAGTGACTTGCAACTGATCTGCTTTTCGGTCACTTTTTTACTTTACGTATTCTTTTATCTTCGGCGTGTAGGTTGTGACACGGTACTGACCCATCAGAATTTGGACAGGATAAACGCAATCCAAAAAAATAGTCTCTTTCTGTGACTCAACATTTATACAATAAAAGATAAACCATGAATGTTTATAGGCACTATAGCAGCAGTACATGACAACAGAAAGCATTTTGTTGGTTGAACGCAGGAGACTCGCCGAAAAGAGAGGCTGTTTTTCTTTTGGGCCACATTTATTAACCACTTGGTGACCAGCTGCCGTCATACTGCGGCAGGTCGGCTCCTTTACGTGGGATGGCAGGCGCGTGCCCACTGCACTGTGGGGTGCTGATGCTCATGGCCGGCAGTCGCGAGAGGCAGAACAGGAATGTGCGTGTAAACATACGCAAATCCCTGTTCTGTGAGGAGAGCTAGGAACCACAATCTGTCATCTCCTATAGTCAGTTCCCCTCCCCCTACAGTTAGAACACACTTAACCTCTTGATCGCCCCCCTAATGTTAACCCCTTCACTGCCAGTGACATTTACACAGTGAACAGTGCATTTTTATAGCACTGATTGCTGTATAATTGTCAAACGTGTATAAATCTATCCCCTATTTTGTAGACGCTATAACTTTTGCTCAAACCAATCAATATACGCTTATAGCGTGTTTTTTTTTTTTATTAACAAAAATATGTAGAAGAATACATATCGGCGTAAACGGAGGAAAAAAAATTGCTTTTTTAAACAATAATTGGGGCTATTTATTATAGCAAAAAGTACAAAATAGTGTGTTTTCCATTTTTTTCCCGCATTTTTTTGTATATAGTGCAAAAAATAAAAAAATCGCAGAAATGATCAAATGCTACCAAAAGAAAGCTCTATTTGTGGGGGGGAAAAAAGGGACATCAATTTTGTTTGTGTGCACGCAATTGTCAGTTAAAGCAACGCAGTGCCGTATCACAAAAAATGGCCTGGTCATTGAGCAGCCAAATCTTCTGGGGCCGAAGTGGTTAAAGTGTCTGAAAGAGTATCTTGCTGACTATAAAAAAACAAAACTAACACATTAACTGCTGCAGGACACTGACATTTTGGAACATGGATGCTCAACTTGTGGCCCTCTAGCTGTTCCTGAACTACAATTTCCAGCATGCCTTTAGGAGTCATGCTTGTAACTATGAGCTTTGCAATGCATAATGGGACTTTTAGTTCCATAACAGCTGGAGCACCCATGCTTTAGAACATAAGGACTGTTGTAAGCATGTAATGGCCCCTAAAAAATATATATAATGGCACCTTCCTTTTTGGCAAACTCATTCGAGCAACTTCTGACACTGACTGCAGGCGTTTTGTCGGATTAGGCGTTCCGTCGCTGCCATCTTGCTACACCCCACACTCGGCCGCAGTAAGGATACAGTGAGAAGGCAGGAAGCGGACATCTTGTTACGCCCACCGGAAACATTTCACACTTATTTTTAACAGTAAGCTCAGCTTATATAGTGAAATACAGAATTTTAAAATCCTTCACACTGTTTTGATGTTCATTTTTCAAAGTATCAGTGTTCTGTCAGATTAACAAACCTGTGAGATCAGCAGGCTTGCCGCTGCTTTTAAAATGCAACATCTAAACAGTGTCACAGATTTTTAAATACTGTAGGTCACTATATAAGCTCAGTTTACTGGTACAAATAAGTGGGAAATGCAAGACTCTGGTAGGTGTAACAAGATGTCGGCTTGCCGCCTTGTCACTGGACAAGTGTAGGATGTAGCAAGATGGCGGCAACAGAACGTCACTTCCGTTACAAAATCTGACAGGTCGCCTAATCTGACGAAACACAGGCACTCAGATTACACATTCCTTGAGAGTTTAAAATAGAAATTAAAGGCAAAACATTTGTGTATACATATAAAAAAAAAAACACACACTAGGGTGCAAACTCTAAATTAAACTGTTTGGTGGTAATGCACGAGGAGTTTGCACCCTCGTGTTTGTTTTTTGCAGTTAACTGAAGATTTCCTGAACTGTGGAGGGCTGCACCCAGGGCTGCATTGCACACCTAAACATCTTTGGAAGCTTGTAGTGCGTGAGTGTTTTTGAAGATATTATAAATCCCTTTTGTATAAGTGATCACATTCCCTCTGTTCTCAGCTGCATAAGGCTACATGTACACTTCAACTCCCTGGCAGCAGAGAAAACACTAAACGTGGCACTGCTTTTAGCACTTCAACGTTTTTTTATTTCATTGGCCAGAGTACTGACCATAGAAACGAATAAACGGCCAAGCGCTTACTAGGGGAGTTCCTGAGCCCCTGCTCTGTCTGTTCATTCAGACACAGAGCCGTGGCTTGGCCCCACCCCCTCTCTTTTCTCATTGGCTCACTGACTTTGATTGACAGCAGTCAAAGTCAATGGCGCTTGCTGCCATCTCAGCCAATAAAGGAGGGAGAGCTGAGGCTCTCATGCAACATCACTGGATCGAGATGGGGCTCAGCATAAGTATATGGAGGGGCTGGGGGGAGTGCTGCACACAGAAGGTTTTTTTTATCTTAATGCGTAGAATGCATTAAGATAAAAAAAACCTGCCTTTAGAACCACTTTAATTTGGTAACACTCTGTAGTTCATAATAATCACCATGATTTTAATACGGAAAACTAACTCCTTTGTTGCATCTCAATGCTGCCAATCTCCTTCAGCCTCTTTCGGTCTATATGTACTTCTGTGATGACCGTATGACATTTGTTAGGCCCCTTTCACACTGGGGCGGGGAACCGCGGTGACGGTAAAGCAGCGCTATATTTAGCGCTGCTTTACCGTCGTTTTAACCGCGGTATTCGGCCGCTCGCAGTGCGGTTTTACCCCCCGCGAGCGGCCGAAAAAGGGTTAAACGCCGCCGTAGCGGCACTTTCCGGCGGTTTTACCGCGGTGTCCCATTCTAATCAATGGGAAGGAGCAGTGAACACACCGCTCCTATCCCGCTCCAAAGATGCTGCTAGCAGGACTTTTTTTGTCATCCTGCTAGCGCACCGCTCCAGTGGGAAAGCCCGCCGGCTTTCACACTGGAGTTAAAGGGGCCGGATTTTTTCATGCGATGAACAGGCGCTATTTTTAGCGCTGTACCGCATGAAAAACGCCCCGGTGTGAAAGGGGCCTAAGGGAGGGTATCCTAATGACAACAGGGGACCAGGGTGACATAACGTATATTATATATTAAAACAGCCACTTGTAGCCTTTACCAGAAACAGGGTGACAATGCAGGATATATGGAGCAAAGTGTCATCACCTTATACCAGGAAGTACTGAACAGGGGTATTTATGGTAGGATAACTTTTATATTATTTTAACAAAAACCCCAGATTTAAAAAAATATTGAAAATATATTACCATGCCAGAGCTGAAACCGGTTTATATGAGACTTCACAGGTTGAGATTGCATATTCTTTAAACTGTTATTGAATCCACTACATGATTAAAACTGGCCTTATCATGGCTTGTACTTTCTCATGGGCTCATAGGGGACACAGCAATCCCTATTAATCTGTTATATAAAACAGGGAGGGTGTCTCTGTGGTTTAAAGACTGATTTCAGTGCTTGTCCTGCTGCTTCTCTGTCATCAGTCTCACAGACTAATCTAAGCAAGACTTCAGCAGCATTTACACAAAACTGTTTTGCGCCTAAATTCAAAATCAGGTATTCCGTGCAATGAGACAACTGAAGGAATAAAGCATTGCTGATCACATGAAAATGCTCTCTTCAGTACCTTTCCAGGCGAGCAAGCATGCAGCAAGGGACATCAGAACTCCTGATCTGGAAACCTGCTCTGGATCAGCGAATCAAAGCCAAAAGAGCAGTTTGATAGCCTAATGCCCTGTACACACCATCGGATTTTCCGACAACAAATGTTGGATGTGAGCTTGTTGGCGGAAAGTCCGACCGTGTGTACGCTCCATCGAACATTTGTTGTTGGACTTTCCGCCAACAAATGTTGGCTAGCAGGTTCTCAAATTTTACGCCAACAAATTTTTGTTGTCGGACTTTCCAATTGTGTGCACACAAGTCCATCGCACTAAAGTCCACGCATGCTCGGAATTAATGCTCACCAAACACAACATTAGCAGAAGGAGCCCAAAGGGTGGCGCATGACTATTGAACTTCCTTTTTATCGGCTCGCCGTGCGTCTTATACGTCACTACGTTCGTAATTGTTGGCCAACATTTGGGTGACCGTGTGTATGCAAGACAAGTTGGAGCCAACAACCTTCGACCAAAATTCCACGGTTTTGTTGTTGGAAAGTCCGATTGTGTGTATGGGGCATAATAGAAATACAAGGGTTGCCATTGCTGGTCTCATCTTGAACATGCTAGTTGCCTGGCTCTTAAACTCACCTTGAATACTGGAAAAAGAATGCAATTCGGGGTTTCTCTTAGCATTTGTACCAGAAAGTCCTCAGCAATGACAGCTCTTATATTTCCTCATGCCAGGGGCACTTTAAAGAAATTCAGTGCCAGCACAAGTTATCAGTAAACATGTTCTATATATTGTGTGTGTTTTTTTTTTTTCTGGAAGAGGAAAAGGAGGGGGGGGGGGGGTTCTAAAATCCAGGTTAAACAATAATTTTTCAAATACAAGAGTGCGTGTGTACTTGACTATTGGTGTGCTTTGTGTATTTCTTCTAGATCTGTGTAGTAATCCAGTGTGAGACTTTCCCTCTATACAGGAGCTTCCGGTAATAAAGGCCAATCACTGCTGCTTTCTCTCCTTGTGCGGGGGGGGGGGGGGGTGGTCTTGTCTCCACCCCCTCCTCTAGTTATCTACAGGCAGCCTGTAGCAGGTGGAGGCTACTGGGCCCCTTTATGCATGAGGTCACAGTAATGACATCACTACTACTCTTACAAAGGCATTTTTTTTTTCAAACAAAGTGGATTTATAACCATTATGGTTATTGAGGAAAATATTGAAATTAAAGTTTTTGTGGCCAGATGTTCATTTTGAAGAGTGCAGAAAAGGTTGTCCTCACCTTGGTTGGGTAAATTTCCCCAATTTATTGTACCAGTGACAACATGAGCTCTTACTGCTATGGTCTACTGCAGTCTTTGTAAATAAGCAGCTAGTTCTGAGGTAGGTGGTTCCATTGCTGGATCAAATGGCATTAGGTGCAAAAGCTTCTATGATATTGTTACAGAAAGGCTTCATTTCTTTGTAGAACATAATTTTCACATTCAACCAAAAGCAAAAAAGTAAACAGGATACTCTAAAATTCTTTAAGGTGGAACTCCAGACCAATCTTGTTTCGGACTGCATAAACAAGGGAAGTCTGTGTCACCGGTGACAGCTTCTCTTATGCCCCGTTTGGTGCTGGGTCAGAAACCAAGAGGAACAAAGCAGCAAATAAAAGCACTGTTTTATAATAGGACTGCAAAGGGTTAGCACCTCTTGTGATCATATTGCATCTTTTATGGTCAAATAGGGCGGAAAATACTCCCCAATAAAAATCGAACGGAGGATCGAACCCTTCCACATTCCACCCAAGACTTAAGAAAAGAAAAAAACAAGAAAACACACGCACACAATAAAAAAAACACTGTTTTTCTGCAGTTCCAATCGAATTGTCTTTCTTTAAATGGACCTTATTTTTCTAATTCTAATCAAAATACCAGTATTTGGCAATGTCAGCAGCCGGTTTTAAAAAAACATTTATTTTTCGTTTGTGTGTTTTGGCAAATTGATCTTTTCTTCTGTCCATATCCGATATACGGCTGTCTGACATCAATGAGCTGTCCTGTGGCCTCACTGTAGCCTGTGTCTCTCCCATGGTCACCATCTCCCATTGACATCATAGGCTTCATTCTCATCAGCAAGATGCAAGCTTCCTTCGCCTATTCCAGTTTATAAAACTTGGCATGCTTAAAAACAAGCTTTTCTTGGCAAAGCAGTCTACAGTGGATAGGTCGTGGATATGACTTGACAAGCAAACAATGCGGTTTCTTTTATCTCATGGCAAAGGAGTAGACATGATAGATTTCATCAGGAAAGTTCTCCTGTCTTTCTTGGGCCAGAACAGAGAGGCCGGCTTGTCTGATGAGTCTACATACCATGTCTACGTCTCTGCAGATGCTGCTGTCCACATCGTCCATAATGACGCCTTCTGTAGCCATGTTGTCCTTGATGACAATAATGCCGTTGGGTCGTAGGCCAGTTTTGCAGCGCTTTAAAAACTCCACAAGGTGGCTGTCTGTCAAATGTCCTGCAACAAGACAATAAGCATTTAAAGTCTGCACCAAAACAATGCTAAAAAGCACAAATGACATACAATGAAGCCTGACATTAAAGGCTTGTTTAAACTTGCGTCGAAATGCGGCTTTGGACACACTTCTTTAACCGCCTCATGTAGATATACGTCTACAGAATGGCACGGGCAGGCAAAACCACATACGTCCCCTTTAATTTGCCTGCCGGTGGGTCGCCAGCGGCACGCTCGCAGCCCGGTCGGGAGCTCCGTGAACCCGGCCACGGGACCAGCGGACCCGATCGCCGCTGGTGTCCCGCAATCGGGCTACGGAGCTGAAGAACGGGGAGAGGTTTGTGTAAACAAACCTCTCCCCGCGCTTCCTACACTGACTGTCATCGATTGGCTGTTCCCGGTCATCGGGAAAGCCGATCAATGACGTCAGACCCGCCCCCTAATGTAAAAAAAAAAAAACAAACACACACGTCAGAGCCCATAACCCCTCCCCCTAGTGGTCAACTCTTTCACTACAACTGTCATTTATACAGAAATCAATGCATTTAAATAGCATTGATTTCTGTATAAATGACAATGGTTTCAAAAATGTCCAATGTGTCCGCCATAATGTCGCAGTCACAATAAAAATCGCTGATCGCCGCCATTACTAGTAAAAAAAAAATATTAATAAAAATGCTATAAAACTATCCCCTATTTTGTAAACGCTATAACTTTTGCGCAAACCAATCAATAATCGCTAATTGCGATTTTTTTTACCAAAAATACGTAGAAGAATACGTATCGGCCTAAACTGAGGAAAAAAAATGTTTTTTTATATATTTTTTGGGGATATTTATTATAGCAAAAAGCAAAAAATATTGCATTTTTTTTCAAAATTGTCGCTCTATTTTTGTTTATAGCGCAAAAAAAAAAAAAAAAAAAAAAAACGCAGGGGCGATCAAATACCACCAAAAGAAAGCTCTATTTGTGGGAAAAAAAAGGACGCCAATTTTGTTTTGGAGCCACGTAGCACGACCGCGCAATTGTCAGTTAAAGCGACGCAGTGCTGAATCGCAAAAAGGGGCCTGGTCCTTTGGCTGCCAATTGGTCCGGGGTTGAAGTGGTTAAAGCACTCTGAATGCCAAAGCAACTCTCACTAAATAAAATGGTTACCTTTCAGTCCTGTTCACATGTTGCTTTCGCTTTAAAAAAAAAAAAAACATACCCCATATTGCTTTCTTGATGCATCAAACAAAGCAGCTCCAATACCTCCATAGAAGTCTATTTGCTAAGATTGAAAAAAAGCCTCTCAAACGCTTTAGGTAAAGTGAGCTTTGCCTCTTTTCTGAGGTACTGAAGGTATGAAATATCCCAGGATGCACTGGAAAAGACATCATCAGCAGTCACTTCCTGTTCATGTGTATATACTCTGGAAGTGTCTGGTTCAGATGTCACATCTGATGTGGAGCAGCAGGAAGGTGAGCGGGATCCGGACCAGAGCAGAAAAACTGAGCAGCAGAGCTGGGCAACCCGAACAAGTGAAAATAGCAATGTCACATGTGGTGAGCAACATAGTGGGGTGAGCGGGGTCCAGAGAGATTGGAGGAACAGAAAACCAGGGGAGCAGAGAAAGAGAAACTAGCAATGTCATATGTGGTGAGCAGTGTGGGAGCAATATGGCAGGACGTTAATGGGGAGCAGAAGATCAGCAGAGCTGGGGGTTACTACTGAGCAGGGGGATCTGCTGAACAAGGATACTAATAAGCTGAGGATCTGTTGAGTGGTGTTTCTACTGAGCAGGGGATCTGCTGAGCGAGGGTACTAATAAGATGGGGATCTGCTGATTGGGGTACAACTAAGCAATATTTTGAACCTGATGATCCTGCCAGTAGCGCTGTTGATTTCAATTTCCTTAAAAGGGAGGCAACACTTTATTCTGCAGTGAAATTGCACAACCACTTTGTCGGTGGGTTATTCTTAAGCTAGCCATAAACCATAGACAGATAGAAATTTGGGGGGCAGTCAAGAAGGGGCCGGCTTAATCTCTATATGTGTGTTGCCATCCCCGTTTTACAGAAATCCATCGATTGACATTTGCCGTTTAGCAGCTGCAGCCAAACGGAAAAACTGTTGTCAGAATACAATTTCCTGGGGAGAAGGGAGGGGCTTCCTCCATCCATCTCTCTTGTGTGGATAGGGAAATCTGTTAGATTTTTTTCACTTACCTGTCGGCTGAATGAAGAAATAAAATGCAAAGTGCACAGCCAGCATTAGATAGTCCATTTAAAACTGGATGTCTAACTTTTTTAAAGAGAATTCCAGGTTTCTTGGCCTCTTTAATAATTGGCATGACCCAGCTTGGAACAAAAATTGCACGCTACAACGTACTGGCTGCTGCTCAGGCTGTAATTCACTGCAGTAGCTTGTACTACGTGGAGTAAGTAGTGTTCTGGCAGCACTATGGGACACTTACCTTCTACAGATAGTATATTGTACTGCATCTCCATGATTGCTTGTACTTTTTTCAATAAATAGAAAGCTTCCTCTGATTGTCCGAGGGGCAGAGAGCAAAATGCCACATCAACTGTTGGATATTGGGGCTTCTTATTAGGTCTATTTGATAGGCACCACAAATGGTCACCTGAGGAAGCCACATTGCAGGCTGACAACACTGCTGCTAATTGTGAGGAAGTGCTCTAGCGTTGTCAGCCTGCAAAAGGAAGTGCGGCTTCTGACAGGCTGCCTGGCTATACTGAGAGCTGGAGAATTTGTAAACTTTGATAAAACATGGTAAGATTAACGGTTCTCCAGCACATGGAGGTTGCACAACAACATTCCCTGCAGCTGACAGATGCTGTACACTCTTCAACAATTTTCATATTTGTCGCCTGATTGGCTGCCCTTGATAAGCACTTCTTTGCACCAGTTTTAATGCATGAGACCCAGTAACACCATATAGCCTCCTCACCTATTACCCACTGTATCCAAATGACGTCATAGCGGTTTGGCTCTGGAGAAAACTCCTGCAGGCCGGAGCAGTAGAAGTTGCCAATTCTCTTCCCATCTTCCCCGAGATAGCTCTTCGCCTTGCTCAGAAATTCATCTGTCACATCAACCATATCTACCTTCTTAAATAGTGGCAGCAAGAGACGTTTGGTGATGCGACCTATGCCAGCCCCACAGTCCAGGGCATAAGAGGAGTCTACCTTTTGGGAACCATCCTGTGAGAGAAAGAAGTTTGAGAAATCACATAGGCCAAAAATGCAAAAAATTAATTGCATGATGTAAAATACTGAACATACACCCACACTCAGACTGGGACAGGGGTGACAATGACTGGGAGCCAATCAGATGAATTGATGGCAAATGTGCTACTAAGAAACAAGCAGATAGAAAGTGGGAGCAGAGAGATGACTTAATCAGTCTCTGGCTGCTCCTTTACAATTCAATCAGAACATTAGAGATGGCCAGGGGTCACCATTTTATCTCTTCTACATCTAAATTGCAGAACTATATGACAGAAATACAAATATTTAGGGCAGGTAAAATATCTCATCTTTGTAGTCATTTGCCTGGAGTTTAGGGAAAGTTTTGTCACTTTTGCATTGTTTTAAAGCAACAATTAACTGGACTCCTCCCTCTACCACAAATCCTATGGCGGTCTTCTCCTACATACAAAGAATGTTAAAACAGGTCCTTTTATATTCCCCTTGCTAGAACTACCTCACCACTCCTGCCTCTATTGCAGCCCCCTATTTTACTTTATCCACATTTCAGAGAATTTCTCACAGGGTCGTTGGCAGTGTACTTCCTGATGCTTGCGATGAACCTCTCTCTCTCGTGACATCACCGGTCAGATTTAGACATTCAAGGCAGAATTGGATAGAGTTGGTCACACTGATAGATTTTTATTTTTTGCCTACAGCACACATGTGAATGTCCCTGCTGTCTTATTGTATGACAGTCGCTGTTTGCTGTCAAAATACCCAAACAGAGGCTGCATCTAAATCAGATGCAACCAATGTTTGGTCGACCACTTTCTAAACGGCCCAATCAAGAGATGTCAGCCAGGAGAGGGCTGAAAGAGCCACCAATGAAGCAAATTTAAGCTGGTTCACCAGGGACTGGCAGAAATTTGCACCATGTATGGCAAGCGCAAGTTGCCTGGGTTGGTTGGACCTGGGTTGGTTGGAATTCCAATATAGTAAAAGGCAAAGTGTTGTCTGCCCAAACAGGAAGTCACGAGACAACTGGATTTCCTGCAGATCAACTGTTATTTTTCTGTACTTGTAGTGTTTTTGAAGGGATACATTACTGTTCCTGCCAGTATTGTATTGCAGAGAAATACTTGATCCCCCCCCCCCCCCCCCCCCCCCCCGACATACACATAAATGGAATCTAGCAATATGTGGACTGCATGGCATTTATAGAAACACAAGTATGAAATTCTCACATGCAAAACATTATTTTTCAGCTCAGAATAGTATAGAACGTTCCCCTATCTGGGAATGACATTGAATAATTGATTCTGCATGTGCTGGCAAAGAGAACCTATTATGTTTTTACACCCGGGATTCACATTCAGCAGAATAAAACTCCTTGGCACCAGGCCGTTTTATTTTAAGATCCAGCAGGAGGCCACGTCAGGCAGGAGGAGAAATGATTCCAATCAATATAGTCTCAGCTGATTAATGCAGCATATGAAACCTCCAATATAGTTCTGAATATTACTGAATTTTATTAAATATAGAAGCATATTACACATTCTTGGGGCTCAACACCAGGCAAGCAATACTGTGCCGGCTTTCATTTAATGTAGAAAGATATTTGATTAGGGTTTATTGTGTGTGGAATAGAGCTGCACGATTAATCGTTAGAGATTTTTTCCCCGTTGCGATCTTGACAAAGTATTTCCAGATTCTTTCTATGCAGAGAATTCTCTCTGCTCTCAAAAGAAAGGTAAAAAAAAAAAAAAAAGGCAGGCTGCCAAGAATCACAACATTCTTTAGCAGTGGAACTTAACCACTTGCCGCCTGCCCTATAGGCAAATGATGGCGGCAAAGTGGTTTCAAAATCCTGACCGGGCGTCATACGACGTCCTCAGGATTTTGAGCCGCTGCGCGCCCCCGGAGGCGCGCATCGCGGCAATCGTTGTTGCAGTGTGTCAGTCTGACACCCCACAACTACGATCAGCCGTGTCCAATCACGGCTGATCACAGTGTTAATAGGAAGAGCCGTGATCAGCTTTTCCTCACTCGCGTCTGTCAGACGCGAGTAGAGGAGAGCTGATCGGCTGCTCCTCTGACAGGGGGGTCTGTGCTGATCGATTATCAGCGCAGCCCCCCCCCCCCCCCCCCGAGGATGCCCACACTGGACCACCAGGGACGCCCAGCACCAGGTATGCCACCCTAGACCACCAGGGATGCCAGTCAGTGCCCACAATGGATGCCAATCAGTGCCGACTTTTTTTAAACTGGACCTCCCCTTTAAGTATAACCATTTTAACGATTTGGTTCGTAAATGAGGGAAGTTTAACCACTTAAAACACTAAACCTTTTTTTCTTGACATTTATTGGTGTCATTTTGTTTTGCTAGGAACTTACTTAGAACCCCCAAACACACACACACACACACACACACACACACACACACACACACACACACATTTTAGTAGAGACCCTAGAGAATAAAATAGTGGTTGTTGCAATATTTTATTTTTGGGAAAAAAAATTAAAATTTAAATCACACTTTAATGAATAAAAAAAAAAACTAACCAGTAAAGTTAGCCCAAATTTTTTGTATAATGTGAAAGATTTTACCCCGCGAGAATCGTGATCTTTTTATTCTAAGCAAAAAAAATAGTGATTCTCATTTAGGCCAGACTCTTGCAGCTTTAGTGTGGAGCGGGCCATAGTTAAATAACTCTTAAAATGGAAGTACACCCCAACACTAAAATCCCTGCATCTACAGACATCTACGATCTAACGCTAATCTATCTAGCCTTGTAAAGAAGAAATCAGTAAACATGTATTTTTTGAAGCCGAACCGACCCGATCCCACGCTGAGCTGTCAGCCGCGGCTTCGCTGTGGGGGAGGGTGCAGAGGACATGTCCGACAACGGAGGCCCCATAGTAAGTCTATGGGTGACGTCGCTCCCCATTCATTTCACAGCCGTTGTTGAACGTGTCCTCTGCAGAGCTTCCGCCGCTGGAGACCGGATCAGATCAGCTTCAAAGAAGGTATGTATAACGTTTTCTTGTTTACAGGGCTAGATAGGTTAGTATTAGATTGTGAATATCTGTAGATGCAGGGATTTTAGTGTTAGGCTTAACTTACACTTTAACATCAAACATGCTCCATTATACCAATAGTAGAGTTTTTTTTAAAGCAGTCCATCAGCTCTGACAAGGGGTGCGCACCATTGCATCAAGAGTACACAATCTTGTCTCCTACAGTATCTTACAAAAGTGAGTACACCCCTGACATTTTTGTAAATATTTTATTATATCTTTTTATGTGACAACACTGAAGAAATTACACTTTGCTACAATGTAAAGTAGTGAGTGTACAGCTTGTATAACAGTGTAAATTTGCTGTCCCCTCAAAATAACTCACACAGCCATTAATGTCTAAACCGCTGGCAACAAAAGTGAGTACACCCCTAAGTGAAAATGTCCAAATTGGGCCCAATTAGACATTTTCCCTCCCGGGTGTCATGTGACTCTTTAGTGTTACAGGGTCTCAGGTGTGAATATGGAGGAGGTGTGTTAAATTTGGTGTTAATCGCTCTCACTCTCTCATACTGGTCACTGGAAGTTCAACATGGCAAAGAACTCTGAGGATCTGAAAAAATAAAAAATAAAAAAAAAATGTTGCTCTACATAAAGATGGGCTAGGCTATAAGAAGATTGCCAAGTCCCTGAAACTGAGCTGCAGCACAGTGGCCAAGATCATACAGCAGTGTAACAGGACAGGTTCCACTCAGAACAGGCTTTACCATGGTCGACCAAAGAAGTTTAGTGCACGCGCTCAGCGTCATATCCAGAGGTTGTCTTTGGGAAATAGACGTATGAGTGCTGCCAGCATTGCTGCAGAGGTTGAAGGGGTGGGGGGTCAGCCTGTCAGTGCTCAGACCATATGCCGCACACTGCATCAAATTGGTCTGCAAGGAAGCCTCTTCTAAAAATGATGCACAAGGGAGCTACAGTTCATTGAGGGAAACATGAATACCAACATGTACTGTGACATATTGAAGCAGAGCATGATCCCCTCCCTTCGGAGACTGGGCCGCAGGGCAGTACTCCAATATAACGACCCCAAACACACCTCCAAGATGACCACTGCCTTGCTAAAGAAGCTGAGGGTGAGGGTGATGACTGGCCAAGCGTGTCTCCAGACCTAAACCCTATTAAGCATCTGTGGGGCATCCTCAAATGGAAGGTGGAGGAGCGCGAGGTCTCTAACATCTACCAGCTCCGTGATGTCGTCATGGAGGAGTGGAAGAGGACTCCAGTGGCAACCTGTGAAGCTCTGGTGAACTGCAGGTTCAAGAGGGTTAAGGCAGTGCTGGAAAATAATGGTAGACACACAAAATATTGACACTTTGGGCCCAATTTGGCCATTTTCACTTAGAGGTGTACTCACTTTTGTTGCCAGCGGTTTAGACATTAATGGCTGTGTGTTGAGTTATTTTGAGGGGACAGCAAATTTACACAAAATTTTTAAAGCAATTTTTAATTAAATATTAAAATTTACACAAGTTGTACGCTCACTACTTTCCATTGTAGCAAAGTGTAATTTCTTCAGTGGCGTCACATGAAAAGATAGAATAAAATATTTACAAAAATGTCTCCCACTTTTGCTGGTGGTTAAAGTGTTAATTTAGGCAAGCTGTGCGATTCATAAAATCGCCAAACATTGATTATGGATGACTGACATCTTCACCCTAGTCTGGGGATCATAGAAAAAGGTTCTGCTCTGGCTTTGCACAGAATTGGATGAGATGGGCTAGTAGAGTTTCCTCCTGAATGCACACTTAGGCCCCTTTCACACTGGGGCGGAAGCGGCGTCAGCGGGAAAGCAGCGCTATATTTAGCGGTGCTTTACCTTTGTTTTAGCTGCGCTATTCGGCCGCTAGCTGGGCGGTTTTAACCCCCGCTAGCAGCCGAACAAAGGTTAAAACCACTGCAGTGGAACTTTGCCAACGGTATATCTGCACTGCCCCATTGATTTCAATGGGTAGGAGCGGTGAATACACCGCTCCAAAGATGCTGCTAGCAGGACTTTTTTTACCGTCCTGCTAGCGCACCGCTCCAGTGTGAAAGCCCTCCGGCTTTCGCACTGGAGTGAAAGGGGCCGTTTTTTTTTTTTTTTAGGCACTATATTTAGCGCTGTGGCGCCTGAAAAATGCCTCAGTGTGAAAGGGGCCTTATTCTCTGAATTAGACCTGTAAAGCCAAAGAGCCAAATCCATATGCTAGGCACCTTTGCTGCCTATACATACCTGTGCTTTCCACTCTCCCGTTGTCAGACCAATTTAACTGTCAAACCTTAGAACTGGCTCAGGTCCCAAGTGCTGCCTTGTGGGGAAACAGGTGGCTTGTCACATGTTTTCTGGAAAAGTAAAGATTTACTGACAGGAGACAGGGATTGGGGGGTAAAGGCCAGTATACTCACTGGAGGGTAAGGTAGGAGGGCTGGCTTTGGCATTTTATTAAAGTGACAAGTTTTCTTTCAGCACATTGGCTGTCTGGCTCCAGAGACCTTTCCTGTCCTGACTGTCATTATCTGCGAGGTCACTAGAGTTGACTAAATTGTCAAAAGATAATATTGTGGCTCCTCCTCATGCTGGCGAGGTTGTGGTCAAGTTGGTAACCTATTCCATATATTCTGGTCATGCAAGGACCTCCATAGCTTTTGACAGAGTGTGTTTCAGCTCCTTTGCAGTGTCTAGGAGACCCTTACTTCTCCAGAGCCGGCCTTGGCGAAACAACAATCTGGGGAAATTATTGATGCCCAGGTTTAGTAAGATAATTTCTTGCATCCTGCTGGCGGCCAAACTCACTATCGCGAGGCGCTGGAAAGGGAAGCTGGCGCCCAATCTGCCCGAGGTTCTAGTCGCTACCCAATCTTATTAATCCTTTGAAAAACTACTAGCTCTGAGAATGGGTTCACTGAAGTCCTTTGAAAAAGCTTGGAAACCATGGTTAGCTTGGTATCGAAAATAACCTGTTGATGTTAATATTATCCTAAGTTTTATGTAAATACTGTGCTGTATGTGGAGACCTGCCCTAAGAGGGAACCCTTGTACTTTTTTCCTTTGTTTTCCTGCAGTTTTAGGTGCTTGTACGTCCTATAGCCGGAATTAAAACTACAGAGCCAAAAAAAAAAAAAAATTGCTAGGACTAGGATAAAAAATAAATAAAACACCAATGCAGCATAATGCCGTGTACACAAGGTCGGAATTTCCGATGGAAACAGTCCGATGGGAGCTTATCATCAGATTTTCCGACCGTGTGTATGCCCATCTGTCTTTTTCTGTCGGAATTTCCGACGGACTTTGGATTGAGAACCTGTTCTTAATTTTTCCGATGGAAAACCTTTCTATCGGATTTTCCGATTGTGTGTATGCAATTCCGACACGCAAAATTACGACGCATGCTCTGAAACTATTCGACGCATGCTCAGAAGCATTAAACTTCCCTTTTATAGTGCAGTCAAACGTGTTGTATGCCGTGGTGTTTTTGACCATCGGAATTTGGTGTGACCGTGTGTAGGCAAGACAGTTTGAGCGAAATTCCGTCGGAATTCCGACGGGAAAACCATCAGAGCTTTTTCCGACGAGAATTCCGACCGTGTGTACGCGGCATTAGACAGTAAATTGTCAGTACACAATTCCACGCACACCGTTTTACCATGCGTTACTGAAAACTCTTGATGTGGCCGCAATAGTCAATGTTAGGAATCATATGACCTCCGTATTTCAGGATTTACTAGCTTCACATACCTAAGAGGACTACTTATAGTACAACGGGTGACAGTAAGCATTGTGTATACTTGTATACTCACTCGAAGGAACCTCTGTAGAAATTTTTTGGAGCCGCTGATGTCGATGCTGGATATGTGTCCGTAGCCTCCCAGCATCCCATCCACTGTGGGTGGAACATTCTTCCAGTACGTCTGTGCGTTACAGTAGAACCGAGTCTCGTCTTCCACCAGCTCATTCGACATTGTGGAAACAGCTAAAACACAAGAGGAAAAAAAAAAAAAATATACAAAATTTGAAGATGATGTTCTCAGCAGCTTCCCTTTCCAACCAAATTCCGTCAACCCGGCCAGCAGTCTTTAGAAAAATCTCAACGCTGTAATTCTGCCCAGCTCACTTTCCCCTGTGTGGCCGCTCGACTTCTTTACAAGCTCCGTTGGTCAAAAAGTTTGATTGGTGACAGGCAAAGGCTCATATAAATGCACCGAGTGTCTTTCACCGACCTCCGAGTGCCGATTTGCCCAACAATCTTTACCCTGGGTTAAATTTCACCGCACGCAAAATTCTACTCCTGCAATGCAGAGAATTAACTGTGACAGCTTATTACGGAGGCCATCAGCTTTGCTAGGATGATGCTCCTGCTACACAACCGCTATTTTTACCATTTAGGAGCTTTAACCCCAATGCTGTCAGGGAGGGGGGAGAAGTCCCAGTGCCAAGTTATTATTAGGCCAGGCGTAGCAACAATCACTTAGGCAGAGGGAAGGCAACTGTGTATATGTCAGCCTAGAAAAGACGGCTGATGATGGGTGACCTAAGCAAGAGGAGGCCGACACGGGCCCCCCCCCCCCCCCCCAATCTGTGAAAACAGCAAATGGTCATTGAGGACTACAAAGCTCACTAAATATAGTGATTCCCTTGCACTGCAGTATTCACACATACCTTCCATGTCACACATCCAAAAATAACACAGTGCATTCGCCAAATTAAAAAAATAAATAAAAAGGCACTGGAAACACAAAAAGCAGGTAGAAAGAGCAGCAAAAAGTTGAAATAATAAAAATTTAAAAGGGGGAAATGATTGCCCACAGTTATTTTAGTTCCTACACATCTCCAGTGGAAGCAACTTCTTAATCGCAAGACAACGATTTCTGAATCGTGGTTTCATATTTTTGTTATATATTGGAACTTCGATTTAGGAGATCCACTTGACTCAGTAAACATGCTAAATTGAGGCTCACGGTATTACCAGCATTCTAATATTTAGTGAATGTACAAACTGCTTTTTCATGTGCAGACTGGCCATGTGCGTGTTTGGAACCTGCTTATAGATCTTCCTTAGGCTATGTTTCCACTATTGCTTCCCCAGTCGCGCGATATAGCCGCAACTTGACCTTTTCTTGAGGTCTATGGACCTCAAGTCGCATCAAAGGAGGACCAAAGTAGTGCAGGGACTACTTTGAAGTCGCTGCGTCTTGAGGTCGCACAGATATGAATGGTACTCATTGGAAATCATGGGGTACGACTTGTCATGCGACTTTTTGACACTCCCAAATCACATGAAAAGTCGCACTAGTGGGAACCTAGCCTTAGTCTTTACACTACTGGGGTTTTTAAACATTTATGTTGAATATATTCGCCATTTTCAATAAAATTACCTGGGATCCTGCCACCTTCATGCTATCCCAGATACAGCTCTCTGAATACTCTTCCCAGATTGTGGTGTGAAAATGGATCTCAATGGTTCCAGTCTGTGAGCTCTCTACTTTTTATTCCCCATTTCCTGAATGGAATAAGTTGCTGCAATAGAAGTCTATTGGGCTCTGCTGTCATTAACATTTAAAACTCACATTCCACTCTCCTTTTTCTTTATACTTCCTGAAGCTATTTTTTAAAACATTTAGGGCCAATTCACACCATAGAAAAACGCAGTCCAGATGCTTTTCTGCATACATGTTTTTTGGCGCATTTTTGATGAGTTTCAGTGCATTTTTTTCCCCTCTTTTCTTCACCTTAACCACTTCAGCCCGGGAAGGATTTGCCCCCTTCCTGACCGGGCAATTTTTTGCGATACGGCACTGCGTCATTTTAACTGACAATTGCGTGGTTATGCGATGTTGTACCCAAACAAAATTGATGTCCTTTTTTTCCCCACAAATAGAGCTTTCTTTTGGTGGTATTTGATCACCTCTGCGGTTTTTATTTTTTGCGCTATAAACAAAAAAAGCGTAAATTTAAAAAAATAAAAAATAAAATAAAAACAATATTTTGTACTTTTTGCTATAATAAATATCCAAAAAAATAAATAAAAATGTCTTCATTAGTTTAGGCCAATATATATTCTTCTACATATTTTTGGTAAAAAAATTTATCGCAATAAGCGTATATTGATTGGTTTGCGCAAAAGTTATAGCGTCTACAAAAGAGGGGATAGATTTATGGCATTTTTATTATTTTATTTTTTTTACTAGTAATGGCAGCAATCTGCGATATTGCAGCGGACAGATCGGACATTTTTGACACTTTTTTGGGACCACTGACATCTATACAGTGATCAGAGCTAAAAATAGCCACTGATTATTGTATAAATGTCACTGGCAGGGAAGGGGTTAACTGTGTTCCCTGGGTGTGTTCTAACTGTGGGTTGATTGGGACAGACTGGGGGAGGAGACCGATCGTTGTTCCTATATACTAGGAATACACGATCTGTCTCTACTGCCCTGTCAGGACGTGGATCTGTGTGTTTACAAACACAGATCCACGTTCCTGCTCTGTCACGATCGATCGCGGGTGCCCGGGCACACGCATCGGCTCCGGGGACACGCGGCGGGCGCACGCCTGCTAGATCATCTTAAAAGGAGCAACATATACCTATGGCGATTTGCGCAGCCGTGCCAACTGCAGCAGCTGGTCGGCTAGCGGTTAAATAAGGACATGAGCGTTCTGGTGCGTTTTACCGCGTTCCAGTACAGTTCATTTCAGAAAAATGCAGCATGGTCTACTTTTTTTTTCTGGAACTGGTGTGAACTATGCCTTTGAAAACCATATAACCTACTATCCATGTGTTTTTGATGCAGGAAAAAAAAAAAAAACACACTTGACTGCAAGTGGTGTGAACTGGCACTGAAAGGTATCAGAAATTGGGAAATACTTTTCTTGGCTGTAAAAATATATATTTATGGTTCTGGGGCTCCCACAGTGACTGCGCTGCCAATCTTCACTGTGGGTTTGCATCCTTGTTCTGGTATTTATTACATACCTGCGGTTACATGTGGCACACTGGGATGCGACAAGAGCATGCCAAAACCCTTGTATGCAGACATTTAAGTGCACTAGATTATAATAAATAAATAATATAAATAATGTCCTAAGACACCCTATGAACGCACTAAAGCCGTTCTTCAAAAACTGGGAGGTTGATTTACTAAAGGCAAATATACTGTGCACTGGAAGTGCAATTGCTCTAGATTTGAGGGGACGCTCTGTTGATTTCTATCATCCAATCACGTGCAAGCAAAAATGCTGTTATTTTTTTCAAATCAATGAATGCTTTCACACTGGGGCAGTGTGCTGGTAGGGTGATGAAAAAACGCCCCTCTTCATTGAAATGAATGGAAAGCTCTTCAAAAGCGCCTGAAAAGCTCTTCAAAAGTGCTCAGTGTTTTACTGGCAGTTTACAAGCGGCTCAGTGTGAAAGGGGCCTATGTGTTATACTGCAGTACATTGTAGCACACGTGCATTTAATAGTTGCCAACAAGGAAAGGCTATGGTCATGGGACTTTATATGAGGGAAGTCAATAGAAAGATAAGATTATAAAAATATGTAAAAATGAACCACTTGCCGACCACCTGCCGCTGTTGTACTGCGGCAGAATGGCTCGGCTGGGCGACTAGGGGCCCCTGCTCGCCCACGGAGCCAATGCGTGTGCCCGGTGGTCGGGATCACCGTCAGGCTCCCGCGATTGCTCGGGACACACAGAGAACTGGCATCTGTGTGTGTAAACACACAGTTTTTGGTTTTCTGAGGGGAGAACAGACAGATTGTCTGTTCATACAGAGTTTGAACAGCGATCTATCTTTTCCCCTAAACAGTCCCCTTCCCCCTTCAGTTAGAAAACACAGTCAAGGAACACATTAACCCCTTCTCTGACAACTAGTGTTAACCCCTTCACTGCCCCGTGACATTTTACAGTAATCAATGCATTTTTATAGCACTGATCGCTGTAAAAATGCCAATGGTCCTAAAAATTTGTCAAACTTGTTCGACGTGTCCACCATAATGTCGCAGTCCTGATAAAAATTGCAGATCGCTGCCATTACTAAAAAATAAAAATAAAAAAAAACTATCCCCTATTTTGTAGACGCTATAGCTTTTGCGCAAACCAATCAATATACGCTTATTGCGATTTTTTTTACCAAAAATATGTAGAAGAATACGTATCGGCCTAAAGTGAGGAAAAAAAAATAGTTTTTTTTTTTTTTATATATTTTTTGGTGATATTTATTAGAGCAAAAAGTTAAAATTATTGCCTTTTTTTTCAAAATGTACACTTTTTTTTTGTTTATAACACAAAAAATAAACACTGCAGAGGTGATCAAATACCACCAAAAGAAAGCTCTATTTGTGGGGAAAAAAGGATGTCAATTTTGTTGGGGTGCAACATCGCAGGACTGTGCAATTGTCAGTTAAAACGATGCAGTGCCGCATCGCAAAAAGTGCGCTGGTCAGGAAGAGGGTAAAATCTTCCGGGGTTGAAGAGGTTAAAATAGTTTATTCTGAAATCAGAACAAAAACATGATAGATAATAATATATAAATCAGACTGTCTGGGCTTGTATAAATTAGAGTACATGATTAGTAAAAAGAATACATGATATGCAAATACATGATATTATTGGTATGAGTGATTTCATGAAAATAGGGTTATTAAAAGGTCAGATGGTCCTGATATAACCAAACTCTACGCGTTTCCTGGAATATATATGCACTCATCAGGAGTAAGATGCAAAAATATATATATATTTTTTTTGAGAGGTCAAATCGATTAAAAAAAAATATATATATATATATATAATGATAAGACAAATTCCCTAATTGGGATAAGATGCATAGTGTAGTACTTCCATATCAGCTCAGGCAGAGCCCAGCTTGATGTGGGGAAAGAGGAAATATCAGGTGCAATGTCTCACACGGAGCAGGAACAGCCCTAATAAACCACGGGAACAGCCAAGAGAGATTTCCAAAAGGTAATGTACATGCCCAAAAATCCCCTACAGGAGCATGAGTATAAATGAAAGAAAAACGAGGGGGGGAAGGGTCATGGGTGAGCAACCTCCACTGCACATCATTGAAAAAGTGAAATGCAAAAAGACAAAAAACATGATAGGAAAACCAAAAAACTGTGAAAGGAGTCATAATAGACCCTTAAACTTACTGGTGCAAAAAAAAAAAAAGAGACAGTGTGGTGTGCTGGAGCGTGAAGAAAGCAAGAGGAGATGCCTATGGCTCGTTAGAGCTTATATGCCGAGATTCAGGGCATTTTTCTTTATGTCCTAATTTTATAATGTAACTGTATACTATGAATGTATTTACTATGTGATATATGTCAGTTGCTTCTATGGCTTGTTATGAATTTATTACTTTATTTACAGCATGTATTCTATCATAATATGGTCCAATTCCAATTTCACAATAAACTATTTTCATTTTTGTTTTTTAAACTGGAATTAGAAACAAAAAACAAGTTCAGCTGCACTTGATTATACATAGGAAATTGCATAATTCTGATCAATGTTTTATCTTAAAAGCTTACTTTGTGTGTGTTTTTGTTGTTTTTCCCCATCGCAACAGGGCTTGTGCAAAACTAAGGCTGAATTCACACGGACCTGCAGTAAAATGCAGGGAAAATTGATGTACATTTCCTTTGGTGCGTGTTTTAACTCACATCGACCCGTACTGATCTGCATCCCAACGCACCCGTAAAATGCAGGTCAAGGCACAACTGTTTTTTTTTTTAATGTGTCCTGTTCACACTAAAACACCATATTGACCCGCGTTGGGTCAAAATCCAACATGTATGCATATTTTTTTATTTTTTTATCTAATCTGAGAAAAGATAGAAGTAAAACAAGGAATGCTTAGGATTCACTGAATTAGGAAAACTGCTGTACTCAAGAGTGCAGACATACTAAAGAGGATGCCATAGGAAAGCACAGTTGAAGTTTACTCTAGCATGGTGTCTGACTGCAAAAATCACCACACGATGATGCAGAATTCATCCATGCAGAACTTTTTTCATTTTTATAATATTATCCTTTTAGTGACTTCCCTCATATAAAGTCCCATGCCCATAGCCTTTCCTTGTTTGCAACTACAATTAGGGGTGGAGGCTTGTCACTATGGCTTGTGCCAGATCATTTTCTGTTTTTCTACGTCCATTTAATATTTGCTATTTACAACAAATGACACTGTATTCCAACACCCCATATAACGAGGGTTACCGAAATGTGATCAATGTGAATAAGCCCTGTAAACCGCGGGGGAAATTGATTCATTGGAGAACATTTTTCCCTCCTGCTCCTTCAAAATGTTCTCATCGCTGCGGCCAAAAACAAACATCGATTTGATTCCACTAATGATCAGAAAATGTAACATGAAGAAAACCCTACTAGCGTATACCTAGCTTAAGCAGAACTACTAAATACCCTTAGCCCTCCGTTCACACTGAATCCGACTTTGAAATCGTGCAACTTGACTTAACATCACACGATTTCAACACCGCGTGTCAGTGCAACTTAAGATGCAACTTGGCTGACATCCATTATCCGGCTGACATCATGCGTAGATATCTACGCAAGTTGCACTTGAAATAACCGCAAAGATGCCAAATTGGCCTTACTCGATTGCCCAATCCCAGGCCTTTTCTCCTACCAACAGAAATTGGCCACCTATGTATTTATTGCAGCAAAACGAACGATAGCCAGGGCTTGGAGGAAACCGACGGTCTCGTTCATGGAAGTGGAGAACGTCTTAACATCTCTCGTGATTAATGAGAAGATGACTTAAATCCTCCATGATTCCCATGCTAAATTTCTCAAGGTGTGGGGCTCATGGTGGTCTTGCGCTCTTCTGGCCTTGCACCCAACCAGCCTGGGACTCCCAACTTGATTTCTCCTACCCCTGGCCTGGGGGAACCCTCTCTTCTCCTATCTGTGCCTCTTTTCTCTATTCCTGTTTTGCGCTCTTCTCTCAGTTCCTGCTTCCCCCCTCTGCCACCTCACTCTTTCCTTCCCCTCTTTTATTTATTTTTTATTTCCATTTTTTTTTATCTTTAAAATGGGAGATTTTTTTTTTACCCCCCTTTGGTTGAATACGAGTTTGGTTTAAGATTTATTTTTCCCCCAATTTTTGTGGATTGTCCACACCCAGATCCCTGAGCAATCACCTTGCTTCGATCAGAGGGTCATTGAACATCGATAGTTCCTTTTATGAAACTCGATAATATATGTGTGTTTGCTATGTCATACTCACTGCTCATATCCCCTGCGTGGGATTATTGCTGTTGTATATCTTCATCTTTTCAATAAAAATATTACATAGTTACAAAATAGTACTTATTGTACCAGAAATAACCAAAAATAGTGCAGGAACTTTTTTTTCAAGTCAATGAGTCACCGCAAAGTTGGAATCGCACCGTTTTGAACAGTTACACTGCTGACAATAGAGTGTGGCTTGTCATGCAATTTGGACCTGTCAAATCACATGATAAGTTGCACCAGTGTGAACGGGGGCTTAAAGCTGAATTTTAGGATTCTTGAAAAATCTACTCTCCTTAAGCTGCAACAGTTAAATGCTCATTAGGCGTAAGGGTAAAAAAAGAGGTAAAAGGTGTAATACTAACCTTATTCCTGGCTCCGGCGCTCTGACTTGTGGCTGATCCCTCATGTACAATGCAGAACCTGATATTAGTGTGTGACCCCCGGCAGGAGAACCTTGGGGACAAGGTTACAGGAGACAGTCACACAGATAGAGGGAGCCTGCCACTGCAAAGGACATTTCTCTTTTATCTGGAGTGGGGCTTTTAAGTGACCCTGCCATGAAGAAGTAGAGACAGGAGAGATAAGGTGCTTATGGGTGCTGGTTATAGTCTGTATCAAGTAAAAACAGCAATCTGCTCTCTTGGCAACAGAGATATCACAGCGTGTTGTATCATTCGGATAAAGTGAGAGGAATGTGAGTGCTGCGGGCCATCGGGAGGGGCAGTGTTGGCATCCAAAAATGGTTCTATATACTACAGTACATTGGAATGTTTATTAAAGGTTCAAGGAGAGTGTGCATCCCCCTTCACCCAACATGGAACATTCTCATAAGAAGAGGTCATCAATGGGAACCAGGCCTTACTCTGTATATGGGGGTGACTGGTGTCCACATACAGCCTCCTATACAGATCCAAGACAGGCAGCGGCTGTACAAGTGTCAGCACACATTCTGCCTTTACATAAAAACAGGGGCGCATATTGATTTGTAGCACGTGGGGTTGAATGCAAAAAGCTGTTACTCTGGGGGAGGGGGGGGGGGGCAGAGTAGGAATGAGCTGGCATTCAGAAGCGGGTTCTAGTGTGAACTCAGAGGTCAGCTGTCATTCTTGGTCCAATAACCAGCTGACGTTACAAAGGAGTGGGGATGTTCGTGACACCACTGAGCTCAATGACCTCAGGCACTGACCTGAAATGTAAATATTAGGGCAACGAGCATTCCCACCCCACCCACAGATCAGTGGACCAAAAATGACAGCGGACTTCTGGATTCACACTAGAATCCGCTTCTGAATGCCAGCTCATCCCTCACCCACCAACCTACACTGCCTTTGTTCAGCACCCACAACTACATGGGTGCCGAACTTGGGACCAGCGGCTGTGTCCAATGTGTCCCTATTGACATGAATGGAAAGGGATGCATGGAACACTTGTATACCCCCATGTAGGTAGACATGGCCCTCACATGGGAGGGGTTGCTGTAGTAGTCCATCCCACACAAACAAGGTGTTATGCTTGTTACACATGGTGTACGGCTCTCTGTGCCCTGATGAATGAGCTCTTACTGTCCTTCAGGGATTAACTAATGACGGCCATAGCCAGCCTGACTGGGGACGTGATACAGGAGGTGGACAGGAGACTGGGGACGTGATACAGGAGGTGGACAGGAGACTGGGGACGTGATACAGGAGGTGGACAGGAGACTGGGGACGTGATACAGGAGGTGGACAGGAGACTGGGGACGTGATACAGGAGGTGGACAGGAGACTGGGGACGTGATACAGGAGGTGGACAGGAGACTGGGGACGTGATACAGGAGGTGGACAGGAGACTGGGGACGTGATACAGGAGGTGGTCAGGAGACTGGGGACGTGATACAGGAGGTGGTCAGGAGACTGGGGACGTGATACAGGAGGTGGTCAGGAGACTGGGGACGTGATACAGGAGGTGGTCAGGAGACTGGGGACGTGATACAGGAGGTGGTCAGGAGACTGGGGACGTGATACAGGAGGTGGTCAGGAGACTGGGGACGTGATACAGGAGGTGGTCAGGAGACTGGGGACGTGATACAGGAGGTGGTCAGGAGACTGGGGACGTGATACAGGAGGTGGTCAGGAGACTGGGGACGTGATACAGGAGGTGGTCAGGAGACTGGGGACGTGATACAGGAGGTGGTCAGGAGACTGGGGACGTGATACAGGAGGTGGTCAGGAGACTGGGGACGTGATACAGGAGGTGGTCAGGAGACTGGGGACGTGATACAGGAGGTGGTCAGGAGACTGGGGACGTGATACAGGAGGTGGTCAGGAGACTGGGGACGTGATACAGGAGGTGGTCAGGAGACTGGGGACGTGATACAGGAGGTGGTCAGGAGACTGGGGACGTGATACAGGAGGTGGTCAGGAGACTGGGGACGTGATACAGGAGGTGGTCAGGAGACTGGGGACGTGATACAGGAGGTGGTCAGGAGACTGGGGACGTGATACAGGAGGTGGTCAGGAGAATGGGGACGTGATACAGGAGATGGTCAGAGACTGGGGACGTGGTACAGGAGATGGTCAGAGACTGGGGACGTGGTACAGGAGATGGTCAGAGACTGGGGACGTGGTACAGGAGATGGTCAGAGACTGGGGACGTGGTACAGGAGATGGTCAGAGACTGGGGACGTGGTACAGGAGATGGTCAGAGACTGGGGACGTGGTACAGGAGATGGTCAGAGACTGTGGACACGCTATAGAAGTTGTAGACAGGAGATGTTTCAGGAGACATATTACATGATACTGCTAGAAATCACATGACCTCCACACCTGCTGGTGGTGTCCAGTCATAGAAGGTCCACAATATGGACAGTCAATCCTGCAGTTCAGGGCTTATCCTGTAGGGGGAGATAACCAATACAATCTGACCCAGAACTGTTTGTCACCCAGAGCAACCCTCGGACTCTCTCACTTAGACTGCTGGGCTCTGATTGGCTGCCTCTGTCTGAGGACACTTCCATGAGAATTAGAGGAATCTGTCAGAACCAATCACAAGGTGACACCTGAGGACCGATCAACCCGCTTGCTGCACACTACAATCCGCTACCACCCGATTCCCCACACCGCATCATACTCACTGACGCCTCCCATCAGCCGTTGCCACCCCGCAGCTTCCACCAGCTCCCGGTGTCTTGCCGAGTTAGTTCCCCTGGCGGATCGGTTCCTCTCTGTACTGCGCATGCGCAGTACGAATGGCTAGACATCTTACGGAAATTGCCGAACCGAAACAGATGCGAGTGAAGTGGACACCGCACAGCTGATCTTGTTTGTTAAAAAAAAAAAAAAAAAAAAAGTTTAAAAAAATACACTCCTAATTGAAAGGGAAAACCCCACAGATAGCGCTCTAAAAACACGTTTTCTATTACTCTCTTCTATATCCACAGCTAAACTATTTATTTTTATTTTGCCCTTGCCCCTTGCTTACACTAATAGACCCGCCCCTTACACTGAGACTCCTCTTGCAGAGTAGCGCCAGCATCGGTAGCGTGCGGCATCGTCTTGTACGCCGACTGCGCGTGCGCGGTGTACACTTCCCTCGCGTCTCTTTAGCTTCGGTAGTTTTCGGAATTTCGCCGCGCATGCGCAGTACGGATCTACACCAATCCGCCGAGGGGAACCATATCGGCAGAACACCGGCTCCTAGGAGCGCATGTGATAACATACACTTCCGGCCTGACAGACCTACCACCAATCATGGCGCAGGCTAGCTCAGGCAGCCAACCAATGCTACAGACACCGCGGAGCAATAAGCCAACCAATAGAGCGCTCGCACTAGAGTGGCACAGCGACTAACCAATCACTGAGCGACCGGCTAGTGCCTGACAGCGGAGAGTAATGTGTGGAGAGGCAGGGGGCGCGCGGTGGAACTGAGAGAGTTGTGTGTGCGGGGGCGCGCAGTGGCATGGCACGCTGTGTGAAGCAGCGGGGACGTGGAGTGGGACACAGAGTCATGTGTACGGCGGCGGGCACGCGCAGTTGGATACCGGGCACTATGTAAGGAGACGGGGGCGCGCAGTGCTAGAGCTCCATTCACTGAGAGAGAAGAGCATGACAAGTTTTTACCTCACAGCTTCCTGAGAGGATTGGGCCTCATTCATACACGACTTTGCTCCAGTCCAGCAAAAAGCACCTGAAGTTGCGTTTGCATGTGAATGTGCGGCATTAATGCGTTCTTTCGGCCAGGGCCATCTTTAATATTGATTGGACCCTGGGCAAAACTTTTCTTGCCCCCCTCATGCAGTTTTGCTCTCCACCTCTTCTGAGACATACAATAAATAGCAGCTAGACTCAAAATCAGTTTACTGAATCAGATCAGGCAGCGATTGCGATTGGTTGCCAGAGGTATCATTACCGCTCACTGACTGGTTGCTAGAGGTTACAGAACACATTACGGCTCACTGATTAGTTTCTAGAGGTTACAGCACATGATTTTTGCTTGTTGATTGGTTGCTAGAGATTACTTTGGATATGACCTGAGGGGGGCATGATATACATATCAATGCCGCCGGCCGCTGCTATTTACATATGAATGCCGATAATTTACAAGTTAACACAGGGTCTGCAGGTGAGTCATCTGTACACAACAATAGGGCAGAGCTGGGCAGCATTAGTAGCAGCACCTCACAGTGAGATATTGGCACACAGCACAGGATTAAAACCTCAAGGGGCGAGGGAATTTAAACCAGGATAGTTGGCAAGTATGAAGCAGCTGCTTTGGGCCCCACAACAATGACAGGGCCCAGGGCAGCTGCCCCTTTTGCCCTGCCTTAAAAACGTCCCTGCTTTCGGCCAGAATATGAATTTATTTGCGATATTAGAAAGCATTTAGCAATTTTTTGAGCCCAAATTATGTTTTTTTTTGCATGTAAATGCCTATATGAAGGGTGTTTAGATGCCTAAATAAATGTTAAAAGCCTGAAAAGTGATGTTTTTGAGTCCTGTGTGTGCGAGACAAAGAGGGACATAAAATTGTCAAGTTCTATTTGATTTAAAAATAAAAAATGAAGTCAATGAACCCTCCCCCCCATAAACATCATGGAAAATGAATATACAGAAAATTACTTTTCTGTTATCACGCTCCCGTTCCTTTATAGTCGATATTCCAAATAGTGCCGCTTCACGCGTATGCAGTGCAAATTTAACCACTTTAGCCCCGGAAGGATTTACCCCCTTAATGATGAGGCCATTTTTTGCGATACGGCACTGCGTCACTTTAACTGACAATAGCGTGGTCGTGCGACGCTGTACACAAATAAAATTGACATATTTTTTCCCACAAATAGAGCTTTCTTTTGGTGGTATTTGATCACCTCTGCGGTTTTTATTTTATTTTTTCCAGGGAAAAAAAAAAAAGATCGGACCCTTTTCAAGAAACACACCAGTGGAAAATGCACAGATGTGTATGTGACCCATAGGAAAGCATGTTACATGAAATGTACTGCATTTCTGCAAAACTGAAAACGAATAGATGTGAACCAGGCCTAACACAGAGAGCACATAGCACTGCACATCGAGCATTACCATATCACATAGATCTCAATCCAACATCTTTTTCCTACACTTTTAGGCTGGATTCACATCTATGCATTTTTTGTGCTTTTTGCATTTTGCAGATTAGCACTACAGATCGTGTTCCATAGGAAACAATGTTAAATTGACTTTAGTGCAAATATGCAAAATGCAAAAAGCACTAAAACTGCATAGGTGTGAATCCAGCCTTAGTGTAAATTATTTACAGTGTGTCTTTAACCGCTTGCCTACCAGGCACTTACACCCCCCTCCTGCCCAGGCAATTTTTCAGCTTTCAGTGCTGTCGCACTTTGAATGACAATTGCGCAGTCGTGCTACACTGTACCCAAACAATTTTTTAATAATTTTCTTCACACAAATAGAGCTTTCTTTTGGTGTTATGTAATCACTGCTGGCTTTTTTATTTTTACAAAAAAAAAAGACCAAAAATTTGGAAAAATACATTTTTTCGCCTTCACTGATGTGCGCTGATGAGGCGGCACTGATAGGCTGAACTGGTGGGCATTGATGAGGTGGCATTTATGGGCAATGATTAGGTGGCACTTAGGAGGCATTAATATGCCGCACTTATGGGCACTGATTGGTGGCACTGATAGGCATTGATCGGCAGCACTGATAGATGGCACTGACTGGCATTGCAAATGGGCACTGATTGCGGCCACTGGTGGGCACTGATTGTTGACACTGTGTTGCACTTTGTAATCAGAGCACTGATGATCAGTGCCCTGATTACATCCCTAGATGCCCCCCTGTGAGGAGATGACGCTGATCAGCTCTCCTCTCCTCACACTCTGTCAGTGTGAGGAGAGAGCCGATTACTGGCACTTCCTTGTTTAGCTCCCTGTGATCGGGAGCTATGATCAGTGATGTGTCACACATAGCCACACTCCCTAGGACACACTTAACCCCTTCCTAGCCAGCTAGTGGTTAACCCCTTCACTGCCAGTGTCATTTTTACAGTAATCAGTGCAATTTTATAGCACCGATAGCTGTAAAAATGCCAATGGTCCCAAAAATGTGTCAAAAATTGTCCGATGTGTCTGCCATAATGTCACAGTCACGATAAAAATCGCTTATCGCCGCCATTACTAGTAAACAAAAATTATTAATAAAAATGCCATAAAACTAACCCCTATTTTGTAGACACTATAACTTTTGCACAAACCAATCACTATACGCTTATTGCGATTTTTTTTTTACCAAAAATATGTAGAAGAATTTGTATCGGCCTAAACTGAGGAAAAACTTTTTTTTTATATATATTTTTTTTGGGATATTTTTTATAGCAAACAGTAAAAAATAATGCGTTTTTTTTTCAAAATTGTCACTCTATTTTTGTTTATAGCGCAAAACATAAAAACCACAGAGGTGATCAAATACCACCAAAAGAAAGCTCTATTTGTGGGAAAAAAAGGACATCAATTTTGTTTGGGATCCACGTTGCACGACCGCGTAATTGTCAGTTAAAGTGACGCAGTGCCGAATCGCAAAAAGTGCTTTGGTCTTTGGCCAGCAAAATGGTCCGGGGCTTAAGTGATTAAACCACAATACATTTGCCTTCCACACTGACTCCAATATGGTCAAAATTCATGGGAGCCAAAACTGTCCTTCCCTAATTCCACACAATGCTTAGAAGAGAAAGAAAACCAATAGAAATACTTAAATAATCATCTTGCAAAATTACAACTGAATTTTGTGTTTTGCCTGAAGTGTTTTTTGAGCGGATTAACTGAACCATCTGCTGAATAGGCAATGCACCTCCACATCAATGTAAACACAGGAGTTTATTGACTGACAGGTGGCCTAGCAGGTACAGTTTGCTCCACCTTCTCTATCATTTGCACAATGAATTGATACATTCCGCACAAGATCTTTGTCCAGGACCTGCAACCATGACAGCAGCATACAACAATCACACCCCATAACTGACTAAATCACACCTACAGGCTCTGAAACACACATGGGCCAAAAACAAGCCTCACTAGTGGCTGCAGATGACCCAAAGAGAACATCAATGTTACATCCATAAAACCTCCCTGGCTGGATATTACATGCAAATCAATATGCCAAACTATTTGCTGTTGTCAAGTTTTAAAATGTGTTCAGGTATGTATGAAGTTGGCTGGCTCCTACAGAATTTTTACTTATTTTTCATTTTGTACTGTTCATACCATCTAAAATTAATATGTACACATATGTTACTTCTATTGCAGTAAGAATGTAGCACCTAATTTCATGATTTCTCCAGATTGGAGTTCATATATTTATTTGCAGAATAATAATATTAATAATAAGCTTTATTTTATATTGCGTCTTTAAAGGTAGCTTCTCAAAGCGCTTTAAAAAGGAAAGAACCATGTGTCTCTGTCAAAAAATGTATAAATAAAACAGTTATTTGAAAAAAAACAAACAAGAAATACACAGGATAAAACAAAAGGAAAAAGGGACAATTACATGAAAGCTTGTCTATGGAAAAAAGTTATTAGATTTGATTTGAATGAGTTTGGGGAATATGACTCTCTGATGTTCTTTAGAAATTAATTTAAGAGTTTTGGGGTGTAGCAGGAGAAGGCTTTGTCTCCCATCGAGTGTAGATGAGTAGGGGACACACACACACACACACAGAAGGCCAGAATAAACTGATAAAAGTTCAGACAGATAATGGGGAGCCAAGCCATTAAGAGCCTTATAGGTTAGCAAGAGGACCTTAACCACTTGACCACTGGGCACTTAAACACCCTTAATAACCAGACCAATTTTCAGCTTTCGGTGCTCTCACATTTTGAATGACAATTACTCAGTCATACAACACTGTACCCAAATGAAATTTTTGTCCTTTTTTTCACACAAATAGAGCTTTCTTTTGGTGGTATTTAATCACCGTTGAGTTTTTTATTTTTTGCGCTATAAAAGAAAAAAGACTGAAAATTCGGTAAAAAAATGAATTTTTCTTCGTTTCTGTTATAAAATTTAGCAAATTTTGTCATTTTTCTTGATAAATTTTGGCCAAAATTTATACTGCTACATATCCTTGGTAAAAATAAGTACAAATTGGGATATATTATTTGGTCGTTGTGAAAGTTTTAGAGTCCACAAGCTATGGTGCCAATATCTGAAAATTGATCACACCTGAAGTACTGACGGCCTATCTCATTTCTTGAGTCCCTAACATGCCAGGAAAGTACAAATACCCCCCAAATGACCCCTTTTTGGAAAGAAGACATTCCAAGGTATTTGGAAAGAGGCATGGTGAGTTTTTTGAAGTTGTAATTTTTTCCCACAATTCTTTGCAAAATCAAGATTTTTTTTCTTATTTTTATTTTTTTTTCACAAAATTGTCATATTAGCAGGTTATTTCTCACACACAGCATATGCATACCACAAATTACACCCCAAAACACATTCTGCTATTACTCCCGAGTACGGCGATACCACATGTGTGAGACTTTTACACAGCGTGGCCACATACAGAGGCCCAACATGCAGGGAGCACCATCAGGCGTTCTGGAGCACCCAGGCCAATTCTGACATTTCTCTCCTACATGTAAAAATCATCATTTATTTGATAGAAAATTACATAGAACCCCAAAATATTATATATGTTTTTTTAGAAAAGACCCTAGAGAATACAATGGCGGTCGTTGCAACTTTTTATCTAGCACGGTACTTGCGCAGCAATTTTTCGAACGCGTTTTTTTGGGAGAAAAAAGTTTTGTGCTTTACAAAAAACAAAACTGTAAATTTAGCCCAATGTTTTTGCATAATGTGAAAGATGAAGTTACGCCGAGTAAATAGATACCTAACATGTCACCCTTCAAAATTGCACATGCTCGTGGAATGGCACCAAACTTCGCTACTTAAAAATCCCCATAGGCGGCGCTTTAAAACTTTTTACTGGTTACATGTTTTGAGTTACAGAGGAGGTCTAGGGCCAAAATTATTGTTCTCGCTCCAACGTTCGCAGCGATACCTCACATGTGTGGTTTGAACACCGTTTTCATATGTGGGCGGGACTTACGTATGCGTTCGCTTCTGCATGCGAGTGCACGGGGACAGGGGCGCTTTACATTTTTTTTATTGTTCATTTTACTTTATTTATTTTAGTTTGACACTTTTTTCCCCCAAAAATTTTTTTTGATCACTTTTATTCCTATTACAAGGAATGTAAACATCCCTTGTAATAGGAATATGGCATGACAGGTCCTCTTTACAGTGAGATATGGGGTCAATAAGACCCCACATCTCACCTCTAGGCTGGAAAGCCTGAAATAAAATAAAAAACGATCCTGGCTTTGATCGTAGCGAGCATTGCAGGGTATCGCAGGGTATCGCAGAATATCGCAGGATATGGCTGGGTATGGCATGGCAGGGTATGGCAGGGTATGGCAGGGTATGGCATGGCAGGGTATGGCAGAGTATCGCAGGGTATGGCAGAGTATCGCAGGGGATGGCAGAGTATCGCTGGGTATGGCAGGGTATCGCTGGGTATGGCAGGGTATCGCTGGGTAGTATTGCAGGGTATGGCAGGGTATCACAGGTAATGGCAGAGTATGGCAGGGTATGGCATGGCAGGGTATGGCAGAGTATCGCAGGGTATGGCAGAGTATCGCAGGGTATCGCAGGTAATGGCAGAGTATGGCAGGGTATGGCATGGCAGGGTATGGCAGAGTATCGCAGGGTATGGCAGAGTATCGCAGGGTATGGCAGAGTATCGCAGGGTATGGCAGAGTATCGCAGGTAATGGCAGAGTATCGCAGGTAATGGCAGAGTATCGCAGGGTATGGCAGAGTATCGCAGGGTATGGCAGAGTATCGCAGGTAATGGCAGAGTATGGCAGGGTATGGCAGAGTATCGCAGGTAATGGCAGAGTATCGCAGGGTATGGCAGAGTATCGCAGGGTATGGCAGAGTATCGCAGGGAATGGCAGAGTATCGCAGGGAATGGCAGAGTATCGCAGGGTATGGCAGAGTATCGCAGGGAATGGCAGAGTATCGCAGGGTATGGCAGAGTATCGCAGGGTATGGCAGAGTATCGCAGGGAATGGCAGAGTATCGCAGGGAATGGCAGAGTATCGCAGGGAATGGCAGGGTATCGCAGGGAATGGCAGAGTATCGCAGGGAATGGCAGAGTATCGCAGGGAATGGCAGAGTATCGCAGGGAATGGCAGAATATAGCAGGGTAAGGCACAGTATTGGAGGGTATGGCAGATTTGGTATCCATCCATCCATGCTCAGCCATCCCTCCATACCCTGCAATACCCAGCAATACACTGCAGGCTATTGCTGTGTATTGCAGGGTATGGAGGGATGGCTGAGCATGGATGGATGGATGGATGGATCGGTGGCATGCAGAGCAGGCTGTGGGCACTACAGATCCCGCCCACAGCACTGCTGCCACCGATCCCTCCCCCTCTCCTCTCACACTGTACCGATCGGTACAGAGAGAGGAGGGGATAGGAACCGGCGTCATCAAATGACGCCGGTTTGCTTACATGTGATCGCTCCGTCATTTGACGGAGCGATCACGTGGTAAACGGCCGCGATGAGCGGCCGTTTACCGTGATCCGTGATCCGCCGGGTCCTCTGGACCCGGCGATCACGGATGTTCTCGAGTGCGCGCCCCAGGGGGCGCGCAAGAGGGGAATTCCGGGAGGACGTCATATGACGCCCTCCCAGAGTTAAGCAACCAGCCTGTAGCCGTCATTCGGCTATGGGCCGGTTGTAAAGTGGTTAAAGCGGTTCTGCACACATTTCATTTAGTAAATCTCTTTGCCTTCCAAATCAGGCAAAGAGTACTAAATGAAATGTGTTTTTTTTTTTTTTTTTCACTTACCTTGATAATCGCTGACTTCCTGTCCTCTGTCTCTGCGGTGGTGGGCGGGGTCTGTGCGGGGATCCTCGTCACGCCGCACTGTCTCCTGGGATCTGGTGTCATTGATCCCAGAAGTCTGTGCGGACATCTTCCGAAATCTCGCGAGATTTCGGACACATCTTCCGAAATCTCGCGAGATTTCTGAAACATCTTCCGAAATCTCGCGAGATGTCGGCACATCTGGAGAACGTGAGCACATCGGAGAACGTGAGCTGCACTTTGCCGTTACTGCGCACGCGCGAGCTCGGCGCAGTAACGGCGGTGCATGCTGGGCCATCTAAAGTGCCTGTGGGGTTTCACATGCCCACAGGCAAGATGGCCCCCAGCAGAAAAGCATCATATAAATAATTGTATTGCAGGAAAACCGGCTGCGATCGACATGGAAGATGGAACACGTGAGTCCCCCAATTTACTTCATAATCCTTGGCATATTCCCCAAAAAAAAAAAAACAGTGCAGAACCGCTTTAAAGAGGTGTGCCCCTTAAAAAATGTTTTGTAAAAGTCAGCAGCTACAAATACTGCAGCTGCTGACTTTTAAGAATCGGACACTTACCTGTCCCAGGGTCCAGCGATGTGGGGGAACGAAGCCCCCTCTTGTTCCCCGCTCCGCTTGCGGCGCCAGCATCCTTACTGTGGGCACCCGGCTGTGGCTTCACAGCCGGGCACCCACTGCGCATGCGCGAGCGGCGCCGCATGCCGTGATACATCGCGCAGTCATCTGGGACCTGTCACGTGTCCCAGATGACTGACTGCCGAGGGGAAGTGACGTTTTTAGCCCGGGCTATGGAAGAGGCAGATTTCGTGGGACCACCTAGCAACAGGGAGAAATAGGTAAGTGACATTTTTTTTTTTTATCCAATTATTTTTTATTAGCAGATTTAATGCAGAAATAAATAAAGTTGTCATTTTGGGGGAAACACCACTTTAACCACTTGCCTACTTACAAAAGCCGGTTATAGGTTCTCTTCTCTCCTTATGCTGTCAGAGAAAGGAGTGCCAGTGACTGGCTATTGTTTACATCCATGATCAGCTATGATTGGACACAGCTGTTTATGTGGTAAAGACCCGCTGAATGGCTCTTTACCTCAATCTGTGATCAGCAGTATCCTCCAGACAACACAATCACAGATTACCCTGCCGCAGGCGCGATCAAAGCATGGCGGCATCCCAGAACTAGATGGCCACGCTGTAGCCATCATTCGGCTATAGCACAGTCGGCAAGTGGGTAAAGTCAATGCGAAATTTGACATGTAGCCAGTGCAAGGACTCCAGGATAGGGGTAATATGATCACTTGTACCCGACCTAGTGAGGATTTTGGTTGCAAAATTTTTAGGGCTGTGGAAATTAAAGATTAATTCCTCGATTAATTTTTTTGATCGATCAAAATTCTTTTGATCGGTCCTCCCCTCTCCGCCGGCTTCCGGGTCTTCAGGGAGTTCTGTCGGAGATCCGGTGACGTCACTGGACTCCTCCCCCTTTCCCCAGGTGCCTCCGTCTGCTAACGAAGGGAAGGGGGGAAGAGTCCGGTGACGTTGAAGCTCTGATTGAACGTAACGCATACGGGGGAGGAGCTACGCATGACGTCACCCGCTGCTGCCCTATGGAACTAACACGATTGTCGGCTTAACATGCTGTGTTTTTATCATCTTTATGTGAGTAGTTTGTGTTTGAACACAAAAATGTAATCTTATACTTAAGCGGTGAGCACTTAGATCTTTTCTTTCTACCCATGACCGGGCGTCCTTGCTGAGATCTAAGGAGACGTGAGAGAAGTTTATGGTCTGTGTTAACCCTTCTGATACCCGCTTGCACGACCATAAGGTGAGAGTGATTAGTTAGACTGGAGGTGGAGGGATTGTCACGCTAGTGTGGAAAATAAATTACTCACGTCAGTGCTACAGTTTGAATTTAAAATGTATTTGTGTGAACTGTGAAGTTAAGTTATGGATTGTATATTGTATATTGATTGTATATAGTGTATACCACATTCACCACTGACTAATGCAGAGTTGCAATGCAAGAAGATCAGCTAAAAGCAGAGGGATCTGTATGTGCGTTATAAATTAAAAATGTAAAAAAGTTAAGAAATTAGTCGATTAATCGATTAAAAAAAAATCGATTAATCGAACACGAAAAGTTCTCTCCCTAGCAGAGTACATAGAGGAACAATTAATTTACCCCCTTTCTGATACAGCTTCTTTAATTGAATAAACAGTGCCATGGTAAAGCACACGGACACCTAAAAACCCATTTAAAAACACGCATTGGAAGTCTCTTCTCCTTCATGATCAGTGTGTAAATGCTTCTGATTTAGATAAGAAGAGGTGATCTTGGGGGGCACTGTCACTGCAGAGGAGTCCGACGTAAAAAATGAGACTAGGAGCTGCCCATAGTAATTTGGTAGGGGCAGAACAGTTGGTATTTTTGCAGGAAAGGTAGCAGAAACCACTTGACCTCCAAAAGATTCACCCCCCTTTGTGACCAGGCCATTTTTTGCGACACGGCACTGCGTTACTTTAACCACTTAAGCCCCGGACCAATTTGCAGCCAAAGGACCAGGCCACTTTTTGCGTTTCGACACTGCGTCGCTTTTACTTACAATTGCGCGGTCGTGCGACGTGGCTCCCAAACAGAATTGGCGTCCTTTTTTTCCCCACAAATAGAGCTTTCTTTTGGTGGTATTTGATCACCTCTGTGGTTTTTATTTTTTGCGCTATAAACAAAAATAGAGCGACAATTTTGAAAAAAATGCAATATTTTTTACTTTTTGCTATAATAAATATCCCCAAAAATATATATATATAAAAAAAGTTTTTTTCCCTCAGTTTAGGCCGATACGTATTCTTCTACATATTTTTGGTAAAAAAAAATCGCAATTAGCGATTATTGATTGATTTGCGCAAAAGTTATAGCGCTTACAATATAGGGGATAGTTTTATAGCATTTTCATTAATATATTTTTTTTACTAGTAATGGCGGCGATCAGCGATTTTTATTGTGACTGCGACATTATGGCAAACACATCGGACATTTTTGACACATTTTTGGGACCATTGTCATTTATACAGCAATCAGTGCTATTTAAATAAACTGATTCCTGTGTAAATGACACTGGCAGTGAAGGAGTTAACCACTAGGGGCGGGGAGGGGTTAAGTATGTCCTGTGTGTGTTTTTTTACTGTAGGGGGTATGGCTTGGCATGTGATGTCACTGATCGTCTTTCCCTATGACAGGGAACAGACGATCAGTGACAGCCTCACTAGGAAGCACGGGGAGAGGTATGTTTACACATACCTCTCCCCGTTCTTCAGCTCTGTGACCCGATCGTGGGACACCAGCGGCGATCGGGTCCGCTGGTCCCGCGGCCACGGTCACGGAGCTCAGGACCGGGTCGCGAGCCCACCGCGACCCATGGCTGGGCTCTTAAAGGACAACGTACCTGTATGTTGATGTGCCCAGCCGTGCCATTCTGCCAACGTATATGTGCAGGAGGCGGTCCTTAAGCGGTTAACTGGCAATTGCGCAGTCGTGCGACGCTGTACCCAAATAAAATGTAAGTCCTTTTTTCCCCCCAAAAAATAGAGCTTTCTTTGGGTGGTATTTGATCACCTCTGCGTTATTTAAACGACTGACCATTTTGGAGAAAAAAAATCTATATTTTTTACTTTCTGCTATAAAACATAAAAAAAATCTAATTTCTTCATCAATTTAGGCCAATCTGTATTCTGCTACATATTTTTGGTAAAAAAAAATCCCAATTAGGGCATATTGGTTGGTTTGCCCAAAAGGTATCTACTTGTATGTTTCATGTTCTCTAATAAAAATTTTATGGAATAAAAAAAAAAAAAAAAAAGGTATCGCAAACTAAGGGATTGTTTTTATGGCATTTTTTTTACTAGTAATGGTGCCGATTAGCGACTTATAGCATGACTGCGATATTGCGGCAGTTTTTGGGGGACCAGTGACATTATTACAGTGATCAGTGCTAAAAATATGCACTGTCACTGTACTAATGACACTGACAGGGAAAGGGTTAACATCAGGGGCAATCAAAGGGTTAAATGTGTGCATAGCTGGTGTTTTAGTGTAGTGGGGAGGTGTTTTTACTAGTGGAAGACATGGATTGGTGTTCTTGCTTTACAGGAACACAGGATCTATTCCTTCTGTACTGACAGAAGGGCAATCCGCCTTGTTTTTTTTTTAAAAGGTGTTTTCTTTTTCATTTTCCAACAATACAATTAACAACCAACAGACAACCAAACAGCAGTAGGTATATCTTATACTCTATGGGATCACACTCCTAAATCCATTATTACATGTCTTTAGTTCTGCCAATACCCACACAGCATGTGCTGTAAGAGCTGGCACCATAAACTATTTGTGGGAGTAACCGATATATTTGGGTACAGTTTTAATTTGCCTTGTTTACATAGGAAGACTGCCGTTCTGCCTGTGTACTGAACGATTAGTGGGTGCCGTTGGACATCGGGTCCGCGGGATCTGCTGATCAGCTCCCACTGTGATTTTACTGCTCGCGTCCCAGACCGGGAAGTACAGGATCACGTACTAGGTACGTAAACCTGTGCAGGAGAGCAACCTTGCTATGTACAGTATACGGACTGCAAGCGGTTAAGGGGAGGAGGTATGTGAATAGGGTGGCCACATTTCCAAGCTGCAATTCAGGGACACCCCAACCCCACCCCCCTTCACAAAAAAAGATGTACATCATGGGGTCCCCTTAGTCTGCCTGCAAAGTGGCGAATCTGTAGCATGCATAGAACATGCTGCAGCAAAAATTACATTTCTAAAGAAAAAAAAGCGAGTCAAATCACATTTAAATTGACTCGCAGTTGCAATTGCTGACACCCGGCTATTAAAAAAAATGAAAACAAAAAAACGGCGTGGGGTCCCCCCCAAGATCCATACCAGACCCTTATCTGAGCAAGAACGCAAAGGGTCTGGTATAGACTGGGGGGAGGCCCACGCCGTTTAAAAAAAAATAGAAAAATCCCTTATTATTCAGCTGTCAGTGGGGAAGCCCATTGACGGCTTCCCAGCACGGCTCCTTAACAACTGGATATTACTGCGCCCTGATTGGGCAAAGCTTTGCCCAATCAAGGTGCAGAATGCACTGTGCAGGGTGGTAGTGTCAGTTTCATTCTGGGACACTGTATTGTCCCGGAATGAAGGTGCCTGGGACCCGGGACAGACCTGCAAAATGTGGGACTGTCCCGGCAATCCGGGACATGTGGTCAGGGTGACCACATGTCCCGGATTGCCGGGACAGTCCCACATTTTGCACAAAATATGTGAACCATTTTTTTTTTTTGGCGAGTCGCATAATGATCAGTGAACCAACTCAATGAAGTCAGACAGATGTTTCCCAACCCATTATTTTTATTCTATCCAAAGGGTGACAACAATGCTGTAAAATTTCACTGCAGTGGTGTCACTCTGCTAAAGAAAGTAGAAATAGGTAATAAAACGTTATGTGGTGGGGGACTCAGAAATACATATACTACTGGCAGACTGCATTATATATGTAATTTTTATTTGCCCATAGTTCCTGCAAAGAGTAGAATAGAGGGAGTCCTTTTGCAGAACTTCCTGATCCTAAACTGTTCAGATATCACATGCTGAGGCAGAGAAATGACAGACTGCTAGAGTTCTCTCTCCCCTCATTGACTCACACAGCAGCAGGAGCCATTGGTACTTGCTGCTCTCAATCACTGCCAGTGAGCCAATGAGGAGAGAGCGGAAGCAGGGCCGAGCCACACTCGTGTGTAAATGGACGCACAGAGCGTGGCTCAGGAGCGAGCCTTCTCGAGTGCCCCCATAGCAAGAGACATGCTATTGGGGGCACTCAGCAGGTGGGAGGAGCCAGGGCCACCAGCAGGCAAGTATAACATGTTTGTTATTGAAAACAAAAAAAAAAAAAACATTGCACAGAGCAGGTAAGTATAAACATGTTTGTTTAAAAAAATAAAATAAAAATCCTTTAGAATCACTTTAAGGAGCCAGTTTGGATGCAAACAGCACTTAGCCTTGTACATATTTAGATAAGCCGATCAATATAAAATAAACTATTATATTCATTTTTTTCCTCCATAGAAAAAATACTGTGATATAATGATTGAAATAACACAGAGGGAATCATTTGGAAGCCATGTTAATGGATGTTTCGAACACCAGTAACAAAAGTTTAGATGGATTCTACAATGATCTTCGCAGAAAATATCCCAACACATTCACCATCGCAACTGAGCTGGGCAAAGGAGATGGATCAGTTCATAAACTGCCACGTTTGGATAGAACACCTTCTCCGGCACCACAGGGGATTCTACCCAGTCCCTTTAACAGTCGTTCTCAAAGATGGACTTCTGACAGTTTCCTGTCCAAGGTGAAGTTACAAAAATTTCAAAATGAGCAGAAACAGGAAGTGGAACCTTTCCCTAGGAATGTAGGTGCTGTCATTGTCCGAGATAAAACAAAACTTGTGCCCATATGGAATAAAAGGGAATACTTAGCTGCTCAGAACCAGGCTTCATTTCATCTGCCAAATCTACACACTCAAGTTCAGCAGAACAAAGCTGAGCTACAAAACAGGCTGAACGTCTCTAGAAAAGTCAACAATGAGGCGAAGAATAATCAAAGTCCTACAGTAACACTAAGCAAAAAACAAAAACCAGCAGAGATCAGGTCTTCTAATGAAAGTATATCTACTGAAAATAGTTCAGTAGCACCTGCAAATGTTTCAAAGCCTAAGCCTGATCCTTTGGGAACCATCATGAAAGAACTTTTGCCCAGCAAGCCTGGAAAGTTAATGACAGACCAGCCCAGGGACAATGACTTCTTATACAGGAATGGTAAATGTTTATCCTAAAATGTCACTTCAATGTAGTGATTTTGCCTAGAGAAGTGAAATAAATGATCTATTTCCCAAATCTGTAAATAACCCCTAGAGATGCTTACAATCTAATATATCTAAACATGTACATACAGTGCTTTGAAAAAGTATTCATACCTCTTGAAATTTTTTCACATTTTGTCATGTTACAACCAAAATTGTAAATGTATTTTATGTGATAGACAGGGGTCTCCAAACTGCGGCCTGAGGGCCAGATGTGGCCTTTTGGTAACCTTTATCTGGCCCTTTAGGCACTATTCCTCCAACTGACACCAACAAGAGGGACACCAACAAGAGGGAACCATTTCTTCCACTGATACCAATGATGGGATACTATTTATCCTACTAATGGGGGCACTACTCTTCCTCCTACTGACCCCCAACCCTGAGGCCATATTTATTCTCACTGATGCTGGGCCTAGAACATTTTCTTCCCCCGCTAGCCACAACCCGGCCCTCCTAAAGTCTGAAGGACAATAAACAGGCCCTTTATTTGAAAAGTTTGGAGACACCTGTGCTAGACTAATACAAAGGCACATAATTGTGAAGTCAGGGCCGGTGCTACCACTAGGCTAACTAGGCAACCGCCTAGGGTGCACTGCTGCCTAGGGGTGCCCAGCCACTGGTTTCCCTCTGCGTCTGCATGCTCTGCAGGCTGCAGCATGTAACAAACTCAGTCTCAGGCAGCTGCTCTGTCCGACCGGTAGTGTAATTAGAGGCGCAGTGCAGCACTGGAGCCAGCACTAGGCGAATCAGAGCCGATGCTTCCTGTATAGTGCCACCTCCTGTCCCATGGGCAGGGCAAAGGGGGTGGAGTGAGCAGTGGAGCCAATGGGGGCAGCAAAATGAGGTTTCGCCTAGGGTGTCAAAAATCCTTGCACCAGCCCTGTGTGAAGTTGAAGGAAAATAATAAATGTTTTTCAAATTTTTCTATACATATACATTTAAAAAGATTGGCGTGCATTTGTATTCAGCCCCCCTGAGTCAATACTTTGTAGAACTACCTTTCACTGCAAGTCTTTTTGGGGATGTCTCTGTCAGCTTTGCACATCTAGAGAGTGACATTTTTGCCCATTCTTCTTTGCAAAATAGCTCAAGCTCTGTCAGATTGGATGGAGAGCATCTGTGAACAGCAATTTTCAAGTCTTGTCACAGATTCTCAATTGGATTTAGGTCTGGACTTTGACTGGGCCATTCTAACACATGAATATGCTTTGATCTAAACCATTCGATTGTAACTCTGGCTGTATGTTTAGGGTCATTCCCTGTTAGAAGGTGAACCTTCGCCCCAGTCTCAAGTCTTTTGCAAACTCTAACTGGTTTTCTTCTAAGATTGCCCTGTATTTGGCTCAGTCCATCTTCCCATCAACTATGACTAACTTCCCTGTCCCTGCTGAAGAAAAGCATCCCCACAGCATGATGCTGCCACCACCATGTTTCACGGTAGGGATGGTGTGTTCAGGGTGATGTGCAGTGTTTATTTTCCGCTACACATAGCGTTTTGCTTTTAGGCCAAAAAGTACAATTTTGGTCTCATCAGACCAGAGCACCTTCTTCCACATGTTTGCTGTGTCCTCCACATGTCTTCTCGCAAACGGGACTTCTTATAGCTTTCTTTCAACAATGGCTTTCTTCTTGCCACTCTTCCATAAAGGCCAGATTTGTTGAGTGCAAGACTAAGACCGCTTTCACACCAAGGGGGTTTTGCAGGCGCTATAGCGTTAGAAATAGCGCCTGCAAACCGCCCTAAAACAGCTGCACCATTGTCTGTAGTGTGAAAGCCTTTCACACTGCAGCGGTTCGCTGGCAGGACATCAGGAAAAGTCCTGCCAGCAGCTTCTTTGGAGCGCTGAAGGAGTGGTGTGTTTACTGCTCCTCCACAGCTGCTCCCCATTGAAATCAATGGGGCAGTTCTGTAATACCGCCGGCAAAACACCGCTATTGCGGCATATTGCCGGGGGTTTTAACCCTTTCTCGGCCGCTAGCGGGGGGTAAAAGCGCCCGCTAGCGGCCGAAATGCGCCGCAAATCCAACAGTAAAACGCAGCTAAAAATAGCGGCGTTTTACCGCCGAGGCTATAGGCAGTGTAGTGGGAAAGGGGTCTAATAGTTGTCCTGTGGACAGATTCTCCCACCTGAGCTGTGGATCTCTGCAGCTCCTCCAGAGTTACTGTGGGCCTCTTGGTGCTTCTCTGATTAATGCTCTCCTTAGGTGGACAGCCATGTCTTGGTAGGTTTGCAGTTGTGCCATACTCTTTCCATTTTCGGATGATGGATTGAACGGTGCTCTGAGAGATGTTCAAAGCTTGGGATATTTTTTATAATCCAACCCTGCTTTAAACTTTTCCACAACTTTATCCCTAACCTGTCTGGTGTGTTCCTTCACCTTCACAGTGCTGTTTGTTTTACTAGATTCTCTAACAAATCTCTGCGGGCTTCACAGAACAGCTGTATTTATACTGAGATTAAATTACACACAGGTGGACTCTATTTACTAATTAGGTGACTTCTGAAGGCAATTGGTTCCACTGGATTTTAGTTAGGGGTATCAGAGTAAAGGGGGGTACAAATGCACGTCACGCTTTTCAGATATTTATTAGTAAAAAATTTTGAAAACCATTTATCATTTTCCTTCCACTTCACAATCATATGCCACTTTGTGTTGGTCTATCACATAAAATCCCAATAAAATACATTTACGTTTTTGGTTGTAACATGACAAAATGTGGAAAATTTCAAGGGGTGTGAATACTTTTTCAAGGCACTGTATATACTGTAGAACAAGGGTCCCCAAACTTTTTAAACAAATGGCCAATTCACTGTCCTTAAGAAATTATGGGAGCCAGACTGTGGCCAGTGGGAGTATAAAATGCCTTGGCTTCAAGGGGAAGAAACAATGCTGCAGGCTCAATGGTCAGTGAGTGTTGAATATGTCCCAGAGTTGTTGGTCAGTGAGATTAACAACTATCAAGTGCCTGTGGTCAGTGGAAGGAATAATAATGCCCCATTGTTGGTGTCACTGGAAGGAATAGTGTCTCGTCATTAGTGTCAGTTGGAGGAGTAATGCTCCATCATTGGTGTCAGTGGGAGGAATTGTGCCCCATCCTTGGTGTAACTGGGAGAAATGATGACCCATTACTGGCAACAGTGGGACGAATTGTGATCCATTGTTGGTGGCAGAGGAGGGAATAGTGCCCCATCAATGGTTTCAGTGATATGAATTGTGTCCCATTGTTGGTGTGACTGGGAGGTATTGGCTCCCATCATTGGTGTCAATGGGAGGGACAGTGCCCACAGGGCCACTTAAATGCATGCAAAAGACTACATCTGGCTTTTGAGGACCACTGCTCTAGAACATGTTTTTGAAGGAACCAATTAATGTTTTTGGATTGTGGGAGATATCAGGAACACTCAGAAAATAAAACAAGCAAAAGTGTAAAATATATAAATACAAACTGCCAGTGAGTCATATTTAACTACTTCCAGCCCAAGGACGTCATATGACTTCTTTGACTTTCAGTGGGGATATCTGAATGATGCCTGCAGCTGCAGGCATCATTCAGATGGCTTCTTTTTCAGCCGGCAATTCTGTGTACCGTAAGAATGATCATAGCAGCAGTTCAGCCGACTGATCGTTCTTATAGACCCCACATCTCTCCATAAAGAGGAACGATCACACACCATTCCTATTACAAGGGATGTTTACATTCCTTGTAATAAGAATAAAAGTGATCAAAAAATGTTTATTTTAAAGAGAAAGTGTTAAAAAAAAAAAAGAAAGAAAAATAAACAATAAATAAATTGAAAGCGCCCCGTGTGCTCGCACACAGAAGCGAACGTATACGTAAGTCTCCCCACATATGTAAACGCCGTTCAAAGCACACATATGAGGTATCGCCACGTGCATTAGAGTGAGTGCAACAATTCTAGCACTAGACCTCCTCTGTAACTCTAAACTGGTAACCTGTACAACATTTTAAAGAGTCAGATTTTTTTTTTTTGCGCCATTCCACAAGTGGGCGCAATTTTAAAGCATGACATGTTGGGTATCTATTCACTTGGCGTAACATCATCTTTCACATTATATAAACAAATTGGAATAACTTTACTGTTTTTTGTTATTTTTTTATTCATGAAACAGTTTTTTCCCCCGAGCAAAAAAATGATGATTTTTACATATAGGAGAGAAGTGTCAGAATAGGCCCGTTATGGAAGTGGTTAAAGAAAACTCAAACTATCATTTTGGCTTTCATGCTGACCTTTGTATTGAAGCAAGTATATCAGCAGTGACAGCCTCCATGCTTCTATTCGAAAAGGTTTTTCTTTTTTATTTATTATCATATTAGTGTTTGGCTTTCTGCTCTGGTTTTTAAAATGTTTGCATATGAACAGCATTCCATGTGTCTATAATCCTCCATATAGCAACAAACAACATTATCATTATAATAAAACAGACCTATCACTTTCAAACTTTTTATTATCCTCCTGTTTCCAGGTGCTGCTTCAGACAATGACTCTGGCGTTTCCATGTGTACACCCATAAAAGTATTCCGGTACAGTATATTGTACATATTATATAATAGTATACATAAAAGAGAGTGATCTCGCTCTCTTTCTCAGTTATTTTACTGTATAAAATAACATATTCTACTACCTAATTTAAAGTGGTTGTAAACCTCAGACATGAAGTGTAATTTCTGTCTGCTGCCTCCTTCCTCACTTCTGACAAGTTTTCCTGACACCAAGAAAAAATGGTGACAGGGGAGGGAGCTTCAGCTGATTGACAGCCTTAGCTTGGTTCCTCTGTGCTGTGTGAAGGGGGTGTGTCCCTTCCCTCCAATCAGCTCTCAGAGCTCTCCTCACTGATGTAACTTCAGCTCTCCGCCCCCTGCTTTTCAGAGCGGAGAGATCCTGGTTAAATTGTGCGCTTTGAATGGCTGTAGGGGAAAGACAACTGTAAATAGACAGGTACAACTTACTGTATGTCGGAAGATTTGTTCATCTTTGTGTTTACAACCACTTTAAATGCATCTTTAAACACATTCATTACATTAATGGTAGTCCGTCAAGCAGTTACCACTAAACAGACATTAAGACAGGACACAGGCCTGGCAGGGAAAATGTGGCTGTGATTTAGTGAACGATAGCTCACTCAGGAGCAGGTGAGTTTCAGACTGGATAGGGGGGCTAGGGGTATGTAAACCCTAACAAATAATTTTTCTTATTTACTCTCTTTAGGTCTGTTGAATATACAACTGAAAGTGTTTTGTTTTTGTTGATCTGCTGATCCTGCCAAAAAACCTGTGAATTAATAACTTCCTGTACACTTTGCCTGTGTGACTGTTATCAATCTGCATTGTTCTCAGCTATCTCTGTGGACTACCAAACCCTTGCTTGGACCAGATTTTTATGCTTGTTCGTACATTCAGCGAACTAAGGAACTAAATGAGTATTCATCATTAGGCAATGCTATTACTACAGCTAAATGTAATAAAAAAAAAAAAACGAGTGGGAACAAAAACAAAAGGAAATGGCATGGCCCTCCCATCCTAAAATTCATACCAGATCCTTCAGGTCTGATATGGATTTTAGAGGGACCCTTACGCTAAAAACAAGGAAAGAAAAGCTTGGGGTTCCTCCAAAAATTCATACAAGATCCATTTCCATACATGCAGCCTGGCTTGCCAGAAGGAGGTTGAGCGTGCGCCCAAGGCCCCCCCGCCCCGGGATAACCAGGCCACGTGCCCTTAACATGGGGAGGGTACCTTGCCAGTTTACTTTTTACATTTTACTTGCCACTTTTGTATTTTTTTATGTGAGTGAGTAGGGGGACTTTTTTGAACCCCTTACTCATTCACATGGGGTCTAGTTTTAAAGGGGGTTCTGGATTCTAGTAAGCCACCCATCTTTAGACCCCTGCAACCAATGGCCAGAGTTGTGCAGAAGAGTTCCTTGTCCTCATCAACTTAGGGACAAGTTACTCTGCCAAAGAGGTCTCACTAAGCAAGGTACACTCCCTATGTTAAGGGCATGTGGCCTGGTATGGTTCAAGAGGGAGGGTAGCACACACTGCCCCCCCCCCCCCAACCCTATTGTCGGTGTCATTGATTATGTAACACTGTGCATTGTTACTGTGATGCAGATCTTTATTTTGTTCACAAGATGGCAGCATTCAGTATTGGGACTTATGTTCATCATAAGTCCCAATACAGGAGTGCTGAGGCGGCTGGGACTTGTATACTGGAAGCAGAACTTTCCCTACAGTTTGGCTGAGAGCAAACTACACAGCCCAAGATGCAATTGCCAGGGGGTGGGAGCAGATAAAAAGAAACGCCTGGGAACAGGAAGGGAGAGAGACTTGGCTACTGGAAGGTCGTGTGAAGAAGAGCTTTGTGGAGCCACGTGGGCCTGGACCAGACATGAAAGCCACGAGTGTCACCGGAAAGCCTCCTTCCCTTTCCTGGCCTTCCAGAATGCATGCTCAGACGAGGGTCTGGGACCAAATTATGTTAATTTTTGTTGTTCCTCGACATCCATACCAGGCCCTTATCAAGGATAAGGATCTGGTAAGTATTTTTAGCCTATGCTTTCTTTTCTTTTTTTGAAAATGGGTTCTCCCATTCACATCTATACCAGACCCAGATCTAGGATAGGAGTCTGGAATAGATAATGGAAATCCGCAAGCATTGTTTACATACAATAGGAAGCAGCTGGGAGCTGTCATTTACCAGCAATTTAAACTGCATTTTTTTGAAATTCAGTCTTGATGTAGTTAGTTGTATACATCTTCCACTTCACAGGCAGGTTTGGGGGATTCCCCAAGCATGTTGTTTATAGGCATTTTACATTTTTAGTGTTTAATTTTAGACATTGTTAATACTGCTGCTCTTCTCAAAACGTAAAAAGTGCCCAGCTGCCTAGGCCATTTGTTTGTCAATCCCTTAGCCTAGAATTGGCCATTATGGATTTCTAAGATTCGGCTTCCATTAGAATTCAGTAAGGTTGGAATTCTGCATCCAAACTTCAGTAAAATTCACCAAACCTGCTCTGAACCCAGGTACGTTTGGTTCATCATTATAGAAAAACCTACCTTGTGTTGTGGCGACAAGGAGAGGAGGTGCTATGTAGTCCTGTCCCCCACAACACTGCTCCTCCTCAGATACAGCAGTGAGTGAGCTTTGTCACACTAGGACAAGAAGTATGTTACTGGCAGGATCGCCAGGTGAAAATAAGGGAAATAAGGCTGAAAAAAATGTATGCAGCCACCTCTCCTAAGGCTTGGTGAGCTGCAATATTTTACATCTTTGTTCTTGTGTTTAGATACACTTTAGGTGTGCAGGCAGTGAAGAAATCGTGCTATTGTAAGATGAGACTAATATCTTTATTCTGATGTTTCTAAGGCCAAAAATCAGGAGTCCTCATGATGCTCCCGCTCAAAGTGACATAATAAAAAAATTCTCTGCCAAGCCCAAGGCACACTCTGGACCAATGAAGGCAGATCATACAGTATCACCAGAGAATGTGTAAGTACTTTTTCTTTATACAGCTTGGTGGGGAGGGACTATCTAAAACAAAAAAAAAAAAAAAGTTTCAGCTTTAGGCCCCTTACACACGGACGTTGCTCCATCTGTTCAGTCACTTTTTTTTGTTAGAAAATCTGATGAAAAACGGATCCGGACTTCAGTTTTTACATTCGTTTGTGTACATCCTTTTTTTTACAATTTAATTTTTTTAATTTAATTTTTGGAAGAATTAGAATTGAATTTCAAAATTGATCGACCGATCTGAATTCTATTTGAAGAATAGCTGGTTACTAAGGAGTGGGCCAACAAGCTGGCCGCCACATCCTTAACAACCAATGACTCATCAGCTGTCAGCAGGGTTCCCCGCTGACAGCTGAATGTAAGTCAAACAGTTGAAGCCAGCCAGCAATTAAAGATTCTAAAAAAACAACGTTTTTAAAAAAAATGGCATGGGGTCCCCCCCCCACAGTCCATACCAGACCCTTATCTGAGCATGCAGCCTGGCAGGCCAGAAAAGGGGGGGACGAGTGCGTGCCCCCCCCTCCTGAACCATACCAGGCCGCATGCCCTCAACATGGGGGGGTGCTTTGGGGTAGGGGGATCCCCCCTTCCAAAGCACCTTGTCCCAATGTTGATGAAGACAAGGGCCTCTTTCCCTCAACTCTGGCCCACTGGTTGTGGGGTGTGGCGGGTGACTTTTTGGAATCTGAAAGCCCCCTTTAACAAGGGTGGGCGGGATCTGAGGGCCCCCATTGTTAACTGCTTTCGGTCTGCCCCATAGCAGTTTTACTTCTACAGGGCGGCAGCTGTGTGCCGGATCACGTATATATACAGTGCATCTGGAAAGTATTCACAGTGCTTCACTTTTTCCACATTTTGTTATGTTACAGCCTTATTCCAAAATGGACTCAATTTATTATTTTCCTCAAAATTCGAAAAACAATACCCCATAATGACAACATGAAAGAAGTTTGTTTGAAATCTTAGCAAAATCACACGTACATACTGTAAGTATTTCTCAGCCTTTCCCATGACCCTTGAGATGTTTCTACAACTTGATTGGAGTCCACCTGTGGTAAATTCAGTTGATTGGACATGATTTGGAAACACACACACCTGTCTATATATGGTCCCACAGTTAACAGTTTGTGCTCTGACATGTACTATACCCTAAAGTCCAAGATATTGTCTGTAGACCTCCCAGACTGAATGGTATCACAGTACAGATCTGGGAAAGGGTACAGAATTTTTTTTGCAGCATTGAAGGTCCCAATGAGCACAGTGACCTCCATCATCCGTAAATAGACGAAGTCCTAGACCAGGACTCTTCCTAGAGCAGGCCCCCCAGCCAAACTGAGCGTTGAACCTGAATGACAAGCATCATGTCTGGAGGAAACAGGGCACCCCTCATCACCTGGCCAATACCATCCCTACAGCAAAGCATGGTGGGGGCATCATCATGCTGTGGGGATGTTTTTCAGCAGCAGGAACTAGGAGACTAGTCAGGCTCGCTGTGTCCAATCAGACACGGAGCCCCAGCCCGGCCCTGCCCCCTCTCTCTCCTGATTAGCTAGCTGACTTTGAGTGACAGCAGTGGGAGCCAATGGCACCACTGCTGTGTCTCAGCCAATCAGGAGGAAGAGTCTCGGATGGCCAAGACACTTGTGGACATCGCTAGAGTGGAGGCTCTGGTAAGTATTAGGGGGGCTGAGGGGTGCTGCTGCACATAAAAGGCATTACGATAAAAAAAAAACTCTGACGTTACAACCACTTTAACCACTTCAGCCCTGGAAGATTTGGCTGCTGAATGACCGGGCCATTTTTTTTTGCGATTCGGCACTGCATCGACAATTGCGAGGTCGTGCGTTGCTGCATCCAAACAAAATTGACATCTTTTTTTTCCCACAAATAGAGCTTTCTTTTGGTGGTATTTGATCGCTTTTATTTTTTGGGCTAATAAACCAAAAAAGAGTGACAATTTTGAAAAAAAACACAATATTTTGTACTTTTTGCTATAATAAATATCCTAATTTTTTTCCTCAGTTTAGGCAGATATGTATTCTTCTACATATTATTGATTGGTTTGCGCAAAAGTTATAGCGTCTACAAAATAGGGGATAGATTTTATAGCATTTTTATTATTTTATTTTTTTTTTACACTTTTTACTAGTATTGGCAGCGATTTTTATCGGGACATTATGGCGAACACATCGGACACTTTGGACACATTTTTGGGACCACTGGCCTTTATACAGCGATCAGTGCTTTAAAAATGCATTGATTACTGTAAAATGTCACTGGCAGGGAAGGGGTTAACACTAGGGGCGATCAAGGGGTTAACTGTGTTTCCTGGCTGTGTTTCTAACTTTAGGGGGAGGGGACTGACCTAGAGAAAAAGACAGATCTTGGTTCCTAGCTATTAGGAACACACGATCTGTCTCTCCTCACAGAACAGAACAGGGATATGTGTGTTTACACACACACTTCCATGTTCTGCCTCTCGTGTCCGGCACGAGCATCGGCAGTGCAGCGGGCGTGTGCCTGCTATCCCGATCCCACGAGCCCACATATAGCTATGATGGCTCGCGGGATCGTACCGACCTGCCACCGTAAAATGACGGCGGCTGGTCGGCAAGCGGTTAATGATTTGGAGAGGATCTGCAAATAGGAGTGGGACAAAATCCCTCCTGAGATGTGTGCAAACCTGGTGGCCAACTACAAGAAACGTCTGACCTCTGATTACGACCAAGGGTTTTGCCACCAAGTACTAAGTCATGTTTTGCGAAGGGGTCAAATACTTATTTCACTCATTAAAATGCAAATCAATTTATAACTTTTGTGAAATGCGTTTTTCTGGATATTTTTGTTGTTATTTTGTCTCTCACTGTTAAAATAAGCCTACCATTAAAAATATAGACTGATCATTTCATTGTCAGTGGGCAAACGTACAAAATCAGCAGGGGATCAAATACTGTTTTTCCCTCACTATATGCATACTTACACTAGTTAAAGCTGGACCAACGCAACTGTGTTAAAAAAGCATACCTACATTTTTGCCTTAAAGCAGAGTTCCACCCACAATTGGAACTTCTACTTTTAAGCGCTCCTTACCCCCTGACATGCCACGTTTGGGTGGGGGGGAGTGGGTACCTAGTTTTGACAGGTACCCAGCTCCCACTGCCTGTTTTCGCAGCCTTGCCGTCCAGGCAACCACTTCTCTCCCCCTCCCTCTCTGAAATCTTCTGGGATATGTTACAGGTCCCAGAAGATTGCCTGGCCACTGAGAGAGCGCAGCGCGACTTGCAAATGCGCAGTGTGCACCCGGCTGTGAAGCCGCAAACTGTCACAGCCGGGAGCCCACACTTGAAATGCCGCCGCATTGCTGGACCATGGGACAGGTGAGTGGCTGTTTATTAAAAGTCAGCAGATACACTTTTTGTAGCTGCTGACTTTTAATAAACATAAACACGAGTGGAACACCGCTTTAAATTACAGTTTAATATATAGAATATCACTACAGCCACACCTTTGAGAAATACTGCTCTAAACTTTTGTTAGCATTTTGCTATTAACAGTGACATCTACAGGGTAAGAAGAAAAATACAATCAAAACCATCATTAGGAATACAGTCTCAACTGTTCAGTGTTATAAAAAAACATCTGTCTGTCTAGGTAGTTATTATAGTTTAGTATTTAAGAAGAGGTTGTTTGACATTTTCTTTGTTGTGAAAGGGACGTTTTTTCAAATCCGAGTTTGCTTGACAGAACACAAATTGTGAATGTGGGGGAAAGTAGTGAAAAGATTTTCCTGAAGAAGAGCGCCATCAACTACGACGATAAGATACAACAGAGGCCCCCCACAGCAAGGGTGCACTTTGAAGATGAATCAGAACACGAGGCAGAGTTTCGCTACCAAGAAAGACGTCTGTTACAGAGAACCCATACAACTAAAATAAGTTCGGATATTTTGCCAAAACCTCAGGTAAAGTCTCTGGAAAGGATCAAGACACTTGAATCAGCCGAGACGTCTGCCTCACCATCAACTGCTGAAAGGTCACCAACAGCTGGGCAAAAGACTGCAAACCTACCATACAGGCGTCAACCTTTCCCACCAAACGTAGCAAAGAAAGTGTTAATTGATATTCCGAGAAGTGGTCTTCCCAGCAGGCGACCTGTTCAAATGCGGACATCTCAAGCCATGAAGAACAAGCAGTTATCTTCTAGTACTGGAAGGGAGGCCAACAGTCTTGATGGAATCACTATGAGCTTTACAAATACCAGCCAGGAGGGGAAGGAACAAAACCCAAGTACCTCAGAAAGTAAAGAAGAAAATAAAAGCAATCACAGCTTTTCATCCCTGGAGACCATTGGCAGCGGAATCACAGAAGGTAATACATAACATTAATGCATATTTGCAGATTTTAGACATGTTGACCAACAGCGCATCAGTGTGAAAGCAGCCCTATAGGGGGCTCAGGACAGTAACGGCTTGTTTACATTTGCAGTTTGGGGGGTGGTAAAACCCCATAGTTTATTGTGGCCCACGACCAGTTACCAAATCACTTAGGCTGCTTTCACACTGGGGCGGTTTGCAGGCGTTATTGCGCTAAGAATAGTGCCTGCAAACCGACCCGAAACAGCTGTTGCTGTTCCTTCAGTGTGAAAGCCCGGTGCGCTTGCAGGACACTCAAAAATGTCCTGCAAGCCGCATCTTTGGCTCGCTATAGGAGCGGTATATTTACCGCTCCTATAGCGCCCGGTCCCATTGAAAACAATGGGGGAGCGCGCCGAACCCGCCCGCAAAACGCCGCTGTAGCGGCGGTTTGCGGGCGGTATTGACCCTTTTTCGCTCGCGGAGGGTAAAAACACCCCGCGAGCGGCCGCAATGCGCCGCTAAAACGCCGGTAAAGCGGCGCTAAATATAGCGCCGCTTTACCGCCAGCGCCCCCACCGCTCCAGTGTGAAAGCAGCCTTACAGTAAGTGGCCCTTAATCTTTAAAAGTTTGAGCACCCCTGATTTAGGGTGCATAGGTCAGCGTGGTGCCTAAATATAGCCTTGGTCTGAGTGTTGTCCTGCCAATGTGTACCAATAACCAGACAGAACTTCCATTCCAATGCACCACAGAAATCCCTGATAAAGTTACATCAAACATGCTTTCTTTCAGGAGAACCATCTCTGAGACTTTTTCTCTTCCCTTCCCTCCTTGTTTATCACCCCTTTCTTTATTCTCAAATAAGTGATTTCCTGATGTCAGTTTGTATAACTGCTGAATATACAAGTTAGAATATAAATAAAAGATGGTGTTGACTGATATTTCTGGCCACTATGTAATTACAATATAGATTCAAACCCTTGCTGCTGCCTTTTCACACAGTTTCCTCTGAAGTGACTATAACAACGCTGGAATGGAGAGGTTCTGGATCTTCCATTGGCAGTGAAAGTCACACAAGACCTTCATCTCAAAACCAAACCCTCAATCTGAATCATCCATCATTGGGTAAAAGTAAAACCTGCTGTAAATTATGTATATCTTTTTTATTTTTTTTCCAATTCTTCATTTAGAAAAGGCATACGGTAACCACAACATTGGTGAATTATGTATATCTTTATGGAAACTATAAATCACATAAGGGCTGTAACTATGAATCATGGTGCCCAATTCAGTGGTGGCTGCTCCATAAGGGGCGCCGCCCCCATCCATGCGTCTGGCCCCCTGAACTACACACAGGGCGCCGGACATATGGATTCCAATGGCGGGGGGTGTTTTTTTTAAGCGTGTTATTAGAGCCAGAGGCTCTAATAGACTTCAAAACAGGGTGGGCTTGGGGCGCAGTTGTGTGACACTAGCAAATTAATATTTGCTATTCTTCCGCTTTCTCCTCCCGGCCAATCAGGAAGCCCCTATTGGGGACACACTTCCGCTTCCTATTCAGCCGGAATGAGGATGTCTCTTGTGTGCTTGCCGGAGAGGCCCCGGCTCTTCCTTCTCCCTGCCTCCATAAGGTGAGGCAGCCTCCCGGCGACCGCAGCTGCCGCCCCTGTCTCCCGCGGGGAGGTGGGGGAGGATCGCTGCCACCCATCTGTCATGGGGGGAGGTGATCGCCGCCTTCTGTTTCTCCCGCAGGGGTGGTGGATGACCCGCCGCCCTTCTCCCGCGTGGGGGGGATGTCACTGCCATGTGTGTCTCCCAGGGGGTTTGGTGGATGAAGCGCCATCCATCTCCCGCAGGGGAGGGGGGTGTTGGTTGTGCAGCCACTGATGTGCCACCCAAATAAGTGAGCACCAGCCGCCACTGGTACCCATAGCAAAATTGTGGTGGGGCCCTACCAACTAACTCTCTCTGTAGCAGGTAGGGTTAAATCCAGAAAGGCAGCAGAAGTCCTATTTTAGTTCTAGTACTACAAACTTCAGCTATCTTAAAATGTTTTAGCTGTGGAGATACTCTGGGATTTTGGACTGCATTAGGCATTCAGGTTTTATTTCAGTGTGAAGCAGAAGTTCAGAGGGCAATAAATCTACACTTCTAAGAATGTTGGGGACTGACTTCAGCCCTTTTATACTGAACACTTCATAGTTTAGATTTTGTTAACAGCCTCCCTAATGTGGCCCCTTCCTACCCCTGGCCCCATAGATAGTGGGCTGCTATTGCTTATGCCACTGCACTCGATTTACGCAAGCCATAGATTATGCATTTTTTTTTCCCTTCGCTACGGGTTAAAAGGAAAGAAAGTCGCTTGATTCCCCCATCAACTGTGTTGATGGGGGAATCCTTCCTGCTGGGCTATTGTGTTCTGACAGGGGGAAAACAATACAGTCATCAATTCTGGCAGGTATACCCTCCAGCAGTGATCAAATGAAAAATCAATAGATCAACTTCATTACAACCGGCCTGCCCGTATATGGATCAAAATTTGGCCATTTCCTGCTGAACTGGCCAAATTTTGATCCATCCATGGCCAGCCATAACCATGGTTTGAAATTACTGTATGTGACAGACCTAGCTGGGACACAGGCTTTTGGAGAGGACTGAATGCTAGCCTCTTGCCGATCGATTATGGGCCCTGGATTTTAAGGGGCACAGGGTGAATGAGAACCCCACTATAATCTGTGCTAGTCAGATTCAGTGCTGTATATATGTATATATAATGTGTGTATAATGTTTGTTTGGGGTGTGGCTGTATTCCAATGTTCTATTGTGTCTGTCTGCCTTAGATATTATGGGATGTTTATCTCTATGGAGGGAAGGGGGATTCCTCCAGCAGCCCCCCTGCTAAGACTGTTTACTGATGAGAAGTTAAACACACCTGACCTGTGTGTCCATTGTCATTGGACAGTTTAACCCGCCCAGGGGGGGGGGGGGGGTGTTTTGAAGTGGAATTTGTATAACATGTGCTTGAATAAAGTAGTCTGTTGGTTTTTACCCTACACTGGTGTTGTCTGGTAACCGGGTGGGCTAAGGGGTCTCGGATTGTGTGGTACCGGACAGAGGAAGCATTTGCGGCGGACATCTGGAGTACGGGGGTCCGTCACACTGTATATATGTGACAGGACAATAATTATCTAATAAATAAAGTAAGACATCTGGACTCTGTCTCTGAAGGGCACGTGTTTTTTCTTAGTGGTTGAGTTGCATGTGACCAATGCAACCTTTACTGTGTTATTCTCCCTAGTTCAGTATTTATTTCATCTGGGTATGATATGCCTCGTAGGTAGGTTTTTTTATTCAAGTATACAGATTTGATGAAGTGTTTCTTTTATTTTATTTCTTGTTATCTGGTGGAATTATGAATTGGAATATTTATGAAGCAAAAAGTTCCAGATGACAGATATAACATGTCTGTAATGTCTTCCATAAGGTGGAGAGGTCTCCTTCTACAGCAAAGTGAAGAAGAGCCTTCAAGTGAAGATGAAAATGAGCCCTGACACCAGGATGATGAATGACACTTACCAATCAGAGAGGGATTATTCTGATTCTAGTTCACAGCATTCCAAATCTATGAAGATGGATCAGTGCTCGGATGCTTCAGTAGAACTTGATAGGTAAGGTCGATTTACAGCACAGAATGTCGGCATAGCCTGTTCTTATTGGTTTAATTGTCATTTTTTGACATTCTAATATGTGTAGGAATTGTCATTACTACATGTTGTTGCCATGGACATGATTCTTATGCTTAAAGCCTAAGTTTAGTTAAAATCAAAAGCATGAAAATCAGCACAAGGGACATAACTTACAGTTAAGCTGGCCATAGATGATATGATTTTCTTTCTTTCCACTATGGGCCAAAATTTGAACCGTCTGTGACCAGTTTAAAGCTGGACATACATTATACAATTGTCTTGTTCAATTTCCTTTAGATTTACTTTTAACTATGTGGTGCAAGGGTGAGCCTGATTCAGGGGCGGACTGACAACTGATGGGGCCCCCGGGCAATAAAAGATCATGGGGCCCCCTGCGTCCCAAGCCACACCTGCACAGGGGGACATTGGGGAGGGGGCACACAGGGAGACACTGTGGAGGGGGAGAGAGTGCACAGGGGGACACTGGGGGAGGGAGAGGGCACACAGGGGGACACTGGGGGAAATAGAGAAGGCACACTGGGGGAGGGAGAGGGCACACAGGGGGACACTGTGGGTGGTAGGAGAGCACACAGGGGGAGACTGTGGGGGGGGGAGAGCACACAGGGGGACACTGTGGAGGGGGGAGAGCACACAGGGGGACACTGTGGGGGGGGGAGCACACAGGGGGACACTGTGGGGGAAGAGCATACAGGGGGGGCAGTGTGGGTGGGAAGAGCACACAGGGGGGCAGTGTGGGGGGAGAGAATACAGGGGGGCAGTGTGGGGGGAGAGCATACAGGGGGGCAGTGTGGGTGGGAAGAGCACACAGGGGGGGCAGTGAGGGGGGAGAGCATACAGGGGGGGACAGTGTGCGGGGAGAGCATACAGGGGGGGACAGTGTGGGGGGAGAGCATACAGGGGGGGACAGTGTTGGGGGAGAGCACACAGGGGGGGGCAGTGTGGGGGGAGAGCATACAGGGGGGGCAGTGTGGGGGGAGAGCATACAGGGGGGGGGCAGTGTGGGGGGGAGCACACAGGGGGGACACTGTGGGGGGAGAGCATACAGGGGGGGCAGTGTGGGTGGGAAGAGAACACAGGGGGGCAATGTGGGGGGAGAGTACACAGGGGGGCAGTGTGGGGGGAGAGCATACAGGTGGGACAGTGTGGGGGGAGAGCACACAGGGGGGACAGTGTGGGGGGAGAGCATACAAGGGGGACAGTGTGGGGGGAGAGCATACAAGGGGGACAGTGTGGGGGGGAGAGCACACAGGGGGGGACAGTGTGGGGGAGAGAACACAGGTGGGACAGTGTGGGGGGAGAGAACACAGGTGGGACAGTGTGGGGGGAGAGCATGCAGGGGGGATAGTGTGGGGGGAGGGCACACAGGTGGGACAGTGTGGGGGAAGAGCACACAGGGGGGCAAGGCTTGCACTGTATCACCTAGGAGTCTAGAACAGAAGAGAGGAGAGGAGGGGCCGGCGGGGAGCAGCGCGCCGTTAGCGGTATTATTACAGCAGGCATGGGGTGAGTGAAGCACCTGCGATAATACCGCTAACGGCGCGCTGTTCCCCGCCGGCCCCTCCCGTCCACAATGGACGGGAGGGAAGGAGGGGCCAGCGAGGAGCAGTGCGCCGTTAGTGGTATTATTACAGCCTCTTCAAGGGGCCTCTCGATGGGCCGGGCACGGGCCCCTAATGGCGACCGACTTTGCGGGCGGTTTTAACCCTTTTTTTCCGAAAAGCGCTGCTAAAACGACGGTAAAGCGCCGCTAAGTATAGCGCCGCTTTACCACCAGCGCTCCCAGCTCCTCAGTGTGAAAGTAACCTTACAGTCCTGCATCGGGCCACCCTACTGCCACCTTGGGGTCCCCCCAAGTGGCGGGTTGCCAGAGCCTAGTTACAAGTGCGACCTGTGCAATCCTGATAGTTACGCAACTGGTGTCAGTAGGCTTTTAGTTTTGTTGTTTTATTTTTTTTTATTATTTTTTACTATTTATATATTTATTTCTTTTTACAATTTTTTTTTTTTTTTTACATATTTTTTAGGGCCCCTGTTGGGGGCTTTGGTGACATATAAGGGGTTTAGACTGATGTCTCACTTTTGAGACAGATAAAGGGACTGAGGGAAGATTCATCAATCCCTTTTTTTACAGAATGAATGAACGAACAGTAATAGCTCTATACAGAGCTTCCAGTTCATTCATAAACTGAGGCATAGTAAACACAGTTTACTATCCCTCAGCTATGAATGTGTAAAAAAAAAAAAAAAAAAAAAGAGTCAGTGATCGGTACCAATCACTGACTCTGTTCATTAATACAAAGAAGGGGCCGTAGATGATAGTGCCGGTGTACTATCATTTACTGTCCCCCATCACAATGTGTCCGCTGTGTACTGCGCATGCGCAGTACACAGGACACCCAGATTCCGAAAATTGCCGAAGATGAACGGTGCCTGCACCGTGAGTCCTCTTTCAAGCCCCACCATCCAAGTGGACATAGAGTTAGAATATAAAAGAGCCGAGCGCAGCGAGGCCGTGCCCGAAGCGTGGCGGGCCCTCTAAGTTTGTGTAGCCCTATGTCCACTTGGATGGTGGGGCTTACACATCAACCCACGGCGCAGGCGCCGTTCATCTTCGGAGATTTTCCTTAGGCTCCGTACTGCGCATGCGCTGCGCATGCGCAGTACACATCGGACACTTGGTGATAGCTGGACTGTTCGTGTCAGAACACCGGCAGTGCTGTGAGGGGGGGTAGGGGAGCACACAGGGGCCCGGAGGTAGCAAGACAGGGATAGGGAGGTGGCGGGAGCAGCATGTGGAGGAACCGATGCCCTCCATTTCCTTCCTGCAGTCATTGAATGTATACGGGAGAGAGAGGAGGAGAAGCGGGCATTTAGCGGCTACATGGAGGGATCGGTTCCTTTACATTTCGTCACCTTCCTATCCAGGTGTACAGGGAGGCCACATGGCTTAAATAAATTGTAAACCACTGACCTGAAACAAACATGCAGATCGGTATTTTGATATACTCTCCAGCCACCCATTCCAGGCATGTCTCAGAAAGTATTTAAGCCGGAGACAGCCAGGCAACTAGTTGTTTTGAATGATCAGCAATGGTATCCCAGATGCTTCTGTCTATACAAGTTTCTTTTTTATTAGCAATAATGAAATAAGTGGGAAACTCTAGATGTAGAAGGAATGGGACTCCAGAGCACAGAGCTGGGACTCTGGCGGGCAAATGACTCCCCAAGGGACACGAGGCCAACAGATGACTCAGTCCACCGTACTCACCCTAGAAAAGAAATATCAGTCTGTGCAGGCTGGCATTTTAAAGATCATACCATTTTTATTAAGCAATGCTTCATTCAACCTGCACAGTCTCAAGAGGCAGGATTTCCCTTGTAGCTCTCTACAAAAACATTCCTATGACCTCATATATGAAACATGTTTGAGGTAGGATCTCCATAGTCTTCTCTCCCAGCTCCCAGCTTTAAGAAGCTTTCAGACTGGATTATCTGAAGATAACTAAATTCTTCCTTAGCGCCAAGGATGGCTAATAATAAGCTCAATATGAAGGCTTTAATCAGCTCCTGCAGAAAACGGCTACATTGTGTCAATGGCTTTCTGTGTCATTTTCCACAGTGGAATATAGCCCAGTAATGTGATTCATGATACAGGGGGATTTGGCTTATCCACGATCTGTTTCCACACATAAATTCAGCTTTCAGACTCAGCTCCCGTCTTGTGTTTCTTTTTAGACGAGAAAAAGTTGCATCTCACGGAAAATCAAACCCGCATGGTGCCACTAGTCCCCGCCAGGTTATAATGAGAGAAAACGAAAGAAGCAGTATCAGCCAAGATAGGATGAAGATGGATGCGGAGGCACAGAAAAAGGATAGAGACGTTCCAATGAAGGTGACTTTGTACTGAGATGAAACACACAAGTCTCATTAATATATGTATGAACACATAGACTCTAGGCAAGTTTCAGATTTACAAATGTACCAGGCTTCTTTTGCTGCAGGCCAAGTGGAGCTATATTGTCTCTCTTCATAGAGCTCACTGAGCTGTATTGGCAGCACCGATGCTTGTGGAAATAGTGTCGTGTGTTATAGTTGGACCCAGGCTGATGTAAGCACTGGGATAGGAAAGTACATTTCCTGAGTAGCAATACATATGCTGGGTTTTAATTTTTTGATGGAATTGTGTTTTAGAGCGGATGTAAAGCTAACTAAAGAAAAATACTGATCCAAAGGGGAGACAGAGTGTGTGGGATTCTGCGACTGAAAAACTTATCACCGGGAAAAAGCATGCCCCATGGTGTGTTTTCAGTCATTTGACCTTAACCACTTGCCTACCAGGCACATATACCCCCTTCCTGCCCAGGCCAATTTTCACCTTTCAGCGCTCTCACACTTTGACAATTGCACGGTCATGCCACACTGTACCCATATGACATTTTTATAAAAATATTTTTTTGGTTTCTTTTGGTGGTATTTAATCACCACTGTTTTTTTATGTTTTGCTAAAACGAAAAAAGACCAAATATAAAAAAAATAAAAATAAAGTTTCTGTTTAATGTAAAACTTTTCAAACAGGTTAGTTTTTCTCCTTCACTGATGTGCGCTGATGAGGCTTCACTGATGCTCACTAATAGGCAGCACTGATAGGTGCCACGGTGGGTAGCACTGATGGGCACTGATTGGCAGAACTGATGGGCACTGATTGGCAGCACTGATGGGGCTGATCTGATAATCAGGACAATGATGATCCGTGCCCTGATTATCAGTGCAGATATCCCCTTTCATACTTCCTGGTTACCAGATTTCTCCTCTCCTCATGATGTGACAGCGTGAGGAAAGGAATACCGATAACCGGTAAGTGTGTTAAAGTTTGTGATCAGCTTTTTGGGCACAGCTGATCATGTGGTAAAGAACCGCCCTGATTGGCTCTTTACCCCAATCTGTGATCAGCTGTGTCCAAAGGACAGGGCAAACACAGAGCACGCCACAGCGGGCGCGGTTCTGGGAGGACGTTAATAGACATCCTCACAAAACTGGACAATTGCGCTGTAGCCGTCATTTGGCTATAGCAAGATCGGCAAGTGGTTATTGCTGGCTGTAACAGACCTCCATCCTCAACAGGAGTATGTCCGCCGTAAATGCTTCCTCTGTCTGGTACCACACGATCACCACCAAGACCTTTTAGCCCACCCAGTCACTAGCTGTAACTCAGAGTAGGGTGGAAAACATCAGACTCTTTATTGAAACACATGTACAAAAAGATATACAACTCAGGGGACAATCACCACTCCCTTTGGAATTCAGGGCGGGGTAAACTGTCCAATCAGCAAGGAGAGCTGTTGGAGGAAACCCGCCCCCCCCTCCACAGAGATACACATCCCATAATATACTTTTCTTCCAAGGCAGACAGACACAATAAAACAATGGCATACAACCACACCCCAAACAATCCCAGCAAAGAGTCCACAAAAGGATGAGACAACACATGATATGTACAATATTCCAGTGTGGCTGTACAGCGAGTCTGACTAGAACAGATCATATTGCGGTTCTCAGTCACCCTGGGCTCCTAATGGACACAGGATGATTTACACATAGGAGGGGCCAGGGGAACTGGACACAGAGTTTCCAGAGCTCTCCAAGGTAAGCTGAGTTCCACTGGCCATAGATGATTTTTTTTGACAGCCAGTCAGCTGATCAAAAAAACAAACATAATATTTCATTCACACATTCAAAGTGGATGGAGGAATCCTCCTTGCTGTGCTGATGTATTCTGACGGCAGGACTTTTCTTCTACCAGAGTACACTGATCAACGCTGCAGCCGATTGGCTGCATGCACTGGTCGAACACAAATTTTCCAACATTCTTGTTTGAGAGGACTTGATCACTAGATTGACTCCTCTCAAACAAGACTGGTCAAAGATGGTTTGGAATTTGGCCAGTCCCTGTTGAACCAGCCACATTTTGATCTATCTATGGCCAGCTCAGGAAGCTATATTAGGTCATCTGACCTGCAGCAGCTCTTCTTTGTGGGCACTATCATTCACTTTCATTGTAGTGGTCTCATAATCAGGGACTGTAGTGCTACGTGACCTGCTGTTTACAAGTGGCAGATTACTGTTTCCACTGCAGAACCACCCCCACCCTATATTCATAATGGATCAGTATTTTCCTGAAGAAGACCTAAACTTTAAAATCAGCCCCCATTCAATTCATCAGTGTCTGTAAAACTTCCTGGACAAGATTGCACACACTTATATTCAGAAGACTGATTCATGAGGCTCTGATGCTGACCAATTTTAAGACACTTTCAACCCCATTTTAGTCAGCCTTGGATTGCTAAAAGGACCAAATGAATAAATGCAACCTACCACTTACAGTTTCTCTCAAGATGAATTGATCTAAAGCAGTAGTCTTTGCTTGCCTTTATCAGGTCCTTGGAACACTATTTCTCCCACCGATATGAGGCACTATTCCTTCCACTGACATCAATAATGGGGCACTATTCCTCCACTGACACCAAAGATAGGATATTATTCTTCTCACTGACACCATCGATGGGGCATTATTCTTTTCACTGATACCATTTTCCACTCCCACGGGCCCCAGTCCAACCCCCCACCCCCCAAGGTCTAAAGGGCAGTAAACTGGCCCTTTGTTTACAAACTTTGGAGACCCCTGATCTACAATGTTGGTGGTAGCATTACCTTATCCATGTGGTTGTTTGTAATTTAAAGCTGGTTAAGAATACCTCAGAACTGTTGCAGGTGGTCAACTGTATTTGTTAGAGTAGAACTGGACAGTACATTCAATTCACCTACCATCCAGTGTAGGTGAAGTGGCTGCTATTAGTAGGAGAAGGAATTAGCAGCTGCTTTGCAATTCCATATGATTGAGAAGGCTTCATTCTCTACAGTCAGCTGTTTCCACTGGTTCATCTGCCTGTCTGTTGCTGAGATCATGGAAACATTCCCCACGAGCCATTTCACACGTATACACATGCAATAGCACATGTTTCTGCTGCATGCTTTTATTACCATTTTCATGTGTTTAACATGCTCATTGCTGGTTGTTATCTACATGCTTTTCTGTTCATTCATTGTGCAAAATAAATTAAAATCATATCAGAATAGGTATTTTACATGGTGCATATGTGCTATAAACATACAAAGCTGTATAGTACATGAGTGTTTATGTACATTCATTGTAATGGCTCTGCTTAACGTGTGCAAATGCAGAAAAATACCACATGTCCCATATTTTCTAAGTCACAGTTTATAGCTGTGAGCCAACCACTTAGGAATAAATGGGATTGCCTCTTGAAATACAATTAGATGCACAAAATACATATGTTTCGCTGCAGGGAAAATGGACCACATGAACAAGCCCTCATCTAGGAATTCTCTTACTGCATGAAAAACTTTGGATTTCTAATGTTACACATTGAGCATTTAATTGATCATTTAGATTATTTTTATTTCTTAATACTAATGTGACTTTATGTTATGTTTTTGCTTTCTTTTGCTGGGTGACAAAGGCCCCGTTTTTGTCTATGAGAATGATGCAGTCTTTACTGAAGAAGGGTCGAGCCAAAAATTACGTGGTCCATATGCCCTCCCCTCCTTTACTGGAATCCAGGTAATGGGATAAGGAGCAGGAAACTGCAAAATGTTTCTTAAGGCCAAACTCTAGCTCTATTTGGGGGGGGGGGGGGGGGGGGGGGTTATATTAAAGTCTGTGACCCCACTGCATAAGAAATTGCACAAGTCAGTACATTTAGTGGACAAAGAACTTTTTTTCTGGTAAAAAAAAAAATATATATTAATAAATTCATTACGAAGGATTAATATTAAGAACTATTATTAAGAGTAAAAAACTCAACAGTATTACAGAAAAGACATCAAGCACTGACCAAAAAAAAGATTTAAGAACTCTTCTATAGTCATACATAGTGCCTTGAAAAAGTACTCATACCCCTTGAAATGTTCAACATTTTGTCATGTTACACAACCAAAAAATGTAAATGTATTTTATTGGGATTTTATGTGATAGACCAACACAAAGTGGCACATAGTTGTAAAGTGGAAGGAAAATGATAAATGGATTTCAACATTTAAAAAAAATAATATGTGAAAAGTGTGGGGTGCATTTATATTCAATACTTTGTAGAACCACCTTTCGCTGCAATTATAGCTGCAACTCTTTTTGGGGATGTCTCTACCAGCTTTGCACATCTAGAGAGTGACATTTTTGCCCATTCTTCTTTGAAAAATACCTCACGTTCTGTCAGATTGGATGGAGAACGTCTGAACAGCAATTTTCAAGTCTTGTTACAGATTCTCAATTGGATGTAGGTCTGCACTTTGGCTGGGCCATTCTAACACATGAATATGCTTTGATTTAAACCATTCCATTGTAGATCTGGCTGTATGTTTCGGGTCATTGTCCTGTTGGAAGGTGAAGCTCCACATCAGCCTGAAGTCTATTGCAGACTCTACTTGTTTTTCTTCTAAGATTGCCCTGTATTTGGCTCCATCCATCTTCCATCAACTCTGACCAACTTACCTGTTCCTGCTGAAGAAAAGCATCCCCACATTATGATGCTGCCACCATCATGTTTCACAATAGAGATGGTGTGTTCGGGGTGATGTGCAGTGTTTTTTTTTTTTAAATCAGAAAAGATTTTATTGAGCTAATCAACATACATCATTATCGAATGTGCATATACATACATTGTTCTCAAACCATCGGCTTATACAGTAACATATCATTGTTCTACCTCTGCGATCTTCTGACAAGTTTTTAATTTCCCTCTAATGCTTTATTCCTCCAGACTCATCCCTCCGCAGGCCTACATTTTCCGAAATGTAACTGCCCTTTTATGGGCACTGCAAAAGCCTAGGCATCACAAGTTCGGTGGGGCTTAGACCTGGCGTGTCTAACCATCTTGCCCATATACGTTCAAATCTACCCGGGCTCCCCCTATGTTGGTAAATGTACTTTTCCATAATAAGGGTGTTGCCCATATGTGTTATCCAAGAAGCGCTAGTGGGTGGAAGTACGGATTTCAAGCCTATTAGGAGCGTTTTCCTGGCTTGGAATAGTGCCCTCGAGAAGGCGACCCTGACCAACTCTTCAGGGATCACCTCCTCCAGGATCCCAAGTATACAACAAATGGGGTCTTTAGGAACTTTCGTTTGGAACACCATGTTAAGTGTGTCCAGCACCTCCGTCCAATACCGGTGGAGCTTCGGGCAGCGCCACAGGAGATGAATGAGGTCCCCTCCTGGTCTCTGGCAGCAGCAACACACTGGTTCTGCCAGCCTGCCCATTCTATATAGCGTTTCGGGGGTGTAGTGTACCCTTAATATTATATATAATTGGGAGACTTTTTGAGCAACATTAAGAGAGCAGGTGGTATAGGGCTTCCTCCCATTGATCTCCTGTGAGCTGACCCAGGTCCTTTTCCCACGCTTTTGCTGCTTTGCATGGGTATGTCCTTAGGTGTCTTGCGGGTAACATTTGATCGCATTGGGATATAATTCCTTTAGTTGACATGCTCGCGTGCAGTACATGGAACACCGGGGTAGGCGACATTGCCCACTCCCCTGCATTCCCCATTGCTGCAATCGCATGTTGAAGCTGAAGGTACGAGTACCACATACTGGCGGGCAGGTTAAACCTGGCCTGTAATACTGGGAAGGAGAGCAATTTACCACTTTCAAATATATGTAATAGCATAGTCACACCATGGGCCCGCCATTTGGGCCCCTGTTGTAACTTGGCCAGCTCCACATAGGTACAGTTGTTCCATATGGGACTGTATTCCGTGAAACCCTGTACCCCCTGTAGCTGCCTACTTTTATTCCATATCTTTTGGATTAGTGACAACGCTGGGGTCTGTTTATTAGACTTCATAAATAGTTGTGCCTCCAGTTCCCTTGCGATGGTGATGTGCAGTGTTAGTTTTCCACCACACATAGCATTTTGCTTTTAGGCCAAAAAGTTAAATTTTGGTCTCATCTGACCAGAGCACCTTCTTCCACATGGCTTCTCACAAGCTGCAAACGGGACTTCTTATGGGTTTCTTTCAACAATTGCTTTCTTCTTGCCACTCTTCCATAAAGGCCACATTTGTGGAGTGCACCACTAATAGTTGTCCTGTGGACAGATTCTCCCACCTGAGCTGTGGATCTCTGCAGCTCCTCCAGAGTTACCATGGGCCTCTTAGCTGCGTCTCTGATTAATGCTCTCCTTGCCCGGCCTGTCAGTTTAGTTGGATGGCCATGCCTTCGTAGGTTTGCAGTTGTGCCATACTCTTTCCATTTTCGGATGATGGATTGAACAGTGCTCAGTGAGATGTTCAAAGCTTGGGATATTTTTTTATAACATAACTCTGCTTTAAACTTCTCCACAACTTTATCCCTGACCTGTCTGGTGTGTTCATTGGCCTTCATGATGCTGTTTGCTCACTAAGGTTCTCTAACAAGCCTCTGAGGGCTTCACAGAACAGCTGTATTTATACTGAGATTAAATTACACATAGGTGGACTCTATTTACTAATTAGGTGACTTCTGAAGGCAATTGGTTCCACTAGATTTTAGTTAGGGGTATCAGAGTAAAGAGGGCTGAATACAAATGCATGCCACACTTTTCAGATATTTATATGTAAAAAATGTTGAAAACCATTTATCATTTTCCTTCTATTTCACAATTATGTGCCACTTTTTACATTTATGTTTTTGTAGGTAACATGGCAAGATGTGGAAAATTTCAAGGGGTATGAATACTTTTCAAGGCACTGTGCATGTAAAATAACAAAGGGAATCTGTATGTGGAACCTCCTACTCAAAATACCATAGCTGAGCGGGTCCTAATAAACAACATAGAAATCTCTACTTTTAGAACCAATGGGAACCTTTCATCCTGTGTATCACAGAGCAGTCATAGTTTAATATTGAGTCTAAGATAGCCGAAGCATGAATTCTACTGACTCCAAGTGATTTTAAAGAAAGGAATAAATAAATAAATATAAATTCAGAGGTTGCTTGATTAGGTATTAGAAAAGTCCGCAGCCCAGATCTACATACTCAGTGACTTGGTGCACTGAAGTCAGAGGGGTAGGCAGGATAGCCAGGCAAAAAAGCATTTTCTGAGTGTCTGTGTTCCCCCCAAGATAGGAGCAAATGGATAACAGAATGGAAAGTAGGCATGGAGAGATGTCTAAGGCCCCATGCACACGAGACGCAGATGCAAACTCTGCTGAACGCATATTTCAAAAAGCAGAAACCTGCGTTTAAAAACGCACGTTTTGCCGCGTTTTCATGCCGCGTTTAGCCACGTTTTACCACGTTTGCGTCTATAAGCATTTGTAAATATAACATCATATAGACCCTCCCCAAGCTCAGAAAGCATGTATTATTAACTATTTCTGCCATTTTGATCAGAGTGAGCAGCAGTAGCAGAGAGAGCAGTTGTACACTTGCATTTGCCTCTCTTTTTGTGTTTTTTTTTTTTTGGAAATGGATCCCATATTGAATATATGTCAGGAAATGCTCCTGATGTTGCTCTTGATGAGGCAGCAATGTCGTTGCAAATTGCGTGAGAGATCCAGAGTCAGAGCTCGTCGATATTGGACCCATCCGTTGATGGCACAGCGAATGTCCGTTGGATATTTCACAAACATGGTGGGGGGTTGGGGCTGACTAAACATTGGTATGCAGGTTTTTCTTTGTGAAAAAAAGACATTGCTATGCTTTGGTCAGACTGGGTGGATTCACTGATTAGATTAGAAATTGGATGAAGGGCAAAGAAGTGGAGGCATTCCTCATTGTCTAAGCCACCTAAAAAAACTAGAGTTTTTTATGGCATTGCATCAGTGAGTATATATGCTCTGTGAACTATCTAAAGTAATTACGACATTTTAAACCAATTTTTTTAGTATTTTTTATGGTTTACCATCATATTTATGAGTTTTCTGGTCCAAAAAATTGGGTTCCTTTAAAAATGCTTATAAGCGCAAACGCGGCTAAACGCGGATGCTGCGTTTAGCTGCGTTTAGCCACGTTTAGCGTCTGAAACGTGGAAAAGCAAAGTGTCTGAACCCATTTTGTTGCTTCTGGAAAAACGAGGTTAAACGCAACTGCATAAAAACGGGAAAAAAAGAGACTGTGTACATGGACACATAGGATAACATTGCATGCGTTCAGGGGCAGTTGAAAAAAGTGCCTCTGAACGCACGCTTAACAGCGTCTCGTGTGCATGGGGCCTTACTGTGTGCTGATATATTGTTTGGCCTAGCACAGGACCACTGAAAAGCAAGGTGAGCAAAGCCACAAAATGATTCAGGATTAAAAGTTGATCTAATTTCCAATAATCAATCCATTCAGCTTCAGAAACTGAGATGAAATGAATAGACAGTAGAAACTTAAGAAAAATGTGTTGAATTGTCTTTAAATTAGGCAAGTATAAAAGCTGCCACGGGTGGGGGTTGCTTTTTATTAGCCATCCATGTAAACAAAGGCATCCAAAGAGGGAAAGTACACACCGAGTGAATTACTCTTGATAAGCCTATAGAAGACTATATTTAAAACCTCCATGTGGAGTTGATATTTGTTTGGTGCTGAATAAAAGGGACTGCTTGTGTAAAAAATTCTACTTAGGATACCAATAATATTTCAGGCCACCAGTTGGTCAACCAGCAATTTCTGGCTCACGTGTCAATAAGGTGAAGAGAGACCAGGTCACAGAACGAGCATCTGCCAGAGTTCTAGCAGTACAATCTGACTCTAGCCGCCTGGTCGAGCTGCAGCGCCCAAAGACTGGATTCAGCGGTCTGTATCTTGCTCAGAGAATCAAGAATCACCGTACAGGTAAGAGAAACATCTCTATATCTTAAAAAAGCCACTTCTTTTCTTTCTGTCTATCTATTGAGGGACACAGGAATTCAGAGTTATAGAGGGATGCAGTCAGGTTATACTGATGCTTACAGAAGTATTCAGGGGCGGGCTGGGCCGGGGGGCAGGGATGCAATTTCCCCCCGGGCCGCTCTGATTCCCCAGAAAAAGGCCGATGTGCTGCCAGCAGTGACCATTGCATGTGCAGTGCTGTTGATAGGGCAGTACAACCCCATCAGGTGGCAGCTTTATAGTCTATGTCTGGACCCCCCCCCGGACATACCACCAGCCGCTGCTACCACAGGATCCACAAGGCAGCAGCACTGACACTGACAGGCTAGGTGAAGGGAAAGCCTTCAGCTGCGGGGGATTTCCTCCCCCTCCCTCTCCTCTTTACACAGACACTGCCGTCTGCTCTCTCCCTTTGTTCATTGGCCGTGGCCAGAGCCAATGAGAGGGAGGAGACAGAGCAGGAGAGGATCATGGGACATGTAGTCCTAAGTACCAGTGGCCAAATGGTGATTGCCTGGGAGTTGACTGTAGCCCGCAGCATGCACAGGGGGAGAGGAGAGAACACCAGGAGGCTGCAAAGAACATCGAGGGAGATGAGAGGGCATCATGAAGCAGTGAGTACGAGTTGGAGGGAGCCTGAGAGGGAAGAATTATTCCCTTTTCCCTGCTGGGAAGACACTGCAGCTGAGCGAGGTAATGACCCTTTCCTGGAAGCAGCAACATGGTCGGTCACAGGTTACTTGTCACAGACCCCCAGATCTGCTGTGTGGGGCAATGATACAAATGTGGCAGCCCGTGCATTGTGGGCGCATGGGCACTGCCCCCCAAATCCCTGCCGCCGCCGCCACCCATCCACGCACCCAAACTTTTTCAGGATGCCAGGTGCATGGATTCCAATGTTTTTTTTTTTTAAGCACCTGACTAGAGCCAAAGGATTTATTAGGTTTCAAAATAGGGTGGACTCGGGGGACAGAGTGCGCCCTGATCCCACCCAATTGTGTGACCATAGCCAGTGAATTTTCGCTATTTTCACACTAACTCCTCGCCAATCAGGAGGCAGGCAAGTGGTAAAGCAGTTTCCCGATTGACCAAAGCATAAGGCAATCCTATTGGATGCCTAGCGCTTTGGAACAACAGAGAGGAGGCAGACATCAGAGCCACTGCCTGCACAAATGAAGGAGAGGACACCACAGCCACAGGCCTGGATCGGGTAGGTTCCGACATGCTGGCAGCACGAGGGGGTGGGAGTTGTTAGTCCCGCTGGCCTGGGGGGGTTGGTGTTTTGGTGGTGTGAGCTATACACCCTGAGGCTGAGCTATACACCCTGAGGCTATGGAAATAAGGTGGAGTTCAAAGTGAATTTATACACCCAAGTGGAGCACTTTACAGAAGATTCAAGGATTTTGTTAAACACAGAGACATACGGACGTAAGCCACTATAACAGGTCACCATTTCTGATAAACCAACTGAATTTCTATCCATGTATGGACAAGCTGGCTGTACTGAAGTTGATCTATCGATTGACTTCAATACTGCCAGCCTGTCATTTTTTTTTTCCAATCACTGGCTTCAAGCACTGACCGGAGTGAACTGTCAGGGGGCAGTCCCCCTGTCAGATCACAAAAGAACAGCAGGGGAGATTGCTGTACTAACATCGGATCCTTAGTACAGCGGCTCCAACCGGTGCTGTCTGTTTTTTTTTTCATTCAACTCACTGAGTTGAGCAGAAAAAAAAACTAGTGGTGTGTACAAGGCTTTACTATGTTGATACAGGAATCAAGCGATTTTCTTGAGGAGTGGTCTCTCTGTGCGGACAATTTGGAGAAGTCTCTCTCTCTGTAGGGAAATGTGGAGTGGGGTCTCTTTCTGTGTAGGGAAATGTGGAGCCGGGGTCTTTTTCTGTGTAGGGAAATGTGGAGCCGGGGTCTTTTTCTGTGTAGGGAAATGTGGAGCCGGGGTCTCTCTCTGTGCAGGCAATGTGGAGCCGGGGTCTCTCTCTCTGTAGGGAAATGTGGAGCCGGGGTCTCTCTCTGTGCAGGCAATGTGGAGCCGGGGTCTCTCTCTCTGTAGGGAAATGTGGAGCCGGGGTCTCTCTCTGTGCAGGCAGTGTGGAGCCGGGGTCTCTCTCTGTGCAGGCAATGTGGAGCCGGGCTCTCTCTCTGTGCAGGCAGTGTGGAGCCGGGGTCTCTCTCTGTGCAGGCAATGTGGAGCCGGGGTCTCTCTCTCTGTAGGGAAATGTGGAGCGGTGTCTCTCTCTCTGTGCAGGCAATGTGGAGCCGGGGTCTCTCTCTCTGTAGGGAAATGTGGAGCCGGGGTCTCTCTCTGTGCAGGCAGTGTGGAGCCGGGGTCTCTCTCTGTGCAGGCAATGTGGAGCCGGGGTCTCTCTCTGTGCAGGCAATGTGGAGCCGGGGTCTCTCTCTGTGTAGGGAAATGTGGAGCGGTGTCTCTCTCTCTGTGCAGGCAATGTGGAGCCGGGGTCTCTCTCTCTGTAGGGAAATGTGGAGCCGGGGTCTCTCTCTGTGCAGGCAGTGGGGAGCCGGGGTCTCTCTCTGTGCAGGCAATGTGGAGCCGGGGTCTCTCTCTCTGTAGGGAAATGTGGAGCCGGGGTCTCTCTCTGTGCAGGCAGTGGGGAGCCGGGGTCTCTCTCTGTGCAGGCAATGTGGAGCCGGGGTCTCTCTCTGTGTAGGGAAATGTGGAGCGGTGTCTCTCTCTCTGTGCAGGCAATGTGGAGCCGGGGTCTCTCTCTCTGTAGGGAAACGTGGAGCCGTGTCTCTCTCTCTCTGTGGCATAGCTTTACTTACAGATTGACCTGGCCAGCCGAGACCCATTTGTTCCACTGCTGGCCTCTATCATCTGCACTGGTTGCTAGGATCGCCTGGCATCTAGCAACCAGCGATTCATGTCATGATCCCAAGGAGGAAAGCGAGGCTGAGGCCGCAGCATTCAGAGAAGGGGAGGATCTTCTGCCTCCTGCACGCCTATTACTGTTTGGCTCCACCCACCTCCTCCCTCCATCTTCTCCTGTGCATCGGCATGCACCTCGGAGCCTGCCTGATGGAAGGGAACTGTCACTGACTGTGCCAGGAGCACCTCTACAGAGTCAACCTGCCTGAGGTGAGGTCAGGAGCAGTGAATGAATTAGAACATATGTGTAATGTGCAGCATGTGTGTCATGGGAGCATGAGCTGGCAGCAGAGGAGGTGGTTACCTCCTTAGATCTCAGCCAGGGGTCATGCTGGGACTTGCAGTCCTAACTTTTAGGGATGTGACACCCCAAAAGTGAAGGACTACATGTCCCAGCATGAACCCCTCAGAGCTCAGAATGTGCCCCCCCTCCCCAACTACTGAAGGACTACAGGTCCCACTGTCCCAGCTTAAACCCCTCAGAGCTAAGGATATGTTTCCCCGGCCCTTCAACTAGTGAAGGACTACAGGTCATAGCATGAACCCCTCAGCTGAGGATGTGTCACACCCCCCTACTAGTGAAGGACTACAGGTCACAGCATGAACCCGTGGGATATAAGGAGCCACATCCTTAGATCTCAGGGGTTCATGCTGGGACTTGTTGTAGTCCTTCACTTTTGAGGATGTGACCCCCCAAAATGAAGGACTACAGGTCCCAGCATGAACCCCCTCAGCGCTCAGGATGTGTCACCCCCCCCCCCCACTAGTGAAGAACTACAGGTCACAGCATGAATCCGTGAGATCTAAGGGGGTCACATCCTTAGGTCTCAGGGGTTCATGCTAGGACTTGTACTCCGTAACTAATTGGGGGGGGGGGGGGGTCACATCCTTAGATCTCAGGCTTTAATGCTTGGACTTGTAGTTCTTCACTAGTTGCAGGGGGGGGGGGGGCAGGTTCTCAGCTCTGAGGGATTCATACAGAGACTTGTTTGCACTTTAGTTCCTGGAGGCCATGGTGGTATGAGTCCCCCAGGGGCCCTGGAGGGCCACATTGTCCTCCCTGCCCCTACCCCGCCTTTGTGATAATGTAAAACCTTAGACTGTTTTCCCTGATCCATCACTTTGCCACCACTGGCTCTATGGGCCACTTGACTGGACTTGCCCCCCAGGCCTAAAGCTGCCAGCCCTCCCCTGGAAGTATTGAACACTGGCAGACAGAAAAATTGAAGGGCAGCCTGTAAAACCCCTTCTTTATCCAGAATGCCTGCTTTTTTGTTGACATTCTAGAAGGTAGGGTCACATTTCCTCAGCTCTTCTGAGAAAAGTCAATTTTTTAACTAGCCTACTCTTCTTTGTGGAATGTTTTCCCCTGTAACTTCAATCAACATTCCTTGCCACACCACTGCTTTAGCTGGTCTCTTTATAGGAGCTATCTGAAACAACATTTCCTCTGCACTAGTTTTGGAGGCCATACCCAGACCCTGCTGTACTGTAGCCTGTCATTTTACCTTTGGACACTGAGCTCTGCATTGTTGCACTTTCCAGACCTGCATGGACTGTATTAGTTAGCTGTGATGTGCCTTCCAGGTCTAGAGCTGTGGCATAGCCCCAAGTGTCACTCTGTTTCTGAAGACTCCCTTTGTGGGTAAGGCTGTTTGGGCTAAAACACAGGGAATTACCTCACTGTTTACACCACTGAGCACCTTTTACATTTCCCACCAATGATGGTTTCACAATGATAGGGGTTAAGGCACTGATGTCACTGCTGAGTGCAGCTACACATTCGCTCTGTACTCTCTTTTCTACCATTCAGCCTATTGGAAGCACCATCTTACTGCTGCTGCATGTGAAGAACCACATAAATCTCCAGTCTGATTCCACTGTCTGCCTACAATGACCTAGTGAAGAAGAGATCGGATAGGCATGGATTACTATGAATATAGTACCATGCAACACCTGTTGTAAATAGTGGACCTAGTGGCCTCCAGCTGCTTGAAACCCTCCTCAGAACCAGCTGCCTGGTTTTGTGAGTACCGGAGGCCTTGCCTCACATTGGGCCTAGTTACATTACTGATGCAAGAAAGCAATATGTCTTTGGTAAGACAGAGAGGACAGTCCCACTGCCAAGGGGGGCCTCAGCCTATACTTTCCTAGTGGTTCAGAGAACCTTAGACCCCTATTGTTTTAAAGTCATCATCCCCAGAGTCTTCCTCAGCTCTGTTGGGTGAGGCCAATGCCTCCCACAGATACACAGGGACCTCTATGTCCATTTGAGACTTTTTGGACGGTGTGCTTAGTTATTGGGGCTCCCCATTCGCATAGACTCTAATGCCCTGTACACACGACCGGTTTTGCCGTCTGAAACTCTGAAGGTTTTTTCGACTGAATTCCGCTCAAGCTGTCTTGCATACACACGGTCACACCAAATTCCGACCGTCCAGAATGCGGTGACGTACAACACGTACAATGGGACTAGAAAGCGGAAGTTCAATAGCCAGTAGCCAACAGTTCCGTCTCGTACTCGCATCAGAGCATGCATAGTTTTTGGTGCGTCAGAACAGCATACATACGAGTGTTTTTTCTGATAGTAATTTGTTCCGTCAGAAAAATATAGAACATTTTCTCTATCTAAGTCCTTCTGAATTTTCAACAGAAAAAGTCAGATGGGGCATACACATGGTCGGAATATACGATGAAAAGCTCCTATCGGACTCTTTCTGTCGGAAATTCTGCTTGTGTGTATGCGGCATAAGCGTCATTTGGCTCTGTTCTGTTTTTTTTATTTATTTTTTAACAGAAAAGTTTATTAGACAAATCAGCATTACAGTACAAAACGATATAGTAAGTGTAGTGGTATACAGGTATAAACAGGAGAAACCACCTTCATCCGCCAGTCATCCTTTAGGTAGTAATCCAGCAGAACAGGTGTCGTGAGTATCAGTTACACACATTCATAAGTACATGTCAGCATTAGTGAAACCTCACAAACATTATGTAAATAACTGAATTTGTGTGGGGAGGGGGGGAGCAGGAAAAAAAAAAAAAGGGGGGGGAGAATATAAAGTGGCTAGGCAGGGGGAGGACAGTGTTTAACCTGTGTGAGCTAAGTCATAATTAGGGGGAGGGGGGGGTCAAGGTCATCAGAGGCATCTATCCAGAAGGACCAGGTTTTATCAAATTTCCCTGGGCATTGTCTACTCTCATAGGTCAGCTTATACAAGGGGAGTACCAAGGTCACCAATTGCCTCCACGAGGCAAGAGTAAGGGGGTCCTCTAGTTTCCATCTCAACATAATCTCACGTCTGGCATAGTATAACAAGAAGGTAAGACACAGTTTACAATACCTGTCCCCCTCTACGTCTTCCAAATTGCTTAATAATAAAGTTTGAGGGTCAACCCGTAGGTTCGACCCAGTCACTTCATTCAGTGTAGACGCCACTGCCGCCCAGTAGGGCTGGAGTTTGGGACAGGACCAGACCATATGCCAGAAGGTACCCAGCTCTTGTTTACACCTTTGACAGTTAGGGTCTCTTTGGGGGTAAATGTGCGCCAGCCTTTGTGGGGTAAAGTAAGCCCTGTGCAGGAACTTAAATTGTATAAACCTGTCTTTTGCGGCAATCATAGAAGGAATGTATGAGGTTAGACATTCCTCCCACTCCTCTTCGCCAAGGGATGGGATATCTGCCCTCAACTTTTCCCAGGATTTGGTTAGTTTAGTGTCATATTCTACCGTGAGATAAAGGTATAAGGTCGAGAGAGGCCTCCCCATCACTCTAGAGGTCAGTAGACGATCAATGGAGTCCGATTCCAAAGTCTGGGGGGCAGGGAACTGAGCCTCAAAGGCGTGTTTCAGCTGCCAGTATCTGAATTGAAAAGAGATCGGAAGTGAATACGTTCGTCTTAATTCCTGGAAAGTCATAAGCCTACCCTCATGAACTATGTGTTTTAAGGTGTTAATTCCCTTTTTCGCCCACAGAGAAGGGTCTGGGATACTGTTTAGGTGGGAGAGCATAGGGTTACCCCAAAGGGGCATATGTGGGGAGATGTGATTGGGTTTCCCATAAATCTTCCTTGCCTCCTGCCAGACCCTCACTGTGGTTCGCATCAGGCATGTCATGGATGAGCTAGCCCTGAGTCCACGGAATGGGAGGTTACTCAGAGCTGCAAACGAGCCAAGGATGGCCGCCTCCAGGGTGACCGCCGGGTTTTGTCTGGGCTGGGAAAACCACCATCGGACAGTGACCAGGACGGCCGCCCAGTAGTAAAGCTGAAAGTTCGGAAGAGCCAGCCCCCCCCCGATAGTGGGTGGTATAGTATCTGCCTGGCTACCCTGGGGGGCTTCCCCGCCCAGACAAAGGATATCAGCAGGCTCTCCAACCGCTGTGTGGGGGTATTACGGAAAAAGTACAGGTACTTGGGGAGGTAGATCATTTTTAGCAGATTAACTCTGCCCACTGGGGTCAAAGGGAGGGAACGCCCTGGCAACTAGTTGTGTCATGAGTGGCTGTAGATTGTTGTCCATATAGTTCTGAACTTTATCACTAATTTTAATCCCCAGGTATGTGAAGCTTTCTACCCATTTGGCTCTGTTCTGTTTAAAATGCCATAACCTGTACTGACATCTCTATATCATCTGCCAATTTAGCATAATCCAGAGACAGCCTTATTTAACAGCTTAACTCTCCAATAAGACACAGAAGTTGAATCCAATACAGTTTTAATTTTCAGAGTACAGTACAAAGGATGTTTTTCCAGTCTCTTAAAGTGTAAAAAGACAATGATCTTCCAACTATGAAGATTTGAGACTAACTGAGGGAACATAGAAGAAGAAAGGAAAATCTGTACCGTGTAGCACAGAACAGGAGGGGAGAACAGATGGAAATACCAATAAACATAACATGCTGCTGTAGCTTTGAACTACCATTAGATGTCCGCATAGATCAGAACACTAAAAATATTAATGCAATACATAGCAGTAGCAGAAATTAACAGAATCAGTGGGACACAACAGGTGCCTTTCCATGCAAAGTCTGTCACTGACCCTCCATAGGTCTTAGACCATCCCAGGTCTTTGATCCCTGTAACAATCAGAGACTCAAATTCATAATCCTAACAAGCTTTCTCTAAAGAGACTTTTTTGAGGCACCAGAGTCTCCTGCTGTCATCTTAAATTTACAGGGGATGTTTTTGGCCTTCTTGATGCAGTTTGATCCTGCAGTCTGCTTTTGGAGGATCCGTCTGCTATTTCAGGCCTTGAGACTTTTAGCTGCAAAGGCTGTTGCACTACACCAATTATTTGATACATTCCTCCATACTGAATGGAAATTCTTTTTAGAGGGAATTTGTAAACCTGTAGAACTATTTCTACTGTGGATACACCTGTGACCCATCTTAACAGGAGTACCACTAGACTGACCGAGGAAGCGCTCGTCTTTCAGGATCCCACTGATAGGCAGCTAGAGTTCCTCTTTAAATCCCATTTTTTGTCAGAATGGTTAGATTCCCTCAAAAGCAATCCCTCCAGTGCTGAGGCAGGTTCCTGTTTCATGGGGCACATGAAAAAAATGTCTGGAGCCTTGTGCTTCAGTTGTTATGGTTTGTTACAAGCATCTAAACTAATGTTTGTACATGCAGCAATGTGGCTTAATGATTAGCACTTCTCTCTAATCTAGCACTAGGGTCCTCAGTTCCCAGCCAGGACACTACTTGCATGACATTGGCATGTTCTGCCTGTGCCTGCGTGCATTTCCTCCCACACTCCAAAGACATGCTGGTTGGTTAATTGGCCCCTGTTTGAATAGGCCCTAGTATATGTATGCATGCATGTGAGGTATGGATTAGATTGTAAGCTCCTTGATGGCAGGGACTGATCTAAATATACAATATATAAAGTATGAATGGTTGGTGCTATATAAATAAGTGTATTCATTAAATAAAATAGATGGTCAGTGCATCTTGGCTGTGTGGATGGGACACTAAATGATGCATCCAAGGAGTATCTGACTTGCCTAACCTTCGATGGACATTGTCTGTTTGGCCTTGACTTTGATGCCCTGATTAGCAGGGCCATGGGTGGCTAGAGGGTGCCATGTTTTAATGCAGGAGCTCCACGGCAGGGTAGGAGGAATCCCACCCCTCTAATTCGTCTATCTCAGCTTCAGGCACTCATCATTCCTGCTCAGGCTGTAGGGCTTGAAGCCAGAGGTCAGCTAACCCTTCAGGAAATCCATATGCAGGAAGTTGTGATCCTGCTTCTACAGGTGGGAGGCTGATTGTGTATCCAGATGGGGGCTTGGGTAGTTTGCTGGCTTTTGAGTGCAGGAGATCCCCCTTTTATCCCACAGGCTAATGCATTATCTCTTCAGTTGCTGCTCACTGTTTTGCTTGAGAAACTACACAAATGCAACCTCTGCTGTTTCCCTCAGCTTCCCACTTCCTGGGATCCTTTGCCTCTGTCCAAATTGGTCCTTGGTTTTGGAGTTGCTCCCTCCCTCAGAAGGATCCTCTGTCCTTTGGTTGAACCTCCAAGGCTACCCCTCAATATCCCTCCTTTCCAGAGGGACTTTCTGTCCTGGACCAGTTTTTTCTTCCCTTACCTAAACAGGGACCTGGCTCCTCAGCATCCTTTGGAGACACCTGCTACATCTCAGAAAATTTGGCCTTGTGTTCACCTTAGTGACCTTTTCTGGAATCTCCAATGTTGCATGTTCAGATGACCTCCTGTGAAAAGAGACAGTTTTTTGACCCTTGCACTCTTTTGGAAGGGCCTAACACCTGCAAGCTTTGGATGCATAGGAACCTGTAGGTGTCTATTGTTGGTAACTATCTTCACCAGCGGTTGAGGCTATCCAGCTTAAACTCTTAATAAAAATGTCTACCCCTTAAGTGCCATTAGAGCCTTTATCAACAGTCAGAGAGTCCAGCCCTTTCCCTCAGTCAGGAGTATGTGCGGGCATTGGTCAAACCCCCTCTCAGGAGTTTTCTTTTGGCATTGGTTCTCGACCCTTCTGTGCTCCTCTTTTTATTGCTTGGGCTCTTGTCTGGGCTCTGAGTAAGACATCCATATTGTCTCTATAGACCTGGCAATTCCATCCCATCAAACTCTTCAGGTGTCTGCATGTCTCCAAGCTAACCCTCCTAAACAGATGGTTTCTAATTCGTTGGGGGGGGGAGCCCCACCTTGGGTCAGTTTCCTGGGTTGGACTCTGTTAGACATCTGACCAAGAGTGAAAGTTTTCTCTGCAACAGGGCAAGTTACCTGATCCCTACACTGGAAGATGCTAAGAGTACTACTCTCAACAGCACTGGTCTACCCTTAAGACAATGCATTGGAACTTGGCTTTCCTCAACCAGTAGTGTAAGGAAGGTTCAGTGTGTTTCAGTATGAAAAGACCAGTGTATATGCGTGTTTCTGGGCATAAGTTAACCAGATGTATATTAGCACGCATGCAAGGATGTATTAGCATGCACACTAAGCAGCGTGAGCATAGGCACACATGCACACTTGACACTGGTATTGGTGTCAAATGGTCCATATAAACTGGAGTGTGACATGGACAGATTGCTGGGTGGTGTTCAAGTGGTTCTGAAGGCTAGACATGTTTTACCTTAATGCCTTCCCTGCATTAAAGTAAAAAAAATGTCCCATTAGTTGTATTGCTCCCTCACATCCCTTTATACTTACTTGAGTCCTTTCTCAATCCAGTGTTGTGCCTGTCTGCACTGGCACTGGTCTCTCTCTCCTTCCTCACAGGCTCAAAGACAGCAACGGTAACCACTGGCTCCCGCTGCTGTCAATCAAATCCTGTGAGGAGGCAGCTGGAGGTGGAGCCAAGCCGCTCTGTGTGTCAAGGGATGTACACAGCAAGGCTCAGGAGTGAGCCTGCAGGTTCACCATCATAGGAGCCAAGAGGGTCGGTGAGGAAGGTTCCAGGCTAATCTGTGCAATACAGAGTAGTAAGTATACCATGTTCACTATTTTATTTTAAATAAATACCCTTAACGCCTGTCTCTGGATTCTTGTCTTGTCGGGACCTTGGCCTGTATTTTGGACTCTGCCTCTACTTTATTTTCCTGTACCTCACTGTCTGGCTGTTGCTGACCTTGGCCTGTATCCTGACGCTGTCCTTGTCTTCTGATTCGGTACCTTGCTGCCCCCTGTTGACAACATGACAGCGTCATTCCTGTCTGCTGATTGGATACTACCATGTTCTTGAATATGGTTTTTACCTGGTGTTTCACAGTCGTCTATCCCTCACACCCAACAAGAGGTGCAAGAGAAGCCCCCGTGTCTGCTTGATTGCCACCAGGTAGTTGACAGATAGTCTCCCCCCTGATGTGATAGGTTAGCGCATCTGCATGCTCTTTATCACCTGCGTAGCAGGTAGAAATCATTGCTGTATGGCTCTGAGACCCCTTGGACTGTCAGCAAGCAGAAAAGGCTGGATTCCTCCTGCAGGTTCCCCCATTAGGGATAGTCCATCTGGAGGACTTTGTGGGACCTGCTGGCCTGGACATACAGTAGGTTCTCTTTCTAGAGCTGTGCAAGAGCCTCTTGAGAAAGGTTTCCCAGATGCTTTCCCTTGTTCTGCCCTGATCAGGTGAATATTTTTAGCAGAAAGGCTAAGTTTCCGGTTCCTAGCTCTATTGCTATAGATGCTTTGCTGGACTAGAGAGGGTCAGAAGGTTTTTAAAACCATGTTCTCTGCTCAAGGTTAGGCAGGGTCTGTAGGTTTATTCTGTCAGGCCCCAGAGACACATTTGAGGGTTGAGTGGATGGTTGTTTATTCATCCTCATTTTATTTTGGTGGTTCCCTTATGCCTGTCAGGCTGCCTTTGTGAGATTGTATTAGTCTCAAGAGTCATTTCACAAAATGTGTGCTGATATAGTTCTTACATTCTTGGAAATCTCATGAGCTAGATTTGTTGTATGGATAGGCAACCCTTAGAGTTTTCCTTCCCTTAATCCTAAGGGTTAGGAGAGTAAGGCTTGGACCTTCATGTGTAGATTGACTGGTCTTTTCTTATGAACCTGGTTTTAACCAAGTTTATCTCTAGGGACCTATTCTCCTAGGGCCCTAGTATTATTCCTGCTGACCTTACTCAGGTGGGTCTGCTTCCTATTTACTCAGGTATTTACAGTATGTGCTTCACAGCCTCTCACCTATTCAAACTCAGTGTTCCTTCAGGTGAAGTAATTTCCTCTTTGCAGGATCTTCTCTATCTTGCTCTTGAGCATCAGGTTGATTCTCTGTTTCTTCCCCATGGTCACTGGCAGCTTACCCTGTCTTGCAGAGGGCTTCACCTCTGCAAGATGGTTTGGTTTTGGGTGTTGGTCCTTCAGGTGGTCCTTAGTTACAGATAGCCCCCAGTCCCTTCTTGTGCATCAGTCAATGGCTACTGCCATCCCTCAGACTGCTAAAGGATGTCTGAGCTGTACCTGATGAGGAGAGAAAGAACAAGTTTTTCCTTACAGAGCATCTCTTTCTGCTAGTTTCCAGGATTTGCCTCTCACCGTCAGCCAGACATCCCCCAAATATTTTTTGAACTCAGAGCAACACTGCCAATCTCTAAAGGGCATTCAACGGTCTGTAAGTCTATATTATATTGCTTGTCTGTATCTTATTGATAACTATTACTATTCTGCTTTTGCAAGCTGTGTAAACTATTACTCATACTGTGCCACTTCTGCAAACTGTGTTGCCGCAGTTGCAATTCAATTTATATATCACAAAGTAATGTTTAAAAGCATCATTGTATGTTGAGTCCGGTGTCAACAGCAAGTTTCTGTTGTGTGAACTACAGTTTATATATATTTTTCTAATATTTTCCTAATAATTCTGGTCGTCTTTATTTTGCTTGCCTTTGAGAACTTATGTCAGTTAAGATGGTACTTGAATAAGCGGAGATCCCCTACTCTCTCCTTGTAGGAGGAGTGGTTTTGTCCACATGGACCGATTGTCCAGGACTTAGGGGAACCCTCATGGATCCTACAACAATGATATGGCTCACGGTCTTCGTTAATATTTAACTGTATGTAAATGATGACTATTTTTCAGGGTTTTTTATTCTTTTTAATTTTTTTGCATATTATACATTTGAAAACTTGAAATAAAGATTATATAAAAAAAAAAAAAAAGAAAAAGCATCAATGTAGTATTGACTCCTCCAAATTCTTTAGTATGCTTGGTAAGCCCGGCCTACATGCTGAGTAGAGGAGGGGTATGGGGCTGGCCTATAATTTTTGTGTTTGCCAATTCTCCTGTATGCAGTAGTATAACTCAACTGTGTCTTAATTCCTGGGTACCGAAATAGACTCCAAGAAATTGATTAGTACAAAAATCTTGTAAGAAAGGTTGTTTGTTATGTTGGCCCGCCTATATCAAACAACTCTCTGCGCTCAAATGGATAGAAATATCTTATTGTTTGTTTTAGTAAAAAATAGCATATAAATAAATATATATATACTCGGTCCAATGTGCAACACAAAATCTTGGTGCACTGGTAGCAGCTGCTTAAATGGGGATCATGTATATAAACGTACAATAAAATAGCAGGTGTCAGAGGAATAAATAATTAAATGAATAAATTAAATGAATCCGGCCTGTTAAAATACTGTAGCAGCGCTTGGGTATCAGAAAAAACTGATATAAGTGTATAAATGTCACTCAGTATAATTAGCAAAAAATGTAGTATTGAATAATTAAATAAATAAATCAAACAATAAAATTAATGGACAGATATTAGGTATCGGCAGAGGGTAAATCAATCATTTAGTGATTAATAGAGTCCAGCTTTCTCCATAATGGGTTAAAATAATTCTATATTCAGTGTGCCAAAAATCTGCTCAGTCCATCCACCAGTGCACTCCACCACGTGTTAGGAAGGTTCCCCTTTGGGGATGCACTCACCAGAAATACAGACAATATAGGCATATACACTCTCTCATCAGGGTGCTGCTCATTCCTCTATCGATGCTCCAATTCTCCTCCACAGCCTCTTATTCAATAGCTCCCCATTGCCAGGCAGGTCATATATTGAAAAGAAGTAACCACATAGCGTGATACTGCATAAAATAGTTTATTTAGAGACCAGAGAACCTAGGAAGTGACGTTTGCGCACCAGCCTGCGTGCCACCGACCAGGAAGCCCTCAGGACGCTGAATACACCGCTCCATACAGCGGAAGCCAGCAGAGCGCGGCCGGAAGGCATTTCATAGGCATAGTGCATATATCTACATTTATCCTTACATGCTGATTTCAATGTTTGATCTGGTACGCATATTGTACTAAGGGGTAGTTTTGATCTTTTTAGTAGGGGGGTAAATAAACTATTTTATGCAGTATCACGCTATGTGGTTACTTCTTTTCAATATATGACCTGCCTGGCAATGGGGAGCTATTGAATAAGAGGCTGTGGAGGAGAATTGGAGCATCGATAGAGGAATGAGCAGCACCCTGATGAGAGAGTGTATATGCCTATATTGTCTGTATTTCTGGTGAGTGCATCCCCAAAGGGGAACCTTCCTAACACGTGGTGGAGTGCACTGGTGGATGGACTGAGCAGATTTTTGGCACACTGAATATAGAATTATTTTAACCCATTATGGAGAAAGCTGGACTCTATTAATCACTAAATGATTGATTTACCCTCTGCCGATACCTAATATCTGTCCATTTATTTTATTGTTTGATTTATTTATTTAATTATTCAATACTACATTTTTTGCTAATTATACTGAGTGACATTTATCCACTTATATCAGTTTTTTCTGATACCCAAGCGCTGCTACAGTATTTTAACAGTACAAAAATCTTGTTTTCAGATCTACATAACTATTAAAGCAACCAGGATATGTTTCTACACAGTAGTTTTGTTATAGAGGGTATATCACTTTTAAAATGCAGCTGATGCAAGTTTTCTAATAAACTTGACTGGTGAAAAAAAAGGACTATTTTCAGAGTTAGTTCTTCCCATAGACACAGCTAGGCTTTTAACTGATGTCATATGTCATATGGACTCCATATGGTGTCCAAAATAGAAATTAGAGTAAAAAGTGCAACATTATTAAAATACAGTCAGAATAGAAGCAAACCACTTACTCAATATCTGCAAAAAACAAGTATGAGTATATTCGGTGCAATACACCCATATAACACAGAGTGTTATGTCAAAATCAAGACTATTCCTGAAATTATATTCAGCATATCTATCAAAGCCAGATAATATCACAATACAACCCCCAGAGGGTAAGTGAAGAGGCAAATGGAGACAACCAGTTGGAGGTGACCTCAATGTGCTGCGCAGGTCAACACTGTACTGTGTCTGTAAATCAAGTAGCGAATAATGGAGAGGGGACAAGAGAGGAGTAAAGTAGAAGCTAACCAAGGGGAACATGCTTTTACAATTTTTTTTGGGCAGCCCATATGCTGGTACATCAGTTTCTCTCTCTCTCTAAAATTACATTGACAGCAGTTTGCCATTGAGCGAATGTGGGAAGACAAGGGGACAAGCACTTTTGGGCTTTACTTTTGCGGGCAAGGAAAAAAATGCGTATGAGCATTATCCTTGACGCCGGTGGCATAAGGTTCTTAGGGAAGATGCTTAAGATTGCTATCTTGGAATCTGGTGATAACGAGATGGAGTATAACTCTTGAGCTGCCTGAAAAATACCAGTCCAGTATCTGAAAAGCCTCAGACAATGCCAAGCATAGGAATTAACAAGCTGTCAGAGCCAGAGCAAATCTGCTACTGTGCATTCCGGGATTATTACAGCTCCTGGTATACTTCTGGGCCAATCTGATGTAAGTCCTGCAGGTGTCATAGACCCCAGCGCTAAGGCTTTGTCTCCACCTCCCTATCCTCCTGGCCATTCGCAACATGCCCAGAAGTACAGCAGGAGCTATAATAATCCTGGCATGTAAACATGCAGCTTTGCGGGATGTAGAAGAAGGTGTACAGGACAGGAGGTGGCTTTGAAGGTAAAGGAGCATTTAATAGCTTTACAACCTCATACATACGGAGTGTTTATGTGCGTGAAATCTCAGAATTCAGCATTCAACCCTACTGATAACAGACTGTCAAAATTTATGATAGGCTCGTGTTTAGGGCCATATGTGTACAGGGACATATTCCCGGAATGCGGAAAGAACTACTGACACCGTCCTGCACATACTACCCACCTCCATACACCCTGCACTCTTCTCCTGCACATAATACCCACCGCTATACACTCCACACCCCTCTCCTTCACATACTACCCACCTCCATACACTTCACACTGTACATTCCCTATTTAATATTACCAAATTGTGCACTATGTAAGTCACCTCAGACGCTATTTAACCCCACCCCCTTTAAGCCATGTCAAATATTTAGCGCAATTCAAACCACACCCACTTTTTGACACATTTAATTCTTTATCAATGCCTAGGGCCCCCTTTTGATTTTACACACAGGCCCACTGATTTCATGATATGCCCCTGACTCTACCCGTGCCTCCCAAAAACTGTCCACCCAAAAATACAGATATTTGAAGCACATAGGCTGAAAGCATATAGCCTAAACTTGCTAAGTTTATTTTGCCCAGAGTTGGGCTTTAACATTGGCTTGTGCGGAGGAAAAAAGCATACTAGTACAGTGTATGGCAAAAATAAAAAATACAATAAATATGGAAAAATAAAAAAGACTATACTGTACGCAGTTTAATAAGATCCAGTTAAAAATTCAAACACTGCATTCCATCCTAATATCATAGGAAAACCAACCCCCCCGCCCTCTCCTTGTGCGCTAGCCCAAAGGCCTATAATCTAAATAAGTAAACACAAGTGTGGTTTTGTTGGATTTTTTACAATAGCCCTTAAGTGATATTGCTGAAGAAATATGTACAATGAAAATATAGCTGGATGCAAAGACACTTTACCTAAAGTCTGAGGAGGCAATGGTAGTGATATCTAAATTAAAAAATTAGTGTATGCCTTTTTCATAGTATGTTCTAGTTAATGTATCAGAAATGTGAAAAAGTCCAATGGATGTGAAAGTCCTGAGAAGGGCCGTATGCGTCAACCACCAAATGATGATTATCAAGGATGGAATACGCTGGCACTGTCCGGCATGAGAAGCATCAAGGATGGTACATCTTCAACCAAAAAAGGGAAAGTATATCTACTCTTACCGGAACGGGTGGACTCGAGTGTCAGCAACAACGAGTCATGAAGGTATGGATGCCGGGATCGGTGGATCAACGGAACTCCAAGGAACCCAGGGCCTCCAAACACAACTCCAAGGGTTTTGTGGACAACCACCCAACTGAACCTCAGATGAAGAGGACACCAGGGCTGGACCTTAGGCGTGGATGGACCAACTGGACCACAAAGGAACTATGCAAAGAAAAAATGCCTCCATATGGTGTAGGTGAAAAAATTTATTTTTTATTTCTAAAAACCGGCATACATCAATGGGAATAAAAAATGTGATCACAGGATAAAAAGACTGCAATGTGAGGAGCAGAAAGCCAAGCGTTTCGTCCCAAAGAACTTCAAATGGGGCATACAACAGCTCCCCCACATTGCTCATATTTATAAATTACATAGGAATAAGAGACCAATAATTGAGAACCAATTGGACCTCGACAGTTCCAAGGCCAGTGACTGGAGAAAAAACGTTACCTGACCGTATGGGCTCCAAGTCTCAGTATCGGGACCAATAATGAAAGAGAACACGGGTCACATGGGGTCAAAAACCGGCTCCACAGTGACCCGAATATATATGCAAAGTCTAACCCGGAAATGGCGTGGCTAGCACGAGGCAAACACCTCATTGAAAAGCCAGCGGAAATCGGGTATGTTTGGCCACATGACAGATGGAAACCAATCATGGTCCCGGAACTCTCAAGTCGCATGACCGAAATACAATAAAAGGGAAGTAATTCCCACATGAACCTGACGATATAGCACACATGATCAATGGCCACAATACCCGTTCTTCTGTCCAAAGGGACCAATAAGAAAGAGTGGGTCCAGACACATGATCGCAACCGAATGCTGCTGATCACATGGCCAGAAATGGTCACATCCGCCGGAAACAGTCAAGTCACGTGTCAAAACGAGTCACGTGACACAAGGTGGATCACAAGGTGGATCAGCTGGCAAACCTGCTGACAACAATCACGTGACCAACAATGGCAAATCTCTGACTGCCATAACCAGTGAATTAGGGCTAATTCATTCACTCGGCACCCACCTTGACACCACGTGACTGATGCGCCCCCACTGGACAGTCATAATAATGACGTGGCCAGTCAAATATAGACATATCACTGAAGTGCCATAAAAGAAACAGGTGGACATAAATCACTTGACAGGATGTCACCCGTCACAACTCCCCTATATGTCAGAGAGGTGTAACGACGACACCCAGCCAAACTGCCAAAATGAGGCCGCCACGACAAGCCAGGCGTGCCGTGTAAACTCGAGACTAACAGTCAGGGTAAGCACCACTGAACACGGACTCATGTAGTGGCCGACCGCACCAGACAGTATATATTCTAATCTCTCGTGGGCAAGGAGGCAACCACAATATGTCTCCAAACCCTGACATCCTCCTCCTATTGAATGGAGACCGTGAGTCTCTGGATGTGTTTATGGCTACACTCAATCTTAATGATAGGGATATAGCCTTGAGCTATGAGGCCAGTTCAACCATTCATTCACTTTCTTGATCTTGAGATAACGGTTGTTGATCAACATCTAGAATTTAAGATCTACTTCAAGCCTACTGACCGAAATGGATAAAATCCGGTCGATAGCTGCCATCACACACAATGGCTTAAACCGGTTCCCCGTAGTCAGTTCCTGCGGTTATGCAGGAACTGTACAAGGATTACTGATTTTTTCTCCCAGTCTCAAGTCCTCAAGGACAGATTTCTAGAAGAGGGCTACAGATCCGCTTAGCTAGACATTAAGATCAATAGGGTATCTCAGATTGACATAAAGTCACTTTTGACAGAGCGCCCCAAACCTGCTTTGGACAACAAGGTTAGATGGTCTTTTTTTACCACCTATTCCGTTCAATCTAGACAGATCAGAGAAATTTGTTAGTATAGTATGAATTCTTCATCTCCTTCACACTAGTTCACATTAATGTTCATATTGTCGTTTTCGATTTTCCTATGGGGTAAACAACTTTCATATTGTTCCTTACATTGATTGTACTATTTCAAGTTGATTTGTTATGCTTAGATGAGCCATGATGTATACACTTATGTCTCCATACCCCAAGAGAAAAGATTATGGTTGCCTCCTTGCCCACGGAAAGATTAGAACATATACTGTCTGGTGAGGTCGGCTACTACATGAGTTCATGTGCGGAGGTGCTTACCCTGACTGTTAGTCTCGAGTTTGCACGGTATGCCTAGCTTGTCGTGGCGGCCTCATTTTGGCAGTTTGGCTGGGTGTCGCCTCCGGGGAGTTGTGACGGGCGACATCCTGTCAAGGGATTTATGTCCACCTGTTTCTTTTATGGCACTTCAGTGATATGTCCATTTTTGACTGGCTATGTCATTATTATGACTGTCCAGTGGGGGCGCATCAGTCACGTGGCGCCAAGGTGGGCGCCGTGTGACTGAATTAGCCCTAGTTGACTGGTTGTGGCAGTCAGAGATTTGCCATTGTCGGTCACATGATTTTTGTCAGCAGGTTTGCTAGCTGATCCACCTTGTGTCACGTGACTCTTTTTGACATGTGACTTGACTGTTTCTGGCGGCCGTGACCACTTCTGGCCACGTGATCAGCAGCATTCCGTTGCGATCATGTGTCTGGACCCACTCTTTCTTATTGGTCCCTTCGGACGGAAGACTGGGTATTGTGGCCATTGGTTGTCGTTAATCATGTGTGCGATATTGTCAGGTTCATGTGGGAATTACTTTTATTGTATTTTGGTCATGTGAATTGAGAGTTGGCCATGATTGGTTTTCCATCTGTCATGTGGCCAAACATACCCGATTTTCGCTGGCTTTTCAACAAGGTGTTTGCCTCGTGCTAGCCACGCCATTTCCAGGTTAGACTTTGCATATATATCTGGGTCACTGTGGAGCCGGTTTTCGACCCCATATGACCCATGTTCTCTTTCATTATTAGTCCCGATACTGACGCTTGGAGCCCATACGGTCAGGTGACATTTTTTTTTCTCCAATCACTGGCCTCGGAACTGTCGAGGTCCAATTGGTTCCCAATTATTGGTCTCTTATTCCTATGTAGTTTATAAATATGAGCAATGTGGGGGAGCTGTTGTATGCCCCAGTTGAAGTCCTTTGGGACAAAACGAGTTGGGCTTGGCTTTCTGCTCCTCACATTGCCCTCTTTTTATCCTGTGATCGCAGTTTTTATTCCCTTTGATGTATGCTGGTTTTTAGAAATGAAAAAACAATTTTTTGACCTACACCATATGGAGGCAATTTATCTTTGCATAACTTTCCAGTTCCTTCGCGGTCCAGTTGGTCCATCCACGCCTAAAGGTCCAGCCCTGGTGTCCTCTCCATCTGAGGTTCAGTTGGGGGGTTGTCCACAACACCCTTGGAGTCATGTTTGGTGGCCCTGGTTTCCTTGGAGATCCGTTGATCCGCGGATCCCGGCAATCATGTGTAGCGCACTTCTAACTTGGGAGCTGCAAAGTTGTTCATTAACTTTATGTCAATAGCCCCCGTTCTTCCTTCCCACACAACTTTCAAAACACCAGACAGTCTTTATATTCTGTAAAGCTTTTATTCTTGAACTTGAGTTGGTGGTACAAGTAGATAGAAGATCTATTAATTCGGGTTCCTGTCTCTGATCCTGCGTACTCTCCTTTTTTGAACTGACCAGCATTACTCTGAATAATACCGTGGGTGTAGATTCCAAAGTCCCAGGCCTTCACCGCCTAATTCCTTGACTCTTGCAATCAGCCCACGTCAGTTCTGGAAAGTGTCTCTCACTAGGTCCTTGGACACATAGCAAGTTTACGGATAAGCACCACTGGGTTGCACTCCCTTTGCTCACTCCCAATCGACAGTCCATGTTACCCACAGATGGTAAATTCCCAGTTTCCTCCATCCGCTTTACTCCTACTTTCTCCTTCTCATGATCCGGCGCATCCCCGGCTGGGACGCCCGGTTTTCTCCTCTGCTCTACATGGCGACGTCTGCTCCTGCTATCCAGCACTGGGGTCTTTGAACCCCCAGGCCTTCAACCCCCCTCCTGCTATCCAGCACTGTGGTCTCTGAACCCCCAGGCCTTCAAGCCTGCTCCAGCTGCACTCTCTACATCTTGAACTCTCCTCCTCCTCCCGGAAGCATGTGACCCCCAGCTTATATGCGAGTCCTGCCCCCGCCAACACAATTTAATGATACAAAGAGAGGGGCGCCTCTGGGTGTAGACGTAACAAAAACTATTTATTGGTAAATCATATGTACAGGCAACTCACATTTGATAAGATCATAACAGGCATGTAAGTTAAAAATCATCCATCGGGGGGTCTTCAGATCCGTCACAAAGGCTCTTCTTGTGTGCTGAGCTCTTTTGCCGTTCGTTGTGTACACCGCACGATGGTAAAGCCGGCTGCGGTGGGGAGGATCTCAGAACGAGGCTTGGCGCACGATGAATAGCAGACACGGAGAGATGACGTCACTGGCAAGCGACGCGTTTCACGAGCGTACGGGCTGCAATGACGTGGCAGCCGCACTCCTTCATCAAGCTGAGGATGGATGGGAGTCCTCACAATAAGAACACTAATGGAGGGGGAGTGGCCAGAGCAGAGAATATCATAATAGGTCAAAGGACATACATATGCCGCATTTTTGACACCAGTATTAGAATACATTTTAGTTACAAAAAAATATCATAAACGAAGGGAGTGGAGGGGGGAGGAAAAATATTCTTGAATTATGAGAAATAATTTAAACTGTTATTCTAAAAAACAATAATATTTTTAAAAAGGCAGTATTTAAATTGTAATTAGCAAACCCTTCGATGACAGTTAAAAATACACATAATGGTAAAACCATATATAATTAGGAAAAATAATGGTTATCTAAAAAGTTTGTGTGTGTATATATATATATATATATATATATATATATATATATATATAATATATATACACACACACTATAATATACAGAGAACCAATGAATTATAAATTATAATAACACCGGCAAGGATAAATAAATATGGATACATGATAAAATTGGGAATCTCCTAGAGTGGATTACGAAGTCTGAGGTATTTGTGTTAAATGAACACATATACGCAGATACACGCACACACATACATGTATATATATGTGTATGAGCGCAAACGTGCGACCACCCAAGCAAGATAAATGTGTACCAGACACAGAAATAGACAACAATAATAGTGTGGTGTAAAATATCTATAATATCTTGACATGAAAAGTGGATGCAAAATTTTTATTTATTTTTTTACCACTGGATTGTTGTAATACTTACAATAGGAAAAACCCACCACCCCCATGATAAGAGAAGAATCAAGAAGGGAGGGAAAATCAACCTGCAAGTATAAGTATGAATCATTAGTATAAATTAGAAAATTCAAAATTAGAACTCAATAAAGAAGAAGATGATAAAAAAAGATGATAAAAAAGATGATATACCTGCATGTGGACTTCATCCTGTCATTTTTCCTTCCCCTCACCCATCTACTGTGGACTTTTTATGGACTTTTACCATACAAAATATATTTTTTTCTTATGTAATAGTCTTTTGCTCCAAAGGGTTTTTTACAATATATATTTCCAGTTACTTGCGCCTTTACTTGTGTAATCAACACAATTTAATGATTGGTCCAGAGCTCTCCACATAAGCTGCCTGCCACTCAGGTCCCAAATCCTGCCTCCCTAGGTGGCCACACCCCCCTCTAGTCTAACACTCCCACCCACAAATAAACAACCAGGCCTAAGGAAAAACACAAAGCCTAGGCCAAATTTACCTATCACTAATAACTGAACACTCCAAGCACCCACCAAAATGGGTAGGCGCTACACATGCCTTTATGACCCGTTGTCGCTGACACTCAAATCCACCCGTTCCGGTAAGAGTAGATATACTTTCCCTTTTTTGGTTGAAGATGTACCATACTTGATGCTTTTCATGCCAGACAGTGCCAGAGTATTCCATCCTTGATTAATCATCATTTGGTGGTTGACACATACGACCCTTCTCAGGACTTTCACATCCATTGGACTTTTTCACATTTCCATTTGTGTCATTTCTGTATAATTGATTTTTGCACTATTCACTTATATATTGATATATGTGTTCACTTTTTAGCGCTACATTATTTACCATTCACTCTTTACATTCTTGTCACATTGTTTATGTAGCAGTTTTCCATTTTTTATTAGTGTTAGCACAGTAATCTTCACACTTACATTTTGCAACGTATCAGAAACACAATATAAAATGTCCAGATGTACATTTTCTCAGTGATTGCAGATGTAGATTTTTTTGCATCCGAATCGATAACTTTTGTTCACGAATAAATAGCAGTTGCGTAATGCGTTGTACTTTGGAAAAGGCAGACAGAGAGGCTTCTACGTTAGTGTTTTCTAAACCCTGCTAAGCAGCACGAACACATCGTTTATCTCCCCTCCGCTTTTCTACTGAAGCACAATCCAGCCAGGGATTCAGCTCTGCATCGTGAAAATGCCGTTACTGTGGTAGCCTAGAGTTGCCTAGCAACCACAATAGAAACAGGGGATGCAGGAAGAACGAGGTGAAGGACGATGCTGGGAAGTTCTCGTTCCTCTGCTTGCTTTACTTATCCTGCGTTTGCTTAGCGAAAGCAAATACATCACTAAATGTAGCATGCAGGCGCCAGAAATAGAGTATAGCAACCTTCTTCTCTTCCGGCTGAACCGTATGTGGCATATGCTGTGATATAGAACTCTATGCAGATGATATATCAATCACTTTAGAATGATCCTAGGTTAGGAAATTATTAATTCTTTGGGTCCATATCAAAAGAAAATAGTTTAGGTTTAAATAATGGATGATGGCAGGGGAGGACCGGACTGTGGGAACAAATAATATAGGTTGGGCTGGTGGCCCTTAGTGGAGACCTCAGTCAGAGTGGACCAGCATTCAGTAACGGCAGATGGGTGATACATAGTGATCAGCTTTCTGTTTAGACCAGTTATAACAGCGCTTGGCAGAGGGAAGGCTTCCAGCATCAACTTATTTTGTTGCTCTAACATTTTGTGAACAAATGCAGAGAGTTGCAAATAAAGCAAAATCATTGTGCTAATTTGTTTAAAAGGGGCTGAATGAAAAAGGATTATTTGTGACAATGACATGATATTTATTGTTTTATTTAGAGCAGCAGTCCGCTTATTCAGCTATTAAAATGCATTCACGTTTACAATTTATCTCTTATAGTCTTGTCACAGTAAAACCAGTTCCTTAGTACATCACTATGTGGCACACTTTCTCATGCTTACAGGAGACCTTCCCTAGCATGAAAGCACAAGTTGGTTGCACTTGCCTCCTATGCCAAAAGCTCCCAGTCTGATAATGGTAACTTACTTCCAGCTCTGTAACTTACTTCCAGCTCATTCAGTTCCCAGCAGGGACACTGGGGTTGCGTTGAGCTTGCATGTTCTTCCTGTGTTTTTGAGGTCTTTGTGCTTTGGTTTCCTCCCACAATCCAAAATATAAATTTTATTACATGCACATACAGTCGCAAACATTTATTAGGTGTTATTTCATGCATTTTTACGTCTTTACACATATAAATGCATGATTTTAATGCAGGTTTATGTACATTTCTGGACAGGGCAGGGTCAATCTCCACATTTACAGATGAGGTTTGTGAATTTTTTTTTTATCCCTTAAGCTGGCCGTAAATGGGTCATTTAAATGAACAGATTCCTCCATCTACACAAGGTAGAAGAAGTAATCCCCCCTGAGGCTGGGTTCACACTGATACGACACGACTGTTGTACGACTATCATCCTACTTTGCCCTGCCACATCTGTCCTACATCGGTCCTACTTCCATCCCACTTGAATGAACAAGATAAGATTTTGCTCCGACTGAGATAGTACACGTGGATAGGGGATATTACTGCACTAACTCAATTATTGAAGAAAAATGAACAGCTGCTACATAAAAATGAGACAAAAATTCAATGCAAAAAATCTGTGAAAAAATGTAGCGCTAAAACAATAAACATTGAACAATATATCAAGTATTGTGTGCAAATAATAAAAACTGTGATAAAAATCTATCTCAAATATAATGAATATAAAACAGAACATGTATATAATGAGTAGAAATACAGATGAGAAAGTCAAAAAGGTGAAACAATCCTATGATAAACATATATGGAGTCCGCCACGAAAAGTTGTTGCTCAAAAGTGGGGTACAAAGGCCTCAGCAGGCAGGTAGAGCATCAGGGATAGTGTGTCCTCCACCCGAGATAAGGTGTATACATTATTACCAGAAATAGTGGACTCGAATGTCAGCGACAACAAGTTAATCAAGCGAGGATAGCCCGATCAGCAGATTTCTGAAATGATCCAGGGAATCCAAAGAGCTCCAAGAACGAATCCAGGGAATCGTGCAGGTAACCGTGAGGCTGGAGCTCAGATGTTAAGCAGCCAGACTGGAAAGCCAAAAACTGATTACAAGATCACATTGTTGAGTCATCAAAAAGTTCACATTCTTCACTTCTCTCAAAAGTGGTAGCGGCTAGTTCCTACCCAGTAGAAGGACCCTGAGATAGTAAGACTTGTCCTTTGACCAATCAAAACAATCCAGCGTTACATAAATTCCTTTTACTGCTGCTCTAATCACTATTTCGGATAAGACAAGTCGGATGGTTAAGACAAAGATCCTACTTTGATCCGACTTCAATGATATTCAATGGGCTGAAGTTAGGTCCAAAGTCGGACCAAAGTAGTGCATGGAGCATTTTCAAAGTCGGACCGACTTGTGTCGGACCAGTTATGACGACTCTCATAGGGAATCATTGATTTGCACATGTCTTGCGACATGAGCTCCCAATGTCGGAGCGTTTGTCGTACAAGTGTGAACCCACCTGAACACGGAAGTCAGCAGGACTCTCCATTGTTAGAATACACTGATCAGTGGCTGCAGCTGCTGATCAACAAAAGTTTTTTCAATATCCCTGTTCAATAGAAGTTGCTCTAATGATTGACTTATGATGAACAGGGACTCCCACATAGAAAGATGTCCGGTTCCTGCTGAACCAGCCGAACTTTGTTCCATCTAATGTACGGCCAGCTTGAATCTCCAGGTTTACTTTCCACCAGAAACAAACACCTTTGCTGTGCAGATTTAAAAAATATACCCAAAGCATAGAAAAATGTCTTCATAAGACTACTTTCACACTGAGGCATTTTTCAGGCGCTAAAGGGCTAAAAATAGTGCCTGGAAAGCGTCTGAAAAATGCCTCCCCTGCAGCCCCAGTGTTAAAGCCTGAGTGCCCCTGCCATTAAAATCAATGGACACCGCTGCCGAAGCGCCTGGAAAACACTCTGGCAGCGGCGCTTTTACGGATGCTATTAACCCTTTATTAGGCCGCTAGCAGGGGTTAAAAGTGCCCTGCTAACCTCCGAAAAGTGCTGCTATTACAGCGGTAAAGCGTCTCTAACATAAGAGACGCGGTAAAGCGTCTCTTACCGCTAACATACCCCCCCGCCCCAGTGTGAAAGTAGCCAAACAAAACTGCCTCCAGTAAGTAATGTGACCACATAAAAGGACTAGCTGGTGTTATAGTCACTTTTTTTTAAGCTGAAAAGCAGTTACCAGCGGAGGCTTGAACCTTACCAGCAGTTTACCCCTTTGTGGAACAAAGCAATCAGGGATGCTGAGGGGACTCTATCTTAATGTACAACAATGACTTTTCAGAAGAAGACAGTTACATCTCATCACTTCCACCACAAGTCAAATAAGGGATTTGTTCCTCATTTCAGTAGTGTGTGTGGGGCCAGACAAATAATTACTTTATCTCCTAGTGGCCAAATCTACATCCAGAACTGCTGGTTCATGGCTCAGATGTAGCCGGTTTTGATAATAGAACCATTCCCCCCCCCCCCAAGTTAATACATACAGCTGTTTGGTCATCATCAGGTAACACATTGTTCCTCCAGGGAACCCAGCTAGTTCCCGGAACAGATAACTAGTAATTTGGACGAAGTCAGAGTGCATGTAATTATGTTTATGCTTACCTCTGTGCTCCCAACCTGCAGATATTAAGCCAAAACATACTGGTCTCTGTACATTTCTGGGCATCGCAGGGTGCCGCTATCCAGTCTTAACTGTGGTCAGGGAATCCTACAAAGATTTGTGTAAGCTGCACATGGCGGTACATTTCTCATGTCCGCACTCATCAATGCCCTGGACCAGTATAACATTAAGGCTGTTCCTCTGCTTAGAGGTGAGCTGCACACTGCAGTAGTTAATTACACAGAGTTCCTCTGTAAAACGTGTTGTCTCATGTTACTACACACTTAGATTAGCCAATATCTGCAGGTTGGGAGCACAGAGGTACTACACACTTTCCTCAATGTAGGGACTTTGCTGGACCCACGCCCTCTCCACCAGTTCATCATACCTCTGCCACCTCACTCCCAGTGACAGAATGGGGTCATACCAAGCAATAGCGTGGACCTCATGCATGCTTTTAATTTACTCCTTCACTCTCCCGTACCATGTGGCCAGGTACATGGGGTTTCCGTACCACAGGTTCGGTCCCAGGAACTTTGGGGAAACTGACCAATAGAGTGGGAGCCAGATCACCGACCCCGTTGAGGACCTGTCACCTATGCCAGATAGGTGCCACTGTCTGCAGCACATTATGGCATTGGTGGCATGGGTGGCACTGTCTGTAGTACATTATGGCATTGGTGGCACTGTCTGTAGTACATTATGGCATTGGTGGCATGGGTGGCACTGTCTGCAGTGATAAATATCACTTGAAGACAAATCTGCACTTTGTTTCAAGGCGGGTCTAGGGAGGGGCCAGGGGTGGGGCTGAAGGGGGCCCCGTCAGGTAGGCTGTATGGGGTCCCATGATTTCTATCAGCGGCCCTGCACATGAGACAGAATCCATCCCAAACTAACTAATGCAGGCTGCCCAGGTTCATGCCTTCCAAAGAAGCAAAAGTCCAGTGATGGTAGGTTCCTAGTCTAGGGAGAATCCCAGCAGGGGGACTTCATGTTGTAGCAGTTCTTCCTCTGTAAATCCCATGTGGAAGAGAGTGTCCTCTGAGCCCTCCCCTCTATTTTTGTGGCTTACAGCAGGGGGAGGACTCAGAAAGCCCAGGAAAGGAGTCTAGACACAGTTAACCCCTTCCCATCCTGAACAGCCTATAACTGTCTGTATACCTACACTGTGCAATAAATATGGCAGAAATACATTCTGTGACCCCCCACAAGCACCTGCTTACAAGCTAGTATTCTGAAAGTGTAGACAGGCTTTCAGTAGTGGGAAGTGTTCTAAGGCCTGATTTACACCTATGTATTTTTAGTGCTTTTTGCATTTTGCAGATTTGCACTACAGCACTTGTTCCATAGGATACCATGTTAAATGGACTGTAGTGCAAATCTGCAAAATGCAAAAAGCACTAAAAATGCATAGGTGGGAATCAGGCCTAAGACAGGCAATGTACAGCTCAGTGTCTGCTGATCACAGAAATAGGTGTAAACAGCATCACACTAACCTGGATCTTATTGAGCCATAATGTTCTCTTTTCATTGACATATTAGTAAGTGTATGCTTGTACCAATAATAAGCATAATAAAAGCCACGAAGTTTGTATTTAAATTTTTTCCTAATAAGTAATTCCCCTTGAAGAAATTCTGGCTTTTAGTTTGCTTTATTTAGAAGTGTGTTCTGGGTCAGGAATTTCAGCGCTGCCAGAAAAACGTATAAACCTCTGGGATAAAGGGTTTGACTTTGAATGCTCGGTGAACCAAGACAAACTGCTGTGCTGGACATTGCAATTAATTACCTCCGGAGACTTTTTCTAAATAGAGGCCTAGTTAAAAGACACCATGTAATGAGTTTGTCAATACTCTTTCATTCCATGTATCAAATTCATTATCCAAGATTGTTGTCAGTAGGGAACTCTGGTAGTGCTGACTCTCTGTACAGTGTTCACTAAGAATTCATGGTTAGATATAAGGAAAAACTTCAAAAAACAAAATGTTATCCAAAATGGTCACAAATGTATATATTGTTTTTATATAGTGCAGTCATATTTCATAGCACATAGTACTATTTGCAGCAGTCCCTATTCCCTGAAGAAGCTCACACTCTAATGCCCCTGCCAGGCTGAAACAAACACACTGGCCAGTTGTGAAAGGAGAGCAAGTCACTTACCAGTAGGTTTGCATACAATAAACCACGCAAGCACAGGGAGAACTTTTGGAAAATAACATTGTCGGTGGGTTTTGAGCCCTAAGCTGGGTATTAATGGGGTGATTTTGGTGAAACTAATTTACGGAAATTATTAATGTCACCTCCAGTAAAATTTTGGAGAAGCAGAAACTCTAACTCTTGCGTATTATGCTGTTTAGGCAGTTTCCTTGAGGCCGGGTTCACACCTATGTGGATTGGATGCATATTTCCCTGCATCCAATTTGCATAGCAGATTGTGACCGGCTCTCTATGGAGTCCTGTGCGTTATTTGGTCAGTTTTCAGGTCCGAATTCAGCCCAAAATTTGGGCTGAAATCGGACCTGAAATGGTGAATAGAGAGGCACCAGACTCCTTATGGGAGCCGCTGTGTGTTCTAGTGTGAACCCAGCCTGAAAGAAATGATCTTTGTATTTTTCCTCTTTGTTTAAAGGCCTCATGCACACAGATGTGTGACATTTTGACCAAAAGATCCTGAGCAAAAGGTTCTGTAGAGACCTTTTCCAAAGACAACAATGCACCTGTGTTCAGAACAGTAAAAAAAAAAAAAACATGGCATTTTTTTTACTCCCATATGCAAGAGGCCTAAATAATTGTTTTATTCTTAATGGAGGGGAGGCTATATTTAGGGTAGAGAACTATATTCTTCAAATTTGTGTTTTTTTACTTACTTTGAGCTACAACAGTAAATAGTGGTTTGGGCAAAGGTACACAATATTACCAAAAGTATTGGGACACCTGCCTTTACATGCACATGAACTTTAATGGTATCCCAGGCTTAGTCTGTAGGCCCACCCTTTTCAGCTATAACAGCTTCAACTCTTCTGGGAAGGCTGTCCACGAGGTTTAGGAGGAGTGTGTCTATGGAAATGTTTGTGTGTCTATGGGCACTGAACATCAACTTTGAAGTTGTTAGCCACAACTGCATTGGTGTACACTTTGACCAAGTTAACACTGGAAGATGTATCTCGTCATAATTTTCAGCAAGATATGTTTATATCCAACAGTATATTGCCACCCTTGTGTGGCCGGAAAGTCTGATCATGTGTACGCGGCATTAGCCCTCGTTCACATTGAAGGCAGCTGAACTCGCAGGATTTCAAACCCACATTTTATTGGGAGTTCATGGGTGATTTAAAAGACATCTGTGCGTGTTCATGCACAGATGTCTATTGAAATTGCCCCCGAAGTCGCCAAAAGTAGTGCAGGAACTACTTTTAAAAATCAGTGCAGCGCCGCAAAGTCAGCGTCTCATCGATTTGGACCGCGCCGTTGCCAGCAACAGGCTCCGATTTGGCTTGTGATTTCACATATCAAATCAGCCCGACGTGAACAGGGGCGAGGGCTGGGTTCACATATATGCAAATTGGATGCTTTTAAACTGCATCCAATATGTATGACACGTGAATGTGACCGGCTCTCCAGGGAGCCAGTTCACACATGCCTGGGGAAGCCATGGTGCAGTTTTAAAAAGGGTCCTGTGTGTTTTTGGGTCCAGTTCAAGTGTGAATTGTGGAAAAATTTGCACCTGAATCGGTGAACAGAAGCGAACCGGATCGCTGACTGCAAACCGCAACGAACATATGTGAACCCGGCCTTAGTCCTCCAGACAGCAGTGGTCTTACTGAAAAGAATAGACATTTTCAGTCTTTAATGACATGAAACACCATTACTGCTCCTGCTAGACAGAGACTGTGATTTGATAGAAGTGGAAAGCGATATTAATCGTGAGATGAGGGTCACTGCACGCTCCAAATAGACATACATTTGAAGGGTATCCCCATGGGGTTTTATTTGCAGCAAAAAATCCAAAAAGTTGAATAAAGAGAACATTTATATGTATTAAAACATGAGCTCTGTAAGTGAGGCTAAAACATGTACATCATAATACAGCCATGTGGGTACACATAGGAAAACATAGCATGTTAGTAATAGTGTAATCATACTAGAGACCCCGACGCGTTTCGACCTTATCAGCAGAGGTCTTCTTCTGGGGGAAAAAAGGTAGGAACTCACTAACGGTCGAGAAAAGTAGCCTCCTGATTGCTGTGCTTAAAAACTGCTGGAGGATCCGAACGATATTGCGAGCGCTCCCGCCTTGCCGCGCAGGAAAAGGGGACGCATGACAGAAGGCCAACCTAGGGCCTACAAGAGGCCGCGCTTGAATCCCCGCAAGGAGGGGATGAAGGAGGAACCGGAGACCAAAGGCAGGACCGATCCTATAAACAAACCACTAAAAAGATTAATTGAAAATATAAGTCATCAATTTGAGATAAAGGGTGATAGCCGGACATGAGGACCACACACCAAAACACCAAACATCGGTTTAAAAGGACAACGGATTAAATAAACTTAAAAAAACAAGTGAAGTTTAGGTCTATCCGTTGTGACAGCTGCATGGGATCTGGGGAGACTGTTATTTTAGCTAAGCTAGGCTGCTCTGGAGCTCTGTCTTTTTAAAATGTTAAGAAGGTTGTATGTTTTCTCAGAGCAGGTATGTTATTTGGTAACTCCAACATGTGCCCATTCATATGAAGTGCCAGGTTTTAACAGTAGGCCCACTTTAAAATGTTGCTGTAGCAGGGTACCTACCTTAGGAAAAATCAGTTTTCAGGAATGTCAGCAATGAGACTTCCCGCAGTGTAGTGTGGGACTGACTTAGGGATGCCACCTGTCTGGGATTCACCCAGACAGTCTGGGTTTTAAATCATGTGTCCGGGTTTCAGTCTACCTGAAAACCGGACACATTATTCAGACATAAATGTGGCTCGAGAACAGTACTTGACAGGAGGGTGAGGGGGCACTATGTGGCCATATTACTATTCTCTTTGGAGTGCCCAAATTTGTCCCAGGTCTGTTACAATCCTATAGTGCAGGCTTTCTCAACCTTTTAACTCTAGAGGAACCCCAAAAATAATTTTCAGGTCTCGAGGAACCCTTACAATTCCTCAGGGGTCAATAGGAACAATGCCCCTTATACTGGTGGTCAATAGGAAGAATGTTCCCCTTAAAATGGTGCTCAGAATGCCACCCTTAAAGACAGTTAAACATATATTTTGTGTCATGATGCTGGCTTTGCTAAGTGATTAAGAACCTTAAACTCTGTAGGCACCTTAAAAAAAGGTGGTTCATCAGCCAAAGCTCAAGGAACCCCTAGCAGCCTCTGGAGGAACCCCAGGGTTCCACAGAACCCTGGTTGAGAATGGCTGCCATAGTGTATACTGAAAAGAAAAAGAATGACTGTGCGCCTCTAAAATGTTCGGGTTTGGCTTGAAGAAAAAGTGGCAACCCTAGACTGACTGCAGGGTCCCTCAATGTACAGGCGTAGGGTAATGTGCCAACTTCTAACATATTACTTTGCTGGTGATAGCAGGGAAGCTAATGTGTTGACCAGGAATTGATACCTTTTACAGATTTAGTTCTGTACCTTCCCCATACATCATACTGGTTGACAGCCCAGTAAGATATGGGACGTTTCTGGTACATAGTGGGAGGAGAGTTTTTTTCCCCCTAATTTCTATGAATTCTTTCACACGTGCTGTCGAAGAAATGGGGACTTCATACGCAGTAAGCGATACTTGTTTTTTTCCACCGAAATTGTATTATTGAGGGTACAAAAAAAATAATATATTTTCATCAATTGTGCTAATAAGGTAGAAAACTATTGATAGACTGACAGTATTTCCAGGGAAAACCCAGCAACATAAGCACTGTCCCTGAAAATCAGGCTCTGTCTGGGTGTTGTTGCTGCATTGCAGTATTGAGTCACTGATCCTTTATTAAAATAATACCTTTATTATGACATCACAGAACAAATGATGTATGTCAAAGACATCACACTGGTCCCTTGGATATCTCAGAGCATGTATTTCTTAAACACCTGAAACTTTGAAGTCACTTGTGTATAACCCAATTCATTCTTAAGAGTATTCGATCCAGGACGCAGCATATGGTGACTGTAATGCCAAAAGTGGACACATGGTGGTACTGTTGTCTTTCCCCTGAAATGCTTTTCTAGCTGTGTTAGGACTGAGCTGGTCTTGTAGGGTTTAGTAAAAGTGACACTTCTTCATGCCTTGTTGGGCCCATAGAGTGCTCACTGGGGGTACTGAAAAGCCAGGGACCTCAACAGTGTTAGTCTGATTAACTCTCTAGCTGCGCGGCTGCACTTGTTCTGGATATACTGCGCTCCAGCAAAAGAGGTTACAAAATAGATTAAACAATATGCCTGACAAACTTCAAGGAACTTTCACTGTGCGCGTCATCCTATGATGAGCTCGTAGCTAGAAAATTGTCTCAAGTAATATATTTCTAGAATTTAGCAATTTATATTTTATAAAGAAAGGGAGGGAGAGAAATAAAAAAGAAAGGGGAAAAAAAAGAAAAAAAAGGAGGATAAGAATAAGAGTAGAACCAAAGTGTTTTATTTTGGGTGCAGTCATTCATTTGTTTAGGATTCAATAAAGGGATATTTCTTGGCATTAGTTGACACCTCGTTCAAAGCATTTTATTAATTTTTTTATTGACGTAGTACAATCATTGATAATATCGGTTATGTGTTATTTGCTAGTAGGAAAGCTGTGTATGTAAGGCAGCACAAGACTCGGCAGAGCAGCCTGTACTGGGTGTAGGGCCGTTTCTTTCCCTAATTTGGGTATTGATCAGCTCCTTGTGTTAGACTTACTAGCTTCATTCTCATGCCTTATTCAAATGAACACAGAGCGTTATGTTGAGAAACCGGTAGACTTTACACTGGCAGAATATTCGACTGACTTTATTCAGCCTTCAGCGTCTGACAACTCCAGAATCTTTTCATGAAGATCAGGATTTAAAGTGGCAGGACATCTATCCATTGCACACAACGTGACTGATCCAGCAGTAGATAAACCTACCAGGCTAAAGATTATTAGTGAGCACAGGTGATTGGAGGAGATTTTAAAGGGAAAGCACAGAATATTTTTCAATAGAATTAATATTGAAGCATTTACCTTAAAATGTCACGTTTGGTAAAGTTCTAATTTTGGTAAAGTTCTAATATGTAATTTACCGACCCCTTCCTTTTCTAAATGATCGCAGTGCGTAAATGATCGGTAGCGTGTTTGAGCTTTGGCGTGCACACCTATGACAATGGTCAACACTGTATCCTGGCCTAGGCTAACAAGCCCCAGGCCTAGGGCAGCACTTTTCAGGGGGCAGCACAAAAAGAGTCCCCGCCGGCTTGCGCTACACTGTTAGTGTAGTGGCAGTCTTATGGGGTGGATTGGGCTGAGAATTTATTTTTTTCTATCGTACGCAAATTTTCGTAAACTCATCAGATTCGATCTGAGATTAGCATCCAAAAAAAACGGACAATTATTTGTCCGATAATCTCATTGTGTGTACCAGGCATAATGCTCAAACAGCAGCTCTCCTTCCCCTAGAGCAGGGGTCTCAAACTGGTGGCCCTCCAGCTGTTGCAAAACTACAAGTCCCATGAGGCATTGCAAGGCTGACAGTGAAAAGCATGACTCCCACAGGCAGAGGCATGATGGAACTTGTAGTTTTGCAACAGCTAGAGGGCCACCAATTTGAGACCCCTGCCCTAGAGCTTTGTATTGGCTAAACAAACTGAAGATATAAACCACTTGTTATAAACTTCTAAAAACACTGGACAATCACTCTGCTCAGATATGAAGGCAGAATGTAAGAACTCTGAGGTGAGGTGGGGGGAGTGTATAAATGTGCTTTTATATATTCCTCTGCGCCCCCAATCCATGGATCACCTGGAATAAGTTGTCAGCCACATGATTGTCTATAGGGATCAGCTGATATCTAAGTAGCTGCTGAGTGCACACTGCAGCTGATTTCAATACATGGTGAGCAGCACCTCTAAGGGCTAGTTTACACTAGCGTTGCTCTCTGAAGAGCGATCTGCATTCAATTGCTCTTCAGCTTAGGTTCACATCACTGCAGACTGTGTTCTGCATGTAGGGCAGCCCATTCCTTTCAGTGAGCTGCCTTACCTGCAGAAACATCTCTGGCCCCTTTTTTTTTTAAAGTGTTTTGCCAATGTGTGTGTGTGTGTGTGTGTGTGTGTGTGTGTGTGTGTGTGTGTGTGTGGGGGGGGGGGGGTTTTAGGAATTAATGGCACCCCAGTGTGTCTGCTAAAGAGGCCGTGTATTTTGCCTGTGGATCAGAAAATACGTGTGATTTTGTGAGCATTTCCAACCCGCAAAGTGGGTTCTAAGCTTCTGCTCGGTTCACATCTATGTGGGTGGCTGTGAGTGTGAGAATCGCAGCAATTCCCGCAGTGAAAATGCGCAGCTGTGAGAAAACGCACGTGGGTGCCATGAATGGCACCCCTATGCATGTAAACACATAGCGTGTTTGTGGGTTCAGGAACTGCGGGAAAATCCCATGGTCAACACAACCACGGGATTTCCCTGTGGGCCACATTTTGAAAAAGGTGCATGCTCTTTTTTCTGTGGGAAACGCAGGCCCCGCAGCCCATTCAAATGAAGGATTGTAAAAAAAAAAAGTTTGTTTTGTTTTCCCCTTTTTATTGGTTGAACTGGATGGACTTTGTGTCTTTTTTCAACCAGATTAACTATTAAACGTGGCCCACACACACACACACACACACACACACACACACACACACACACACACGTGGGAACAGAGCGTTGGGGAGCACTTGACAAGCTGTAAAGAGGGGTTGTATTGTCCCCCAAGGCGTGTTAGTTTTGTAAGTAGTATAGATATATCTTAATCCAATTATACCCACAAAATTCCCAGAATAGGACACTCATCTAAAATGAATATATACCAATACATTCAGTTTAAGCAGCGTTTATCTGATCCCTACAAACGAGAGGGAGAGACCTGGCCGTACATGGCTAGACCTTCAGCCAATTCCTGTAAATTCAAACCATGGGTGACCCTGCCAAGACCACTCAGCTCAACAAAACATGAATGAGAAATCAAAAGAAGCTGAGCAGAAAAAAGTTGGCCAAACAGTCACTGCAGCCAATCAGATTCCGCTGTCAGGATACATTAGCCAACAGGGGGATTCGTTCATCCATACTGTGTAGCAGAGATGGGGGATTCTATGGGTAAAAGTAATACACTTCATGTGCATGGCCAGGTTAACAATACAAGATGCATGCAATCAATATATTATACATATACAGTTCATTTACCAGAGATAACCCAACTCAGTATCATTACCCTAAAAGTGTTATCAATCATATGGTCTTGAATCCATAATCCCTAAATTATATAAGGCATATTAAAGAACAAAATAAACAAATGCCACTAAATGAGAATTTGGGAAGATCAGGGTCTGTTATCCTAATATGGAGAAACGTTTCATTGAAGTGTAGTGGTCACACTTAAATAAGTGTGCGAAAATTAGTGGAAATTTAGTTTTTCCTCAGAACCTTTAATGGAGTTCTGAGGGTTAATTGTACAGGAATTACAATCAGTAACAATTACAACAGTCTGGCTGGGCTGTACTAAGGTTCCGCCTGGTCATAGGCAGTGATGTAAGTAACTGAGTTAAAATAAACGGAGTTACTTAACGCAGTTACTTTAGAGGGTAACGAGTAATCGAACTGATTACTCCTACCCTCATGGTAACGCAGTTCCCATTACTTGGGCGGCATTACCACAGTTACATCTACTGCCACTAGATGGCAGTAGTGTAATTCCGGTGTCCTGATGAAAAAGTTCCCCCGCCGGATAAAGACCCCCTGTACTGCGCTTGCGCAGTACGAAGGACTACCGAGCTTACGAAAATTGCCGAACCTAAACAGCTCTGAGTGAACTCTACACCGCGCAGGTGCAGTTAACATGTAATTGTACGAGGCGATGCCGCACGCTTCCGATGCTCTTGCTACTCTGCAAGGGGCGTCTATCGTGTAACTAAGGGGCGGGTCTAGTATTACTGTAACCAAGGGGCGCATTTATTATTATTGTTATATATCGAGCTCTGCCCATTAATTTAACATTCGTCCTCTTCTGTAGCCACCCGCCCCTTACACAATATAATAATAATAGGACCACCCCTTGCTTACACGCTATAACAGATCTGCCCCTTGGTTAGAGTAATAATAGAGCAGCCCCTTGGTTACATGATATATAACAATAATAATAAATGGACCCCTTGCTTAACCACTTCAGCCCCAGACCAATTGGCAGCCAAAGGACCAGGCCCCTTTTTGCGATTCGGCACCGCGTCGCTTTAACTGACAATTGCACGGTCGTGCAACGTGGCTCCCAAACAAAATTGGCGTCCTTTTTTTTCCCACAAATAGAGCTTTATTTTGGTGGTATTTGATCGCCCCTGCAGTTTTTATTTTTTGCGCTATAAACAAAAATAGAGCGACAATTTTGAAAAAAATGTAATATTTTTTACTTTTTGCTAGAATAACTATCCCCAAAAAATATATAAAAAAACATTTTTTTTCCCTTAGTTTAGGCCGATACGTATTCTTTTACATATTTTTGGTAAAAAAAAAATCGCAATTAGCGATTATTGATTAGTTTGCGCAAAAGTTATAGCGTTTACAAAATAGGGGATAGTTTTATAGCATTTTTATTAATATTTTTTTTTTTACTAGTAATGGCGGCGATCAGCGATTTTTATTGTGACTGCGACATTATGGCGGGCACATCGGACATTTTTGACACATTTTTGGGACATTTGTCATTTATACAGAAATCAGTGCTATTTAAATAGCACTGATTCCTATGTAAATGACACTGGCAGTGAAGAAGTTAACCACTAGGGGGCGGGGAGGAGTCAGCGTGACGTGTTGTGTTTTTTTTACAGTAGGGGGGCGTGGCTGTACGTCTGACGTCATTGATCGGCTTTCCCGATGACAGGAAACAGCCGATCAATGACAGGCAGAGTAGGAAGCGCGGGGAGAGGTTTGTTTACACAAACCTCTCCCCGTTCTTCAGCTCCGTAACCCGATCGCAGGATACCAGCGGCGATCGGGTCCGCTGGTCCCTGGCCGTGGTCACGGAGCTCCCGACCGGGTCGCGAGCGCGTCGCTGGCGGCGCGCGCGCGACCCACGGGCAGGCAAATTAAAGGGGACGTACCCGTACGTGCTTTTGCCTGCCCGTGCCATTCTGTAGACGTATATCTACATGAGGCGGTCAGGAAGCGGTTAAAGTAATACTAGACCCCCCCTTAGTTACACATATAGAATATAAAAAAAAAAGTCAGTTACTTTGCTGCATAACGAATTACTTTTCCAATGTAGTATCTGAGTTACTAACGCAATTACTTTTTGGGAGAAGTAATTTGTAACTTAACTAATTACCTTTTTAAAGTAAGATGACCAACACTGGTCATAGGTGCAGTGAGGCACCCATGAAAGGCTGAGAACCAGGCCTGGTTGGACGTGTTAGGTACCAATCTTTCCCGGAGCCAATCAGTGGGCGCGTCTGGCCCTGCTGCGTAGTTAAGGTGCTCAAGTCACGTGTTCGGCCGCAGCTTTTGGTTCCTAGTTCTGGTCCGGGGTAGCCCCACGAGGGGCACCAGGCCTAGAAGCGTTTGCCGTCCCGCAAGCATGGTCAATCTGACCAGCCTCACAGGCCCTCATGGTCTGGGGCAGGGATCCATCTGTTCCTGAGTCTCGGAACTGGCTAGCCCGAGGCTCAGTAACTGAAGGAGGATTCAAAGGCATCCCGGTGTGCTCTCGGTATTGGAGGGACACGGCAACTCATACAAGTGACTAGGGGAGGACTCTTCGGAGGAGGGCCAACAAGCTGGCTGCTCAGTAAGAGCCTGGGAGCTGAGTTGTATGGACACTAAAGAATCCACACTTCCACAGTACCGCCACAGAGACAGAGAAAGTTCCAGGTACTGTGAGAAAGGTTCCTATTCATCTTCAGTTACAATTTAGTCTGTGGCAGAGACTTTACAAAATTTCCGGATCACATGTTGGCTGCTAGATCTCTGGCTAGAGGTTTATCCGGCAGTGAAGCAACCAACTGCGAGTGGCTACTCTCTGGGTTCATTAGAGACATTCAGTGGATGTCAGCAGTTCAAAGTGCCTGAGTTTATCACCCATGCCCTCTATTCCCGTCAGAGACTGTGTTATGTTGGATGTTACCACTGCAAAATAAAAACCTTGAAAATGACTTTTATGTGTCAGCATCTGAAGTCATTGGGTACTAACCCTGGGAACCCCTAGACAAATCACTGACAAGCCACGAGGAAGTAACTGGTAAGCCCAAAAAGTCAAGGCCGCCCCTCAAGGGGTTATGGTCGCTACAGAAGATTCACATGTTTCCTTGTAATAGGCCACTCTATCAGGAGCTCATTGACATGAAAGCATCGATGGAAGTTTCTCCTACTGCTGGCACAGAATAACCCCAATACAGTTTAAGAAAAGCCACATCACCTTCTGTACTGGAGACAATGGTCCCCAGAACCAGTAGTGAGGGTGACTGTCCTAAACAGGGAATAAAAACCTGACAGAGGTTGTAACCCTTGCATTTGGATCTGTGCTCAACATTTACAAACTGCAGTTGAATAGTACTTCAAGGATAGATTTAGACGTGTGTCTAAATCTCCATTGCCTCTGGAGCCCGGTCCGATCTCAGATCACGCTCCAGAAGCTACTGATGAGGAAGTGAAGTGATGCAATGCCTTCTCACTATCTGTTTAATCCCATTTTTGCTGACAAATTGCATGTGGTTGCGGGGCATTTATGGTACCTCTCCATTGACTTTGCTACAAGTTGGGTCAACTTGGCCACAAAAAAGAAGCATCACAGCCACAGCATGTAAACATGCCCATCGCTACCTATTGCAGCTTTAGGGGATGCGGTTGGTTGGTGGCAAAATCGTGGCTCAACTGTGCATTTGGCCGTCCTCCAACTGCAAGTCTAAATGTGGCCTTAAAGCAGGGATCTTCAAACTACGGCCCTCCAGCTGTTGCGGAACTACACGTCCAATTAGGCATTGTAAAACTTCACAGACATGACTAGGCATGATGGGAATTGTAGTTCCTGAACAACCGGAGGACCATAGCTGATTATATTACAATAATGTGCTATCAAATTTTGGTCTTTTCTATATGTATCATGTGCTATCTATTTTTTGGATTATTTATGAGTTATGTACTTATGTATGAAATAAAGTTTTTCATTCAATATTTTACTCTATGCATGTATTTAACTATGTGTGTAGCATATCAATTTTCTATCGAATATGAATTATTATGAGACAAATGTCCTACTCTTTTACACATTTTATAGATATGTTAATTATAACGCCACAAAACACTTGACCCTCTGTGTACTTCATTCAAAGTCCTGCTTCCTTGCTCTCCTTTGTGTATTTTAATAGGGATGGAGGCTAATGACAACATCATCTCCTTATATAAAGTCCCATAGACCCCTCTTTTAGAAATGTTACAAATCCACCGGCCCCCTGCACCTACTCAATGTCACGGGTAGCGGGGTATCATCATCTTCCCCACTTTCTGACAGAAGGGCCTGCAAAAGCCCTGCATAGCACCCACAATCTGCTGAGCATGAGTGCAATGCTTTCCAGGCTCCCGATTAAAAAAATAAATAAATGCACATTTTTTTACCTGCAAAAAGATAAGCATTTATTCATTTTTTTAAAAAGGTAAACTTATTGTTTAACCACCTTAGACCCGCGCCATAGCCAAATGACGGCTACAGCGCGGATCTATTGTGCCGGGATGACGTCTATTGACGTCGTTCCGGCCACGAGCTGCCTGCGCGCCCCCTGAAGGGCGCGCACTCTGTGATCAGCGAGTCTGAAAGACTCACTGGATCACAGATCCGAGTAAGGGGTCGATCCCGACCCCTTACCACGTGATCAGCTGTCAGCCAATGACAGCTGATCATGTGATCTTAACAGAGCCGGTAATCGGCTTTTTTTTTTCCTCCTCGCGCTGACAGCGCAAGGAGAAAAAAAAAAAAGCCGATCACCGGCGGCAGTGAGAGGGACATCAGTCCCTCTCACTGCAATGTGCCCAATCCATTGTGCCCACCTTTGCCCCATTAAAGTGCCGCCTACCAGTGCCCACACTGCCATCTCTCAGTGCCCACAGTGCCATCTCTCAGTGCCCACAGTGCCATCTCTCAGTGCCCACAGTGCCAGTGCTGCACATCAGTGTCACCTGCCAGCGCTCATCTGTGTCACCTACCAGTGCTCATCTGTGTCACCTACCAGTGCCACCTATCAGTGCCCATCAGTGCCACCCATCCATGCAACCCATCCGGCCCACCCATCCGTACCACCCATCCGTGCCCATCAGTGCCATCTTTGCTGTCCCCATCAGTACCGACTTATCTGTCCCCACCAGTGCAGCCTATCAGTGCCCACCAGTGCAGCCTATCAGTGCCCACCTGTGCCGCCTCATCAGTGCACATCAATGAAGCAGAAAAATTACCTGTTTGCAAAATTTTATAACAAACTATTAAACATGATTTTTTTTAATTTTCCATCTTTTTTTGTTTGTTTAGCAAAAAATAAAAACCCCAGCTGTGATTAAATACCACCAAAAGAAAGCTCTATTTGTGGGAAAAAAATGATAAAAATTTAATTTGGGTACAGCGTTGTATGACCGCGCAATTGTCATTCCAAGTGCGTCAGCGCCAAAAGCTGAAAATTGGTCTGGTCACAAGGGGGGTTTAAGTGCAAAGTAATCAGGTGGTTAAGGCCCCTTTCACACGGGTGAGCCGATCAGGTCCGCCTGTCAGTTTTACAGATGGACCTGATCGGACCCTCCAGTCTCTTCTATGGAGCGGTGGATGTCAGCAGACACATGATCCACTGACAACCGATGCCATCTGATCTGATCCTGTCCGCCAAAAACATCCATTTCCATCCAATTGCCCCATAGAGGAGAGTGGGACTGTGTTTGTGTCTCCTCTGCCTAGCAGAACGGACACGGACCTGTCATCTGCTTCACGGACGTGCCCTCTGTAAAAGGCACCTAAAGCTTTAACAAAGCTTTCTGTTCACACTGCTCCTATACAAGCCGAACACACCTGAGCTCGTCCCCACTGCACACATATGGTATGAACAAAGCACATAGAAAACAATTATGCCCTTGTGATGAGTGTAATATATGCAGCTCAATTCACCTGGTGTGAATAGTCCCATAATACTGGTATCCAACAACCAGAAATAAGAGTTAGAATAGGTTAAATAATTGTGTCCCATTTATTATGGAACCCCATTTCCCCCCAGTTCTGCTACTGGAGACAGCTCTGTATAAATCCAGCCCTTATGAAGAGGCCAAAAAGAAAGAATCCAGTATGAATGAGAACTATTTTCTGCTTCCAAAATTCCCCTGAAATCTTAACATAATCCAGATGCAGGAGCTGTGAACTATTGATTCTCCAAATGCTTCATAGAGAGTTAGACCAAGTTTCGGACTTGAATTGTAGCTGTCTTCAGAGTTGTACTGACTTGCCCAGATATCTGTGACAGCGAGACTTGAAGATTTTTTTTGTACACAGATTTAGTGGAATTGTCTGCTTTGTTTACAGTCTTATCAAAGATCCCCTTGAAGGCCTTAAAGTGATTTTAAGGGTCATTTTATTTTTTTATTTTTTTAAATAACAAACATATCATACTTACCCCCACTGTGCAGCTCGTTTTACACAGAGTGGCTCGAACCTGCTCTTCTGGGGTCCCCCGGTGGTTCTCGTGGCTCCTCCCCACATCTAATAACCCCCTCGGAGAAGCGATTCCCCGAGGGGGTTACCTTGCGGGCACGCTCCCGAGTCCAGCATTTGCATCTATAGACACAGAATGCCGGACTTGGCCCCGGCGCCCTTGTCATTGGATTTGATTGATAGCAGCGCAGCCATTGGCTCCCGCTGCTGTCAATCTATACAATCAAGAGTCGGGTGCCCATGGAGAGACAGAGCGTCCCCACCGACTGAATGAAGGGGTTCAGGTAAGTAAAATGGGGGGGCTAGGGGGCCGGTGACTGCCAGGTGTTTTTTCAAGGTGAAAAAACACGAACCTTTATAACCCCTTTAATAATGAAATGATGAAAGAGCCAAGCCCCAAAGGTTGAGGTTGGGTTCAGACTGGAGCATGCAGCGGCTTACAGCAGGAGTCCAGTGTGTCTCCATTCACTGTTTCAGGTCCAATTTCAGCCCAAATTTTGGGCTGAATTTGGACCTGAAACGGACCAAAAGACGCACATGTGCAATTCATTCTGGAGCCACTCCGGAGATGTGTGAACCGGCTCCTTAGAGAATTGGTCACAATCTCCTGCGAATTGGATGCGAAAAAAACATATCCAATTCACAATAATGTGAACCCGGCCTGAAGGTTTACATGCTATCCCTATCGGAGCTTTCTTACAGTGCTTCATTCTGCATGTCAGTGGGCAGGTAATTCCAGCAGATCAGCATACATTGGGTGTTTGGCAGCAGAGTCTAGCAGCAAAAAAACCTTGCTGACAATGATGTTATAACCCCTGAGCGTATTCTCAGTCTAGTGACAAATTTAGAACATCTCATGCAGTTGAGATGTAGACTGAACGCTGCAGATAATAATAACATACCATAAGGGGTCAGTGACTAGGGCAGCAGAGGAGCAGCATCCAAAAATATACAGTACCTGCCATATTTTTTTCTCCACCTCTGGACACATGTAAAAAACATATTCAATACATCTCTGGAAAACATTTCCTGTGTTTTATATTCTTTCAGAATGCAGCAAGTACAGAAATACTGTATACCCAGTGATTTGGTGGAAATCCAGTTTGCACCCAACGTCCTGTTTGTAATGACAACAGCGTACTATTGCTGCACCAAAATCCTAAGCTCTATCAGTCCTGCCTGCTATCCCTCACCTCATCCATACACTCATTTATTTCCCAGCAAAACAATGCTGCTGCCTTGACTCCCAAGAGACTGCCCACACACCGCGTGTACGAAAATGGCTCTTGGGAGATGTAGTTTGGGGGGGCTTGCCTATGTCAATAGGACCTAAGCTCACAGCAGCAACCCCTATAGTTTCCCACTATAAGAACAAAGTCAAGTATGGCATGTGCTCTGTATGGCAATGGGGATGGGGGGAAAAGTTGCAGATAAATTTGGGTAATACATGGACATACACTTTGTGGAGAAACTCAGCAGCAAAGCTGAGGTGGATAGGGGTAGGGATTGCTTAGGCTAAACTGGGTGAAGAACACATGTCTGTAAGAGGTCTTCAAATCTGACAGCTGTTGTCGGGAGGAACAACAAATTGGGCAGGTCAGTGAATCTATCTCAGTTGCTACTACCACCTACAACTGGATCCCAGGCTTTCTCTCCCTCTTCTACTCTATTTTTTTTTACACCATTTATAGAGTCAAACAAGTAAATACATTGATCCCCAGCTTCCCCTAAAGGTGGTCAGCTTGCACCACCATCTAAAGCCTATCAACAGCTTTAAGGCGGCCATACATGGAGCAAAATTTGGCCGATTCAGCAGGGACCAGCCAAATTTCCATTCATGTATGAGAAGGCTGGTTGTACACAAGCCTGTTGGGTTCTTCCCAATCGATCAGTGCCAGCAACACAGATCATTGCATTCTGATGGTGGGGAGGGCTCCCTGCTGTCATAATACAAAAGCCCAGTGGGAAGTTTTCTCCTATCCACATTAAGTGTGTGGATGGGGGAAACCTGCTCATTTATTTTTTCATTCAACCCACAGATTTTTTATTTTTTTCCATTCAAATAATGTATGGCCAGCCTTAGAGGGGTTAGAAGACTCCCTGTAGCTCATGTACAATAGCTTCTTCTCTTTCTGCGCATGGTCAATAGTAAAAGATGTGTACATGTAAGAATAATAAAAAAAGCCATAAATATATGCCCTATTTTGTAGACGCTATAACTTTTGCTCAAACCAATCAATATACGCTTATTGCGTTTTTTTAAAAAACATAAATATGTAGAAGTTTTATTTTTTGTGGGGATATTTAGTATACCAAAAGGAAAAAAATATTGTATTTTTTTTTAAATTGTCAGTCTTTTTTTGTTTATAGTGCAAAAAATAAAAAACACAGAGGTGATCAAATACCACCAAAAGAAAGCTCTATTTGTGGGAAAAAAAGGACATAAATATTGTTTGGGTACAATGTCGCGCGATCGCTCAATTGTCAATTAAAGCGACACAGTGCCGTATCGCAAAAAATGACCTGATCATTAACCACTTACAGACGGCCCGCCGTCGTTATACAGCGGCTGTTTGAAGGAGGATATCGTTGTTATGGCAGCAGCTAGCTGCCATAACCCTGGTATCCCCGTCTTCAGCGGGCGGTCCGCTACAAGATAAAAGTGGTCTCTGCGGCAGATTTGCCGCAAGACCACTTTTATTGGTGGCTGGAGAGAGGCCCCCCTCCCACGGCGATCCGGTGCCCTCCGTCGCTTATCGTAGCCGTCGGCAGCAGCGGAGGCGATTACGTCCTCTTGCTGGGGGAAGATGGCCCCCACCCGTCTCCATACAACTGCTAGGCGGAAGTGACGTCAAAACGTCACTTCCGCCTACAGCTCTTAAAAGGGCCTGTTTTTTTTTAAAATAAATTTTATAAGTTTGTCGCCATTCCACATGCGTACGCAATTTTGAAGAGTGACATGTTGCGTATCAATTTACTCGGTGTAACACTATCTTTCACAACAAAAAAAAATATGAATTAACTTTACTGTTGTTTTATTTTTTTAATCAAAAAAGTGTATTTTTTCCAATAAAAGTGTGCTTGTAAGACTGCTGCGCAAATACGGTGGGACAGAAAGTATTGTGACGACCGCCATGTTATTATCTAGGGTGTTAGAAAAATAAAATGTATAATGTTTGGGGATTCTAAGTAATTTTCTAGCAAAAAAAAATGTTTTTAACTTGTAAACAACAAATCTCAGAAAGAAGCACGGCCCTTAAGTGGTTAAGAGGGTAAATCTTCCAGGGCTGAAGTAGTAAAATTGAACCTGTAAAAAAAATGGATGCTTGGTCTTTGTCCACTCCTGTCACACACAGCTATAAAAATGGAGGAGGGGCCACACCTAAATAAAAAGAAATAGTAAGACCAGCCATACACAAGTCGAATTCCGAATGCTTTTTTGTTTGAAAATCACACCTTTGAATAATCGTTTGATTTTTGACCATTAGCCATCAAATTTGAGTGATCGGTATGTTGGAAATCTATTGAAAAACAAACAAATTTCTAATCAATCATGGGAGAATCATGCAAGAAGTATAATCGAAAAAGAAATCCCCATGAGCTGTGACCTGTAAAGAAAAGAAGATTCCCTGCCACAAAATGTATTTTCCGTAACAACGTTAGGTGAACATGAAGGGTTGGTTGGTCGAATTTCTAAATCAATGATGGTTACAAAACGCACAAAATTTTAAATTTTCGATCGACAAAAGGTTTGGAATTCGACCTATGTATGACTTAGAGCCATGGAGACTTCACAAACAATATTATTAAAAAGAAAAAAAAGTGACATAAAAAGTTATGCTATGTAGTGAGTTTAGATATATACAGTACACAGTTCCACTTTATGGTAACGGCATGTTCTCTTTAATAAGCATTGACTTCTTCCAGTAAAGCAAATGCTGTGGTTTGGAGTCCTTATCTCCGGAGTCAGTTTCTTGTCTCCAGCCGTGACATCAGCGAGAATAGTTTGCTATGAGTCACAGACTGACTCACTGGAAAACCTCTCACCACTGTTTGTCACACTGCGAAACCTTTAAATGTGATTAGGGTTGGGCAAGAAGTAATGTGTACAGGTATTTACGGGCATTACATGCTTTAAAGGTTACATATGTTTACATTGTCCAAAACCTTTTTTTTTTTTGCAATAGGCTTCATTGCCTATTTATTCCCGTGCACGAGGGAAGAACTGGTCATGTTCCCCATAACAAGTAGATGTATCCCCCTTTTATTTTCTAACATGTACTAAAAGAATGAAATGAAACTGATTGGTTGTTGCAGACAGCACAGACAGGCACTTTTGTCAGGAAGCATAAGATGTTTGAAACAAGCACAGATGAAGTACAAGTGGAGGAAAAAAGGAAGATGCCTTGACTATGTCAACCTATGAGATTCCAGAATGCAGATTGCTTTTGCAATTTCGAAAAGAGTTGTTTTCACCACTTTTTTTTGTTTGTTGCATCTCAGTGTGACAACAGAGTAGAGCAGGGGTGTCTAACCTTTCCTAGGCTACACTGGAAAAAGAGGAATTGTCTTGGACCACACATAAAATACATTATGGGCCCTTTCCTATGGAGTGGCAGATGTGAGCGGGGACATGTCCGCAGACACCCGCAGCTAATTGATCCGATCCTGTCTGTGAAATCCAGACGGAAGGTGACCCTATTTTCCATCCTTGGATCAGATGAAAACGGACAGGCGGCTTGTTTTCATCCGATCTCCCCATAGAGGAAAGCGGGACTCTGACAGGTCCATCTCAGCACAGTGAGCGGGGACGGACCTGTCATCCGCCTGCTCAGCGGGCATCAGCAGAGTCCGCTGGGGGCGGGCCACCCGTGTGAAAGGACCGTAACAATAAATCTGAGTACAAATAATCTGAATACCGTGTGTATAGCTCCCTGTCTGAAAAGAAGCCGGTCTCACAATTGACTTCTGCTGAATGGGTATGCTGGAAAACCAGCATCCAAACAGCAGATGATCAGCCCTGGCAGCCAATGGCTGTGAGTGCTAACCAGAGTATTCTAGTAGGGGGAGCGGTCCCCCTGTCAGAACACAATAGCACAGCCGGGAAGATCGCCACACTAACATTGCTTGTGTTATTACAAACATCTGTCAGTTTTTTTCACTCTGCCCGCTGGGTTGAACGAAAAAAAAACTGTGTGTGTACCCAGCTTAAGGATAGCTGATTATCAGGGGGGTTGAGGAGTTGTGAGTGATGAGGGCTTTGGGGAGTCCCCAGCAACCTAGAACCAGCCATGTGGCACTTACTTGTCTGGGGAGTTTCTGCATTTACTGCCGCCAAAGCTATGGCAAACATAGCATCTCTCCAGATGTTCCTGTGCCTGGCCTGGCTGTGCAAACCACTGCCACAGCTGCTATTCCATGCACGACATCCCTGGCATCCCTCCTGATGTGCCTAGGCCACATGCTTAACTCTCTTGGGAAGCAGATTGGACATCCCTGCAGTAGAGCAACTGGGAGACAGGGAAAGAGTGTTGTCACTCAAAACCAGGAAGTGCTAAACAGCAACTTTCATGGTAGGATCACCATGTATTATTTTAGTGAAAGCTGCAGATTTAAAATTTGATTTAACCACTTTCCTCCCGCACTATAGCTGAATGACGGCTACAGCGTGGGCTTCCAGTACCAGGAGGGCGTCAATAGACGTCCTACCGTGATTGCTCCCAGCACGCACTGTGATCACTGAGTCCTTCGGACTTGGCTGATCACAGAACAGGGTAAAGGTTCAATCACGTTGGGCCTTTTACCACGTGATCAGCTGTCAGTCATTGACAGCTGATCAGGAAGTAAACAGTAGTGGGTTACTGGATTTTTTTCTCCTCACGATCAGCGTGAGGAGAAAAGAATAAAGCCGGTAACCGGCTTCTGTTACAGGGACATCGGTCCCAATCTGTGCTACCCATCAGTGCCCACAAGTACCATCAGTGCCAACCAGTGTCACCATTCAGTGCCATCAGTAGTGCCCATCAGTGCCTCCTCAGCAGTGCCCACCAGTGCAGCCTCATCATTGCCACTTCATCAGTGCAGCCCATTAGTGCACCCTATCAGTGCCCATCAGTGCAGCCTCATCAGCGCACATCAACGAAGGAGAAAAATGACCTGTTTGCAAAATTTTATAAGACACTAAGAAAAAAATATTTTTTCAAAATTTTTGGTCTTTTAAGCAAAAAATAAAAAACCCAGTGGTGATTAAATACCACCAAAAGAAAACTCTATTTGTGTGAAAAAAAATGCTAAAAATGTTGTTTGGGTACAGTGTTGCATGACCGCACAGTTGTCAAAGTGCAACAGCGCTGAAAATTGGCCTGGGCAGGAAGGGGATATAAGTGCCCTGTAGGCAAGTGGTTAAAGGACATTAAAATTTAGTGTTTGGGTTTACATCTACTTTAAAGAGACAATACATCTTTTACTGACATTTCTGTTTTGATAGATGCTGCAGGACAGAGAATCCTCACTGGTCTCTAATATCTCTAGGGGAATCATTTTTTTTAAAACATTCCCAGGATCTTAATGCATGATGAAGGGGGGTCCAACCCCGAAAAGCTTACAGTTATCCATGTTACATCTATTTAAAGGGAATGCCCTCATTGAATTACAAGCTGTGCTCAGCTTCTCATATCCTTTTTTTTAATCTTACAAAGGAATACAGAACCCAATCATTGCTGAAATACCAATTTTTAAGAGGGTGGCTTTATTTAAGGAAGCATAGCGGTAAGCAACTAAGCTTGTAACTCCTAATAGAGTTCCAAAGGACCATAGACACACTACCAACTCATCATGGTATGGCATTTTAAGAGAAAATAAACAAGACAAATGTTATACACAAATTTATTTATTTATTAAACAGATACAAAATTATGGTATATCAAATTCTACAGTGTACAGCGCTCATAAACCATATAATACTTGACACTTATATGTACTCAAAGTTTTTTATATAACACATATACCATGTCTACATTAAATTGTAATACTAAACACATCCTATTAAATATGCAATGTCTATTATAGGATATACATAGTAAATAAAAGAGTTCTTTATATATAACATGTCCTTTAAATATAAGCTGTGTCCTTAATATGAAAATAGTGCCTTGTGCAAAAAGTGCCATAAAAGTAACCTTCGGTGCATCATATCACCACAGTGCTATACCACCACTCAAGAAAACTCACCAGATTCCTTTGGCCTCTCAAAGCAGAACTTTCCTTTTAAAGTTTGATATACAAGACTAGTCTCTTTTAGGGTTAACAGTTTTTGTGTCAGCGTGATGTTAGTGAGGTTTTATTCTGAATTATTTAATCTCCTGTTTTGTATGGTCAAAAAGGAGATCTCTTATGGATCAATGTTTTTTTTTTTAATGTATTTAAATGAATATTTAAGGCTGGTTTCACACCTACTTTATATGTTCTATTTTTATGCTTTTTTAAAGATATGTTTTACTGATTTTTAAGCCTAGTACACATGGGCCGAATGTCAGGCGACATCGGCCCATTCAATAGAAACTGGCCGACATTTGGCCCGTGTGTATGAAGGCTGGTCCGACAGAAGCCAGTCAGAAAACAGACAGGCGTTGAATTCTAAAGCAGCCTTAACCACTTCCCGACCGCCCCCTGTATATATACGTCGGCAGAATGGCACGTACAGGCAGAAGCACGTACCTGTACGTGCCATTCTTCAGGCGGTTGGGGGGTCCGATCGGACCCCCCTCCGCCGGCGGGGACGGTCGGGATGGCTTCAGAAGCGATGCGGGACGAGGTAACGGCCAGTCGTTTCTGGCCACCCCCTCCCGATCGCTCTGGCCAATGGGATTCGTCCGCTTCCTTCCCCTTCCTGTGTAATTGTAAACACAGGCAAGGGGAAGTGATGTCACGCTCCTCGTGTCGGTCTTTCTGACCGGGACGCGGAGCTGTGAAGACATCAGGTTAGTGCACCAACACTACACTGACACCAGGCACACATAGGCACATATTTCACCCCCCTGTCACCCCCTGATCACCCCCCAGATCACCCCCTGCCCCCCCTGTCACAGTGTCACTGATTGCAGTGATCATTTATTTACTGATCACTGCATTTAGTGTCAGTGTGACTGCAATAACTGTCAGGGCAGTTAGTTTTAGGCCCCTTTAGGTCCAAGGTAGCCCCCTACCCCCCCCCAATAAAGGTTTAACCCCTTGATTGCCCCCTAGGTAACCCTTTCACCCCCTTTTGCCAGTGTCACTAAGCGATCGTTTTTTTGATCGCTCTATTAGTGTCACTGGTGCCGCTAGGTAGCCAGTTTTTTTTTTAGGTAACCGCCAGGTTTATATAGGATTATAAATAGGTTTATAGGTCAGGTACCCCCATATTACAACCTAAATAAAGGTTTTAACCCCTTGATTGCCCCTAGAGTTAACTCTTTCACCAGTGATCACAGTATAAGTGTCACTGGTGACGCTGGTTAGCCAGTTAGTTATTTAGTTATTTAGGTTCCCCGTCAGGTTTTTATATAGTGTCAGGTACCCCCATATATTACCTAATAAAGGTTTTAACCCCCTGATTGCCCCTAGTTAACCCTTTCACCAGTGATCACCGTATAACTGTTACGGGTGACGCTGGTTAGTTAGCTTGTTTTTTTATACTGTCAGGGCACCCGCCATTTATTACCCAACTATCGGTTTAACCCCCTGATCGCCCGGCGGGTGATATCAATTAGGTTTTAGGGTCAAATAAGGTCTGCGTCGCCCCAGGTTAGTGCCAGTACCGCAAACACCCACGCGCAAAGCATACACCTCCCTTAGTGGTATAGTATCTGAACAGATCAATATCTGATCTGATCAGATCTATACTAGCGTCCCAGCAGTTTAGGGTTCCAAAAAACGCATTGTTAGCGGGATCAGCCCAGATACCTGCTAGCACCTGCGTTTTCCCCCTCCGCCCAGCCCAGCCCAGCCCACCCAAGTGCAGTATCGATCGATCACTGTCACTTCCAAAACACTAAGCACACATAACTGCAGCGTTCGCAGAGTCAGGCCTGATCCCTGCGATCGCTAACAGTTTTTTTGGTAGCGTTTTGATTCATTCGCCAGCAGCCTAGGAGCTTTTTTTCCTGTGAATCTCACTAGTGTACTACTAAATTTAGAGCCCAAAATGGCAAATCGCAAGTACACTAGTGAACAGGCCTACTTGTTTCTGAGTATGTCAGATAGTGAAGAGGAGGTCACTCATCTGTCAGAATCAGGCTCAGAATACGATCCAGTAGACGACAGCGGCTCCATGACAGATAGCTCTGGCGACGAAGGTGAGGTCCCTGCTAAGGTCAGGCGTACCCGATCCCGATCTTCTGATGTTGTTGAGGTGCAGGAACCGCAGGTCTCTCGTATGGAGCAGAGAAGTACTAGCGCCGCTATTCCTTCTGGTGAACTGGCAAGCACCAGCGGCCTAGTACACCCTGGACGTAGTCAAACCAGCACTGCAGTAACACTTGGTGACGTGGCGAGTCCCATAAGTGCAGTTCAAGCTGGCGAGGTGGCAAGCACAAGTAGTGTCCCGCTGCCACCAAGAAGAAGACAAAGGCAGGTCCGTCGATCACATAGTGTCCTTCCTGCAGAATTCGCCAATCCTGATTGGGTGCCCACCACTTCTGCAGAACCCGTACTTCCCCCATTCACTGGCCAACCCGGTATTCAGGTGGAAACAGCTGATTTTAAGCCATCCGATTTTTATTCGCTGTTTTTCACGGAAGATCTCTATAGATCTATTGTGGACCAAAGTAATATATACGCTGGTCAACACATCGCCGCTAATCCCCAAGTGCCTTCCCTTGCCAGAGATTGGAAACCAATTACGGTTTCCGAATTTAAGACCTTTCTGGGCCTTTCCCTCAACATGGGCATACACAAATTCCCGACGCTGAGGTCTTATTGGTCCACCTCACCGCACCACCATATGCCCGTGTTCTCTGCCTCCATGTCCAGGGCACGATACGAGATGATTTTGCGCTTCATGCACTTCAGTGACAATGAACTTTGTCGTCCTCGTGGAGACCCTGAATTTGATCGGCTCTACAAAATTCGGCCCCTCATAAACCACTTCAACCAATGTTTTGCAGCCTTGTTTACGCCCAATCAAGTTGTCTGCGTTGACGAGTCCCTGATTAAGTTTTCTGGCCGCTTGTCTTTCAAACAGTTCCTTCCCAGCAAGCGTGCCAGATACGGGGTCAAGCTCTACAAGCTCTGTGACAGGGCAACAGGCTATACGTGGAGCTTTACGGTTTATGAGGGAAAAGATAGTCACGTAGAGCCGGAGAACTGTCCAGATTACATAGGGAGCGCTGGCAAGATAGTGTGGAACTTGGTGTCACCCTTATTCGGAAAGGGGTACCACTTGTACGTGGACAATTATTACACGAGCGTGCCACTGTTTAGTCACTTGTTTGATCATCAGATTGGAGCATGTGGCACCGTGCGACCTAATCGCCGGGGCTTTCCCCAGCGGCTTGTAGATTCCCGTCTTAGGCTGGGGGAGAGAGCCTGCTTGAAGTGTAATAACTTGCTCGCTGTGAAGTGGAGGGATAATAGGAATGTTTTCGTTCTTACCTCCCTTCATGCAGACACGACAGTCCAAATTCGTACGGCGGCTGGTGTTGTGACGAAACCCCTCTGTATCCACGAATACAACCTTAATATGGGGGGGGTGGACCTCAACGACCAGTTGTTGGCGCCGTACCTAGTTGTCCGTAAGGCTAGACGCTGGTACAAAAAAGTGTCTATTTATTTATTCCAATTGGCTTTGCTGAATGCTCATGTGCTATACGGAGCTTCAGGCGGGACGTTACCCTTCCTTGAATTCCAGGGAGCGGTTGTCATGGAACTCCTGTATCCAGGCGATTCCACACCTCACCATCCCCTACCAAATGCAGTAAGCCGGCTGCATGAGAGGCATTATCCTCATGTCCTCCAGAGTACCCCTACCCAACGAGCCCCCCAAAGAAGATGTCGTGTCTGTACCAAGCGCGGATTTAGGCGTGACACCCGTTATTATTGTCCACGCTGTCCTGACAATCCTGGTCTCTGCGTTGGTGAATGCTTTGAACGCTACCACGAACTAGTGAGGTTTTAGCGTAGGGTACAGCATTTCACAGGCTAGGATACACTTTCACAGGGTCTCAAGAATGCCATCGCATTTTGAGACCCGACCGTTGCAGTTAAAATTATAGTTACAGGGTCTCAAGAATGCCATCGCATTTTGAGACCCGACCGTTACAGTTAAAATTATAGTTATAGTTTAAAAAAAAAGTGTAAAAAATAAAAATAAAAAAAAAAAGTACAAAAAAAAAAAAACCCCAAAAAAAATATAAAATAAAAAACCAAAAATAGTTGTCGTTTTATTGTTCTCTCTCTATTGTTGCTCTTTTTTACTCTATTCTATTCTGCAATGTTTTATTATGTTTTATCATGCTTGCTTTTCAGGTATGTTTTATTGTTAACCATTTTTTTTGTTTTCAGGTGCGCCATTCAGTTGCAGCGCGGATTTATTTATCTTGACAGCAACAGCGTTTGCTCCCACGATACATAAAGCCGCGACTCCAACACTGTAGGAGGTGATTTCACCACCACAGTTAAAAAAAAGAGCATATATGCCGAAGCATGGGGGCAGCAGAGGGCGGAGGAGCGATTTTGCTCCTAATGCCACGTACATACGGTCGAAAAAAGTCCGACCATGTGTACGTGGCATAACTTTTTTGCGGGAGGATGCCCCCATGCTTCGGCATATATATATTTTAGGCACCGGTTGCGTTAACAAAATGTTTTATTTTTTACTATGTTTTTTTTTTGGTATTTGCTTTGCAGGTATGGTATGGTAAGGTCTTACTGTTATACTCTAATGTTACTTTGTTTTAATGTTAACCATTATTTGCTTAGCAGGTACGCCATTCAGTTGCAGCGTGGATTTATTTATCTTGACAGCAACAGCGTTTGCTCCCACGATACATAAAGCCGCGACTCCAACGCTGTAGGAGGTGATTTCACCACCACAGTTAAAAAAAAGAGCATATATGCCGAAGCATGGGGGCAGCAGAGGGCGGAGGAGCGATTTTGCTCCTAATGCCACGTACATACGGTCGAAAAAAGTCCGACCATGTGTACGTGGCATAACTTTTTTGCGGGAGGATGCCCCCATGCTTCGGCATATATATATTTTAGGCACCGGTTGCGTTAACAAAATGTTTTATTTTTTACTATGTTTTTTTTTTGGTATTTGCTTTGCAGGTATGGTATGGTAAGGTCTTACTGTTATACTGTAATGTTACTTTGTTTTAATGTTAACCATTATTTGCTTAGCAGGTACGCCATTCAGTTGCAGCGTGGATTTATTTATCTTGACAGCAACAGCGTTTGCTCCCACGATACATAAAGCCGCGACTCCAATGCTGTAGGAGGTGATTTCACCACCACAGTTAAAAAAAAGAGCATATATGCCGAAGCATGGGGGCAGCAGAGGGCGGAGGAGCGATTTTGCTCCTAATGCCACGTACATACGGTCGAAAAAAGTTCGACCATGTATACGTGGCATAACTTTTTTTGCGGGAGGATGCCCCCATGCTTCGGCATATATAAATGGTGCATGTATGCCCATCATTAGAAGTGGGTGGATGAAGGGAGGTATTCTAATGGTGGGCATACCCACCGCGCCATTGGGAAATTGGGAAAGCATTTTATCACACCGATCTTGGTGTGGTCAGATGCTTTGAGGGCACAGGAAAGATCTAGGGTCTAATAGACCCCAATTTTTTCAAAAAAAGAGTACCTGTCACTGCCTATTGCTATCATAGGGGATATTTACATTCCCTGCGATAACAATAAAAATGACAACTAAGAAAAAAAAAATGGAAGGAACAGTTTAAAAATAAAATAAAAAAGCTAAATAAAAAGAAAAACTAAAAAAAAAAAAAAAAAAAGTACCCCTGCCCCCCCTTCTTTTGCGCAAAGGCGAACACAAGCGTTGGTCTGGCGTCATATGTAAACAGCAATTGCACCATGCATGTGAGGTATCACCGCGAAGGTCAGATCGAGGGCAGTAATTTTAGCAGTAGACCTCCTCCGTGAATCTAATGTGGTAACCTGTAAAGGCTTTTAAAGGCTTTTAAAAATGTATGTAGTTTGTCGCCACTGCGTGTTTGTGCGCAATTTTAAAGCATGTCGTGTTTGGTATCCATGTACTCGGCCTAAGATCATATTTTTTATTTCATCAAAAATTTGAGCAATATAGTGTGTTTTAGTGCATTAAAATAAAAAAAAGTGTATTTTTTCCACAAAAAATGCGTTTGAAAAATCGCTGCGCAAATACTGTGTGGAAAAAAAAAATGCAACACCCACCATTTTAATCTGTAGGGCCTTTGCTTTAACAATATATATAGTGTTTGGGGGTTCAACGTAATTTTCTTGCAAAAAAAAAAATATGTTTTCATGTAAACAAAAAGTGTCAGAAAGGGCTTTATCTTCAAGTGGTTAGAAGAGTGGGTGACGTGTGACATAGGCTTCTAAATGTTGTGCATAAAATGCCAGGACAGTTCAAACCCCCCCCAAATGACCCCATTTTGGAAAGTAGACACCCCAAGCTATTTGCTGAGAGCAATGTTGAGCCCATTAAATATTTTTTTTTTTGGTCCCAAGAGATTGAATAATGAAAAAAAAAAAAATAATATTTTTTTTTACAAAAACTTGTCACTAAATGATATATTGCTCAAACATGCCATGGGCATATGTGGAGATACACCCCAAAATACATTCTGTTGCTTCTCCTGAGTACGGGGATACCACATGTGTGGGACTTTTTGGGAGCCTAGCCGCGTACGGGACCCCAAAATCCAAGCACCGCTTTCAGGCTTTCTAAGGGTGTAATTTTTTTATTTCACTCCTCACTGCCAATCACAGTTTCGGAGGCCATGGAATGCCCAGATGGCACAAACCACCCCCAAATGACCCCATTTTGGAAAGTAGACACCCCAAGCTATTTGCTGAGAGGTATGGTGAGTATTTTGCAGATCTCGCTTTTTGTCACAATGTTTTGAAAATTGAAAAAAGAAAAAAAAAATATTTTTTTCTTTACTTTCTTCATTTTCAAAAACACATGAGAGCTGTAAAATACTCACCATGCCTCTCAACAAATAGCTTGGGGTGTCTACTTTCCAAAATGGGGTCATTTGGGGGGGTTTTGTGCTATTTTGGCATTTTATGGCCTTCGAAACTGTGATAGGTAGTGAGGAGTGAAATCAAAAATTTGCACCCTTAGAAATCCTGAAGGCGGTGCTTGGGTTTCGGGGCCCCGTACGCGGCTAGGCTCCCAAAAAGTCCCACACATGTGGTATCCCCATACTCAGGAGAAGCAGCAAAATGTATTTTGGGGTGCAATTCCACATATAACCATGGCATGTGTGAGCAATATATCATTTAGTGACAACTTTTTGAATAAATTTTTTTTATTTTTTTTTTTTTGTCTTTATTCAATCACTTGGGACTAAAAAAAAAAATATTCAACGGGCTCAACATGCCTCTCAGCAAATAGCTTGGGGTGTCTACTTTCCAAAATGGGGTCATTTGGGGGGGTTTTGTGCCATCTTGGCATTTTATGGCCTTCAAAACTGTGATAGGTAGTGATAGGTAGTGAGGAGTGAAATCAAAAATTTATGCCCTTAGAAATCCTGAAGGCGGTGCTTGGTTTTCGGGGTCCCGTATGCGGATAGGCTCCCAAAAAGTCCCACACATGTGGTATCCCCCCGTACTCAGGAGAAGCAGCAGAATGTATTTTGGGGTGTAATTCCACATATGCCCATGGCATGTGTGGGCAATATATCATTTAGTGACAACTTTGGGCAAAAAAAAAAAAAGTTTGTAATATTCCCGCAACTTGTGGCAAAATATAAAATATTCCATGTACTCAACATGCCTCTCAGCAAATAGCTTGGGGTGTCTACTTTCCAAAATGGGGTCATTTGGGGGGTTTTGTGCAATTTTGGCATTTTATGGCCTTCGAAACTGTGATAGGTAGTGAGGAGTGAAATCAAAAATTTACACCCTTAGAAATGCTGAAGGTGGTGCTTGGGTTTCGGGGCCCCGTACGCGGCTAGGCTCCCAAAAAGTCCCACACATGTGGTATCCCCGTACTCAGGAGAAGTGGCAAAATGTATTTTGGGGTGCAATTCCACATATAACCATGGCATGTGTGAGCAATATATCATTTAGTGACAACTTTTTGAATACATTTTTTTTTTTTTTTTTTTGTCTTTATTCAATCACTTGGGACTAAAAAAAAAAATATTCAATGGGCTCAACATGCCTCTCAGCAAATAGCTTGGGGTGTCTACTTTCCAAAATGGGGTCATTTGGGGGGGTTTTGTGCCATCTTGGCATTTTATGGCCTTCAAAACTGTGATAGGTAGTGATAGGTAGTGAGGAGTGAAATCAAAAATTTATGCCCTTAGAAATCCTGAAGGCGGTGCTTGGTTTTCGGGGTCCCGTATGCGGATAGGCTCCCAAAAAGTCCCACACATGTGGTATCCTCGTACTCAGGAGAAGCAGCAGAATGTATTTTGGGGTGTAATTCCACATATGCCCATGGCATGTGTGGGCAATATATCATTTAGTGACAACTTTGGGCAAAAAAAAAAAAAGTTTGTAATATTCCCGCAACTTGTGGCAAAATATAAAATATTCCATGTACTCAACATGCCTCTCAGCAAATAGCTTGGGGTGTCTACTTTCCAAAATGGGGTCATTTGGGGGGGTTTTGTGCTATTTTGGCATTTTATGGCCTTCAAAACTGTGATAGGTAGTGAGGAGTGAAATCAAAAATTTGCACCCTTAGAAACCCTGAAGGCGTTGATTGGGTTTCGGGGCCCCGTGCGCGGCTAGGCTCCCAAAAAGTCCCACACACGTGGTATCCCCATACTCGGGAGAAGCAGCAAAATGTATTTTGGGGTGCATCTCCACATATAACCATGGCATGTGTGAGCAATATATCATTTAGTGACAACTTTATGAAAAAAAATTTTTTTTTTTTTTTTTTTGTATTTATTCAATCCCTTGGGACTAAAAAAAAAAATATTCAATGGGCTCAACATGCCTCTCAGCAAATAGCTTGGGGTGTCTACTTTCCAAAATGGGGTCATTTGGGGGGGTTTTGTACTTCCCTGCCATTTTAGCACCTCAAGAAATGAGATAGGTAGTCATAAATTAAAAGCCGTGTAAATTCCAGAAAATGTACTCTAGTTTGTAGACGCTATAACTTTTGCGCAAACCAATAAATATACGCTTATTGGCATTTTTTTTACTAAAGACATGTGGCTGAATACATTTTGGCCCAAATGTTTGACTAAAATTGAGTTTATTAGATTTTTTTTATAACAAAAAGTAGAAAATCTCTTTTTTTTTTCAAAAATTTTCGCTCCTTTTCCGTTTATATCGCAAAAAATAAAAATCACAGAGGCAATCAAATACCATCAAAAGAAAGCTCTATTTGTGGGAAGAAAAGGACGCAAATTTCGTTTGGTTACAAAATTGCATGACCGCGCAATTACCAGTTAAAGTAGTGCAGTGCGAAATTGAAAAAAGACCTCTGGTCCTTAAGCTGACAATTGGTCCGGGGCTAAAGTGGTTAAAGTGTATTAACACATCTATAGTGTTATTGAACGTTTTTGGATGTGTTGTACATACATTCCTGTTGTGTCAGGCAAAACTCCTCAAGAGCCCTGTGAGATGTGTTTCTTTATTTTGTACAAGGTTAAAATGGGAAATGATCCCTTTTGACGCTTTGCAAACACACCTAGAGTGTTCCTAGGATTTTGTCTCTAACCTGCCCATGAGATCCAAAAGATCTATCCACTGTTTGGTCCTTTGCTGTAGCAAAAATTTAAATGTAGAATTATAAAGTTAATTGAACTATTACTTCTAGGTACCTAAATGAGTTTACAATTTGCAATGGTGAGGTTTCGTGAACTGATTCTTCTTTGTATAGTGGGAAGAGACTGAACTTCTCCCAATTAACACAAAATCTTTGTATTTGGTTGTATACAATCCACAAATGCAGTTTGAGGTCTACTTAATCTACTCAAGCGATCCCTAGATGGGTACTAAACAGCATTAAAGTCTCCTACAAAATGGGGGGCATCTATTATATTAAGGGTTTGTAGGGAGATCTTATTTGGGAAAGTAGTGAAGTAAAGGCGTGGGAACAAAAACATTCACTAGGGTCAGTGTTCTGCTAGCTATTTGCAAAGTGAAAACAATATACCATATTAACTGTCTGGGTCAATTCAGATATTTCAGGATATCAGCATTCAGGGATTTTGCTAGTGTAAAGTGTGGGGTATGGGTGGCACTGAAGGCTTTGCTTTTCAAGCGCCAAAAGTTTTAACCGTGATAAATGGGTCCCCTTAATACAATATGTGGCTTTTATTTTTTCCTACATTTCTGAAGGGTGAACATGTAAGGGTGAATCACACGAGAGGCAAATTCAGGTTTCTGGTATTCCTGGAAATTACTTTCACGTTATTAGACATTCAAGAAATCTCACGAATAAACTGCAGGAGAACATGAAAGAGCATATGTGGCAATGTAACATGAGTAAGTTAGGAGACCTGGATATCAAGTTAAGACAACGAGAGACAACAATAATATCCCGTCCCACTCCTCTCTACTTATCCATCCCTATTATGGAGCATTTTAAAACCCAAGCCTTAGGAATCATGGCAACTTCCATTATTATATGGAAGGTGTTGATAATCAACATGGAGACCCCGGTTCCACATGTCTTCCCCAGTAAGGTTTAGGTTGTAGGGTGGATGAAGTGTATAGAACCAGGGAGTACTGGTGGTCAAGGACTTCAATAACAAAGTTAGGGGTAACAAGCTAGAGCGATTATTCAAGTTGTACTTTGCCAAAGCCTGGGGATTTTAGGCTCTGTAGTGAGGCAAAATCTTTCTGAGGGTATAGTATGCTGTAGAAGAGTTAGCAGAATGGAAGTTTGACAACACTGGCCATAGGTAATATAAAACAGCAGTTTGACAATCTTCCCTTGGCTTGTTTACAGTATGTGAATGAAGGGACGGGGGTGTAAGTCCACAAGTTCTGAATGGAGTAAGGTATGTGCTCAACCCAAGTGATTCCAAAGCAAAAGATCAAAGTTTAACACAATAAAAGAAAGAAGGAATTTAGTAGTAGGGTAATCATTTGATCCTTCATGAGCGTTTGTTTAGAGGGCTGAGGCCAACCAGGCCATGCTTTTTTTTCTTTCAGGGACACAAAGAAGGTATTTCTACCTGCAGTGATCACTCAGAGATTGACAGGGTATAACATGGCATATTGTAGGCTTTTATCCCAGAGGCATTCTTTGACTTCAGCATAGGAAGTACTGTATGGTGTTTCTGGTAATCTGCCAGGAAGTTGCGGTATATGGCAACTGGAGTACCACTGAAGTGAAGTTCTCCCTTAAGGCTTTGAGAATGGTGGAAGTTTAGGATCTTCGCAATCAGACATCGTAGAAGTGCTCCCAGTTGGGAAGGGAAAGGTGACATATGATATGCATGCATCATAACCAATGTTAGCGTAATAGCACTTCCCCCAGGGTATCTCTGCAAAGGTCAAGGAATTCCCCTCAAATTTCTCAGGAAACCCCACAAATTGTATATTATTGTTCCTTGACCTGTTATCCTGGTTGTCCAATTTAAGTCTGAGAAATGCCATCTCAACAGAGGAATTCCTAACTATTGTAATGAAAGGAGAGAGAGTATCCATCAGGCTTAGGATATGCTACTCTGTTGTCACAGTTTCCTCCCTCAGGTCTTGTACATTCTGCTTCAGGAGGGAGATGTGCATGACCTCCATTTGGAATGTCATTGAAGCTTTGCAGTCTTTAATGGCTTACATTATTTGCAGCAGAGTGGACTCTGTTAAATCTGCAGGGTAATTCACTTCATCAGAGTGCAGGTCTGGTGGAGAGTGGAGAGATAGCAGAGATGGAGGCGGTGGAGGGGTATTTGTGGTGTCACACCATCCAAGACCCTGCTGGGAGGAGGTTTCCTCTGGTTAGTCTGAAGGAGAGTACAAGGCAGTGGATGGAGTCGCTTGGTTGCTGCTGCCATGTTGCTGCTGGTGGAAGTGCAGTTTTTCTTCCAGTGTTCTGGTGCCCTCCCTGATTTTCACCATGGTACATGGAGCATAAAAACCAGAGGCAGGAGAGGAGAAAATTGCCACAAGATGAATGTACTAATTGATAAGAGTAGACAGAGCTCAGGTGCTATTGTGCTTCCATCAGGCCATCACCTTCATACATTCTTTTATGTGTTTTTCAACCCATGCTTTCAAGCATTTATGCACATTTTGATCATCTGTGTTCTAAAATGTAACCATTGTCTAGGCTGTTGTTAAAAGATCCTGACAGCTAGGTCAAGAGCACATGATCTGTTGCCAGGGAGGGTTTCACAACCATGCATTTTCAGTGAATGAAAACACATGTAGAACACTATAGATTATATATATATATATATATATATATATATATATATATATATATATATATATATATACACACATAGTTTATATAGCGCCAACAGTTTACACAGCGCTTTACAATGTATGTGAAAACACAATTGCAGTACAGTTCAATACAAAAGGTACAGGAGGGAAAGAGTTAAAGAGAAAACAAAGCGGTAGCTGCCTGCTAAGGCTGAGTGCTCTAAGGAGCCATCTTATAAGTATAGTGCCTCTACTCTGATCCATTCATTTGTGTGTAGATTTCAGCTTGAGCTATTGAACTCGGTTTACAGGCTTTTTAAAGCAAGAGGTAAGAAGGACACAGACGAAAAAGTGTAAAAAAACCTCTAAAGATCCACCTGTCTGCTGGTTACAAGAATACAGATTATTCATATGTAATGTTTCTTATTAACTAAAAAAAATACTGTTTTGATCCCGACCATTAGAATAAAGAAGTAAACTATATACAAAAACACTTAACATTCCCTCTAAGCAAATGTATCTTAGAGAGGACAGACATTGATTGGGTTTTCCAGACAGCAGCCAGCTGGTGGGCTCAGGGTCCACTCCTCCCATAGACATAAAATTGTTGCCCAGTCCAGCAACTGTTATATCATGTCTATTTGGTAGCGTTATACCAGATTGACAGCGATGGAAAACAGCCTTATTTTCCCTGAGCCCCATAGTTTGTATATGAATCCCAGAGTGTCAGAGCCGCATTACAACTGCAGCTGAAATCCATGTGTCTGGCTAAACTCATTGTGATGTGTAAGCATTGTCTGGTGAGGCGTTCTCACTCTAATGTAACCCGTCTTACAATGTATCAGCCTTTCAGACTGACTCCTGTGAAATGCTGCATCCCAGCTCTGCATTCACAGTCACTTATAATGGAGAGCAGAGATAAAATGCAGAGCCATGTTCCGGGAAGACTGCATTTCCATATATAATGGCTGGACATCTGCCAGGCTGCTTTCAGAGGGTTTCATGGGGAATGGATCTTGTGCGTCTCCTCTGTGTACTGCGATCGTTGTTATAGTCTGGTGAGCCAATCCAGGATTGGAATGCAGATAACAAGGCCATGGCAAACCACGCTTCTTCTCTATTACGAATAAATGGTGTAGGCTTGTCTTTACATAAAGTCTATACTAATTGCACAATCTGGTAGATGATTTCACTGTGCTCGTTTTATATATGCAAATTCTTTAGGTTACTCTCCAGTCAAAACTAAAAATGAAACATTGAAATGTTTACAAGGATTATAGCCTAAGTACTCAGGGGTTCAGTTTTCATTCAGGCATAGGTGCAGTACACCAGTCCATTCTGTTATTAAACTGGTGATCTGGGAGCCCCTGCTTCTGATTCTTTAGAACAGTGGTCTCCAAACTGCGGCCCTTTGCTTGCTTTTATTTGGCCCTTGGAGCACCATTTCATTAACTGATACAAACAATGGAGTATAATTGCCCTCACTGACACCAACAATGTGGCACAATTCCTACCAATGACACCAACGATGTGTCACAATTCCTCCCAATGACACCCACGATGTGGCACAATTCATCCCAAAGACACCAACGATGTGGCACAATTCCTCCCAATGACACCAACGATGTGGCACAATTCCTTCCAATGACACCCACGATGTGGCACAATTCCTCCCAATGACACCAATGATGGGACACAATTCCTCTCAATGACACCAGCAGCAGAGAGGCCCAATGACACCAATGATGGGACACAATTCTTCCCAATGACACTAATGATGGGGCACAATTACTCCAATGATGGGACACAATTCCTCCCAATGACACCAAAAATGGGGCCCAATTACACCAATGATGGAACACAGTTCCTCCTAATGATAGGGGAACAATTTCTCTCAATGACACCAGCAATGGGACCCAACGACACAAATGATGAGACACAATTCCTCCCACTCACACCAATGATGGGGCACAATTCCTTCCACTTACACCAATGATGGGGCATTGTTTTTTTGCACTGCCATCTGGACCTTTTCTACTCTCAATGGCCCACAGTTCGGCCCTCCTAAAGTCTATGTTTAGGAAGTTTGGATATCCCTTCTTTAGAGGAATTTCCAAACACACCCTCTGCCGGCTTCCCATTGTCTCTCTCAAACAGCTCACAAAGATTCATGTAAAGGTAAAATAATTCCAGTGATAAGGAGTTTCTCATAGCCATCAATGCGATACAAACTCTTCTTGGAGGTTTGAAAGCTGTGACTCCATGACATACCGTGACTCTGTGTGCTACAATACACATGTTTTTTCAGGGCACCTTGTGGCGGGCTGCGTTAGGAAGCCCATTCAAAATGAAGGCCGTATGTAAAAAGGTCTTCTACTAAGAGAGTGTTCAGAGTAGAACTTAGTGGTGAAAGTTAGCAGTAGACCAGGCAGGAGGTGGTGTATCAGTACAGGGTCTGCATAGATGTAGGACCAGTAAAATGTTGCAGCCTTTCTTATATGTATCCATATACACTATGTAGCCAAAAGTTAGTAGACACCTTACCATCACATCAATAAAGGCTTGTTGGATATCCCATTTCAAAACCATGGGCAAGAGTATAGAAGTGGCCCCCCTTTAGAACTATACCAACCTCCATTCTTCTGAAAAGGCTTTCTACAAGATTTTGGAGTGTATCTGTATATCAGTGTGCCCATTCAGCCAAGAGAGCCTCTGTGAGGCCAGGTATTATTTTTTTTATGCAAAGACCTGGCTTGAGTCATTGTTCCAGTTTTACCCATTGGTGTTCAGTAGGGCTAAGGTCTCAGTGTAGGGCACTCCAAAATTGTCAAACCATGTCTTTGTGGAGCTGGCTTTGTGCACAGGGGCACAGTCATGTTAGAGCAGAAAAGGACCTTCCACAAACTGTTTACATAGGTTGGACTTGATGGACTTGTGTCTTTTTCAACCTCACCTACTATATTGCCATAAAGTTCTAAGTGCACAATTGTCTAGAACAGTGATGGCGAACATTGGCACCCCAGATGTTTTGGAACTACATTTCCCACGATGCTCAACTACACTGCAGAGTGCATGAGCATCATGGGAAATGTAGTTCCAAAACATCTGAGGTGCCAAGGTTCACCATCACTGGTATAGAATGTCTTTGTATTCTATAGCTTTAAATGTATCCTTACATATTTGCAATCTATGCGAGAATGATAGTGAGAACTGGATAATGAGCATCCCCCATCACTCCCCATGCTCCAATCACATTACTGAGATCCTAGGGCTAGCAATCACAAAGTCAAGCACTAATATTATATGAGGTTCTTCAATAAAGAGAAAACCCAAGACAAGGAATACAGAACTCCCCAATTTATACTTATTTAAGGGGAATCTGTCAGGCACTACTATCACAACTTGTTTTTTTAAGTCTGAAGCACCATGACTGTCACACTTTTCCTTGCTTCATGACTTTACTTACCCAAACTTGTTTTGAGTCACTGACTCTTATAGTAGTGGTGTGGTTACAACCCCATTTTTAGTATTTAAACAGTCCAAAGATATAAAGTCATAGCAAAGAATAGGTAAATGCTCCTGCTGCAGCGGTGGCCTGCCTGTGGTTCAAGGAGGTGTTAGATACTTCACAATGGTTCCATCCTTTTAATTTCCCACCCACTTAAAGTATACAAAGGCAAAAAAGGGGGATGGGGTGAGTGATGTGTTATAAATTCTTCTCTATGTAGCACACCCCACGTAGGAGCCGCTGGGGAATAGAGATCCCCCACCCTGCACAGCCAGGCACACCAAATTTTTAGAGTCAGTGAACAGTCCAGAACTTTGATTTTGTGTTTTATTGAGTGGATAAAACTTGGATAGGGAGGAATTGGGGAGATTATGGGATGCCCACTTGACTTTAGAGCTCTTCAGGGGCAACTCTCCCTATGTAAAGCTATATACACTCCTCTTCCTCCAGCAATCACTTGCTTGCAGAAACACAGACTCAGCTGGGACACTTTAGTAAATCTGACAAAAAGCACTCAACCAGATTAAGCAGAAGACCCTTTACAGTCAGGAACTGCGGGCCCCTTTGGTGTGTAGAGAAAAAGTCAAATTTCCAGCTACATCCTTGTGGCTACTGATCCTGTTCTACCTCTTCAGGCACTGGCAGCCCGCCTGGCTGCAGCTGCCCCTTTCACTAGTCCACCTGGCTGTCTTCTCCATGGAGATCTCCTGGATGTGCTGAATCTCTCCCACTGTCCTTACACCTGCTTCCATGCATCCAGGACAGGACTCCTCTGTGTGATGTAAGAGGATCCCTCCAGCACCTAAACCCCAGGCCCAAGGTCACCCTCCCTCCCCAGACTAGGGGGCACCTTCAAGGACCATCGGCAGCCTCCTCTGCACTCCATCTTCAGCTTCCACCCAAATGCCCCCTGCTGGCACGACCCAGTATTTAAGAGGTGCCCACCCCCTGCCAGCCCACTTGCTGGGGATTGGCTGGGGCCCTCCTCAATACTCCAGGCAGCTCCTTCTAACCTCCCTCCCATTTTTCTGGAAGCTTCTCCAAGGTTCCAGCAAGTAGGGGGAGGATCAGAGGTGCTGCCTAATGAGTCATTCACTCACCCTGTCACTCACCCTGACCCAGATTCAACCCAGCCTAAATTTTCTGCGCTACAAAACTAACTATGTACACCTAGCACTCTACACAAGAGGGTGCTACACTTACTGTATAAGCCATCACTGGCTCCAGCTTCCCTCTGTTTACATGATAAATGATCGAGTCAATCTGTTCTATTGTCAGGAAATAAATATTGCGGTATTAGTGTAGAATTACTTTGAAAGTAATTTTTTAAGGATACTTTCAGATTTACAATGCTGTGAAAAAGTATTTGCCCCTTTATGATTTTTTATTTTGTTGCATATTTGTCACACTTAAATGACTCAGATCAAACAAATTTTATTATTACACAAAGATAACCCGAGTAAATACAAAATGCAGTTTTTAAATGATGGTTTCATTTATTAAGGCAAAAAAGCTGTCCAAACCTGCCTGGCTTTATGTGAATAAGTAATTGCCCCCTAAACCTAATAACTGGTTGTGCCACAAGCGTTTGCGATAACTGGCAATGAGTCTTTCACATTGCTGTAAAGCAATTTTGGCCCACTCTTCTTTGCAGAATTGTTTTAATTCAGCCACGTCGGAGGGTTTTCCAGCATGAACAGCCTGTGTAAGGTCATGATACAGCATCTCAATTGGATTTAAGCCCGGGCTTTGAGTAGGCCACTCCAAAACCTAAATTTTGCTTTGTTTGAAACATTTGGAAGTGGACTTGCTGTTGTGTTTCGGATCATTTTCCTGCTGCATAACCCAAGTGCACTTAAGCTTGAGGTCACGAACTGATGGCCGGACATTCTCCTTTAGGATTTTCTGGTAGAGCTCAAAATTCATGGTTCCATCAATTGTGGTAAGTCCCAGCCCATCACGCTACCACCACCATGTCTCACCGTTGGTATGATGTTCTTGTTTCAAAAAACTGTATTCGTTTTAAGCCAGATGTAACGGAACACACACCTTCCAAAAAGTTAAATTTTTGTCTCATCAGTCCACAGAATATTTGCCTAAAAGTCTTTGGGGTAATCAAGATTTATTTTGGTGAATATGAGATGAGCCTTTGTGTTCTTTTTGGTCAGCAGTGGCTTTGGCTTTGGAACTCTCCCATGGATGGCATTTTTTCCCAGTTTCTTTCTTATTGCTGAATCATGAACACTGATCTTACCTGAGGCAAGTAAGGCCTGCAGTTCTTTAGATGTTGTTCTGGGTTCTTTTATGACCTCTTGGATGAGTCGTCGTCGTGCTCTTGGAGTAATTTTTGTAGGCCGGGCACTCCTGGGAAGGTTCACCACTGTTCCAAGTTATATCCATTTGTGGATAATGGCTCTCCCCGTGGTTCACTGGAGTTCCAAAGCCTTAGAAATGGCTTTGAAACCCTTCCTAGACCGATACATGTACATCATTTTGTTTCTAATCTGTTCTTGGATTTTTTTTAGATTGTGGCATGATGTGTGGTTGTTTGTGGTCTGGTAGCGTGCTTCACTTTGCCAGACAGCTTCTATTTATGTGATTTCTTGATTCAACAGGTCTGGCAGTAATCAGGCCTGGGTGTGGCAAGTGAAATTTAACTCAGCTTTCCAAAAAATTGTGGTTAATCACAGTTCATTCATGATTCAGCACGTGAGGGGCAATTACTTTTTCACATAGGGCCAGGCAGGTTTGAACAGCTTTTTTTCCCTTAATAAATTAAATAATAATTTAAAAACTGCATCTTGGATTTACTCGGGTTATATTTGTGTAATATTAAAATTTGTTTGATGATCTGAATTTCTGTGAGAAATATGCAAAAAAATAAAAAATCAGGTAGGGGACAAATACTTTTTTCACAGCACTGTATACATGCTTGTTGTTCAATATGTTAATTATTAATGTTGTATATAGACATTTTTTTAAAGTTTTGTATAGTGCATATGTTAGAACCTCTTTCAAGTATCTTTTACTGTCCCCACTAATTACAGTCAATGGCTCTAGTTGTCCTGGTGATCATTGTCTCTGGTACAGGAAAGATTGAAAATCTAAATTATTTGAGTTGTCACTGGAACAAAAGGTGAGGGGGAATCTTTCAATGGGGACACCTGTTATGATGACAACCATATCAGAGGGAAGACCTCCCCACTTCAGAGTTATCTATGTGTCTCTGGAAGAGGAAGTGAAGAAAAATCTCTATGATGAGACACAGACAGAAACAAAACCTGGCAGGAGTTTTAACCATTCTCTAAACAATATTAAAAACGAAAGGTTTTGACTTTCCATATGCTTTAAGTATATCTCTAGCTTGGATATAGAAGAAAATGGTTAAATCTCCTATCAGGATTATATTTGCTGGATCAGGAATCAAGGTTCCCTCTCAATTCCTGTCCTAGGAGTAAATGGAAATCTTCCCAAAGCGAAGGGAAATCCCCTTTTGAACAGTTGTTACCAGAACAGGTATCTACTTTCAGAAGTGCTTGATGGCTCGGTCCCCCACTGTTTTCTGGCTCCATCCTCTAAATCCAAAATCAATACAGGGCACAGCAGTGACATAATGGTCCGGGGATGGAACTTCAGTAAAAAAATATTTTTTTTTCTCCCTAAAAGAAAATTAAAATACCTTTTAGCTTTAGTCCATCTGGCTACCTTTTTCGGCAATCCAGTATGTTTGCCGAAATAATGTACTTTGCTTTCTGACACCCAAGTATCTCAGTTGTTCTACATCTTAGTTCATTCTTTACTGGCAGGTTACAGATGAATTACATAGAAGACATTTTTTTAGCCACAAGTGAAAATATGTTTCATATTTGTACAGAATAGTTAAATTCTTTAGCACTAATATGGAAAACACATCCTTTGTCAACCGATTAACCGAATTGTATGTTTTTTTAAACAAATTAGCAAAGTTAAAACATTAATATAAGACTTGTATATGAGGTGGGAAGATCACTGCCTACCATCTACTGCAACTCAGTGTTACCATTAAAATAGGTAATTAAAAATAAAGACTATTAAATATAAAAACAGAGCCTTTGCCAACCTTATGACGTTACGGTAATTATTAATCATAATAAACAATTAGTAAATGTAAAATAATCTAAGGTTTACGTAAAAGCTAGAGAGATGATTTTCTACCGTTTCTTATAATTCACTAGTATAAATAATACCAGTACCTGATTTCTGATTCTGCTCATTTTAAAGAAGACCTAATTTTACAAGTCTTCATCAATAAAAGGCTGACACGTCATATTATATACTGTATATTGAATACTGTATATATTATATACTGTCGACAGTAAATAATGTATCTCTGCCAATCAATAGCAGTAATACATCTCCAGCCATTTAACTGTACCTAGGCTTGAAAGATGCAATGTGAGAGAATGATATCAAGTCTTCTTCAAACAGGACAAAAGTATTTCCTAAATCTATTCTACCCAAGTGATCACTCACTCAGGGTGTACATTGTACCAAGGTGGGGAGCAACAACGGGGGGCTAATCTGTGTGAGAAAAATGGCTACATACAGCCAAAAAGCTGAAGGGTGCTATACTGGCGCCAGGATTTACAAAAAAGTGGGATCTAGGTGAAGGATTGCCAAAAGTACATGCTGACCTTATATTATATCTTCTGAACAAAGATGGTGGTGGTTTTCTGAGGAGAAAGGAGGATGGAGGGGGTGCAGTCAGGAGTACTGTTATCTCTGTGAGAAGTAATAAATACTTGAAGGTTTACACTTACATATTTCTTAGCATCTATGCATTTAACATAGGAAACTACATCTGATGTTTGGTGCATTTTAAAATAAAAAAATAAGTTTATATATTTTAATTTATACATGCAAACAAATGTACACACAAAAAAACAACCAAAAGTAGAGTTATCATATCACAATGTAAATCCCAAATGTTTGTGCTACCGATCGTTGTGTAGCCAAAGGGTTGTCCTAAACGATTCCATGTTCCTTGTGCAGACCCCTGCAATTAATCAATACCGTGAAAATGAATAGAAAAAAAAGAAGGCTAGTTACTAAGGACAATACCACCAAAGTATTTTTATGTCTGGAACCTATGAAAATAATCTATTTTCAATGAGCACAAATACTTTGCAGTGATTGCAGCATTACCATAAAAATCTTTTTTAATTTGACTTTCACATTTTTACATGCTTTCTCTTCTGTATTTTTGCTGTTATATTAACTATAGAAATTTGCAGATTATTCATGAATGGCGTTTCCTCTTTAGCAATTATTAAAACTGAACTCCAGAAAAAAATAATGCGGTGGGGCTCTCTTCACACTTTGTCTAAGAGGAACATAAAAAGCAACTGTCTTAAAATGGTAGTAAACTCCGCTTGTACCTACAGGTAAGTCAATGATAAGGCTTAACTGTAGATACAGTGAATATCTCCTAAATGTGCACCATTTTGGAGATATTTATACGTGTAGCAGCTGGTGACTTCACAGTCAGTCAGAGAGCATGTGCACTGTGCTCTCAATGAATGGCATGCCGTCTATTGAGAGAGCTGTGCTGTGACTGCGACTTCCATGCACAAGCGAGGGAGTGACGTCATCGCTACTCGGCCGTTGGAACCTGAGAGGAAGACCTGTCAGCTATGACAGCGTGCCACTGGAGGGATTATTTTTTTTTTTTTTTTTAGATAAGTCTACGATCATGTGTATTATAATGTATGTGATGCATACTAGCACATTATGACATGAGCCTGCAAGGGGGACCATTTATTTATTTATTTTTTATATCTAGGTTTACTACAGCTTTTTTTGACTCTGCAGTAAGATTGGTCCCCCAAAGCTGCTTCACTGTTTCTCCATTCTGTTGGTTGCAAGCACTCTGACATCATCACAGAAAATGCAATCCTGTATTGTGAATGAGGGCAGCAGGGTTCGCCCATAACCCAGAGCATCAGAGGGAAGAGAAGCATTCCGGTGTTCTGTCGAGAAGTGCCCCCCATTGAATAGTGCCCGCGCATGCGCAGGACAGAGCCGCACTTCAGCCAATTTGCTGATCAGCAGGAGTGACGTGACCAGGGCGCAAGCGCACATCGTAAGAGGCATCTTTCGATGGGAGATACCATTTCACGGCCACAATGTAAACTTATGCAAACAGTGGGGGGAGACCGTAGTTCTCACATTGTGCCTCGCTGTTGCGGGGTGGCTTTACAGTGTGCTGATGGTCCTGTTTTGTCTGTGTTGCAGGGTGAGTTTGCTGTGTTGAACGACCGGTTTTGCCTGTGTGAAAGGGCGGCTTGCAATACAGACAAAACCAGCTCTTCAACACAGCCACCCTCCAGCAGCAGCGATGCACAATCTGAGAACTACGGTCTCCCCCGCTGTTTGTATAGGTTTGAAGTGGGCCTGTGAAATGGTATCTCCCATCGAGAGATACCTCCTATGTTGTGCGCATGCACTGTGGTTATGTCAGCACAGCTGATCGGCAAATCAGCTGTTGTGCTGTTCCATACGGCGCATGCGCAGTATATACCGGGCACTATTCGATGGGGGGCACTTCTCACCAGAACACCGGCTGCCAGGGAAGTGAGAGATAAGATATGGTTGCATTGTCTGATCCTAATAAACAAAACAAGCATTTAGCCCTTGCAGTGATGGGGAGGCCAGACACTGCCAGGGTAGTTGTTTACCCTGAAGTTCAGCTTTACCTTATAAGTAACATAGGGAGTAATCTATTGTCAGTGAGTTGGCCAACTCATAGGCTTGCACTGTGAAAATAGGTAGTAAATTATAACCACTGCAGAGCAGGAAGCTCCGACTGCAATGGTAGTGAGTAAATATGGCATCTCAGTGTGTATATATGATTACAAACCAGCTAGAAACAAGGTTTTTTCAACCTAAACTTACAGGCTCTATAGCAGGGGGTCTCCAGACTTTCTAAACAAAGGGCCAGTTTATTGTCCTTCAGACTCTAGGGGGGACAGACTGTGGCCAGCATGACTTGAAATTTTCCTGGCATCAGTGGAAGTAAATATCACCACATTTGGTATTAGTAGGAGGAATAGTGCCCCATTGTTATTGTCAGTGGAAGAAATGGTGTGCCCCATTGTTGGTGTCAGTTGGCAGGAATAGTGTCTCATATCAATGGCAGGAATAATGCCCCAAGGGCCGAATAAAGGCAAGCATAGGGCCGCAGTTTGGTGACCACTGCTCTATAGCATCAAATTACACACAGGAATAGATATGTCAACATCAATGAGTCATTTCTTATCATACAGCTTAATCTGATTTTATTCAGATAAATTAAACCACAGGGAGGACAGCCACCACTGTGCGGTCTGTTTAGCTAACCCATAGTGCTTTGGAAATCCTTTTTCATGTAATAAATATTTAATACTAAAACAAGAATTGTATAGCGTGAAAAAGTGTGTAAAAACCAACACAATGTAAACAGTTTATATAATATATAAAAAGAAAAAAAAAAAAACAAGATAGAATAGATTCAAAATTATGATTGGGTTTCTGAAAATTGTGCAGTGCCAAGCAAGCTGTGCCCATGGTAAATCACCTGTGGTGCAGCTTTTCACCAGTGATGTGGGCTGCTGCTGATGATTAGAATACTCAGATATTTGTGATCAATTACTATAACTCACTAGAATACTGAAAGGCATGCAGATGTGGGGATGTCTGTAGACCTGTGACAAGGCAAGAGCAAGTGTGGTCCTGAGACTGGTGAGTATACCGGTCAGCCATTCTCTGTGTAATTTAGCCATACTTGTTGTAAAACATACCATGGGAAATGTAGTTCAGCTGGTTTTGCAAAAGATTGTTCATTCATACAATTCACATTTTCCCTGTGCTAACCTTTTCGTAGTAACTTCAGAAAATGCCCATTTTTTTTGTAGCCATATTCTAGGCGAGCCTGTGACTTTCCTGTCGACACTTAGACCATGAAATAGGCTATAAGCTAAAGCTTAAGAAGCAGGTAATACTTAAACAAGTTAGGACAGCTCTTTCATGTGTGGTGGCCAGTGATCCCTGTCTTTCTAAGGCGCTGCTTCAGTTCACCGAGGCCCCCAGGGAGGCTTTGCACGTCAAAGAGTTCCAGGATGAAAGGAGATTTGTAGAAACTTGCTGCTCTCCGCCATCCCACCACAGGTCCTTTCAACACTCAGGTTTTAGTCTTGATGTCAGGTGGAGGAGCTGTACACTCTACTCCATCATACGTAAAGAGACAGACATGAAAAGAGCAGGATGTTGTCTAGCAGAAAGCATAAACACAATACGGAATCCATGCAGACAGGAGGAATTGGGGTATCTCAATTTCCTCTATAAAGAAAACCAGAACAAAAAAAAGAGGGGAGTATTGCTAATATATAGGCATCCGCTGACATCAGTACATTTAACCAATTAAAGAGTCAGGCCACTCAAAGTGTTTAAGAAAAAAAACTTTTAGTTTTTTAAATGCTGGAGAGTTAAACAACTCAACTATTTCTTATATTCCTCACAAATTCTGTTGAAGAGATACTTGAACTTGAGTTCCTTTGTATACACACCTGCATTGGACTTTAGGAGGGGTTCCCATGTTGCCTGCAGTGTTCATTTTGACCTCAAATATTGATTTAGTTTTAGTCATAGTCTTTTGACTAAAATGCCATTTTAATATTAGTCATATTTATTCATCTGAATAGTTTTAGTTGACTAAAATCAAATTAATTTAGTTAAATTGTAATGAATTATTTATGTTTTCTTTAGATTTGCCGAACTCAATATATACTCTAATGCCCCGTACACACGGTCGGAAATTCCGACCACAAAATCCGTCAGATTTTTTCCGACGGATTTTGTCCGACACTGGTTTTGCATACACACGATCGGACAAAGTTGTCGGAAAATCCGATCATTCTGAACGTGGTGACGTTCCTTGCGTACAACGGGACTACGTAGAGGCTAGTAAACAACAGCTTTGGTCTTGTAATGTGATCTGAGCATGCGTGGCACTTTGTCTGTCGGAATTCGCTACACACAATCGGAAAAAGTCATAGGACTTTGTTGTCGGAAAATTTGAGAGCAGGATCTCAAACTTTTTTCATCGGAAATTCTGACGGAAAAAGTCCGAGCCCACACACGGAATTTCCGACAACATGGTCCGATAGGACATTTTCCTTTGGAAAATCCAACCGTTTGTACGGGGCATTATGCAAAATTCCTACGCATGCACACAATCGGATTTTCCGTCAGAAAAATCTTGGATGTTTTTTTCGACGAAATTCCACTCAAGCTTGGCTTGCATACAACGGTCACACAAAAGTTTGCTGAACTTTCGACCGTCAAGAATGCGGTGACGTACAGCACTACGAAGAGCTGAGAAAATTAAGTTCAATGCTTCCAAGCATGCGTCAAATTGTTTCCGAGCATGCGTAGGAAATTTGCGCGGCAGAATTGCTACAGACGATCGTAATTTCCGATCAGAACTTTTTCCGACCGAAAAAATTGAGAACATGCTCTCAATCTTTTGCTGTCTGGAATTCAGCCAGCAAAAGTGTGATGGAGCATATACACGGTCGTATTTTCTGACCAAAAGCTCTCATCTGAGTTTTGCTGTCCAAATTTCCGATCGTGTGTATGCGGCACTAGAGTAAAAATCGAATGTTATTATATCTGGTATTAAAGTGGTTGTATACTCCTTTTTTTTTTACCTACAGGTAAGCCTATAATAAGGCTTACCTGTAGGTAAAATGAATATCTCCTAAACCTGTACGGTTTAGGAGATATTCACTTTGCACGCAGCCGCTGACGTCATGCGATCTGAAAGCCTGGCTGAAGGTGTGGCAGGTGCTGCTGGACTTTGCCGAGAAAGTGTCCTGCCGAGAAAGTTCCCCTGGCGGATTAGTTCCTCTCTGTACTGTGCAGGCGCAGCGCGAAGGACTAGGCATCTTCTGGAAATTGCCGAACCTAAACAGATGCGAGTGAAGTGTACACCGCGCACGCGCAGTTTACGTGTCGCTGTACGAGAGACGATAGAGACGATACCGCACAGTCCCGATGCTCCCGCTACTCTGCTTGGCTACCCTTGCTTACATTATTAATAATGACAAATCATTATTAATAATGAAAAATCTGCCAGTTACAGTAACAAATGTCGCCCTTGATAACAGACCCGCCCCTTACTTACACGCGCGCCTTGCAGAGTAGCATCGGGAGCGTGCGGTATCGTCTCTATCGTCTCTCGTACAGCGACATGTTAACTGCACGTACTAGATGCCTAGTCCTTCGTACTGCACAAGTGCTGCGCCTGCGCAGTACACAGAGGTACTAATCCGCCAAGGGGAACCATCTCGGCAGAACACCGGGAAGAAGACTCACGCGCATGACGTAATCGTGGCCACAAACCCAGAAGAAACACAGAGGGAACATGTCAGCTCCCTCGGCGTAGACCCTTCTGGCGCCTCGTTCTAAGGTAAGTATTTCATAATGAGCTAGTATGCGCTGCATACTAGCTCATTATGCTTTTACCTTACAGGTTTTTAAAAAAAAAATTATAATAATTCTGTTTTTTTTTTTTTTGTAGTAAATAAACAGTCAAGAAAAATTAAAACCAAAAAACGCAGCACCGACACAACCCTGGGCTTCCCACAGCAAAAACACTGCCTACCCATAGGGGAATTGAACCCCGGTCGACAGTACGAAGTCCATGACCGAGGGGGCAGCGATGCCCAAAGGAGGTCCAGCAAACATCGGAAAAGGAGATTCCACAAGTAGGCCGGACAGGGGAGTCCTACCAGGGAAGCCGCAGGGCGGGGGCGGGAACGATCGAGCTGTAAACTGTAGAGCGAGTCGGAAATATCATTAGCAGTTCCATGGACATGCCGAGCTCTAAAGCAACGTTCAACTGAAGGAACTTTAAAACCAAAACACGCAGCAACGACACAACCGGAGGGAATCTGGACTGTCGATTGATCCCAAGCACCACGCCCATCTTATCGGACCAGACAACCACCTGGCGATTGCGCAAGCACTCCCCACAGCTCAATGGTGCTCAAAAGATCCGCGGGCCCATGAGGCCGGCCAGCAGTAAGCAGACCACACCCCTTGGAAAAAGGGGGGGTGAGCGCCCCCGCAAAGCGAGCACTCGTGCTTAAAACGACACGCAGTGTACCACTTGCAGTGGCTCTCATTAAACAGCCAGCATAGCCTTTTTTAAAGGGGGCACCAATGAAGCATCTCCGAGAAGATCACGGACGACGGCCTGTGGGGGCACATAAGCAATAACCATAGGCTGCCGTCCTGGCAGTCAAAGCGGAACTCCTTCTTTGCTGACATTTTTTGGCGGAACTGCGTGTCGTAGTGGAACCAACACTGGCCCCCATAAACACAGAACCCCCAAATCAGATCAAGATAACAAAAAAGTGACGGGATTTGTCCGGAAAACGCTCACAAAGCACTCCGGCGTAAGCACAGAACCCTTGCAGGGCGACCAACAGCAGGTCCCGGAGGGACACCCGGTACAGGACCGTCCGTGGGATACAACCGCTTTAAGGTTTGAACATGCACTACAGACACAGATTTACCTGTTGTGATCAATAACGTCTTTATAAATAAAACAAGTTTCATAAACAAACAAAAATATTGCTTTTTGAAAAGCCCTTTTCTATTTTTGTTTTTGTGTCAGCAGCTTAGTAGACGCCCCTTACTTTTTCTTATGTGGTAGTGCAGTTTTAATTTTGACCTCAAATTTTGATTTAGTTTTAGTTAGTCGTATTTTTCTCATTTGAATTTTTTTAGTCTTATTTTAGTCGACTAAAATAGTGTTCATTTCAATTTCATCGACTAAATTAAACCTGATTGACTGTTACATTCTCAATAATATAAAAGAAATAAAATCTAACAGGGGAAGCCGGAACACACAAGGAAAGGATCATGCAAACCTCCCACGTGGACTGAAAAAGAGTCAGGAATTATAGCGGGAGGATTACGTTTTGGATTATCTAAGACACATAATGAGTTAGGGGCTTACTCAACCCACCAGACCCTACCCATAACTAAAATATCACTTTTGGGTGGACTGACCCTTTAACGCCTTTTTTTGTAATATTACTCTGCAGTCCCAGACTTAACACCTTCACAAATAACGTGCCTCTGCCCACCTCTCAACTTCATCATGCCGACTTACATCATGGTAGTGGGTCTGCATTTTCTAAACAAAAGACAAAAAATTCCACTCTCCGTGCTTTTTTGGATGTCCTTTAGGCCTGGATCACACCTATGCAGGTTGCAGTTTGCATATTCCAGGTGCATTTTGCATTTTTCAATACATGGTTTGGATCCATTGAAGTCTATGGAACCAAAAACCTGAAAAAAGTCCCTGGCCCTTTCCATAAAATGCACAGATGTGAACATGACCCATAAGAAATCATGTTAGATGGACTGTAATGTGTTTCTGCAAAACTGAAAACGCACTAAAAAAATGCATAGGTGAGAACCAGGCCTTAGACAGTCACATGGGTGCTAGTACATCTGCAGCTGCCCCTATTGGACCACACAAGGGGATGCAGTACACAGAAAACAAAAAGGGAAGCACACCACTAGGACGATAAATTACAGAAGGTAACACCTTAAAGGGGTTAACCCAGTGATGTGTAATTTCTGTATTTATACATTTACAGTCAGTGTTGCCAGCATATTGAGAAAGGAGATACGCCTTTGTAAAAACAAAAAAAAGTGTGTTAAAAAAAATAAAACGATAAAGATAATAAAAAGAAAATTAAAAAAATTTAACAAAAATACCTAGATCAAGGTTTGATCTAGGTCAGTGCTATGGTTCGTGTTTGGGTCAAAGGTCTTGGTCAGTATTTTTTTTTTTTAATTAGTAGCAGTGTCAGTGTGTTTTAGGTAGGATAAAAAAAAAAAAAAAAAAAAAAAGCAAAATGTGTATTATTGTTTCTGGGCTGTACTTACGGTACAAACAACAAATTACATACATATATGTGGTATAGCTGCGATCTTCAGGAGTAGGAGAATTTATTTCTGGGTTGTTCTTTGGTGGAGGGTTATCCTAGTAGCAAGAAATATACAGTTACATTTATTAAAAAAATAGTTTTTTTTTACTATTTTGGTCCAGTTTTTTTTATTTGATTATAAAAAAATCAGGAGATAGCCATGACCATTTACCACCAAATAAATGAAAGCCCAATTTGTCCTGAAAAAAAACAAGGTATAATCCACCTAGATGTACAGTATTTAGGTGGATGTAAGTAGTTGTGATGACATGTACGGTTTTACTAACACATGTTAAAGTTGCAAAATGATGCTTAAGCATTAAGATTTGTTTTCCACCATAGGCATTAAGGGGTTAAATAAAAGTTTTTATTACGCTAGTGGTTCTCTTTCCTTTTGTTTACCGCATTTTCTAAAGCATCTATTAGCAGATCAATGTGTAGTATCTCCATTACTAGAAAGATGGCTATAGATGACTTCATGAACAAAGTACATCTGTTTATATAAGAGATACAGTAAACCTGAATACACTTTTACCTTGAAAGGGGGGCAGTGTGCGCTTGGAACATATTTCTGAGTGGTGCCTGTTATCAACCGCAAACCAAACACACAAGTGGGTTTCGGGAGCTGTATAGAAATCCTGCTTGCAAAATCATTGATGGAGCTTTTGTCATATCACAATTTGTAACACATGTAAAAACACTTAAAATGTATGTAAAAGGTAACGTGCATACAACGCATCTAAACAAGAATGGTGTAAACCTTTATACTAAACTCTCCTGCTGCCTGCACCACTGATCTAAAGCCTTGATAGCCCCATTCCTCTATTTTTCCTCAGCTGGAGCCTTAGTAATTAAGAACAATGACTTTATGGCATACATTCTGGGTGTTTATTAAATTAAATTCACATTTAAAGAACAATACGTTGCCATACTTCAGACCTTACCCGCCACACAAATATAACTCAGTTAGGCCCCCTCTGACTACTCCAAGGTTTGTATGTGTTCAGCTCTAATGTACCCTAAAACATATTCCTGGCCCTCTTGGGTCCCATCATGCACATGAACTCACTTTCAAACAGCAGCATGTGGGTAGGTTAAAATTTGCACCCTCTTTTTAGACTTGTCTGATGTGTGTCCTGTAGACCCATAGAAGTGAGACTTGGTTCTGATAGCTCTACAATAAAGTCTGTCTTCCTTCAAAGGAGCTTATCCGTAACGAAGGTATAGTTTAGGTGGACCTTGTTCTGGTTCTAGGCTGCTACCTCTCAAAAAGAGCACTCAGCAGATGACAAACTCTAGGATGGGTAGTAAAATCCATATCACTCAGTCTTTTTGAAATGTTCATTGGTTAAGAGCATCCAATACAGCCAACATGTTTCAGGGGAAAGGCCCCTCCCTTTCTCAGGGCTTGAGCAGTGGATGTTATTTGAATTACAACGAGATGCAATAGGAGACCTATATTAGAGTTTGATGAAGACTGTCAAATCTTAATGTCACTATGTTTGAATGTGCAAGCCGTGTGCCAGTTCTGCCTCCACTTCACTGCTGTAGTAATATAACTCCACCAGATAGCCATGGCTCATTCCCACTTACAGCATGGAGAAAGTATTGAATCCACCTATTGAAGTGCCTCCATCCACCAAACAGGTTCCTACCATGATGAAATCATCCTAAAAAGAAAACAGACAAATATTTATTCAGGGAGGAGGATGCTGCTCTTTCCGGTCATCTGGCAGTCTTGCCCACTTCTCCTCCTGATCTGCTGCCCCCCCCCCCCCCTACTAATCGGTCCCAGGCTTTCCCTACCCCTTGTTCTCTCTCCAACCTTGGAGCCCAACTACCTGCCTCTTTCCACTTCAGGTGCCGCCCGTTGATCAGGCTCCCTGCACCATCTTGGTACCCACAATGTTCACAGCAGCAGCCATCATATACACAAGCAGCTGCTGCCATGGGATGCCATCAGGGGTCCCTGTGACTTAACAAGCTTTGCCCTGAGAGTGCAGCTTGTGCCCAGCCAACCATCATCCAACAGTTCCACAAAACAAGAGTCTGGGTCCCTTAGCGTGCTCTGTGTTCTGGGTACCATATATTTACCCCCTTTATTATCACAGCTAAATGCTGGCTATTGACATAAGATGCAAACCTTAAGCAGAAATTGTAATGAATATAAAACATTGTTATATTGCCCTTATATCAGAAACTAACCAATGCAACAAATCTGACCATATTTTCCAGATAAAAAAAAAAAAAAAAATCAGCAGACCTACATCAGATAATTCAAACACCCTCCCCTCCCTCAACCACACTGTAGTTTGCACCTGTGTACGCTTCTTGTAACAATCTATTAGTTGTATTGTCCATTGTATTAAGAAGAATATGTTTAGTGCTTTTATCAGACTACTGCTGCTTAGGTGTTCTGAGAATCAAATCATACACGCAATGTTGTATTCATAAGAGGATACAAACTCAAAACTTTTTATCTTTCTTGCTAGGGACAAGATACATTCTTGGCATTTAATGAATACATGTTTGTTAGTACAAAAGTCTATGTAAGGCTGGTATTGGAAAGAACACTTGAATGAAATAGCTGTTAAACATGAAGTCTGTACTTTTTGTATGACAACAGATAATGCAGGAGCAGAGCAGGTCTTAAAGAGACAAGCACTAAATTCTGTTACATGATCCATGGCCTATTGCAGCCAGAATCCAGAGAGCACCTCGAAGAGTAACCTGGAGTGTACTTCCTGAAGCCTGTTTAGTATAACTTCCTCTATATTTGCTTCTTGTATTTCTAATCAGATTTAAACTTCCAGGGTAGCTTTGAACCTGACTGATGAGAAACTGTTTAGTCCTCGCCATTTTAGCCTCAGGCAGCAATGGGAGACAGAAATGGGCCTGTAATAGGTGTGTAAGGCCCCTTTCACACTGGGGCGTTTTTCAGGTGCTATAGCGCCTGTACAGCGCCTGAAAAAATCCGGCCCCATTCACTCCAGTGTGAAAGCCGGAGGGCTTTCACACTGGAGCGGTGCGCTAGCAGGACAGTCAAAAAAGTCCTGCTAGCAGCATCTTTGGAGCGGTGAAAGAGCGGTGTACTCACCGCTCCTACCCATTGAAATCAATGGGACACCGCGGTAATACTGCGCTTTGCGGGGGTTTTAATCCTTTTTCGGCCGCTAGCGGGGGTTAAAACCGCACCGCTAGTGGCCGAATACCGCGGCTAAAATGACGGTAAAGCAGCGTTCCCGCCCCAGTGTGAAAGAGGCCTTAGGGAACAGCTCTATTGCATCAGAAGCAGGGGACTCTACCAACAAAAGGCTGTAAAACAAACCTGCATTTGAACCGTCTCTTTGCCTTTAGTAAATCAGTCCAAATGTCTGCATACTTTTGCTGATAGATGTCCCTCATTCCCATCCCAAAAAGTTGGGAGGTATGAGAACACTTTGACCCCATTTCCCAGTGCACTTCATAATCTATCAAGCCTGGTCAGACATGCCCAGTGTGAGGATACTTGTACTAAGGAGTGTGCCCATTTCTCAACTATTCTGATATACAGTGCCATGAAAAAGTATTCATACCCCTTGAAATTTTCCACATGTTGTCATGTTACAACCAAAAACGTAAATGTATTTTATTGGGATTTTATGTGATAGACCAAAACAAAGTGGCACATAATTGTGGAAAAAAGGAAAACATTTTTGCCCATTCTTTGCAGAATAGCTCAAGCTCTGTCAGATTGGATGGAGAGCATCTGTGAACTGTGAACAGAAATTTTCAAGTCTTGCCACAGATTCTCAATTGGATGTAGGTCTGGACATTGACTGGGCCATTCTAATACATGAATATGCTCTGACCTAAACTGGAGGTCGGCAACCCGTCGACCGCAATCTACTGGTTAATTGTAGGCAGGAGACAAGTAGATCACATCCCCAAGTGGCAGAGCTGTGCAGCAAAGGGGAGATGGCAAAGGTGTTTCCCACCCCGCAGCACGCCCTGTGCTTACATGCGGCTGCGGGGCGAGGACTGCCTTTGCTGCCTATGACAGCTTCAAGATAGCTTGGTGGGTGCGGGACTCTTGTGCGAGTGCACCTGAGCTCCTCCCAGAAGTGTGCTGTGCTAATCCCAGCTGGCCCTCCTCCTCAGTTCATCCAGGCACTTGTGGATGACATAATGTAACATAGACGAGAAAGGAGGGTCACCTTGGATCAGCACTAGTACAGAGAACACAGAACAGTGTGCTGCAACCAGTGGTGTGCCCTCCTGACCCCCCCCCCCCCCCCCCCCTGTACCATATACCCCTGACCATCATGTACCATGACCCCCCCTGTACCTTGTCCTCCTGCCACCCCAGTGTTGTGCCTTCCTGACCACCCTGTACCATGTCACCCTGACACCCCAGTGGTGTGCCTTCCCGACCACCTAACCTCCCATACCGTGCCCTCCTGACACGCCATTGGTGTGCCTTTCTGACTCCCCTGTACCTTACCACCCTGACCCCCCCAGTGGTGTGCCCTCCTGGTCCCCCCCCAGTCCCATGCCCTCCTAATGCAGTGTACAGGGGTTAGCAGGGTGTACAGCAGTATACAGAGGTCAGTAGTATGCAGGGCAGTGTACAGAGGTCAGTAAGATGTAGGGCAGTGTACAGAGGTTAGTACATGTACACTGCTCTTCATACTACTAACCTCTGTACACTGCCCTACATCTTACTGACCTCTGTACACTGCCCTGCATACTACTGACCTCTGTATACTGCTGTACACCCTGCTAACCCCTGTACACTGCTGTACACAATGCTGACCTCTGTACACTGCCATACATCCTACTGACCTACATACTACTTACACTGGCCTGAACTCAGAGCAGCCAGCAAGGCCTGAAACTACTCAAGCAAGTCAGCCTGCAGTTCCAGCGGTTCTGCCTTCAAGATGGACTCCTGTATCAGATTTGTGGGGGGGGGGGGGGTCATGAATCCAAAAGCATAACTAGAACCTTCAGGGCCCGGTGCAAGAAACCATGATGGCCCCCCTGACCCCCCCCTTCCATCTAAACCCCCCCTTTCCATCTGACCCCAGGCTTCCAATTTTGGGAGGGTGTCCATGGATATCCTCCCAGACCTCTGCCTCCAGTATGCCCCCTAGGACATGCATCCAGCACAATCACGGCGGCCCTTTACCATGTGATTAGCTGATCACGTGTAAATAGACTTGCTGGGTATCGGCAGCCCTTTCCTCCCACGCTGTGTCTGTGTAAGGAAAGGAGAGGCATTAACTGCCAAGAATGTCAGTAAATTGTTTACACTGATAATCAACCAGTGCCTATCAGTGCTCATCAATGCCACCTATTAGTGTCCATGAATGCTACCTATCAGTGCCGCCGATCAGTGCTGCATTTTAGTGCCGCCTATCAGTGCTCATCAATACTGCCTATAATGTTCCATAAATTCCACCTATCAGTGCCACCTATCAGCGCCCATCAGTGCCACCTATCAGTGTCCATCAATTCCGCCTATCAGTGCTCATCAATGATGCCTATCGGTGCCACCTATCAGAGCTTATCAATGCTGCCTATCAGTGCCCATCAGTGCTACCTATCAGTGCTGCCTATCAGCGCATATCAGTGCTCAATGCCTATCAATGCCGCCTATCAGTGCTCATTAATGCCCATCAGTGATACCCATCAGTGCCAGCTATCAGTGCTCTTCAATGTCCATCAGTGCCATGCCACCTATCCATGCCACAGATCATTGCTCACCAATGCCTCCTATCAGTGCAGCCGATCAGTGCTCATCAATGCTGCATGCCTCCTCAGCACGGCTCGGAGCGCAGATCGTATCTCTCATAAAGCTCAGAGCCGACAGTTCTCCCTGTTCGTCCCTCCCCTCTCGCACGGGATGACACAGCCGATCTGCTCCTTCTCCCCCCACCGCTCTCCTGTGTGTGTACCGCAGGAAGTATGAGCTCATGAGCTTCACACTTGATTTCCCGCAAAGTACACATAGGAGAGGGGAGAGGGGGAGAAGGAGCAGATCGGCTGTGTTATCCCATGCGAGAGAGGAGGGAGGGGGAACAGGGAGCACTGTCGGCTTTGAGCTGTATGAGAGATACGCTCTCCACTCAGAGCCGTGTGACTAGCAACCTGCTGGGGCCTCGACAGTGGTGGAATGCCAGGGCCCTGTCGCAAGTGCGACTGCTGCAACATTGGTAGTTTCGCCATGGCTGAAGCTAACTTTTAGGATAGGCTAAGTTTAGAATTTTACAGTGCCATTCGTTTTATTATTTTTTTCTATGTTTTCTCTGTGCCGTCCTTGTCCTTTTTATTGTGGGCTTGCTAGTTAACTCTTTAAAAAAAAAAAGGTGCTGCACATCAGTGATCTTTGATCTTTACCATGTTGTCCATGTAGATCTCTACCTCTGATCTAAATCATTCCATTGTAGCTCTGGCTATATGTTTAGGGTCATTATCCTGCTGGAAGGTGAACCTCCACCCCAGTCTCAAGTCTTTTGCAGACTCTAACAGGTTTTCTTCTAAAATTTCTCTTTACTTGGCTCCATCCATCTTCCCATCAACTCTAATCAGCTTCCCTGGTGAAGAAAAGCATCCCCACAGCATGATGCTGCCACCACCATGTTTCACGGTGGGGGTGGTGTGGTCGGGGTTATGTGCAGTGTTTTCTGCCACACATAGCGTTTTGCTTTTTAGGCCAAAAAGTTAAATTTTGGTCTCAGCTGACCAGATAACCTTCTTCCACGTTTGTTGTGTCCTCCACATAGCTTATCGCAAACTGCAAACGGGACTTCTTATGGCTTTCTTTCAACAATGGCTTTCTTCTTGCCACTCTTTCATAAAGGCCAGATTTGTGGAGTACACGACTAATAGTTGTCCTGTGGACAGATTCTCCCAGCTGAGCTCTGGACCTCTGCAGCTCCTCTAATTAATGCTCTCCTTGTCCGGCCTGTCAGTTTTTCATTTTCGGATGATGGATTGAACAGTGCACTGCGAGATGTTCAAAGCTTGGAATATTTTTTTTATAACCTAACCCTGCTTTAGCCCCCGTTCACACCTATGCGAATTAGATGCGACTTACACCGCATCCAATTCGCAGGACATTTCAAAATACATTAATATTAATGAGGCTGGTTCACATATCTGCGCATTGCACAAAAAACGTGTGCGTTTTCTAGGCAGTGCGGTCCGGCTCAGGTGCGAATTCAGGCCCATTATCTTCTATGGGCACGCATCTGATTCACAGATGTGTGAACAGGATAAAATACTGTGGCAATCCTGAGCTGATACTGTGCAAAAACTGACTTGAAACGCTGAACAACTGAGTTTTCTCTTCGCAGGGAAACCTGAGCTTCAATTCGCACCACACATGTGTGAACCCAGGCTTAAACTTCTCCACAACTTTATCCCTGACCTGGCTGGTGTGTTCCTTGGCATTCATGGTGCTATTTGTTCACTAAGGTTCTCTATCAAACCTCTGAGGGCTTCACGGAACAGTTTATACTGAGATTAAATTACACTATTTACTAATTAGGTGACTTCTGAAGGCAATTGGTTCCACTATATTTTAGTTAGGGGTATCAGAGTAACGGGGGCTGAATACAAATGCACGCCATGCTTTTAAGATATTTATTTGTAAAAAATGTTGAAAACCATTTATCATGTTCCTTCCATTTCACAAATATGTGCCACTTTGTGTTGGTCTATCACATAAAATTCCAATAAATACATTTATGTCTTTGGTTGTAACATGACAAAATATGGAAAATTTAAAGCGGTATGAATACTTTTTCAATTCACTATAGAGCAGTGAAGTGGGAGGTCAGGAAGTGCACCTCCACTCAAAGTAAAAAGCAGTTTAAAGCAGGAACTTCCACTTTTCTGAACCCTCCCCCCTTCCGGTGTCACATTTGGCACCTTTCAGGGGGGAGGGGGGTGCAGATACCTGTCTAAGACAGGTATCTGCACCCACTTCCGGGCAAAAACCCTTTACGGGAGTTTACGCTGCTTCCTGTCCCGGCGCGCTGTCTGCCGGGACACACACGTATCCCAGCAGACAGCGCTGACGATTCTCATTGCTCTGCGCGACTCGCGCATGCGCATGCGCAGTAGGGAACCGGGAAGTGAAGCCGCTAAGGCAACACTTCCTGATTCCCTCACCGAGAATGGTGCCTCTGCTGCCGACATCGCTGGAACCTGTGACAGGTAAGTGTCCATTTTTTAAAAGTGCAAAAGCTGTAAAAGCTGCAGTATTTGTAGCTGCTGGCTTTTAAAAAAAAAATTTCAGGTACAGTCCCGCTTTAAGTATTTTTCAAGCAAAAATGTACCAATCAGAGCACAGAGCAGTACAGACCATAAGGAAAAAAGGTTTTGAGACTTCTTTTGGGCTATAAGCTGGAATATGCTAATATCATTGTTAATTTGAGCCTGTATTGACAATAGACTGCAGGCAAACCATGTCGATCAGACAGCAATGTCTCTGCCAGATTCATATCTGGTCTAAAACATTTATTCTGGAGATGTGATATTAGATTAAAAAAATAAGTTCACCTTTAGTAATATGTTACACCCAGGGCTGGTGCAAGGATTTTTGACACCCTAGGCGAAACCTAATTTTGCCGCCCCCCCTTGACTCCACCCCTGACCCCATCCCCTTTTCCCTGTCCATGTAAACACCACCTTTTTAAAGAAGCACCCATAAAATGCAGCCCACCAGCGCCCATAAAATGCAGCCTTACCAGCGCCCATCAAATGCAGCCTTACCAGCGCCCATCAAATGCAGCCTTACCAGCGCCCATTAAATGCAGCCTTACCAGCGCCCATTAAATGCAACCTCACAAGCGCCCATCAATGAATGTTTGCTTGCTTCCATTCATTCAGGCGTCGGGACACAGACACAGTCCTTCACCGCCGCTGCGCCTCTGACTCTATCTGTGAACAAAGGGGCGGCTGCCTGCTGATGCTGAGACTCAGTTGCTTGCTGCAGAGAGAAGAGAGTAGGAAAACCAGTGGCCGGGCGCCCCCTAGGCAGCATGGCGCCCTAGGCGGCTGCCTAGTTTGCCTAGTGGTAGCACCGGCCCTGGTTACACCCGTATTTAGGATGTAACATTTAACTACACAGCACCTGATTACAGCCACCGATTTAGGCCCCTTTCACACTGGGGCATTTTTCAGGCTAAAAATAGCGCCTGTACACCGCCTGAAAAAATCTGGCCCCATTCACTCCAGTGTGAAAGCCGGCGGGCTTTCACACTGGAGCGGTGCGCTAGCAGGACGGTAAAAAAAGTCCTGCTAGCAGCATCTTTGGAGCGGTATAGGAGCGGTGTATTCACCGCTCCTATACCGCTCCTTCCCATTGATTTGAATGGGACACTGCGGTAATACCGCGGCAATACCTGCGGGGGATTTTAACCCTTTTTCGGCCGCTCGCGGGGGGGTAAAACCGCACCGCGAGCGGCCGAATACCGTGGCTAAAACGACGGTAAAGCAGCGCTAAATATAGTGCTACTTTACCGTCACCGCGGCTTCCGCCCCAGTGTGAAAGGGGCCTTAGGGTTGCCACCTCATCTCTTTAAAACTGAACACATTAATTACACAGGTTCTGTGGCTGATTAAGGTAGTAAATAAATTCACTAAGAGCTCTTTCACACCTAAGCGTTTTTCAGGCGCTACAGCGTTAAAAATAGCGCCTGTAATGCGCCTGAAAAAAGCGGGTCCTTTAACTCCAGTGTGAAAGCCGGAGGGCTTTTAATATAGTGCTGCTTTACCACCGCCGCCGCCCCCACCGCCCCAGTGTGAAACCGGTCTAAGGCCCCTTTCACACCTAAATGTTTTTCAGGCGCTACAGCGCTAAAAATAGCTCCTGTAATGCGCCTGAAAAAAGCGGGGTCCTTTAACTCCAGTGTGAAAGCTGGAGGGCTTTCACACTGAAGCGGTGCTCTAGCAGGACGGTAAAAAAAGTCCTGCTAGCAGCATCTTTGGAGCGGTTAAGGAGCGGTGTATATACCTATACCGCTCCTACTCATTGAAATCAATGGGACACTGCAGTAATACCGCCGGCAAATCGCTGATGCAGCGGCGATTTGCGGGGGGGGGGGTTTAACCCTTTTCGGCCGCTAGCAGGGGTTAAAACCCCCCTGCTAGCGTCCGAATACCGCGGCTAAAACTACGGTAAAGCAGCACTAAATATAGCGCTGCTTTATCGTCGCCGCCCCCACTGCCCCAGTGTGAAACCAGTATTAGTGCCTCATCTGCATTCATTTAGCCTCAGAACCTGTGTAATTAATGTGTTTGGTTTTAAAGGGATAAGGTGGCAACCTAGAGTTGCCACATCATCCCTTTAAGCCCGAACACCTTTGAATTACTCAGGTTCTGAGGCTAATTAAATGCAGATAAGGCACTACGTGAATTTAATCACCACCTTAATCAGCCACAGAACCTGTGTAATTAATATGTGTGTTGGGTTTAAAGGGATGAGGTGGCAACCCCACCTCGATTGCCCCCCCATCATTACAGCGGATGGGTATTCTTCTCCCCGTACTTGCTATAACAATTTTAAATTAGCTTGGGTGTGTGAGGCTCCGCCCGAACAGTTGCATCATTCATTCACAAGAATCTGTGAATGAATGAACTACAAGTCTCATCTTCCACCGCGGCAGATGGCTTGTAGTTCTCAATGAACCACGAGGGTGCTGGTTACCTCTCTCTTATTCATTGACACTTCCTACAGCTTTTAAACAGAAAGCCCGTACATAGGAATGGGCAGAAAGCTGTAGACAGTGTCTGCAGGAGCCTGACATTGCACACGCAATCTGCTGATTATGGGGGCAATGCTCTTGAGGCAAATTTTTTTTTTTTACCTGCAACAATATGTGCATTTATTATTTGTTATAAAAAAAAAAAACTTGAACTTTAAGCTCACAATACATAGAGACATCACTTCCTGGTCATGAGACTGCAGTCATACAAAGATCTGTTTTGCGGATTGGCTGGGGAGGGGGAAGATTGCGGATATCAAACTTCTAACATCACATGACCTGAAGATCAGGAAGTCGGGCCATTTTTATCATCTCTGTCTCAGTTATGTTACCAGAACAATGGTGGTGGAAACCAGGCTATTCACACCACAACATAACTACTTACCGTACTTAACTACACCTTTCACATGGGGTGGTTTTTAATTTGCATTATATCCCCTCAACTACTTGCTACAGAGTAGTCAGCGGCACTCAAGGACGTTGAAGAATTGTATACAACCTTCCTTTGTCTTTGGCTGAAATACCTGAAGCCAGGTTGTGCCCTTGACTGCAGACGATTCCCAGTTGAAGCTTTAAAAAGGGCTTCACTAACAACCGATATAAGAATAAAACCACTAATTGTGCCCATCTTGGGAATCAGGAACTAAATATAAAAAGTCATCAAAATAAGCCAACAAAATTGGGCCACAAAGTATTTCACTGTCACCAACATTCCCTTTCTGTTGTATTCTCTGTAATTTTCCAGATCATTAAAGAAGTTCAGTTTTTTTTCACAGTGGTCACACAAACATAAATCCATTATCATTTCAGATAACCCGAAAGAGCACACTTAATATGCTGTCCTCATGTCTCTAACAGAAAAATATATTTTCTAAAAATTGAATTTTTGCCAGTGTGTATGGTTACGTCTCCTCCTCTGTATGTCTTTGCTAAATAGAACTAACCCTGGAAATGAGATCAGCTCCCAAGGTGAGTGGAGCTCCCCCTGTTTTCCCTTACATAAGCATTGCTGTCATTCAGCACAGTGTAGCAGAGGGGGTTGGTGGGCACAGATATACGGACTGAGGGTGCTGCTTTCAGAGAGATGCTGATTTGCATGTTATCCACTTTCTCTCATTGCAAGCAAAAGAGACACTGTATTAGGCTGGGTTCACACTTAAAACGGATGCTGCTGAGAGAAGGGGTCTGGTGCGTCCCTGTTCTCTGTTTCAGGGATGAATCCGGCCCGAATTTTTGTCTGAATTCGGACCTGAAATGGAGCCAAAGACGCATAGGACTCCTGTGCAGCCGCCCCGGAGGTGTGTAAACCGGCTACATTGAGAGACGGTCACAATCTCCTGTCATGCAAATTGGATGCGAAGAAATCTGCATCCAATTTGCATAAGTATGAACCCAGCCTGAATGTGTTGCTTTTTTCTTTTTGTGATGCCATGCGTCAGCATGGCAAGGTATATTTTACATTTAGGGTTGTGGCTTACACTCTGGCTTAGCAGTGCCAGGATCCTGGGGTTGATTCCTAATTAAAGAGACCCTGTCACATTACAGGTACAATCAAAATAAAATCAAGTATATTAAAGTGATTGTAAATTAAAATGTTTAAATGACAAACATGGCATACTTACCTGATCTGTGCAATGGTTTCACACAGAACTGCTGATATCCTCCTATTCTCTGGTACCCCACCCAGTGCTGGATCCAATCCCTGCTGAGTGGCCCAAAAGCATGCTGCTTGCTATGGGGGCACTCATGCAAGCTCACCCCTGAGCCGTGCTCTGTGTGACCTTTGACGCACACACAGTGTGGTTTGGCCCCGCCCCCTACTCCCACCTCAGTGTCTTTAATTGACCGCAGCAAGAGCCAATAGCTCCCACTACTGCCTTTGAGCCAGTGAGGAGAGAGAGAGAGCAGCAATGCTGCTTTTGTTGTGCACCGTGCTGTATCAACATCAGGCTCAGGTAAGTAAAGGGGGGCGGGTGCTGCACACAACGTTTTTTAACCTAATGCATAAAACGCATTAAGTTAAGAACCACTTACCTGCAATATTTTTTCTTTACATGTTTTTTATTCACTTACAACATATGACTTTCCCAGAAGTCAATTTGCAAGCGCACCCCCATTCTTCTTTTTACTTCATTGCCCACTCCTCTTCTGAAAGTGTATAATTACTCTCTGCTGGCCAAGCTGTTACTCCCCTTCCCTCACCTCCCTACATTACCTTTTATATGGCTGCTGAGAGAGAAGCAAAGTTAAATCGAATGCTCTGAGTCTGCTGACATCATATTCAAGATGGCAACACTAGCAACTGGTCTCCCTCCTCCCTACCCAGTGACATATGACATGGCAGGGGGTCATGGGGAGGCGTCACTTTCGGGGGTCCAATGAAAAGCAACCAGATCAACTCCTTTTGAAAGCTTGTCTGATTTACATGCATTCCCAGCTGCTGTAGCTGCCGGCAGCTACAGCATAGTTTTGTGTGTAACCCCAATCCCACCGCTGCCGACTTCAATGTAAGGCTCACATTGGTGGCAGCGAAAGGGTTAAAACAAGTTCTCAATGATTCCTGCAGCTGCTTGTGGACTAAATTATTCCTTAAGAGCCCTTTCACACTGTGCCGCCTAGGGCGTCATCGGTAAAGTCGTTTTAGCGGCGGTATTCGGCCGCTAGCGGGGCGGATTTCAATGGGGAGGAGCGGTAGAGGAAAGGTGAGTTCACCGCACCTTCACTGCTCCAAAGAAGCTGCTGGCAGGACTTTTTTTGATGCCCTGCCAGCGCACCGAGTGGAGCCACTTTTTTTAGACGCTATTTTTAGCGCTGTAGCGCCTGAAAAAACGCTTCCAGTGTGAAAGGGGTCTTAGGCTGCACATGATTGCGGGCAGAATGGCTGCGATTCCACCCCATGATTTCAAATGGCTGCAAAATGAGGAATGCTTTTGCGATGCCATTACTTCTACTGGCACACCAATTGCACCATATTTTGAGCGAGTGTCACGTGGGAAATTGCGCTGCAATGCGCAACACTTGTCGCTCAAAAAAGGACATGAGTTTTTTTTGGGCGATAGCATTGCTGCAATTGCAGCATGATTCACTGCGTGACAACTAATGCGGAAATGGGGTGCCATTCGAAATAATGGCATTGCAAACTCGTTCCGCATTTTGCAGCAGTTTGAAATCACCGGGCAGAATTGCGGCAATTCCACCCCTGATCATGTGTGAATACAGCCTGTGGCTGACATGGAGTGGAGTCCACTCAGTCCATTCAGTAGGAGATCTGAGATCAGATTTCCTGCTGAATCAGTGCTGAATGAGATGGATGTCAGTGTTTTGTAGCCAGCAGACCCGTTACAGCTATGTGGGCAGCCTGATAACTGACTTCACTGTCCGTTTACAGTAGGCTACCTTTGATCCCACTCTTTTAGGTCTGCAAAAACGGGAAAAAGACACAGTTCTTTTCCGTGTTTTTTTTTTTTTTTTCCTTGAGGGGCTGGGAGGTAAGTGGTTAAAAACGGACATAAGTCCATTTACAGCCACCTGTCTATTGGGCTGCATGGGGCTTTTGATCAGGTCTGCCTGAAAAACATACAGGTGGACCTGGTCAGAATGCGCATGTGAAAAAGGCCTAAAGTTCACAAAATAAGTAATAAGGTCATCAAGTTGGGTCTGGGCAGTTTTCTCTCTCTCTCCCTGTCTAGTGCACCTGTTCTGTGTGTATATTAAAGATCAGATGTCTGGCAGGGGAGAGCTAAGCTACCAATAGAAAGCAAATGTAAAATTGACAGCTTTAACTGCAAATTTCGAAGATGAATTGCTCCACAGTGCCTGCAGTTGTAGAAGTCAGTGAAGACACCTTTGGAGTTGTAACACATATCAGTGCTCACTCCGTCCTCATCCTGGTACTCACTTGCCCCCAATCCATCGAAGTAAATCTTCCAGGGTTGCCCGGCCGCTTGTCAAATATCTTCCCAGCTGGGCATGCACTCTACAAATTTATAGTTTCTATGGATTCTTGAGTAGGAGCTCATACTTAGAAAAAGCAGTAAATAAAGTTTAAAGTTGATTAAAAGACTACTTGTTAGAACATTAGAATTTTGAAATTCCATAGCCATGCCACATGTTTCAAGAGATCCGCAATTGCCACATACAGTGGTGTGAAAAAGTGTTTGCCCCCTTCCTCATTTCCTGTTCCTTTGCATGTTTGTCACACTTAAGTGTTTCGGAACATCAAACCAATTTAAACAATAGTCAAGGACAACACAAGTAAACACAAAATGCAATTTGTAAATGAAGGTGTTTATTATTAAAGGTGAAAAAAAATCCAAACCATCATGGCCCTGTGTGAAAAAGTGATTGCCCCCCTTGTTAAAACATACTATAACTGTGGTTGTCCACACCTGAGTTCAATTTCTCTAGCCACACCCAGGCCTGATTATTGCCACACCTGTTCACAATCAAGGCATCACTTAAATAGGAGCTGCTTGACACAGTAAGGTCCACCAGAAGATCCTTAAAAGCTACACATCATGCCGAGACCCAAAGAAATTCAGGAACAATTGAGAAAGAAAGTAATTGAGATCTATCAGTCTGGAAAGGGTTATAAAGCCATTTCCAAAGCTTTGGGAATCCAGCGAACCACAGTGAGAGCCATTATCCACAAATGGCGAAGACATGGAACAGTGGTGAACCTTCCCAGGAGTGGCCGGCCACCCAAAATTACCCCAAGAGCGCAGCGACGACTCATCCAAGAGGTCACAAAAGACCCCACAACAACGTCCAAGGAACTGCAGGCCTCACTTGCCTCAGTTAAGGTCAGCGTTCATGCCTCCACCATCAGGAAAAGACTGGGCAAAAATGGCCTGCATGGCAGAGTTCCAAGGAGAAAACCACTGCTGAGCAAAAAGAACATCAAAGCTCGTCTCAATTTCTCCACAACACATCTTGATGATCCCCAAGACTTTTGGGACAACATTCTGTAGACCGATGAGACAAAAGTGGAACTCTTTGGAAGGTGTGTGTCCAAGTATATCTGGCGTAGAAGGAACACTGCATTTCAGAAAAAGAACATTATACCAACAGTAAAATATGGTGGTGGTAGTGTGATGGTCTGGGGCTGTTTTGCTGCTTCAGGACCTGGAAGACTTGCCGTGATAAAAGGAACTATGAATTCTGCTGTCTACCAAGAGATCCTGAAGGAGAATGTCCGACCATCTGTTCGTGTACTCAAGCTGAAACGAACTTGGTTCTGCAGCAGGACAATGATCCTAAACACACCAGCAAGTCCACTTACAGCCACCTGGCTGAAGAAAAACAAAATGAAGACTTTGGAGTGGCCTAGCCAAAGTCCTGACCTGAATCCTATTGAGATGTTGTGGTATGACCTTAAAAAGGCCGTTCATGCTCGAAAACCCTCTAATGTAACTGAATTAGGACAATTCTGCAAAGATGAGTGGGCCAAAATTCCTCCAGGACGCTGTAAAAGCCTCATTGCACGTTATCGCAAACGCTTGGTTGCAGTTGTTGCTGCTAAGGGTGGCCCAACCAGTTATTAGGTTTAGGGGGCAATCACTTTTTCACACAGGGCCATGATGGTTTGGATTTTTTTTCACCTTTAATAATAAAACACCTTCATTTACAAATTGCATTTTGTGTTTACTTGTGTTGTCCTTGACTATTGTTTAAATTGGTTTGATGTTCCGAAACACTTAAGTGTGACAAACATGCAAAGGAACAGGAAATGAGGAAGGGGGAAAACACTTTTTCACACCACTGTAATCACCCCTATATAACAGCAGCTAGGCCAGTGATAGAATAACGCCAACTGTGAATACAAAAAAGAATAACACACCACTAAAAATACGTCTTCTAGTCTTAATAGTCAGCCAACACTCATAAGCAAAACACAAGGTGAGTGCCATCATAATGTAAACCTGCAAATGTATTAAACAAATCAAACCAATGGTAAAGCTCACATGGAACTGTGCTCTACCAGCACCAGAGTAACAGGCGTGCATCCAACAGCTACTCACACACACGCTGCTCACACGGGGGAGTATCTGTGCATTGCCATGTGTGATGTCATCACCCACACCATGAGACTGTGTCAGTTGCCACATTCTATGCATTTTCTCCAATAGGATTTCTTCAGGAGCTAGTGGGAGTGGCACGATCATGTAACCTATACACTCACAGTTAGCAGAACTTAAACTTATTACTGCTGTACGACTAAAATCTTAAATCTTAAATACTTAAATCTACAATCACAGTATACATAGCAATCCTCTTGGTCCATAGATATTGTGCAGTAGATAAATCCCCTCTGTGTGCCGATATTAAAAACAAAGGAAGTGGCAACCCTTGTTAGCATGTCATCTGATTTAGGAAAAAAGATCTACTCCCAGAATGCAATAGAAGATTCCACTATTATGGTTTACAGTAAGTTAGCGTTCTTGTAAATAGAAATGGTATAGTGGGAAGAATGGATACTGAATGCCTTTTTTTTTTCCAATGTAAAGAAAGTTATGTAAAAGTGTTAATTGTTTGTACTTAGTAATTTCAACAGCTCATTATTTTAAACCATAATATGTTTTTTAATTAGACGTGAGCTCCTCTTTTTTCTGGGGTCCCAGGTGGTTACATCACACAAGAGTCCTCATGCACACACTCATACTCCCTCTCTCTCTTTATACTTCAGTGTCTAACCTCTTGACCTTGCCTTTGACAGCTATTCGACCAATCCTAATATTCTTTGTTCACCTCCTGTCAGGGTTGTTCGTGGTTCAGCTGAGCGGAGCCTTCACCTCATCATTTCCACAGGGAGTGCTGGAAGTAGGAGATGAAATCTTAGAAATAAATCGGAGGCAAGCCAAGGACCTAAGCATGGAAGAAATCCAATCTCTTCTGGAGGAAAGCAGCTGTGTCCTCCTTCGTGTGCTCCCCTTGGCTCATGGCCTCTGACTGCATCATCATAGTGTCCATCCAGTTATCCATTCACTAATATGTCACTTAGGCCAACGGAGAGACTGAGATTGCTGTGTGTCCGTCAGCTGTCAGACATGTCATTGATGGGTTGAATCATTCCGTGTTGAAGACCTTTCTAATTCTGAGCACCAAGGGATCACCAAACATCTTGAGTGACCAAATCTATCAAATCAAACTATATCTGAACATTTCGATTAGACCAGTGATATGTCCTGACAGACCACTTTTATGGTGCAGTCCCACATCTATAGATGACCAGCATGCAGTGCCCCCTTTTTATGCCCTTCATATTAATATATAAAAGTAGACTCCAGAAGGACTTTCTGGTGGGCACTTGGGGTTCTTTTGGAGAGACCTTAGCAGTGGAGTCACTGAGAGATATGAGTAAATGATGAGCTCACTGGCATCCACAAAAATTCATCAGATTTGTATGGACAGACCCACTAAGACATGTAAATAATATAACTTTTTTAATATATAAATATATTTTTTTTTGGAAGAGTAACTGTCACTACAAGGTGAAATTGGCCTGTTTGTAACTATATCACTGGTATGGCTGGTGACATTATGCAATCACATGTAACTACAAGGACTGGATACAATTGCTATACAGAATTTTTGTGCTAATAGTAATTTCAGTTTTCAGACAAATACAGTGGTGTGACAGTGATATATTTGTAATATGCATACTTTTCAAATTATATTTTTTTTAAATCTTGTGCTAACCTTCAGCCAAAATGTATTCATTATTTATCCATTAAAGGGGAAGTAACCATATTCTTATTGATGTACTTGGTGTAACCTTACTATATATTGCTACAAATCATTAGAAAGGCTGTGCTATGGTTACAGCAGAATATTACATTATAAAACAAAATCCCAAATGGTACCTAATGCCCTTGATGCTCCAGCGCCGCCCCTGGCTTCTTCCTTTTATTTTTTCACGGTGGCTGGTGGGGGAATCCTGAAACTCTACTTTACAGCACATCTCCAAACAAGTTGTCAACTTCCTACCCCACTCCCAACAATTGCCAAATTGTAAGAGTCTGATTTTTGGTTTACCTGCAAAATCATTTTCTTTGAGTACATCACGGTACACAGAGCATGTTCATATTGTGGCAGAGTGAGGCTCTGTCCCTATGAAATTGGTGGTAAAAGAGACACAGAGTTTGCATATCTGCGGACTGCAAAACTACAGAGTGTAGAGTTTAAATGTAGAAAACTGCTCTGTCAGTTTTCTCCAGGTGTGGCTAGTTCTGGATGGGAGTCTGTGGGATCTCCAACCCTGTGTCCAGGTCTTGAGGGTAGCAAGCAGGTGCCCAGCTGCACACAGACCTTATAACGAGGGGCTAGTGAGAGTACGAGGATGGTGGAGTGTAAGCAGCTTGCTGCTGCTGTATGAAGACAGACCTGTGTCTGTAGAGTGGTCATCCCTGTGAGAGACTGTAGCCCGTGTAAGGGGGATTCTTTGCACAGGGACTGGGAAAGGCTGGCCAGCCTTGAGAGTTGGAAAGACTACGGAAGCCAGTGAGTCCAGGGGGCTGGAAAGAATCAATAAGTCTGTTGGGAGCAAGCAGGGGAACTGCTGACAAGAGAGAGCCAGGTGGCTTGGTATGTTTTCATTTATGAGTGCTGAATGAAGTTAAACCCCTGCGTGGGACTCCTAGATGGACTTTTGTTTTGTTTTTCCCTTTAATAAACGTGGGCTACCAGGCCCTTAACTATATATGCCTGTCTGATGAGGACTCACTGCACAAAAAATGCATCTATCCACTTGAGCTAAACACCCCAATATCACAATATTCATAGTTACATAGTTAGTCAGGTTGAAAAAAGACACAAGTCCATCTAGTTCAACCTATAAAAAGGTGGAAAAAAAAACAAACATTTTTTTACAATCCTATACAGGGGGTCCCCGGGTTATGAACCCACTAGGGACTTTCCTCCTGTTTGTAATCCGGAAATGTTTGTAAGTCGGCCGAGCATGCGCAGAACGACAATTGCGGACATTTCCGATGTTCCGTTGAATGCCATTCTGCGCATTCGCGGCAAATTACAGACATTTACGACATTTTCCGAGGCTCCGTCTGGCCGCGCATGCGCAGAACGGTAGATGGTCCACGCAGAACGTCAGAGGATCCCCGCAGCGCCCTGTTCGTAAGTAGGAGTGGTTCGTAAGTTGGCGTTCGTAAGTTGGGAACCCCCTGTATACACAATCCTATACCCACAGTTGACCCAGAGGAAGGCAAAAAAAAAAAAACCAGCAAAGCATGATCCAATTTGCTCCAGCAGGGGAAAAAATTTATTTCTGATCACCCAAGAGGCAATCGGATATTCCCTGGATCAACTTTACCTATAAATGTCAGTAACAGTTATATTGTGTACATTTAGAAAATAATACAGGCTTTTTTTAAAGCAATCTACTGAGCTGGCCAGTACCAGTTCTTAAAGGCAGTCTATACCACATTTGTACCATCTCCATATTTGGAGAGGAAATCTCTTTTCCTCCATACGTAAGGCGTGCCCCCCTTGAAACTGAACTGCATATTCCAGATGAGGTCTTACTAATAATTTGTACAGGGGCAAAATGATATTTTTTTCTCTGGAGTCCATACCTCTCTTAATACAGGAAAGGATCCTTAGCGACCATTAATTCCCCCAGTTGTACTCTCCCTAGTATGAATGATACAAAAGTACCCCTACGATTTCACAAAGAAAGTGTAAAAAATAGTTTAAAAATACACAGACACCGTTGGGAAAAGTCCTTTATTAAAAATAAAAAAAAAAGATTCCAGCGGTGGTAATCCACTCTTGCTATCCAGCGTGTCTGTGTGTTTTTTAACTATTTTTTACACTTTCTTTGTGAAATGGTAGGGGTACTTTTGTACCCCCCTTACCATTTCAAACAGGGGGGGCTGGGAACTGGGGGTCCCCTTGTTAAAGGGGGCTTCCAGATTCTGATAAGCCCCCTCCCGCAGACCCCCACAACCACCGGCCAGGTTTGTGGGGAAGAGACCCTTCTCCTCATCAACATGGGGACATGGTGCTTTGAGAGGTCACAGACCCCCAAAGCATCCTCCCAATGTTGAGGGCATGTGGCCTGGTACGGTTCAGGAGGGGGGGCGCTCTCTCTTCCACCCTCTTTTTCTGCGGCCTGCCAGGTTGCGTGCTCGGATAAGGGTCTGGTATGGATTTTGAGGGGGACCCCCACGCCATTTTTTTTTTAAATTTGGCGTGGAGTTCCCCTTAAAATCCATGCCGGACCTGAAGGGTCTGGTATAAATATTTAGGGGGAACCCCAAGTCATTTTTTTTTATTTGACAGGGGGTTCCCCTTAATATCCATACCAGACCTGAAGGGCCTGGTAATTGAATTTGGGGGGAACCCCACGCTTTTTTTTTTTTCAATGATTTTCAATGACTGTTCTCTGTATTACGGGAGCCGGCAATTCATTATAGCCGCGAGTGATTTTAAATAGCTTTTTTTCCAGCAAAAATTACACTTTGTGCAGGGACAGTTCTAAGCATGGGAAACATGCACCCCTTTACATGCATACTATACACACCCCCCAGGTACGAAATTTTAAGGAATATTACACTTTTATTGTTTCACTTTAAGCATTATTAAAATCACTGCTCCTGAAAAAACGGCCGTTTTTTTAAAACTTTTTTTTGCATTGATACATGTCCCCTGGGGCAGGACCCGGGTCCCCAAACACTTTTTATGACAATAACTTGCAGATTAGCCTTTAAAATTAGCACTTTTGATTTTGAACGTTCGAGTCCCATAGACTTTAATAGGGTTCTAAAGTTCACACGAACTTTAGGTCTGTTCGCAGGTTCTGGTGCGAACCGAACAGGGGGGTGTTCGGCTCATCCCTAATTCTTAGGCCCCAAGTGCATAACTTTACATTTATCTACAATAAACCTAATTTGCTGTAAGGATGTTATTCCACTGCATAAGCTTGCTGTCATCTGCAAAGACTGAAATGTTACTTTTAATCCCAGACTCTATATTATTTCTTAATATATTAAAAAGTAAGGGTCCCAACACTGAACCTTGGGGTACACCACTGATAACCTTAGAGTACTCAGAGACTGGATCATTAACCACTTCTCTCTGAATTCTGTCTTTTAGCCAGCTTTCTATCCATTTACAAACTGATTTTTCCAAGCCTGTAGACTACCTACACAGCTTTAGCTATCAGTTATACTGGGACATTCAGGTCACTGGACAGGAAGTTTCCTTACAGATATAACCTCTTCCTGCCAAGCTAGGCTCCAGTGTTTGTAGCAAGCAGCCATGAACCACAAAGGAAGAGGGGTGGGATCTCTGTGTCCTGTGATGTACTCAAAGTAAAGGGTTTTACAGCTAAACCAAAAATCCCCTAAATAAAAAGAAAAAAAAAGTGCCATAAAAAAATAACCCCCAGGTCCATACTACTACCTTCGGGTCAAATTATTTTTTTAAACGGCATGGGGTCCCCCCCAACATTCATACCAGACCGTTATTGGGGCATTCAGCCTGGCAGGTCAGGAAAGGGGGGGCGAGCGCCCCCCCCCCCTGAATCATACCAGGACACATGCCCTCAACATGCGGGCGGGGGGCTTATCAGAATCTAGAAAGCTCCCTTTAAAAAAGGGGCCCCCAGATCCCGCCCCCCCTATGTGAATGGGTTTCGGGGACATTGTACCATTCAGCAAAAAGGTGAACAAAAGTAATAACCACACGAGACAGTTTTTGATCAATCCTTTATTAAAAAATAAAAAAAATAGTGTCCCTCGATGTAAATCCATCGTCAATCACTGGCTATGTCACCCGGTGGCACCACCCCCTTCTGACATCATGTGACATCAGAAGGGGGCAGTGCCATCAGGTGATGTAGCCAGGTGGCCCGCCCCTTGTCTATATAAGAAATGTCAAAGAACGGAAAATGGCGGGAGCGTTTTTAAAAAAAAAATATTTTTCAGGTCTGGGGGTCTGGTGGGCGACATCATTGACGATGGATTTACATCGAGAGACATTTTTAAAAAATGTTTTAATAAAAGATTAGTCAAAAACTGTCTTGTGTGGTTATTACTTTTGTACACTTTTTTCGTGAATGGGTAACCGATACCCATTCACATGGGGGGGGACGGAAGCTGGTGTTAAAGGGGGCTTCCAGATTCCAATAAGCCACCCAACCACAGCCCAGGGTTGTCGGGAAGGGGCCCTTGTCCCCATCAACATGGGGACAAGGATTTGACTTGTTTTTCTTTTCTTTAGAAATGTCATTTTTGTTGTAGCATGTTTTATGCATGCTACAGATGCAACACTTTACAGGTACATTAAGGGGACCCCCCAGGGACTATATTTAAAGGAATTTTTCATTGTTGCACTTTAAGCATCATTAACCACTTCAGCCCGGACCAATTTGCAGCCAATGGACCAGGCCCCTTTTTGCGATTCGGCACTGCATCGCTTTAACTGACAATTGCGCGGTCGTGCAAAGTGGCTCCCAAACAAAATTGGCGTCCTTTTTTTCCCACAAATAGAGCTTTCTTTTGGTGGTATTTGATCGCCCCTGCGGTTTTTATTTTTTGAGCTATAAACAAAAATAGAGTGACAATTTTGAAAAAAATGCAATATTTTTTACTTTTTGCTATAATAAATATCCCCCAAAAATATATAAAAAAAAACATTTTTTTTCCTCAGTTTAGGCCGATACGTATTCTTCTACATATTTTTGGTAAAAAAAATCGCAATTAGCGATTATTGATTTGTTTGCGCAAAAGTTATAGCGTTTACAAAATAGGGGGTAGTTTTTTATAGCATTTTTATTAATATTTTTTTTTTTTACTAGTAATGGCGGCAATCAACGATTTTTATTGTGACTGCGACATTATGGCGGACACATCGGACATTTTTTTTTTTTCTTTTTTTTTTCATTGCCACATCAGCTCAAACTTTCAAAGAGGACCTGAATCAACTTTTACCGTTCATCTCTGTCCTAATCCGTCGTCACATCATTGTGGCATTACTCTGCTTTATTTACAAAATATTTAATATTAAGAGGGGAATACATCCTCCATCTTCTCTATCCTTTATACATTTTCACCCCTACCCCACCCCCCAACTCCCTTCCACATCGCTTCGACCCTGCGCCCTGAGAAACTCAGCTAGTTTACATAGGCTTCCCCTAAGGGCTTAAAGCTGTATCCTTACGGCTTCCACATAGCTCCACGTTTTTTTAAATTTTAACCAGCCGTCCCATTTTTTTCCTGAGTCCCCCTTTCTCTCTTCTACACTAATTCCAAGAGACTCCATTATGCGGGTATCCTCCACCATGTCGATCCATTCCCATATTGATGGACTTTCGAGGTTACGCCAATTTCTGGAGATCGTTCGCTTGGCGGCATTAAGAAGATGTGGGACCAATGTCTTCTCGTAATGTTTTGCCTCACCTCTGGTGCCGTGCAGCAAAATAACCCAAGGATCCTTTTCCAGCTCACTACCGGTAATTTCCTTAATGTAACTTATTATTTTTACATCAGACATTTTTGACACATTTTTGGGACCATTGTCATTTATACAGAAATCAGTATTTAAATAGCACTGATTCCTATGTAAATGACAGTGGCAGTGAAGGAGTTAACCACTAGGGGGCGGGGAGGAGTTAGTGTGACGTGTTGTGTTTTTTTTTTACAGTAGGGGGGCGTGGCTGTACGTCTGACGTCACTGATCGGCTTTCCCGATGACAGGGAACAGCCGATCAATGACAGGCAGAGTAGGAAGCGCGGGGAAAGGTTTGTTTACACATCCCTCTCCCCGTTCTTCAGCTCTGTGACCCGATCGCGGGACACCAGCAGCGATCGGGTCCGCTGGTCCCGCGGCCGTGGTCACGGAGCTCCCGACCGTGTCGCGAGCGCGCCCCCGCGGCTAGGCAATTAAAGGGGATGTATATATACGTGCTTTTGCCTAGCCGTGCCATTCTGTAGACGTATATCTACAGTAGGCGCTCAGGAATCGGTTAATATCACTGCTACTATTGTTTTAAAAAAAAATAATTTTTATTGATACATGTTCCCCAAGGAAGTACCCAGACCCCCATACCCCTTTTATTACTTGTATATAAGCCTTCAATGGGCACTTTTTATTTTTCCTGTTCAGCTCCCATAGACTTCAATGGGGTTCACCGTTCGGGTTAGAACATTTCCCCTGTTCGGGAGTTCTGCTGCAAACCGAACAGGGGGGGGGGGGGGGGGGGTTCGGCCCATCCCTAGTTATGCTTAGTTTTTGTAACTTATACTTTTGAAAATCTAAAACATATTGAAATATAAAAATGACTGCTTGCTCCTGGTTGTTAGGGAGCCATTCAACTGTCAGCCGGGGATTCCCAGCTGATAAATGAATGTAAACAAATAGCGGGGATTAAAAAAAAAAAAAGAAGGTGACCCCCCCCCCAAAACAATATTATACAAGGCCCTTTGGGATTTGTGTGATGTCATTGACCAAATATGGTCATGTACATATATGATCAATGCCATCATCCTGGAGACCCCATATCTCTATGCTTATATTTCAGTGGCGGGGAGATGACATGCGGCAAGAGGCAAGCAATTGATTCCAATGTGTCAGCAGGCAGCAGTTTTTTTTTTAGGCATTGGACATCGTGATTGATGCGGATCCGCATTGCTGGACAACGTGATTGATGGTGGATTTACATTGTAGGACATTTTTGTTTTAATTAAAGGATTTGTCAAGAATTGTATGTGTTTATTTACTACTGACTTTGTTTTTTTTAATGTGTAGGGGTATTATGTACTCCTTACTCATTCACATGGGGACATTATCTGGGATCCCCCTTATTTTTCAAGGCCCTTTGAGATTTTAATAAGCTCCCCCCCCTGGAAAGTTTCTCCCCCTCCATGTTGAGGGCAAGTAACCTGGTATGGTTCAGGAGAGGGGAGCAGATTCTCACCCCCCCCCCCCCCCCCCGTTTCTGTCCACCTGGGTTGCATGTTCAGAAAAGGGTCTGGTATGGATTTTGGAGGGGACCCCATGCTTTCTTTTCTACATTCACCTGTCAGTCAGGAATCCCTGGCCGATATCTGAATGTGCTGGGTGGTAACAAGTCACTTCCAGGTGATGTCACCCTACCAGCCACGGAAACCTGTCACATTTAGAGGGATAATAATACCAATATGACATTTTTCACTTCACACTGTAGCCTATTTGTTTGGCTGTTCACACAGGATTCGCCATAGTCTGTACATAGTGCTGAAGTCTCCCTACTGGTCAAAATATTCTTAGCCTATAGAATTAGGCTATTTTTTCTATTGGTGGATGTTCACTTTCATGGTTAAAGGTTCTTTTTGGCTATTTGTTTCTGAGGATCGAAAGTTAGGGAATGTTACATTCGCCCTGTGAAAGCCCTGGGAGAAACTATTATACAGATGTAGCACCCTGGTGTTTAGGCAGGGTTTCTCCTAAATTTACCTGCCAGTTATAGCTACCTTGACCCATTGTTAGGGATCAATTGATTTCATTCTAAGTCTGTAATTGCGGCACTTTTCTCTTTTCCCGCCAGGTGGCCGGGTACTTGGTGGTACTAGATATGAGAAGGGCAATGCAAGGTCAGATTATGGGTTTATGGGTTATCCCAGGCATTGGGCAGGAGTTTTCTTAAATCACATGGCCTGCTGGGAGAACCTATATATTTGGGTATATTCAGGTGATCAGTGTTCTGTGCCACCTGGACAGCTGTCTGGGTGGACGTGTGTTGTATTGCCCAGGCTGCTAGGCCGCAGTTTGGGCCTATCCCAGGCACATCTGGCTGCTAGGCTGTCTGAGGGCCTATCCAGAAGAAAGAGAGCTGGGAGTTTGCTGCTTGCAATCTAACCAAAAGTGACTGTTTTGCCGGCGGAGAACCTGTCATGGTCGGAGGTAGAGGGGAAGCTGTCGCCATTAAGGGACCATCCACCTTTTTACCAGGGACCACAGTGAGTAGCTGAAACAAGTACTGGAGCAGAATTCTCACTAACCGGGGATGGGGAAGAATAGGGAAGCTTCAGTGTGTATCAAGCCAGGGACCCAGCCAGCGGAGGTGACGCTTGCAGAGCAGCCTTGAGTGTCAAGCCAGGGACCCAGCCAGCGGAGGTGACGCTTGCAGAGCAGCCTTGAGTGTCAAGCCAGGGACCCAGCCAGCGGAGGTGACGCTTGCAGAGCAGCCTTGAGTGTCAAGCCAGGGACCGTGCAGGCCAGTAGGGTGAAGCTTGAGAAGTATCTTGAGTGCCAAGCTAGGGACCCAGCTGCGAGGCGGGGGTGACGCTTGAGGAAGATACTACAGTGAAGATTGGAGGAGCTCAAGGGAATCAGTGGCAGTGAATCATCTAGTCTAGTAAGAGATCGGGAGCTCAGTGAGCTGAAGAACTACATGAAGTGATTGTAGTGGAAGTGAAGGAACTGTTACACCTTGTTTTAGAAACTGTTAAAGATTGTCATCAGGGCAGGACCGGGAATAAAAACCAGCCCTGGAAAAAATGTCATACCAGCTCATAGCATTATTATACCAGCCCAACATCATAACGTCATTACTTCCTTGTTCATGAAAGGGAAAACCATGCATTTTAAAGCACATTTGAAGAGTGTGTATATATATATATATATATATATATATATATATATATATATATATATATATATATATATATATATACACACATACATACACATAGAAGGCAGATATGAAAGCACATATTGCTTTATATTATATATAAGCAAATTCCAGTTAAAAGTGGTAAAATTGGTCCATCATCAGGGGCACCCCAGGAATGTGGGGGGGGGGGGGGGGGACTCTGGTTTCCAGGGACCACCTTCCGCAGAAAGGATGGGGGGGTTTACTGATATAAGGGGGAAACATTTATATCAGTGCCCCCCTATATTATTGTATTCACTCCCCTCTTATATCAGTGACCCCCCTCAGACTTGCCTGGCGGCACTGTCGCTGACCTCCTCTCAGGTGCACTGTGCAGGGCTCAGTTAGACGGCTCCAGGTTGGTGGCTCTGGTTTTGTCCTATAGACAAGAGATGGTCAGAGGTTGCGGACATGGTACAAGAGATGGCTAGAGACTGAGGACATGATACAAGAGATGGCTAGAGACCGAGGACATGATACAAGAGACTGAGGACATGATACAATCGATGGCTATAGACTGAGGACAGGATACAAGAGATGGTCAGAGGCTGCAGGCATGATACAGTAGATTTCAGAGGCTGCAGACATGATGAAGGAGGTGTAAGAGGCTGCAGGCATGGTACTGGAGATGGTCAGAGACTGCAGACATTATACTAAAGATGGTCATCGACTGCAGACATGATACGAGAGATCAATGCAGCCTCATCAGTGCCCATAAAATGCAGCCTCACTGTGCCCATCAAATGCAGCTTTACGGTGCCCATGAATGCAGTCTCACTGTGCCCACCAATGCAGCCTCCCTGTGCCCATCAACGCAGCCTCACTGTGCCCATCATTGTAGCTTCATGGTGCCCACCAATGCAGCCTCTCTGTGCCCATCATTGCAGCCACTCTGTGCCCATCGTTGCACCCTCTCTGTGCCCACCAATTAAAGCCTCTGTGTGCCCACCAATTGAAGCCTCTGTGCCCACTAATGTCAGCCTCACCATTTTCTGGATAACACACAGCGCTCCCCTCCCTCTGTCCTCCGGCGCTCGTATGTCACGGAGCTGGGTCTGTGTGCAAGGTCCCGCCCCCCTAGCTAGACAGGCTCATGTGATAGGCGGAACACTGATTCAATCAGTGTTCCATCTAGAAGACTGTCACACGAGCCGGTCTAGGGGGGCGGAACTTTGCACACACAGACTCAGCTCTGTGACATACAAGCACCGGAGGACAGAGGGAGAAGAGCGCAGCAGTCGCCGCTCAAAGCGGCCCCAGGGCAGGCGGCCTATGGGGAAATTTCCCAGTAACCGGTAGGCCAGTCCGGCCCTGGTTGTCATAGGAGACAGCATTCCTACACATGGAGATGTGGCATTTTGCTGGAGATCTTTCCCTGCATGGCTGTCCTCCTGTTGAAGTCTCAGAGTTTGCCAATTAACATTGCAACTATCTAAGGGTGTCCTGGCCCTAACCCTCTCTCCCAAAGTTCTGTTAAGAGAAATAAAAAATGTTTTGCATTCAAGAAGTGTCTGGAGCCCAATGAATCTACCTTGCATTACACCCACTATGCCTTACAACCCACCACATACAGAAGGATGTCAGCTATCTCTGGCCCTGGAGGTTCTCAGACTGAAGGAGGCCAGAGACCTTGCTACACACATATTACAAACATTACAGGTATTGTTCATTAACCTTGCATAAAGGTTGAAACATTCGCAGGTGAAGTTTTCATGAATTGACCCCATACTGTACTAATATAGAATATAGATACAAGAGAGTGAAGTGGTGTGCAGTGTAGTGTACAAAGTGTATGCATTATACTATAAAGAGTAGTGTTTGTGTTGTATAGTACACACAGTAGAGCTGTGTGTACACTGTATATATAAAAGGGAGAGAGAGAGCAAGAACACACAGCTGGAAAATCAGTGAAAATTGGCAATTTCTCCTAAATTTACCAAAAATATCTGTAGTAAGGTCACTATGTCAATTCATAAACCAATGACACATTTAGATCTCTTTGCAATATCAATACCAGAGTTACATTTCCAGCATCAAACACTTCGATATCAGAGTATGTTGGGGTCAAGCCTCTATGTTTCAGTGTGAACATCAGAAAAGGAAGTTCAGGCTCAGAATGTTCAGTAGCCCACATATACTATTAACAGTCCCGGGGTATTTACTCAAACAATGCAAAAAAAAATGAGAATTGTGTAGTATCCTACAGCCACCTGTCCAATGTAACCTTCAGTGCCAGTTCACACTATGCAGTGCAGGAGCCGCATGCGTTTTTGAACAGGAATCACACTGCATTCATGTTCAAATCACATGGGATTCTTCATCAGTGCGATTTGAGCCATTATTCTGAATGGCACATATTGCACCGAATTAGCACCAAAATTGCACAGGACCCTTTCTTTTGGGCTGCACCAGAATCGGATCGTAAATTGCACTGCCTTTTGCGAGCTTTGGGGTGTCCTTAACTTAACAAACACACTCACAGCAGTTCGCATGAACGGGTTGTGATTTGGATGTGGTGCGGAATCTGCACAAAATTTGCTGCAATTTTGCAGCGCACAAGTGTGCACTGGCACTCAATCAGTTTAATGCAGCCTGAACAATGAAAGAGGATAATTGGCCTGGGTTGTCTTACTGCACCACACTGACTGAGTGCTCCTTGGTGTTTCTGGGTGCACTGTATAAATCAAACAATTATTCTTTAAGACCCTTTTCACACTGGAGCCGCGTTAGCGCTAAAGTGCTGCTCGCTTTTGCGCCACTTTTCGGGAGTTTTTGACCCATTTTTTGGGGTTAAAAGGGCTAGCGGGGCCCTTTTAACCCCAAAAAAGGGGTTAAGAACTCCTGTTTCATGGCGCTTTCAAAGTGCATTCATTCCAATGGGTAGGGGCACCGCCCAAAGATGCTGCTTGCAGGACTTTTTTTCCTGTTCCCTTAGCGCACGTCCCGAGTGTGAAAAGTCACACTGGAATGAATGGGAGGCAGTTTTCAGGCGCTTAGCACAGGCTATTTCCAGCACTAAAGGGCCTGAAAACTACCCCAGTGTGAAAGGGGTCTAAGTGGGATGTGTGTGTCGGTACTCAAGGCCACAGGCCTAAACTGAGAAATATTTTTATTTTATTTTAGTCTGCAGATACTGCACTTTGTACAACTCCCATGCATTAACAGAAATAGTATTTCATTTGAAAACAGGATTTCCCTCCCCTTTCGGTCACTGACTTCCTCTCTGTTCCACAGGACTGCAGAGTGTGAGGTCACATCACAGGAAGACTGTTGTATAGAATATGGTATTCTCAGCAAGGTTAGGTTTAAGTTCTCATCTTTGGTAAGGTCCTCACACATCCTCACACGTCTAGAAGTATGCCAGGGGTGCAGGATTACAGTCCTGGGACTCATTGTGACTTCCTGGTAAATGTAGAACCCTCCACCCAATACTCATTTTAAAGCATTCAGTAAAGGCATTTTGTGATAACACTTACTGTACAATATCAACAGAACCAAAGTGAGGAAGAGTCTAATAAAGTTCACTACAAGCATTGCAATGTATATGGTTGACCTGACAAAACTTTATATTTGCTTTATTAAAGGATAACTCTACTTTTGGCATAGTTTGGCATCACTTATTAACCCCACCATGAGTCCTTTTACCTTTTCTAGCAGGCCGCATAATTGAAAAGAAGACAGGTAAGTGTAAGGTGGCACACAAAGCCTCTTTTGCCGGCACTCAACTCCCTCCCCATCAGCAGAGCAGCACAGGGAAGTGTCAGTGAGACACTAAAGCAGGGATCCTCAAACTACGGTCCTCCAGCTGTTACGGAACTACACATCCCATGAGGCATTGTAAAACACTGACATTCACAGACATGACTAGGCATGATGGGAATTGTAGTTCCTGAACAACTGGAGGGCCATAGTTTGAAGACCCCTGCACTAATGCATTCCAATTTCACGCCGCACCTGCACATTGTAAGAGATGGGAAAACATTGTCTGGTTCTCTAACTTTGCTGCAGCTGTGATCGGGAAGAGATTGGGTGCAGTTCTGCTGGAGGGGGAGGGGGGGTGTCCCTGTTTCCATAAAGAGGAGGACTGTCATTGGCCACTGCTAAATCCAATCGCAGTCCTGCTAGCCCCGCCCACCATCTGGAGGAAGATGACTTGGTTGCCACTACCAATCTCAGAAAAAAGGGATTTCACTGTGATTGAAAAAAACACAATCAGGTGATAGTTTGTGGAATTACTGAACCTTTGCGTCACTTACTACTGAACCCCGGCACAGACAGTATTCAGCGCAATGAAAATCACATCTAACTTTTCCTGTGGCGCAGAGTGCCACACTTTTTCTTAGCTGGGGGGGGGGGGGGGGGGGGGGGGACTTATGATCCTGCACACAGGCCCACTGCTTTCAGAAAATGCCCCTGACTTGAGCTCATCATTGCGCATCCATTCCAGATGCTTGTATGTGACATTACATACATCCCATGCAAGCACGTGGGCTGGATGCAAGAGTTGGATCAGCAGGATGAGTGTGACAGGATAGGAAGATGTGTCTCATCTCTGCTTCCTTTCACCACTCTGCATATCACGCATATCTTAGATGAGAAGAGGGTACAGTGGTGGGGCAGATGTGCAGGGCTGTACAGTAGTGGAAGAGATGAGAAGGGGGGTACAGTGTTGGGGCAGATGAGTAGGGGTTTCAGTAGTGTGACAGAAAAGCAGGGGGGTAGAGAAGTGGGGCAGATGTAAAAGGAGGTGTATTGGTGGGGCAGATGAGCAGGGGGTTACAGTGGTGGGGCAAGAGAGCAGGGGGAACAGAGGTGGGGCAGAAGAGCAGGAGGTACAATGGTGAGACAGATGTGCAGAAGGTAGATGAGAATGTGGATTACAGTGGTGGGGCAGATGAACAGACGGGTGAAGTGTTAGGACAGATGAGAAGGTGATTCAGTAGTGAGACAGAAGAGCATGGGGTATACGGCGGTGGAGCAGATGTACAGGGAGGTACAGTGGTGGGGCAGATGAGAAAAGGGGGTACATTGATGGGGTAGATGAGCAGGGGGGTTACAGTGGTAGGGCAAATGTGCAAGAGGTACAGTGGTGGGAAGGATGAGAAGGGGATTCAGCGGTGGGACAGAAAAGCAGGGGGGTACAGTGATGGAGCAGATGAGCAGGGGGGGTTCAGTGTTGGACCAGATGAGAAGAAGAGGTTACAGTGGTTTGAAAGATGAGCAGGGGGCGTTCAGTGTTGGGGCAGAGGAGAAAATAGGTACATTGGTGGGAGAGATGAGCAGGGGGTTACAGCAGTGTGACAGAGGAGCAGGGGAGTACAGAGGTGGGGCAGATGTGCAGAGGAGAAAGGAGGTACATCAGTGGAACACATGAGCAGGGGGTTACAGTGGTGGGACAGATGTGCAGGAGGTACAGTGGTGGGGTAGATGAGAAAGGGGGTTACAGTGGTGGGGCAGATGAGCAGATAAGTTCAGTGTTAGGACAGATGAAAAGATGGTTCAGTGGTGAGACAGAAGAGCATGGGGGTACTGCGGTGGAGCAGATGTGCAGGGGGGACAGTGATCTGAGGTGTGGAGTTGCAGGAATTGGGGCTGATCTGAGTGCAGGATGTTATTTTCTCACTACTTAAGTAGTTTATAGCATTTACTTTATAAAAAATCTTTTTCATAATTGAGAGTGTGAAGTTGAATTTTTTTTGTTATAAAATCGGCACGCTCGATTTCTTTGAAAACATTTTTTGGCACACTGTGCTCAAAAGGTTGCATACCCCTGTTCTAGTTCGTAAATATACTTTATGAATCCCCACACATTTAATTTCTTAAAGCAAATTTTTTTTTTTACGTGTTCTTGTTGCACTCCTTCCTTGCCAACTATGTCACCCATGGTCTTCTGAGCTCTGTAGTTCCTATGCAATAGGCAGCTAAACTTGCTGAAAAGCTGTTATTGCCTGGTGATTTCCTGTTTGTAAGACCGCTGGCTGCTACCCCTCCCGTATCCTCAGCCATAGGTCTGACACACCCAGTTGTATTCCTCTAAAAGCAAGCAGAGAAGAAGCAGAAATATAGTGGGCGGGAGGGGTCTCACAGACCCCGGTCTGTGCCACCCATGGAGGAGGTGTCCTTCTCCTCTCGGCTCCTGCCAGTCACAGCAGCTCCACTCCGTCCCCACTGGAGAAAGAAGGGGGGAAAGAGGGTGAGAGAGAGAGAGAGAGAGAGAGAGAGAGAGAGAAGAAAGAAAGGAGAGAGAAGGAAAGAAAGAAAGAGGGAGGGAAGGAAGGAGAGAGAAGGAAGAAAAGAGGAGTGGAGGGACAGCAGGCCCAGATCCTACATCTAACAAATCAGCAGATAAAGATACTCCAAACATCCCGGCACCATGGTTGTTATGGTGTCAGGATGATTGAAGCACATTATTTCTATTATTACATTGTAATATAAAATGAAATCATTCAAATCACCATAATGCAGAATCAGTGGGACCCCTGAGCGTGTCGCCTGCCACCAGATGCCATCAGGTGCCCCCAGCAGAGTCCATCCTTGCATCAGGTGCCACCAGCAGAGTCCGTCCTTGCATCAGGTGCCCCCAGCAGAGTCTGTCCTTACATCAGGTGCCCCAGCAGAGTCCCTGCTTACATCAGGTGTCTCCAGCGGAGTCTCTGCTTACATCAGGCGTCCCTAGCTGATTCCCCCTTACATTAGTTGCCCCAGCAGAGTCCCTCCTTACATCAGGCATTCCCAGCGGAGTCCCTCTTTACATCAGGCATCCCCAGCAGAGTCCCTCCTTACATCAGACATCCCCAGAAGAGTCCCTCCTTACATCAGGTGTCCCCAGCGGAGTCCCGCCTTACATCAGGCGCCCCCAGCAGAGTCCTTCCTTACATCAGGCATCCCCAGCAGAGTCCCTCCTTACATCAGGCGTCCACCGCAGAGTCCCTCAATACATCAGGCATCCCCAGCAGAGTCCCTCCTTACATCAGGCGTCCCCAGCAGAGTCCCTCCTTACATCAGGCGTCCCCAGCAGAGTCTCTCCTTACATCAAGTGTCCCCAGCGGAGTCCCTCCTTACATAAGGAGTCCCCAGTGGAGTCCCTCCTTACATCAGGTGCCCCCAGCAGAGTCCCTGCTTACATCAGGTGTCCCCAGCGGAGTCCCTGCTTACATCAGGCGTCCCCAGCTGAGTCCCCCGTACATTAGTTGCCCCAGCAGAGTCCCTCCTTACATCAAGTGTCCCCAGCGGAGTCCCTCCTTACATCAGTCGTCCCCAGCGGAGTCATTCCTTACATCAGGCGTCCCCAGTGGAGTCCCTTCTTACATACGGCGTCCCCAGCGGAGTCCCTCCTTACATCAGGCGTCCCCAGCGGAGTCCCTCCTTACATCAGGCGTCCCCAGCGGAGTCCCTCCTTACATCAGGCGTCCCCAGCGGAGTCCCTCCTTACATCAGGCGTCCCAGCGGAGTCCCTCCTTACATCAGGCGTCCCCAGTGGAGTCCCTCCTTACATCAGGTGTCCCCCTATTGTTGCCCGCCTTACATCAGGTGTCCCCCTATTGGAGCCCCCTTACATCAGGCGTCCCCCATTGGAGACCCCTTAGATCAGGTGTCCCCCCATTGGAGCCCCCCTTAATCAGGCATCCCCCTATTGGTGCCCCCCTTACATCAGGCTTCCCTCCATTGGAGCCCCCCTTACATCAGGTGTCCTCCTATTGGAGCCCCCCTTACATCAGATATAGCGGTGTCTTCGCCGCACTTACTTTTTTCCTAACAAAAGGGAGGCAGAGCCGGGCGCGTGGCTACAATAAAAACTAAGCTGCGGCGCCGCCTAACGTCCCCCCGTAGCCTAATTTCTATTGTAGCCACCCGAGTTCTTTTTCTGGTCTTCTTGTTAATGGCGGCGGACCTCTAGTGGCGGCGAAAAATCTGGAAAAAAATGATTTCCCAGGACATTTCCCGGGATACAAATAAATCGGGAAAAGGGTCTAAATCCCGGGAATGTCCCGGGAAATTCATGACAGTGCTGATCACTCCTATTGGAATTAACAGTCCTTTTGTCAATTCAGCAACAGCCCATTACAGGCTAGGAACATCCTGTCCCTTTGTGGATGATTTAGCACATTGTAGAGTGAACAGCATCTCTTTCTGCCTTCCTGTGGACACTGAGCAATGTTCTACCACTGCAGAAGTCTACCAGCCCAGGGCAAGGTTGACGAAAATTCCCCAGGGCAAGGTTGATGAAGACTTGGCTCACTGTGGTCTTCAAGAAAGCACTGTTACAGCTGACAGTCTCTCCCGTTTTCTTTGTCCCTGCATCGTACTGATCTACTAACTGTCTCTGCTTGCTCTCTCCCGCTGCCTCTCCGGTCTGAATCCCTCCAACTGACTCCTGTGGTAGAATCCTTCCAGGCCAGCTTTCCCGAGCTTCAGGCAGAGGTAAACCCCCCCCCTCCTCTTTCGATAGGGGTCTCTCTAGGACCACGGACAAACTTCCCTCAGCACTGCTTCTCCATCTTACACCCGACTCCCCTGCTGGTGTGGCCTATGTCTATTTATGGGCTTCCCAGTCCCCTGCTAGGCCCACTCCTGAGGGCCCATAAATATTCAGGGCAGCCCCCCCCCCCCCTAGCTTTGACCCACGATTTTCTAGAACGTTCTTCGACATTCTAGAAACGGGGGGGGGGGTCACTTTGCAGTTACATGACAGCATGGAAAAAAAAAGGCATTTACATTGCAATTTATGATAAATATGTATGGGGTAGGGGGGGGGGGCATTGAAAGGAAACATTTTAAAGTACTTTATTATGTAGTCTTTCCTTCTTCTGGACCCACAACTCAAAAAACCCTTAGAAATTTGAATATATTCCATCCTAAAGTAATCTTATATTCCATGGATTAAGAATCTACCGCTGCAGCATGTCATTTGGCTTTCTAAATTGTAGTTTTGGCATGTTTTACCATGCATTACTGCAACACATAGGTCTGAAGGGGCCCTAGATGTGTCAGAGACTCTGGCAAAAAGATTTTTGAAAAGCTATCCTTTCCTTCTGAAAATGCTAGCCATCGAGATATCCACTGGGACTGGATTTATACCTCTTATCCCCAACCAACCCTTCCTCACAGTCCAGGCAAGCTTTTGTATCAAGCTAACAAGATCAGACATGCCACACAAGCCATGCCAAGTCTGTGAGCAGAGAAGCTGAACGACTGTTAGATCAGTTCACCTAGAACCAGGGACTAGCAGAGCAGGGTGCCGATTCTGCCAGCAGACCTCTAGGTTCTGTTCTAGATGTCGGACTAAGTAGGTGAGCTGTAAGTACAACATATACAATCCCACAAACTATACAAGGACAGCAACAATGAAGACCTGGATAGATTACACTGGTAGGCAGTGCAGCCATCGGTAAACTTTCATTAGTCACAGAAATGAGTTACTGACATCAGCAACATGGCTTATGGATGGCTGTGTGCCACCCCTGTCTATCTTCTGCTGCCCTATGCCATAGTCCATGTTGGCTGGGCAGAAACCCAGCCCTGGCTATCATGCTGAGACAGCAGCTTTCTAAGTCACTGACCCCAACAATTATGCAGATCAGGAATTCTGACTTCACATGCTGTATGTTTGTTCCAGGTCAGGAACTCATAAAGTTCTCTGCTCCACCCACTGGACCATTACAAGGGCACAAGTCCCAACTTTCTGGCAAAGAGGGACACCTTTGTAGCACAAAGTATGCAGCTCCTGCCATCGGTGACCAGGGTTGCCAACCTCCCGCAGCATTTTTTACTGACAAAACATGGAAAATTTACTGCCAGAGCTCATTTTTTACTGGCAACCTGATAAATTACAGAACTCCTATTGAAAACTAACACAGTGAATATTTAAACAGTATACCCATGATATGGAAACACTGAAAATACCTATAACAAAGTAATTTGCTTGATTTACACGTAAAAAGTCAACACAGCATGAAATTATCAGCTCCTGATATTTACTCGCAGTTGTAAAAAAATCACAGATTTTTACAAACTGTCAGTAAATTTACTGGCGGTTGGCAACCCTGTCGGTGACACAGGCCATAAGGAGTGATTACACCATAAATATTTGGTTAAATCCTCATGTGACTTTTTTCACTACTACTACTTTTCCTTTATATGGCTTTAAAAAACAAAACAAAAAAACAAATGCAATAATTTCAATACTAGACAGGAGGTTTAGCGTAGTACATAAACAAGTTTTTGAGATTAAAAAGTAAATTCATTGTCAAAGTCTACAGATGTGACCAAAAACAGGGACAAATGAGGAATAATAAGGGACAGGTGGATTTGGTTCCAAAAGGGGGACAGTGAGTCCATCCTCACAAGGAACAGCTAGGAGCTATGTATGGGGGACTTGGAGAATGCAGCAGAAGGAATGAAAGGCCAGGGAGGGGAGAAAGGCAGGAAACCCCAGAATGGAGACCTTGATTCCTCAGCTACAAAGCATGCCAGCGTCCACCCATAACCAGCTTATCAGGTTTGGGTGGTCTGATTTTGTAGATTATCTGGTATCTTATCAGTGAATTTGCAATAAACTGGACAAATGCTGGAGGCCTTGAAGCATTCCATGTAAACAATTTTTTACCTTTACAGAGAAACCGTGGATCTTCATAATTATCACTTGCACATAAGGATCAATTTCCTATTTATAGTTAGTACATCGCTGTGCAATTTGTTCCTCCTGCTGCAAATGCAATCTGTAGAATTTTCCTTCCAGTCTCATCAGGCACAAACAAGCATAAATAACTAGGAGCAACAGTGCCACCAGCAGACTATAGAGAGGTACTACAAGCAGTCCTGTAATCAGTATGAGTACAATGAAAACAATATTCCAGAGTTATTTATTTGCCTGGCTGTCATTCTGATCTTCTGGTTTCAGCACTTTTAGTGTCCTTGACCTGAAACAAACATGCAGAAAATGATGTCAAAATGTCTAATCTGCTTAATTGCTCTAGGTCATGGATTTAGGACTGCCATACATGGCTCGATTTTCCTTCTTTCAGCCTGCACTTGCAAACACTGACTGCGTCTGACAGGATGCAGTCACCGTACAGCTGACAATTTCTACCTGGCTCAGTTGGTTTTCAAAACCTTTTTTGAAGCTGGGTGGCTATGCATACTAGCTCATAATGCCTTTGTATTGCAGGTTTTTCTTAGTTAGGCCCCTTTCACACTGGGGCGTTTTTTAGGCGGTACAGCGCTAAAAATAGCGCCTGCACAGCGCCTGAAAAAATCCGGAACCATTCACTCCAGTGTGAAAGCCGGCGGTAGCAGGATGGTCAAAAAAGTCCTGCTAGCAGCATCTTTGGAGCGGTATAGGAGCTGTGTATTCACCGCTCCTATACCGCTCCTACCCATTGATTTCAATGGGACACCGCGGTAATACCGTGGCAATACCGCCGCAAAGCGCCGCTACGGGTGATTTTAACCCTTTTTCGGCCGCTAGCGGGGGTTAAAACTGTACCGATATCGGCCAAATACCACGGCTAAAACGACGGTAAAGCAGCGCTAAATATAGCTCTGCTTTACCGTCGCTCCCGCCCCAGTGTGAAAGGGGCCTTAGTGGGTTTACAGCCACTTTAAAGTGATACTAAAGTAATTTTCTTTAAAATAACAAACATGTCATACTTACCTGCTCTGTGCAGTGGTTTTGAACAGAGTAGCCCCGATCCTCCTCTTCTCGGGTCCCCCGTCAGCACTCCTGGTTCCTCCCCCAGTGCACCCATAGCAAGCCGCTTCCTGTGGGGCACTCGTGTATCCATTGAAACACAGAGCGCAGCTCAAACCCACCACACACTCTCTCCTCACTGGCTGTGATTGACAGCAGCCTGAGTCAATGGCTCCCACTGCTGTCTCTGAGCCAATGAGGAAGGAGAGAGCCAGGAGAGAAGCTGCTCTTGTGCACATCACTAGATCGAGACAGGGCTAAGGTAGTTATTAGGTGGGGCTGGGGGGGGGGGGGGGGGGCTGTAAAGTGGTTCAGCTTTTAGAACTACTTTAAATATTATGTTATAAATAGTAAAGGGGTGTATCCATTCATGGCAGTCAGTCAATCAGAAATTAACTCTCACTGATCTAACGTAAAGCAGAACTATGACGAACTGTCAAATTAGAGTTACATTAATGTTTTTTCATAGGTAGATAAATTCAAAGAAGAACTTTTTATTTTCCCATGCAGTGGGGCTGTGCTCGCACTGCATGGGTTAACTGCTTATTTTTGTCTAGAGGATTGCAGAGTGGATATATACGCCGATAATCCGCCGATCCTCTGAGCACAATAGTGGTCCCCCCCTCCTGCCCCCCCCCGCACACTAGTCGTCTTGTAAATGAACTGTTCCTGATGTCATCGCGTCCGTAGACTGGCTCTGGACGTGAGGATGGCAGGAACAGTCCACTGCTGGATGTTGGGGCGAGTGTTTTTCTTTTTTTCAGAGGATTGAAGGATTGGGTAATTATTGCTTTTTCTTGCACCCCTGGACAAAATGAGCAGTTAACTCATGCAGTGGGGCGGTGGAGAATAAACATTTTGCCCGCAGTTCTTCTTTAACACTACTGTTCCATTATACTGGTCTTCCAAAATGCTCAATACAATAGTTTAAAGGGTAATTAAAAGGTTTAATGCAGAGAAAAAAAATTGTAGTTAAATAAAAGATGTTTATAAAGGTCTATATAAATTAAACCTATAGGGACAAAAGATGAGAAAAGAAGGATTTGGGACTATCCTTCTAAATGAAGGACAGTTGGAGGCTAGGTTCAGGAAGTGTGTGTTTGCTGAAGGGGAGGACCAGAGTTCAGAGATCATCTATTTGAACTCCTAGTCTTTTGCGCATATGACCAGAACTGGAGGGAGCCTGCAACAGCATTTTTGTCAGTAACGGAAAAATGTGCCTTTTTATTTTGCAAATAAAATGTTCCCAATGTGCTTCTGCAGTGTTTTGAGCTTTAATTGGGGCTGAAGTGGTAAATATTACCAAACACGAGCAGCCTACATGATTTTCAGGCTTCCTGTAAGAACGGCGTAGAGCGAGGCTGTGCAGGGTTAACCTCCCGAGAACAAGTCGTTTACAGCTCAGGCTGTGTCATGTGATGCTGGTTTGCATGTGATTCTCTTCCACACAATCATGTCTAACCCACTTCCTGCTTAGACTTGCACAGTGATCACATGCCTGTGAGCACAAACTTTCTCTGGGAACACTGCAGAGTTTCGCTCCAACTCTCCATACATTATTCCACAGACGTTTCACTGGCTCTAGAATGCCTGAGAATAAAACTGTCCACTTTTTATGGTTGGGAAATAAAGTTAAATATAGCTTTGGTTAGGAGATTGTCAGACATTAGGACGTCAGCCTCATTTATCAAAGCGTCGGAAACAAATGCGTAAAAATAGCCATACCAAAAATGATCATTCACTATAGTCTATTGCAACGGACAATGGGGTTCATTTACTAATAGAACAGAGGGTGTTCAATAATAAAAGTGGCCATACATGGCTCAATTTTCTCTTGCTCAGCCTACAGACTGAATGAGAGACCGTCACTTGATTCCCCCCATTCGTGCTAAAGCTGGCCACACATTGTAAAATTTCTCTTGTATAGTCCCTGTGAGTTGAACGAGAGAGATAACACGATTCCCCCTTTCATGCTAAACTGTGTGGATGGAGGAATCTCTCTTGCTGGCTATTGTGTTCTGACAGTCGGCACACACAGCTGTCAGAATATCCAACCAGTGGCTGCAGCCACTGTTCAGCCACATGGGTTTTCAGATTGAAGGTTGTTGGATAGAAGGATGCCAACAGGACCACCCATGGCTGGAATTCTGGCCAGTTCCTGATTAATTTGATCCAGGTATGGTCAGCTTAACAGCATGAATGAAGGAACCCCCTCTGCTGGATTTTGTACATTATACATTTCCACCTGGTGCAGTTGATTTTTAAAATGACTTTTGTTGAGTTAGGTGGTGCTTGCAGGGACTTTAGAAAGTGGATGCTCACTCAAAGGAACAAAAGATTCCATCTTACTTATCTGAGGGATTAGAGACACAACGAGGCAAGGGAAGAGACTGGACCCCAGGGAGAGGTGCTGCCTCCTAGGTGAGTCCACCGTGTAAATCCAGGCATTCACGGCAGGTTAGGGACATCCTGGAGAGGATGGATCCCAGGTGCATATCCAGGCACCTGCCCCAATGGCATGAGGCAGTCCAGTATTAGGTGACCAGTCGGGTCATCAGAAGAGCCTGCCTGTTCCAGGACATTCGTTTGGACCTTGATTGGTGAGCGGGCACTTACCCATTTGCAGGAAACAAGGACACTGCACACAGACAGAGTTACTTCACTTTGCCCATACTTACCAGAACCTGGGTCTTGTTAATGGTTTGTTAAGCAGTTACAGTGTCCGCCCTGCTGTCCGGATACTGTCAGCATACCGCAGATACACTTTGCTAAGCAGGAATTAAAGTGCACCAACTAAAGTGGCTAGCCGAAGAGCCAAGGCCTCATCCTTCTTCAAAGGGACTGAAGTTATTGGTGCCATACGGGCATGCACACACATGTTCAGGGTTCTGTATAAGTAGTGGGTGTGTGGGACAGTTTACCTTGGGGGCTGATCCATTGAATTTTTATTTGAGTACAGTGTTTGTAGTTGAGCCTGTGGTGTCAGGGGACCGAAGAGAGGACCGACATGAGAGAAGGTAATTTTTCTGCTCTCCTCCTGCCTGGACTCATAGAGCCAATTTGAGTAGAGGTAACCAGTTCTGTTATAGACTGCCATATTGTGATTTATTGCTATTAAAGTGTTTCCTCTGCTCTTGAGGTTATTCGCAGTTGTGGAATCCCCTGAAAGCAGCCTGACTATAGAATGGAGCTATATTGCTCTTGATCTCAATTCTTATTGTTCAGTTGATTTACTTGAAATATATTGCTATTGTTTGCTACTTTTCCACAGAAGCTTCACAGTAAAGACAATTCTGTGTTTTATCATAACGTGTGTGTTTTCATTGGTCCTTGCACTTACACTATTGCCAGGTGTGCCAGATGGGCTGTTCTTAGGGTTGAGAGGCAGAGTATGGAACCAAACATACTTAAGCGGCTCCTCCGGGGGTAGCGCTACATAAGGCACAGCTGTGTTCACATTGAATGCCCAATCATGTCCCAATCATTTACTAAACTCCGTGAATATTCATTTTGTTGAGTTTACACCTTTAATAAATCAGTTCCTGTGTATATGTTTGCAAAGATCAGGTCACAGCACAATACTTGCTGGAGTTTTTAATTTATTTATCATTATACTAGATCAATAATATGGAGGTATCTGCAGACCACATCAAGGTCTAACGTGCATATATTCTGGAGGATTCAGGCTAAATCCCAATTCCAACCAACATGTTTTCTTTTTTAAAGGTATGGACGGTGTAAGGAAGCGTTAGCATCTCCTTCAGGTTTTTTCCCATGTGTACTTATTGAGAAGATATCCCCTCAATTTCTATGTGGATATTGAGACAGTAATGCCGGATTCACATATGTGCGAATAGGAAGTGCATCCAATTTGCATGACAGATGAGTGCGACCGGCTCTCAATGAAGCCGGTTCACACATGTCCGGGGGCGGCCACGGTGCAAACTCCAAAAGGGTCCTGTGCATTTTTGTGTCCGTACAGCTGCAAATTCAGGCAAAAATTTTGACCTAAATCGCACCTGAACCAGGGAACAGTGGCCGCACATATGTGAACCGGGGCTTAGGCAAGCCATGGAGTATGCAATTTTCTTTAGTTCAGCAGGCTGATTGTGTTGATAGGGGAATCCCTCCCGCTGCACTATTGTACTCTCACAGCTGGTGGTTTCCCAGTCGTCAGAATACAATGATTGCTGCTGGCAGTGATCACACGAAGAAAAAATGTTCACGCTGCCTGCCTGGAATTATGATGCACTGTTGGGATTGCAATAATTTACTTCAGAGAGCAAGTCAGCTGCTACATAATGGGCCATATTACAGCAGATTGTATTGTAAGACTATAATGAAAATACTATGAAGGGTGGCCTCTCTTACACTGAACACAGTTCTAACTTTACATTAGGGTGCTTGAATTTGACACAGGAACACTTTAACGCCTAATTTCAGCTGAAAAAAAAAACAGAGTTACTTACCGGTAACATCCTTTTCCAGGAGTCTTTCAGGACAGCCACCTTAGAGAGAGACCCTGGCTCCTCCCCTCTTAGGAAACACCTCCTTCAATTCAAGATTTAAGCCTCATCCTCCCGCCGGCCCCTCAGTTCTTCAAGAGTACCTCCGGCCAACTGGGGAGACACAAGAACACGTCAAAACACAAATTTTTTATCTTACCTGACGGTCTTATGCGATGAGTCCTCCAAGATATCCAACAACCTGGGTGGGTACCGGTGCTGTCCTGAAAGACTCCTGGAAAAGGATGTTACCGGTAAGTAACTGTTTTTCCCCAGTCCGTCTTTCAGGACAGCCACCTTAGAGAGGATAAGCGAGCACCTTACCTTAGGGTGGGACTACCGCCTGTAGCACCTTACGACCAAAGGCTTGGTCTTTAGCTGACAGGAGATCCAGTCTATAGTGCTTCATGAAAGTAGAAAAGCTGGACCACGTCGCAGCTCTACAGATCTGTTCTGGAGAAGCACCAGCCCACTCTGCCTGAGAAGTCGCCACTGCCCTGGTTGAATGTGCCTTAATCCCAAATGGGGGCTCTACCCCCTCAAACAAATAAGCCTGACTAATGGCTAATCTTAACCATCTGGCTATTGTACGCCTAGAGGCTCTGGAACCTTTCCTGGACCCTGAAAATAATACGAACAGAGAATCAGACTTCCTGAAATGAGCTGTACCTTCCAAATATTGCAAGACGCATCTCCTGACGTCTAAGTTATGGAACCTATATTCCTGTTCCCTCACAGGATTTGAACAGAAAGTGGGTAAAACAATTTCCTGGCCTCTATAAAACTTCGAGGCTACCTTTGGCAAAAAGGCAGGATCCGTCTTAACAATCAAACGGTCCGAAAACACCTGAAAAAAGGGTGCCCTAATGGAAAGGGCCTCGAGTTCGCTCACTCTTCTTGCAGTAGTGATCGCTACCAAGAACACCGTCTTGAGAGTGATCAACCTTAGATTGCAAGATTCCAATGGTTCAAATGGAAAAATGGAAAGGGCCTCGAGTTCGCTCACTCTTCTTGCAGTAGTGATCGCTACCAAGAACACCGTCTTGAGAGTGATCAACCTTAGATTGCAAGATTCCAATGGTTCAAATGGCTCTTTTGTAAGGGCCTGTAGGACTAATGAGAGATCCCATACTGGGAATGGGGAGACTCTGACCGGCCTCTGCCTACCCAGAGCTCTAAAAAACCTTACTATCCATGTATGCAAAAGGAGGGGTGCAACTGCGTAAACCAAAAAAGGGGGTGGGGGGAGGGGAGAGAGCTGAAATGAATCAGCTACACAACAATAACAACCAATGCCGCAGCCACCATCAGGGTGTTCACACACCGACAGTACATGGGAATAAATATATAAATAAATATATAAAATGGGGCGCCAGCATAAGTGGAAAGGTTAATAAAATAACAAGAGTAAATTAAAATAGATAATCAGATATAAATGTGGCGCTGATACACGTCTACCACTCCAAGGGGGATCATCCAGCCAAGGTGGCTCCAGACACAGCATCCAAAGGAATTAATGGAATAAAAGAAGGAGTATAGCATCAAATAATAAATAAGGCTATAGAGACAACCTCAAGTGGGTGAATCAAACGATAAAAATAAATAACCCTTGTGTCCAAGAAAAATAAAAATAGTGCAAAGTAAGGACTAAAAGTGACAAAAAAATAATCAAATATACAATGGCGAATAACATGCATAAGCCACAATTCGATTAAAAAATATTATTAATAATGCACAAAGCAAACCGTGAATAAATGCACCTGTGTGTTAAAAACAAACAGCACAAATAAACCTGTGTTGAAATATATATAATGACGTGAGTCCAGGATAAAAGTGTATATATAAATAAATAAATAAACAACAAGTCCTGTGCAATCAAGCGGATATTCCCATATATGGTGCACAATTCCTAAACAATCTCCAGGTGAGGTGGTGGATATGATATTTGTGATAGTCTTTAAGAGAAAAAAGTGATGCTCCTTAACATGCAGGTGTCCTGGGCTGTTTCCCCCAACCCCTTACCTTAAAGGTAACGAAAGACAACCTTACTGGGCTCCTCCGGGTCTGTTCCTCTGACTGGGTCCCTGCCAGCTCCTCTCAGGCGGACATGTGAGCAAACAGATAGATGCAATCCATTGTGTAGTATTTCAAAAGGTTTAATAGGTATAAGCAATAGATAACTTACAGTACATGCAGCGGTGGATGAAAAAACACACAGTGTGGGCTCCCGGCCGAGATCCCACACAGCTAAACGTCACCAGGCTCTGACTCTCCTCTCCTTACGCTTTACATCACGCACACGTGACTTTTTCAAAGGAAAGGGTCTGTTGCTAGCTTTTTTTCAAGAAAAACGCTTAAAGCGGATACCTGGCCCTTCAATGTGCTGAGGGCTAAACCTTTATCTGCCCCTGCCTGCAGAAATTCCAAGACTGCCACGGAACTGTGCACCTCAAAAGAGCTTTCCGAGCACCACTTATTAAAAAGCTTCCATACTTTCAAGTAAATGGCCTGCGTTTCCTTCTTTCTACAGCTTAGGAGAGTAGCTACTAAGCGATCCGAAAACCCCTTGCCCCTCAGCAATTCCTCCTCAGAAGCCAGGCTGCGAGGTTCCACCTCTCCACCTGAGGACAACAGATTGGTCCTTGAGAAAGAAGGTCAGCCTGGACTGGTAGCATCCAGGGAGGTTCCACCGCTAACCCCTTCAAAATGGAGAACCACGGCCTCCTGGGCCAGTGAGGTGCAATCAAGATGAGAGTAGTGCTCTCTGCTTGGAACTTTCTTAACACTGACGGAATCAGAACCGGTGGGGGGAAGGCATAGCATCTGGAGAACCTCCAGCTCTGTGACAGCGCGTCCACTCCTAACGCCCCTTCCCACCTGTTCATGGAAAAGAACAGACCGGCTTTTGCATTTTCCCTTGAGGCGAAGAGATCCACTGCAGGAACTCCCCACTTCCGGGTTATCATTTCGAAGACCTCCTGTTTTAGAACCCAGTTGCCTTCTCTCAGCGTTTTCCTGCTGAGGAAATCTGCCACCTGATTTTGCTCCCCTTTCAGGTGAATTGCAGAGAGGGATAAGACGTTGGCCTCGGCCCATCTGAGAATGGCTTCCGCCAGGGCCCATAGGGTTCCGCTTTTGGTGCCCCCCTGCCTGTTGACGTAGGCCACCACCGAGGAGTTGTCTGACCGAACTCTTACATCTTGTCCCTGAAGTTCCTTCTGAAAGGCTCTGAGAGCCAGGTCTACTGCTCTCAGCTCCCTCCAATTCGAGGACTTTCCTGATTCCCTTCTCCCCCAAGTACCCTGAATCATCCGGGAGTCTAGGTGCGCCCCCCAGCCTGAGCCGCTCGCATCGGTTGTCACAATCCTGGACACTGGCAAGACCCACTCCAATCCCTGCGCCAGATTCGCCCCCTTTCTCCACCACCAGAGGGACCTCTTGACCTGGGATGGAATCGATATCAGTGAGTCCAGGGACCCCTGGCTGTGGTCCCAGACTTTTAAAATGAAAAGTTGCAGAGGGCGGAAATGTAACCCTGCCCACTGAACTGCTGGGAGAGTGGAAGTCAGTAAGCCCAAGGCTGACATCAGCTTTCTTACTGAAACCTGACAGTTGCCTTGGAGGAACAACATTGCTTTGTCTACCTTTTGGATTTTTTCCCCAGGAAGGAAGACTTTTTGCTTCGTTGAGTCCAGTACGTAGCCCAGGAAAACCACCTTCTGGGAAGGAACTAAGTTGGATTTCTCCAAGTTCAGGAGCCACCCCAGGTTTCCTAAGATGTCTCTTGCTACCTGGAGGTCCCGAATCAACTGTTCTGGGGAAGGACCAAAAAGGAGAAGGTCGTCGAGGTACGCGACCACCGAGATGCCCCTGAGACGCAGGAATGCCAGAACTTCTACCATTACTTTGGTGAAGATCCGGGGGGACGAGGATAGCCCAAAGGGAAGGGCTTTGAACTGGAGATGCAGCACCTCCTCTGAGGTCCTTACCGCCAACCTTAGAAATCTCTGGTGGTTTTCTGCAATAGGAATATGCAGAGACGCATCTTTTAGATCTATCGATGCCATAAACGAATTCGGTAGAAGTAGTGCCTTCACTGAGTACACCGAGTCTATTCTGAACCTCCGGTAGGTGACGGAGACATTCAGAGGCTTCAAATTCAGGATGAGCCTGAATTTCCCTGAAGGTTTGCGGACAACAAAGATGTGGGAGTAGAAGCCTCTGCCTGTCTCCCCCACCGGGACCTGTGCCACCACCTCCTGTTCCTCCAATTCCTGAAGAGAAGACAGAAGGGCAGCCGACCTCTCTGTACACCTTGGCAGTTCGGTAACCAGGAGTCTTAGTGGGGGAGGATCTGAAAACTCTAATCGGTATCCTCTTCTGATGACCCCCAACACAAATTGATTGGAGGTGATCATTTCCCACTGTGGGAGGAAGGCCCCCAACCTTCCTCCCACTGTGACTTTGTCATTGTGACTTTTTGGGCTGTTCAGGAGGGCGAAAAATCGCACCCCCACGCCCTTTCCCCTTCTGCCCCCAACTTTTCTTCTGCCGGTCAGTTTTTGGGGGTTCAAATTTTTTCTGAGGACGAGCCTTTCTCTTAGACTGCTCCCCATACTTCCTTTTGATAGGAAAGGCCTTTTTCTTATCGATCTAAAACCGCTTTCAAACCTGGTCCAAATAATAAATCGCCTGTGAGAGGGATCCCACAGAGCTTTATTTTGGACGCACTGTCCCCCTGCCAAGTCTTCAGCCACAGGGCCCTCCTGGCTGAATTAGTCAGGGCTGTGGACCTTGCGGACATTCGTATGGATTCAGCCGAAGCATCCGCAATGTATGCAACTCCTTTAAGCAGCATTGGGAAAGAAGCTAAAATGGTCTCCTTTGCCGTGCCCACTTCAATATGCTCTCTGATCTGTGTGAGCCAATACTCCATATTGCGTACCACCACTGTGGCTGCCATGGCAGGTTTAAGATTTCCCTGCGAGGAGTCCCATGCCTTTTTTAGAAGTGAATCCATCCTTCTGTCCATGGGGTCTGACAGTACCCCCATGTCCTCGAAGGCCAGATCGGTGTGTCTGGACACCTGAGAAAAAGCGGCGTCTAGCCTGGGGCATTTGTTCCAGACTAGCTCCTCCGCAAAAGGAAACCTTTGTTTCAATGCCCCTGAAAAGAAGGGTTTCCTTTCCGGGTCCTGCCATTCTTTCGGCATCGATCAAGACGTCATGGACCGGGAACATTCGTTTCTTCTGTTCCCCTAGACCACTGTACATCTGATCGTGAAGCGACAATGCCTTACTTTCCTCCTGAATACCTAAGGTGGTATGGATAGCCCCTAGGAGCTCCTCCACCTCCTCAAGGGAAAGTTTGTACCATGAGGTTTTCTTGGATTCACCATCCAGCCCCTCTCCGTCTGATTCCCCCTGGGAATCAGAAGCGGCACTGCCCACTTCTTCCTCAATCTCCTCTCTGGAGCCCTCCGGGATCTCCCCACTAGCCAGGGGAACATCCGGTGGGTTAGGTGAAACACTCTGCTGCACTGGTGGAGGGGTGCTCTGGGACTGAGGCAACTGGAAACTAGAAAAAAGTGCCTTGAAGGACTGGAAAGTGCTAGAAAGCTCCTTTACAGATGCTGCCAGGTCTGCCCCCTGCTCTGCTGCCTGCTCCCTCACTAGCCCATCAATACAATCTCTACAGAGGGCTTTTGTCCAAGAGTCCCCCAAAGAAGCTCTGCATGAAGGGCATCTCTTCTTGGAACCATGGGGCGACTTGCTTGTGGCTTTCTGAAACACAGAAATACAGAGAGGGCAGCATAAGCATAACACACCAGCGCTAACTCAGAGGACCACCAGGAGTGCCCCCCCCAGGACTAACCACCACCAGGGTCCCGGATACACTCCCCTACTCCCGACCACCAAGGAGGGATAGACACCAGTGGAGCTACTGGAAATAAGTAAGTAAGGGAACACCTCCCCAGGGTTCCCCTTACCTTAGAGTGGCTGGTGCTGTTATCTCCAGGAGCTGTTCTTGAAGCCTCTGCTTCCGACATTCCTGCTGAGGATGTGTGGTCTCTCGTGCCTCCGAACGCTGTCTGTAGAGCATGTGAAAGAGGCCGCACCAGCCGAACGCTCGGTCCCCTTTCTAGTCCGCGTCCGGAACTGGAAGACGCGGATCCAGCGAAAACTCCGCCCCCCACCGGAAATGACGTCGCCCGTCATCCGGTCCGGCCTCTAGCTCCAAGCCGCCTGTACCATGCAGGGGGGACGTGAGAGATTCCGCTGCAGCGCCACCACTGGGCGAACGAAAGGCGGGCCTCCCCAGACTTCCTGCTTCCCCAAGCGGAGCTGGCGTGCGTAAAGCGCTCGTCCTCGGTGTACCGGCTCCCTCGCCGACCGGACCGCTGGGCAGAGATTCAGAGAGACCCCTGTCTCCTCCACCTACAGGTACATTGCCTCAGCCTCCCCGGCTGCTCAGCACAGGTTCCTAGCGGTGTCTCCCCACCGGAGGAAACACCATAACTGAGGGGCCGGCGGGAGGATGAGGCTTAAATCTTGAATTGAAGGCGGTGTTTCCTAAGAGGGGAGGAGCCAGGGTCTCTCTCTAAGGTGGCTGTCCTGAAAGACGGACTGGGGAAAAAGACCTCATGTGGGAAAACCCCCCCTTTGTTTAAATTCTGAGGCAGGGACTGTAAGCTGTCAGCGAGTAGTCATTGAGAGCGGATGGTGACATTGGTTGGTGTTTTTTTTTTGCAGGTTGTTTGTCGGGTGTCGTTTATGATGATTGGCAAGGGTCTGCATTGCTGCTCTTTTTGTGTTTTGTTTTGTAATAAAGCAGTTGTCACAAACTGTGGCAGTATGTTTATTTACTTTTCACTTTTTTTGGTGAATGACTAGGGGTACTATCTACACTGTATCTTTTTAAGGCCCACCGCAGACTACCACAACCCTGGCATTTTTTTTTTGGCATGGGGTAGCATGGCAACACTTTTTTTTTCTTTACAAGGAATTGTATAGTTTTAATGTTGCTGTTTAGGCAGTATTAAAATCGTGGCTCCATGCCAAACTACATTTTTATTTTTTTTTGCTTTTTCATATTGACCAGGGCCGTGCCCAGCCCCAATGGCATTTGTTTGCCAATCCCTTGCCTAATAGCCTGCAAAATTACCATTACTGGTTTTTAACATTTGGCTCCTACACCTACTGACCTGTGGGGCTCGGATTCTGCACCTGAACTTTGTGATATCTTCTCAATTCATGCCCTTTTCACATTGATACATTGTTTTCTTTTAGCACAGAATTCCATTCATTGTTATTTTGTACATTCCTAAAATACAGAGTGCCTGCACCAGTAGATAAAAACATTTTTACTGAATTGACTTTAATGTTATATCACAATTCTTATAAAATACTTACTGCACATATTTAGTAATGTTGTGGTATTTACTGCGAAATTTGATATTTTAATGTATATATTGTCTCTTTAATTATTACATTTCATTTCACATATCACATTGATTTTATTGTCATGTGACACATTTATCACATGTCATAACTGTTATGCCCCGTACACACCGGATATTCCTATGGAAAAAGTCTGATCGGATTATGTAGTCGGAAAATCCGATCGTGTGTGGGCTCTAGCGGGCTTTTTCTGTCGGAATTTCCGACGGAAAAAATTTGAGAGCAGGATCTCAGATTTTCCGACAACAAAATCCAATCGGACTTTTTCCGATCGTGTGTAGAGAATTCCGACAGACAAAGTGCCACGCATGCTCAGATCAAATTTACGAGACCAAAGCTATTGGCTACTAGCCTCTACGTAGTTCCGTCATACGCAACGAATGTCACCACGTTCGGAACGATCGGATTTTCCGACAACTTTGTCCTACCGTGTGTATGCAACACTAGTTTCGGACAAAATCCGTTGAAGAAAATCAGACGGATTTTGTGGTCAGAATTTACGACCGTGTGTACGGGGGATTAGGCTCCATTCACACTTGTGCGACTTGTCATGCAACTTTGGACATCAAAGTTGCATAACAAATTTTTCTCCATGTTCTCCAATGATAACTATTCATATATGCGTGACCTAAAGTTGAAGAAACTTCAAAGTAGTACATGCACTACTTTGGTCTGACTTTCATGCAACTTGAGGGTCATAAACTTCAATGTTAACCCTCAGAAGTTGCATGAAAGTCATACCTGAATGTTATACAATGCAACTTGTGTGCAACAGCTGTCCATTATCACTGGTCAAAGCCAAAGTCGTATCCAAGTTGCACCCATCCAAAGTTGCACGCTAAAGTCATCACAACTTTGGAGTCATACACATGTGAATGGAGCCTTGGTCCCCACATTGCTTTAACAAATAAAGATTGGAAAGTGGTTACAAACGCGTGGTTGAGCCACATTTTTACTGCTTCCACTTAAGCTGCAAGGGCAGTGGATGGGGGTGTGCACATATCATGACAGTAATGCTTTGCTGCTAAAATTACAGGTATACTGATGTGCGTTTAATACATAATTGTGTTACTACCGACACAGAAAGCGCACATGGCTGCTGAAATTGCTGTGATATTAGCACTAGCTGCCTATTTACCGTACACAGGACAATCTACAGTATGAAGAAAGCTGTGAACGGACCATATGTCAGGAAGGAAAACACGTCTATTTATAATTGTGTTTACCAGCAAGTAAATTGTTTAGAAAAAAAAAGATATTTTTGTCAGAAGCAATCTGCATATTGTCCAAGAACTATGCATAGCCTCACTGAAAGCTGAACGCCACGTAAACAGCTCAGCACACAGCGGAAAGTCATAAAGGTTTTACCTGACAAAGATTTGGAATTCTGTCCAGTCAGTCTTTTGATCCAGCCACCTACATCAGACACAACAGCCAGGTCCTGAAATACAAAGTGGACTAGACTGCAGTTGAAGTAAATCTTTTACTACATAAACACATTGATAAGTGTACATTATGCTGACCACTTTCCCTGTATCTAAAGACATTACAAAGAAGATCACTGCCCATTAAAAGATATTTTGCTAGGTTAGGATAAATGTGGGATAATCCTGAACGACAGGCCAGGTTGTCCTGATGGAACTCTTGGATGTCAACACATGTACAGCAAAAAAAAAAAAAAAGCCTTGAAGATACTGACTAACCTTTTCCAAAGAAGTCCTCAGTCTGGGAAAATGGCTGCCTGGAACATCTCAGGCGCTCTCAGCTCAGAGTCAGGTGTCAATGAGTACCAATACCTGTGTTACCAAGAAAGATGTATTTTATCTCTAGCCAGGAAACCAAATATTATCAGACTTATGTGAGCAGTCTCTTGCCTAATAATGTGTATAAGGGGAGTACTTGGTTTTGTAGCCTTGGCCATTGAGCAGTTTTTGGAGAATCTGAGGATTTCCACTGTATAACATAATAATATAGTAGTCTCAAAAGAAGTTTTGAACAGGTGGGGATGTATGAATCTTCCAAATACCTCAAAAATTTTAACCTCAAAAATTACATACATCCAGGGCTTTTTTTCAGCAGGAACGTGGGGGAAGGCCAATCTGGGACCTACAGAACTGAATGGCAAGGGGTGCTGGGGTGTGCTGTCTATGGATTATGGCTACTGGGAAATCTATTGTTGCTGGCGGGAATCTATTTTTGCGGAGGAAGGGGGTCTATATTTTTGCTGGGGAGGTCTTCTGTTGCTCATGGGGGACTATTGTTGCTGGGGTTGGGTCTTATGTTGCTGGAAGGGGGTCTTTGTTGCTGGAGGGTCTATTGATGCTGGCTGCTAGGGAATCTATTGTTGCTGGATAGGATCTATTTTTGCAGGGGGGCCTATTGTTGCAGGTGGGGATCTATTGTTGCTGGGGTGGGTCTTATGTTACAGGGGATCAGTCATTGTTGAGAGGGATCTACTGTTGAGAGAGGGGTCTATTGTTTCTGGCTGCTGAAGGGTCTATTGATGCTGGCTGTTGGGAACCCATTGTTGCTGGGGTGGATCTATTGTCGCTGGGGTATCTATTGTTGTTAGATCTATTTTACTGCCTTTCTTGTTATCATTAACAAATTCCATACAAAATACTTAGCGCCATAAAATTATACTTGGTTTTGTATTCTCTGAAAGGGGTTGTCCCAAGGAATGGTGCTCAGAGGTGGGTAGAAGGCTTACTCAAAGGGTGACTCGGAAGGGAGGAGTTCCTGCACCTATTCTCTGAGAAAAAAAAAAAGCCCTGCGTACATCCAAAAGATTGGCAGAAAAATCTGTGATTTCAGACCAAAAGACTCTTGGTCAATCCCATGTCATATGAAAGAAATTTCCTATGCCAGTCAGACATTTAAGACAGGAGAGAGAAGAAATGTTGTATTATATCTCAGATGAACAAAATCACATATGTTTAGGACGCTGTATGTGCCACAAGTTGGGAGTTTAAGTGATACCCCCTTTTGGCCAACTTAATTAACCACTTGATTTATCCCCCTTCATGACCAGGCCATTTTTTGCCATACGGCACTGCATTACTTTAGCTGACAATTGCGCGGTCATGCGACACTGTACCCAAATAACATGTATGTCCTTTTTCCCCCACAAATAGAGGTTTGGCGGTATTTGATTACCTGCGTTTTTTTATTTTTTGCGCTATAAACAAAAAAAGACAAAAAAATAAACAATTTTTTACTTTCTGCTTTAAAACTTCTCCAATAGAAAAATGTAAAAAATCGAATTTCTTCATCAATTCTGCTACATATTTTTGGTTAAAAAAAATCCCAATAAGTGTATATTAATTGGTTTGTGCAAAAGTTATAGCATCTACAAACTATGGGATAGTTTTATTTATGTGTATTTATTTATTACTAGTAATGGCAGCAATCAGCGACTTATAGCGGGACTGTGTTATTGCGGCAGACATTCTGACACTGACACTTTTGGTGAACCAGTAACACTAATACAGTGATCAGTGCTAGAAATATGCACTGTCACTGTACTAATGACACTGGCAGGGAAGGGGTTAACATTAGGGGCGATCAAAGGGTTAACTGTGTGCATAACCTGTGTTTTACTATACTGTGTGAGGTGCTTTTACTAGGGCAAGGAAACAAACTCTATCCCTTCCCACCTGTCAGGACGGCGATCTGCCATGTTTACATATACAGATCGCAGTTCTGCGTCTGGGGGGCTTATCGGAATCTGGAAGCCCCCTTTGACAGATCCTGCCCCCCCCCCCCTATGTGAATGAGTATCGGGTACACCGTACCCCTACCCATTCACTAAAAAAGTGTCAAAAAGTAAAAAACACAGAAAACAGTTTTTGACAAGTCCTTTATTAAAAAATAAAAACATTAAAAAAATAGCGTCCAACCCAGCTGTGACCTATCTTTGGAGAAACAATTCATAAATTATGTCACCATGACATGGCTATCATAGATATAAAAAGTGATACACTATGCCTCATCCCAGAGACCACAGAACACTGGACTTTTTTGGCACTGTATCGAACACACAAAGTCATATGTATATGTAAATATTGTCTTTTATTAGAAAATGGATTAAAAACAAATTAAAACCATTAGATAGTATTAACCCAAACTAGTGTGTGAGTATACACCCCCCCCCCCCCCCCCCGGGAGCCTCCACAGTATTGACACTGGCACATATGTAATGATACAAATACATTCACCAAGGACAAATAATATAGCGGGGGGCTATCTCTGTGGAGGGGTGCGTCGCCTCAGACTAGGCGGACAGTGCTGTGCTCAACATATTTCACGGTGACAAAAAAACGTTTCTTCTGGAGCGTAAAGGGTTAATTACATTGTTAACCGCTTCAGCCCCAGAAGATTTTCCCAATTCCTGACCAGAGCACTTTTTACGATTCAGCACTGCGTCGCTTTAACTGACAATTTCGCAGCCGTGCGGCATTGCACCCAAACAAAATTGACGTCCTTTTTTTCCCCCAAATAGAGCTTTCTTTTGGTGGTATTTGATCACCTCTGCGGTTTTAATTTTTTGCGGTATAAACAAAAAAAAGAGCGTAAATTTAGAAAAAAAAGCAATATTTTTACTTTTTGCTATTATAAATATACCCCAAAACTATCTAAAAAAAATAATTGTTTCCTCAGTTTAGGCCTATATGTATTCTTCTATATATTTTTGGTAAAAAAAAAAAAAAAAAAGCAATAAGCGTATATTGATTGGTTATAGCGTCTACAAAACAGGGGATAGTTTTATGGCATTTTTATTATTAATTTTGTTTTATTAGCAATGGCGGCGATCTGTGATTTTTATTGGGACTGCGACATCATGGCGGACACATTGGACACTTTTGACACTATTTTGGGACCATTGTCATTTATACAGCAATCAGTGCTATAAAAATGCACTGATTACTGTGTAAATGACACTGGCAGGGAAGGAGTTAAACACTAGGGGGCGATCAAGGGGTTAAGTGTGTCCTAGGGAGTGATTCTAACTGTGGGGGGGGGGGTTGGGCTACCACTCACATGACAGCGATCACTGCTCTCGATGACAGGGAGCAGTGATCTCTGTCATGTCACTAGGCAGAATGAGGAAATGCCGTTCTGCGGCTCCTTGACACAATCGACGGGACACCGGTGGTTATCAACTTTGCGGGTCCCGCGGGCATTCCTTTATACAGGAATCAATGCATTTAAATAGCATTGATTGCTGTATAAATGACAATGGTCCCAAAAATGTGTCAAAAATGTCCGATGTGTCCACCATAATGTCGCAGTCACAATAAAAATCGCTGATCGCCGCCATTACTAGTAAAAAAAAAAAATATTAATAAAAATGCTATAAAACTATCCCCTATTTTGTAAACGCTATAACTTTTGCGCAAACCAATTAATAATTGCTAATTGCGATTTTTTTTACCCAAAAATATGTAGAAGAATACGTATCGGCCGAAACTGAGGAAAAAAAAAGTTTTTTTATATATTTTTTGGGGATATTTATTATAGCAAAAAGCAAAAAATAATGCATTTTTTTCAAAATTGTCGCTCTATTTTTGTTTACAGCGCAAAAAATAAAAACCGCAGGGGCGATCAAATACCACCAAAAGAAAGCTCTATTTGTGGTAAAAAAAGGACACCAATTTTGTTTTGAAACCACGTCGCACGACCGCGCAATTGTGAGTTAAAGCAACGCAGTGCCGAATCGCAAAAAGGGGCCTGGTCCTTTGGCTGCCAATTGGTCCGGGGCTGAAGTGGTTAAAAGCCAATATAAAGGAATAATAGTGGTAAAAAAAGTCCTAAAAGTGGATTTAATTAATCTTTTTTTTTTTGGTTAATTCTCCTGTAAGGGGGTGTGGCAGGGGGCGTGTCCTATGCCTATATACGTTTGTTAGTAGGTGTCCCTCAATTCCATCTCAAAATGTTGGGAGGTATGCCATTTTTGCACCTATGTACAAATCACTAATGTGCTAATGTAAAGAAATGTGCTAAAGTGTTAGTCATATTATAATACAATGAGGTAATAACCATAGATAAATGGTCATGATATAGAGGAAACTGTCTTGTCACCAAAAAGAAGCCTTGTTTCAGTTCTGCTCTGAAGAAATGGCAACTGGAAGGTAATTGGCCTTTATGGGAAATAAATCATTTTCTTGTATTTAATTTTTTTATATACAAGTTCTTAATTTTATACATAAGTTCTGGTCATTTCCAGTGGAGGTCTAGCAGCCAGTGCGTGAGGAGCAGAGCTGACCATACAGAGGAGGCCCTATGGCAAGGTTACCTTGGTGGAAGAAGCCGGGAAGATTGAGGCTGCACATGATCAGGGATATATAGAGCTGATCCTTTTTCCTTGAATTATTTCTACATGTGATCAAATCGGGCGGGGGGGGGGGGGGGGGGGGGGTGGTTCCTTAATGCCTGCCACTGGCTCTGTTCCTCGCTCTTTTGTGGTCCACGCATTTTTCTTGGTTTAACCACTTGCTGACCGCTGCACGCCAATATACGTCGGCACAATGGCAGTGGTGGGCAAATGGGCGTACCTGTATGTCCCCTTTAATTGCCGCGTACATCGTGACCATGCCTGCGGGACCCGCAAAGTTGATGTCCACCGGTGTCCCGTCGATCGTGTCACGGAGCCGCAGAACGGCATTTCCTCATTCTGCCTAGTGACATGACAGAGATCACTGCTCCCTGTCATCGAGAGCAGTGATCGCTGTCATGTGAGTGGTAGCCCAACCCCCCCCCCCCCAGTTAGAGTGTTGTAGTGTAGTGAAGGGGTTAACCACTAGGGGGAGGGGTTATGGGCTGTGACGTGTGTGTGTTTTTCTACATTAGGGGGCGGGGCTGACGTCTGACGTCATTGATCGGCTTTCCCGATGACCGGGAACAGCCAATCAATGACAGGCAGAGTAGGAAGCGCGGGGAGAGGTTTGTTTACACATACCTCTCCCCGTTCTTCAGCTCCATGACCCGATTGCGGGACACCAGCGGCGATCGGGTCCGCTGGTCCCGCTTCCGGGGTCACGAAGCTCCCGACCGGGTCGCGAGCGTGCCGCTGGCGGCGCGCACGCGACCCACGGGCAGGCATTTAAAGGATCGCGTACAGGTACGTGATTTTGCCTGCCCGTGCCATTCTGCACACGTATATGTGCATGAGGCGGTCGGGAAGCGGTTAAAATGTACAAATGCAGCAATTTAGAAATTGGATGAAAGGTTTAGCACTGGAAAACACTTTTTGAAAGATAAAAAGTGCATTTTACATACTAGTATATGGATCAGACTAAAATGAGGGACAAATGAGGAGGAAAGGGGGAGGGACAGAGGGACATTGCTCCAAATCAGGGACAGTTGGGAGCTATGTAAATGGGTAAATTGTTATTTTTATCATCAATCTTTAACATTTTATTTCTAGAAGGCAATGTTTTCTGATCACATGGACACAGCTTTACAATGATCCCTCATAATTTAACCCCTAAATGACAAGAATAATTTAGTTTTAATTGAGGTTAGTCTCGCTCAGGGTTTTAGCTTGTGCTGAATGTTCACCGTTATGTTCCCAGAAGCTTCAGTTTTCAGAAATTGCTTCATCGGTGGCCTTTTCGCTTGTGCCAAGATCTCCGCCACACAATCTTCCAGCAGCTTCATTATTTTCCCTTTTCTAGAAATGCAAGACGGGCCGGAATGAAATGCCGCTTTCTGGACATTGTTAGAAGCAGGAGAGGATTTATTTGCGTTTCCACATTATGCAGAAAAGGCTCCAGAAAGCTGCTGGCTCAGGCCCGATCCCTCAGTCACACACAGAGAAGCGGGTTTGGGTTTTCTAGGTCACAAGCAGAAAAGCCTCCATTGTTTCCTAAGCTGCAGGCAGCTGCGCTGTGATTGGAAGAGCTGCAGGCTCCTTGATGACAGACCGGGTCCTGCGTACAAAGAAAAGACAGCCACAGGGGAAGCTGGGCAGCAGGCAGAGCCGTGACTGCCTCCTGATTCTCTCCAGCTCGTGTCAACAGAGCTTTATTCATAGGATGGAGGAAAAAATCCAATTTAGAGTTACAATCGCAGCTTCTGTGATAAAATATATGTGTGTGCTGCAGCAACAGCATAAACAGTACACGCCACTCTGCTATAGTGTATTCCGCTCTCATATATCATCTATTATTAGTTTGCTAAGTTTTTTCTAAAGTGCTTTTAATGGTCATGAAGGTCTCAATGAGTATGAGGCATCGGCCTATAAGGCATTTCCATTCTGCCAGGTGATGCCGCTGAATTTTTCCTGACCAGGATGACAAGTAAACAGAGTTCTCGGATAATTTGTGTTCCATTTTCTCCATGATTGGTGTTTGCTACAACCAAATTTTTCAGTAAGCAGTTGGAACTTGATAACATAATAATATATAATCACTGTCCAATTAGCACAGGTGATGATTGAAGCTGAACTCTAGCAAACAGCTACATTTAGAGGAAAAAAAAAACTCATAAATGGGAGCTGTCTTATTACCCAATGGCTTTTATTTATGTCCATTCAGATATACAGAGCCGTACTGGAAGCACAACCTGGCTGATGACCTGAGTTTTTTTCTTCTGCAGTTGAGGGAAACCTAAACAAAAGCCTAAACACCTCCACGCTTCAAGCCTGTGATTGTATAGTAAGGCAGCAGCAACAGACTGATGAGGTAATCTCTCTGCTCTCTCTCCTTCTGTCAGCATGTTCTTTGTGAATGTAGGACCCGTGATTATCCCCAGTTGCTGCTCCTCTTTCTCTAGAACAACACAGTCTGCTGCCACACCGGGGAATACAAAGAGCCAAAATCAAGTCAAATTTAGGTATTCATACTAATTGCATTAAAATGATATGCATGAAGGTAAAACTTCTTCTGTGTGCAGCAGCCCCCCTAATATTTACCTGAGCCCCCTCTCGATCCAGCGATGTTCACAACTCTCTTTCTACCCTTTCCCTAAGTAGAAATATAGTGCAGGGAACACCTGACAAACACATAATAAGTTCATATCAAACCAGTCATTCAAGCACCTCAACCTATATAACCAAACAATTTATCTCACAACATACAGTATATTACCTAATCAACACATATACAAAAATTGACAATGAAAACATGATAATTAAACAGGTAATATCTAAATAAGTGATAATAATCTGATGTAATCAGCAAATCAATTAACCAACCTTACTAACATATTAAATGAAACTCCTTCAATTTTGAAAGATGTGGAGACCCTTGAAGCAAATTTCGACTGGTTCATCAGGAACCAGACAAAATTTGCAGTGTGTATGACCAGCATTAGCATGACAGCCAGACAACTAGTATTTTCAGAAGGTGAGGTCAGCAGTGGCAGAAAAGTATTCTTTTAGTACAATTCTATTATTAGACCAAATTAATTAGTCAATCAACCTATTTATTAATTAACAAGGTAATTAGCTTTGAAACATAATCCTAGGTTATTTAAATAAAATCTAATAACTGAAATGATAATCTATCAATTAGTTAAAGGATAACCATACTTATAAAAACAGTAACTTCCGATTAGGCAGCTATTCTGTTTACATATAAATATAAGCATATAAATATATTCCTATGGGCAATAAGTTTAAAAGGTTAAAAATAAAACCTATGTGGCTCACGGACAAAGTTAAAAAAGGTATGAATAGTAAGAAAAGATATTTTTTTCAAATAAAAAAAGGAAGGAACACTATCATCGTTTAAATGTTACAAAGTATATAACAAAATATGTAAAAAGGAAATCAAGGACGCAAAAATTCTAAATGAATGACAGATTTCAAATGAGAGAAGGATAAACCCCCCAAAATGAATCAATTATATTAATAATAAAAAGGTCAGGTTTGACTATGTAGACCCTTTACAAAATAATCTAGAGTGGGGACAAAGAAAAGGCAAATTTATTTACTACTTGCCTACCGGGCCAATTCTGACACTTCTCTCCTACATGTAAAAACCATCATTTTTTGACCAGGGCTGTACAGGTTTGGAAAAAAATCAGTTTGTAAATAGACAGAAACCGAATTTAGAGTTGTGGTTAATGGTTCTTACTCTGAATGGTCTAAGGTTATCAGTGGTGTACCCCAAGGTTCAGTGTTGGGACCCTTACCTTTTAATATATTTGTAAATGATATAGAGTCTGGGATTAAAAGTACAATTTCTGTCTTTGCAGATGACACCAAGCTATGCAGTGGAATAGCGTCCTTACACGATGGCTCCAATTTACAAGCCAACCTCAATGCACTGTTTGTTTGGGGGACTATGTGAAAAATTAGGTTTATTGTTGACAAATATAAAGATTTGCATGCATCATACATACTAAGGGGAGCACAACTCAATGGTGGAGAAGGATTTGTATGTTCTGGTAGATCTTAAGCTTAAATAATAGCAAATCCTTTCTTGTATTAAAAGAGGTATGGACTGCAGAGAAAGATATATAATTTTGTGCCTGTACAAATCATTAGTAAGACCTCATCTGGAATATGCAGTTCAGTTTTGGGCACCAATTTACAAAAAGGATGCCGGGGAACTGGAGAAAGTGCAGAGAAGGGCAACCAAACTGATGAGGCATTGAGGAGCTTAGCTATGAGGAGAGATTAGAGGAACTAAATTTATTCTCTCTTGAGAAGAAGAGATTAAAGGGGGATATGATCAATATGTACAAATACATAAGTGGTCCATATAGTGATCCTCGTGTTGAGTTATTCACTTTAACCACTTTAAGACCGGGCCTCTCTTTTAGATGTGGTGTTTACAAGTTAAAAACATTTTTTTTTTGCTAGAAAATTACTTAGAACCCCCAAACATTACCCATTTTTTCAACATCCTAGAGAATAAAATGGCGGTCGTTCCAATACAGTACATACGAGCGGAATGTCCGACAGAAAAAGTCAGACGAAATTTATTCCGATCGTGTGTATGCCTCATCGGACTTTTCTGAAAATTCTGACAGACCTAGAAATAGAACATGTTTTAAATATTTTTCCGACAGAACCAATTCCTATCGGGAAAAAAGCGCTTGTCTGTATGCTGTTCCGACGGACAAAAAACAACGCATGCTCTGAAGCAAGTACGAGACGGACTTTGGTGTGATCGTGTGTACGCAAGACAGTTTCTACGGAACTCCGTCGGAACTCTGTCGGAAAAACCTTCAGAGTTTATTCCTATGGGAAAAATGGTTGCGTGTACGCGGCATTACAATCGCACTTTTTTTGTGTATATAGAGATCTATGTTTTGTTTTTCTCTGTGGGTTGATCTGGATTGACTTTTCAACCAGAATAACTATGTAACTACGTAACATTCTGCATAATTAAACCAGTGCCTCATGAGGTACAACCAGGGTCATACTAGGTAGAGGACGAAGCCACCTTGGGTATTCAGCAGGAGGGCATGTTGGGGGCACAAATCTAGGATGCTAAAAGTAGTTCACTGCTCATGGGGGTAGGGGGACAGGGGTGGTCTTTGGAATTTTTGTCTTGGACCTTGGGCTCTGGGTGCAAGCATTCTAGCATGAGGCCCAGCATTTATATCATCCTATCCTCTTGTAGGGTAGCTTTTGGGTGTTTATAAAAGGAGAGAAGGGTAGGGTCTGTGTCATTGTCAAGGACGAGGACCTTGTTGTGTGAAGAAGGAATGAGGAGAAGGCTCACTTTGTTGTGTTGGGAAAGAAGAAGGCTCACTTTAGGAAGGCAAAACCAGCTGTGGTAGTTATTAAAGACTGCAATAGTTTTGGCAGCTACAATAGGAACTCACCTAAAGTCTAGTTGGCTGGTCACACATAGGCAGATACAAATCTTGCATACAATCATATGCACTCTAATGCCCTGTACACACGGTCGGAAATTCCGACGGAAAAAGTCAGATTGGATTATGTTGTCGGAAAATCTGATTGTGTGTGGGCTCTAGCGGACTTTTTCCGTCTGAATTTCTGACGGAAAAAGTTTGAGAGCAGGACCCAAAATTTTCCGACAACAAAATCCAATCAGACTTTTTCTGATCGTGTGTAGAGAATTACGACTCACAAAGTGCCATGCATGCTCAGAATAAATTTGGGGACGAAAGCTATTGGCTACTGGCCTCTTTGTAGTCCCTTCGTACGTGTTGTATGTCACCTCGTTTGGAACGATCTTATTTTCCGACAACTTTGTGCGACCGTGTGTATGCAAGACAAGTTTCAGCCAAAATCCAATGGATTTTGTGGTCATAAAAAATCAGACGGATTTTGTGGTCGGAAAAAATCTGACGAATTTTGTGGTCAGAATGTCCGACCATGTGTATGGAACATAAGGGTTGTAGGACATCCTAGTAGTTCCCACACACCTCTGACATTCCTAAAGCTTTCCTGCAAGGAAAGACATTCACCCAACACTAGACAAACAACTTAGCTTGGCATCATCTGTAGTTTGTTGATTGACTGGTCTGCTAGACAACCACACGCATACATAGCTTCTACACACTGGCACTAAGCTGCATGCAATCAGATTGGCCATCCTGGTCTCTGGCAGGCAACTGCTGCAATTACAGTAAACTTGAGGGCACAACCACACAACGTAATCCCAAACTGATTACACTGGGCGTTTTTGTAAGGTAGACTATAATGGTCTTTGGTTAGTTTGGTTTGGTTATTAAAATCTTTATTTGAGAGTTTACACATTTATAAACTACAGTTGTATATATTTGTATTTCATAATTTATTTAAAAATGTACTTTAAAAGTATAACTAAAGGCGAACCTTTTTTTTTTTATAGTTTTGGATAGGGTGGAGAGGGAGACAAGGACCCCTGTCAGTTTTTATTGTAGTCTGTGCCCCCATTAGGGAAATTCACCTCCTCTATTTGTCTTATTTACTTTTATCATTGGAAGTGAACATAAGAAAATCCCAAATTTTCGGTTGTCCCCAGAAAAGTAATAGAGGGGAAATCTTTCAATGGCAGAATATGCCCACCACATGCATCTGCTAGGAGAAGGAGAATGGACCTAAGGCATATTCTGCTATTCCGTGTGTGTTCACAACACAGGCTGTGGACAGCATAGCTCAAAGTCAGCATGGTAGTAACAGTTTTCACCTGAAAACATGACCTGTTGTTGTGCATTGAGGACTGGAATTGAGAAATACTGAGCTATACACTAGCCCTTGTGGCTGTAAGCAGTAAGTATAATATGTTCAGGTGTAGAAATCATGCCCTCACCAGGAGTGCCCTTATTGTAAGGTTATTGCTGCTGGGCTGTAGTCAGCCTAGTCCTGAATTGATAGTTCTGCTTCCTGTAAGTTTCCCCCTCAGTTTAAGCTATAGTTTGCTTCTGCCTGATGTTGGATATTGCCCTTGCAATAGTGTAAGAAGATCCAATAACTGGGCCAACCGCTAGGAGGTTTAATACCACTGCCAGTGGTGCATGCTGGAGAAGAGTATAAATATTTTGGGGAACCTTTGGAGGGGAAGGATGTGTGTACAGCTGTTCTTGGACCTCCCAGGCCTGCTGTTTGGGGTGGAAACTTGTTTGAAGAAGGAAAGCCTGAGTTTGGGTCCAGAAAAGCATGCACTGAATGGATGGAGGATATACTGTATCTGGGAGGTGTGGAGTTGCATACCCCCCTGGAGCTCAAGGGGGGGTCTTTGCTGGAAGAGTGTCCAGAAGAGCTTGTAGATTGCAGGGAGTCTGGTGGCTCATTCAGAGGGATTGTGTACTGCAACTACTATACAGTCTGCAATACACAGTGCTGGTATGGCTTAAGGTCCTTTTCTATATGACTATAAGCAAGATTCAGCGTGTTATCATCTTCTGGGTATCCTGTGCCCTAATTCCCCTCTCCCTGGATTTAATTAAACTCTGTCAACCTCTTAAAATTTACTGGCAGGGAGGGGAGGGGGTAGAAAAGGAAAACGAAAAAAGAAAGAGGTGAAAGAGAAAGAAATAAAGAATAAAAAAAAAAAAAAAACTGTGCTACATTATCCTATTTAAAAACCAGATGATATCCTAAATATATAATAGTATGGTGATCAACAATATTTATCATGAGTCAAATCACCAATATAAACAATATTTAAAACAAAAAAAATATGTGGGGGTTCCACCACCCCTGTAATGTTGCAGAATATATATATATATATTTTTTTTTTATTAACTATATGGCTTCCAATTCTATGTTGTAACACACCAAATGTAAAACAATGTGTATAACCAGCAAAAAATAGGATGGTGTCGCACCAAACTTCCACCACCACTGTATTATTAACATGTGTATAACTAAAGTTCATTCATTTCAAATCCGCATCTTGGCGTGGAACAATGCCAATGTGTATACAGATAAAAGTGAGTTTTCCTCAGTAACAACCACCACCATTCACTATCCATTTTCACCCTAGCCTTTTGACCTATATTGCAGGCCACCATGCACCTTCCCCTTTAAAGGGTCTTAATGGTTAATCCTGGTAGTCTCGTCCATTCTTCAATACCTTATTGCAGGTGCAGCAATGTATTCTGACCTCCACAGTGTTGTCTCCACCATAGATCAAACTCAAATGAAGCAGAAACTATACATCGTGTTTTACCTCTTTTAAATACCATAAATACTTTATTAATCTAATTAAAATACACTCACAGGACTAGTGCACTAGATATAAGCAGGGCACCACCTTAAAAACAGATCTTTATAGAAGTGGGTAATATCCCCTTAAGGGTAAGATAGCAGCATCACCAAATCCTCATATCCATACAGCTCCTTCCTGGTGGTGCAATGATGTCACTGAGCCCCGCCCTTACATGTTTTGTCACTTCCTGCGACTTCTTCCTTTGGAACATCACAGGGGTGGTGGAACCCCTACATATTTGAGATTTTGTTTTTGGATTTATAAGGTTTAAATATTGTTTATATTGGTGATTTGATTCATGATCATTATTGTTGATCACAACGCTTTTATATATTTAGGATCATATGGTTTTGAGATAGTATATGTTAATGTAGAGCAGCACTTTTTTCAATTTCTTTATGACTTGATGTGGGGACACATTTTGGTGCTTTGCAGCAACAATTATAATATTGATACATCAATTGAGGTATTAACCATTCAGGTTGCGCAGAGAACACATATTATTTGTATCTGAAAGAAAAAGAAAGGAATTGATAGAAAGAGAAAAAAGAAAAGGGTAGGAAGGGAATGGAAAAGAAAGAGTGGAGAAGAAAGGAAAAGGAAGAGAAACAAATGAAAAGAAAGGGAAAGAGTAGAGAAAGGAAAGAAAAAGAAGGAACGGGAAGGAAAGGAAAGCAAAGACAAAAAAAGGGAAAGAAAGGGAAGGAAAATTGGAGGGAGGGAAGAGAAAGAAAAGACAGGAAAGGGAAAGAAGGAAAGGGACAGGAAAGGAAACATAAAATACATTGGGGTGGATTCACTAAAAGCAAATAGACTGTGCACTTTGCAAGTACAGTCACACTCTTTTTTCTTAGTAATGGTCATAGTGGTGAAGCTTCACTTGGTAAAGAATACCCAATCAGCTGCAGTGTTTTTTCTTTTGCTTTGCATTTTTGCACATGATTGAATGATGGAAATCAGCAGAGCTTTGGCACATTTACTAAGCTCTGGGGAAAATAAGTGCAACTGCACTTGCAAAGCGCACAGTCTATTTGCCTTTAGTAAATTCTCCCCATTGCCTCTATCAAATAAGCATTTTCTATCACTGTGCTTCCAACTGTCACACTAATCTCTCTGCATGGCTGAAACTTATGTAAAAAGAGTGGGATGGAATAATTACACTATAGAAACAGGAAAGTTTGTTGTGTTAAAAAGTCTTCTCTGTAATTAACATTGTTGCGCTCAATGGCCACTAGCAGCCTAGTCCTGGAGCTGACTGTCCACGAAGAGGAATGCAGCTGAAAAGTAAAAACACTCTAATTAACATCTTCCCAACAGGCGGAACTTGTAGAAGGACATACATTTACAGTCGTATGCAAAAGTTTAGGAACCCCTGACAATTTTCTTGATATTTCATGATAAATATTTGGGTGTTTGGATCAGCAATTTCATTTTGATCTATCAAATAACTGGACACAGGACACAGTAATATTTCAGTAGTGAAATGAGGTTCATTGGATTAACAGAAAATGGGCAATATGCATCAAAACTAAATTAGACAGGTGCATAAATTTGGGCACCCTAACAGAAAATCACATCAATAGAGCCTCCTTTAGCAGAAATAACAGCCTCTAGACCAGTGATGGCGAACCTTTTTGAGCCCGAGTGCCCAAACTGAAATAAATATGTTGGTTTTGTGTTGCAAAGTGCCAACACTGCAATTGGCGAGAGAGGGAGGCTGAGCGAAAAGAGAGGGGTTGTGTGAGACAGAGAGAGAGAGAGAGAGAGAGAGAGAGAGAGAGAGAGAGGGGGGAGACAGAGAGAGTGAGAGGGAGGAGGGCTGAGAGAGGGGGGGCAGAGAAAGAGGGGTGTGATAAATGTGCTGAGAGAGAGGGGGAACAGAGAGAGGGAGGGGGCTAAGAGAGAGGGGGGGCAGAGAGAGAGGGGTGTGAGAGAGATGCTGAGAGAGAGGGGGGATAGAGAGAGGGAGGGGGCTAAGAGAGAGGGGGGACAGAGAGAGAGGGGGACAGAGAGAGAGGGGTGTGAGAGATGCTGAGAGAGAGGGGGAACAGAGAGAGGGAGAGGGGCTAAGAGAGAGGGAGGGGGGACCGAGAGAGAGGGGTGTGAGAGAGATGCTGAGAGAGAGGGGGAACAGAGAGAGGGAACGAGGAACAGAGAGAGAGAAGAGGGACAGAGAGAGAGAAGAGGGACAGAGAGAAAGGGGTGCGAGAGAGATGCTGAGAGAGGGGTGAGCTAAGAGAGAGGGGGGACAGAGTGAAAAGGGTGTGAGAGTGAGGGAAGGGGACAGAGAAGAAAAGGGGGGCTGAAAGAGAGGGGGGCTGAGAGGAGAGAGAGACCTCTAGCTCTGTCCTGTACCCTCTTGCGTGCCCACAGAGATGGCTCTGCGTGCCAGCTGTGGCACGCGTGCCATAGGTTCGCCATCACTGCTCTAGACGCTTCCTATAGCCTGTAATGAGGGTCTGGATTCTGGATGAATGTATTTTGGACCATTACTCCTTACAAAACATCTCCAGTTCAGTTAGGTTTGATGGTTGCTGAGCATGGACAGCACTCTTCAAATCACCCCACAGATGTTCAATGATATTCAGGTCTGGGGACTGGCATGGCCATTCCAGAACATTGTACTTGTTCCTCTGCATAAATGCCTAAGTAGATTTTGAGCAGTGTTTTGGGTCGTTGTCTTGTTGAACTATCCAGCCCCAGCGTAACTTCAACTTTGTGACTGATTCCTCAACATTATTCTCAAGAATCTGCTGATATTGAGTGGAATCCGTGTGACCCTCAACTTTAACCAGATTCCCAGTACCGGCACTGGCCACACAACCCCACAGCATGATGGAACCTCCACCAAATTTTACTGCGCTGTCAAAAACAGGTATCTGCTCCCCCTCACCCCGAAAGGTGCCAAATGTGGGCAGCGGATGGGGGAGAGAGCTAACAAGGGAAGCATCCCCTTTTGGGTGGAGCTCCGCTTTAAGATCACTGACTCATATAAAAGAACCTGTGATAATATGTATAGAAATGTACAGTACATACCCATTTAGAAAGTTTCTAAATAGTTAATAAAATGGTGTTCATTAACAAAGTGCAAAGGGAATTTTCATTCATCTAGTGAATTTTGTGAATGAGATGAAACAAGATGAAAAGAGATTTGCTATTGTTTGCTTATTCACCCCTGTGCATTGCGCATGCGCAGAAAAGATACTGCGGGTGGTTTTTGATGCATCAAGACATTTTTCGCCCCATGGACTTCTTCAATGGCAGCACATGCAAAATGCATCGAAAATGCAGAAAAAACATTAAAATGCCGACGTAAAGGTGTGGACCTAAGCCTAAATTATTATGGCAAGGTTTACCCAAATGTTAACGTGTGTTACTTTAAAGTTATTATGACTTTATAAGTGAATTCACAAGTATTATTCTATAGGTTACCGCCAAAATACTGCTAGCCTCAGGATGGTGATAACTGTGAATTTAATTTATGTGCCTGTCGAAAAAAGAAGGAAAAGATGCTGTTTGAGATGGAGATGAAATAATGATTTGTAAGAATAATCATTTATGAGGAGTTAAGACAATTAAATAAAATAAAATACAAAGTTAAGACCTAGACAATCTACATTATCTCACATAAGTACACCCCTCACATTTTTGTAAATATTTCATTATATCTTTTCATGTGACAACACTGCCCCCTCAAAATACCGTATTTATCGGCGTATAACACGCGTCGGAGTATAACACGCACCCCAAGTTTAGGAGGGAATATTAAGGAAAAAAACTTTTAGGAGGGAAGTTTAAGGAAAAAAAACTTACATTTAAATGCCCATCAATGCAGCCTTATCAGTGTCCATCTGCAGCCTTGTCCATCATTGCAGCCTTGTCCAGTGTCCATTTGCAGCCTTGCCCAGTGCAGGCTTGCCCAGTGCCTTTGCAGCCTTGCCCAGTGCAGCCTTGCCCAGTGCAGCCTTGCCAAGTGTCTTTGCAACATTGCTAGTCTAGTTGCAGCACTGCCCTGATTTAAAATTGGCGCCGACTGAGCGGAGAGGAGCGAGCGCCGACAACATACCTAAAGCCAAGTGTATTTTCGGCTAGACTTGGCTCCTCTCGCAGTCCCGCCCACCTCCACTGATTGCGAGAGGAGCGAGCACCGACAACATACAGAAAAAGTGCGTGTTATATGCCAATAATAATACAGTAACTCAACACACACCCATTAATGTCTAAGGTACATCCCTAAGTGAAAATGTTGAAATTGGGCCCAATTAGCCATTTTCCCTCCCCGATGTGACTCGTTAGTATTACAAGGTCCCAGGTGTGAAAGGGGAGCAGGTGTGTTAAATTTGGTGTTATCGCTCTCACTCTCTCATACTGGTCCCTGGAAGTTCAATATGGCACCTCATGAATAAAATAAAAATAAACCGCGCTAAAAGGATGATAAAGGGAAAATTAATAAAATCTTAACCTAAAAGGCTGCTGCTAAAAGTGGGATACACACACACAGGATATACAAAATGGATAAAGCTGCGCCAAAAAAAACTTTTTTTACATACATGAAAAAAAACAAAACATAATGAAAAAAAAAAAAAATAACCAAATGATAATGTGCCATAAAATAAATTACATACACAATATAGCTATAGAAGAGCGCATAAGGTATGGTGAATAAAGTCCAAAGGGAACCACATTAGTCCTGGTTATGTGTCTTCCTTGGTGCTAAGCCAGATTATGAATAGTAGGCAGACTGCTGATTATGTGGTATATGGAACACCGCTGTGACAGGCATGCAAGAATTTTGTGCAATCCCATCCACCATTTAAATTTGGCGCTTACCAGATAACTAGTAATAAAAGGCACTGCTTATGAAGCCTGCAACATCTCAGGTGGGGGGTGACTGATGAGACCGATCGGATCAAGAACAACCACTCCAGAGAACAAAAAGGACCTCCACAGCCTCTACTCCGCTCAAGGACATCCAACTAGTTGTCTCAGGCACATAAAAACAAGGGACCACCCATAGCGTGATACTGCTAGACACTTGTTTATTTTAAAAAAATTTAAAAACACTTACAAATAAATGATGAATAACGAGCATAATACACACACTGCCGGCCGGTCAGTGCAAAACCCGTCCCCCGTTCACGATCTCCGTGGTAGCGTCACTGCGTGCCTTCCCATACGTCGTTTCGTCACAGATGACGTTGTCAATGGGGAACGGGCGACGCAGTAACGCACCACCCATATATAACCCAACCTCCACCTGAATTGCATGGAGTTAGAGAAGCGCAGCCATCTTAAGTATGGGAAAAGATGCCCATACCCAATACTAATATGCAGCACTATATAAAAAAATAAAAATTGGAAGGGAGAAACCAATCGTAACTAATTGAAGACGAAGGTGAATCTATTTAGTGGTGGAATCATAAAAAATTAATAGCAAATAGCCGTAATGTAATCAGTTAGATTACAAAGCGCTATATGTGTATATAAACCACGCCATGTGAGTTAGACGTGTTATAAGGGTGAAAAAAACATAATGATAAAGGGAAGTGCAAATGTGGACATATTAAGGAAAGGGGAAAGTGTAAAAGAACTATAATGCAAATAAGCAATATATGATAATGCATATTTAGTGAAAATGGAAAACCCCTGTGTCATGGTGGCAGATGAGCCCATATATCACGACCACGGATGGATGTTAAAAATTGACTCAAACAAAAATTAGAGTACAAATAACTGTATGTGCAGTGAACTGAGCCCAGACTCAGTGGAATCAGTGTGAAAATTTTTTTAAATATATCTATAAACCCAAAAAATTACCAATCTCCATATTAAGGTACCCATGGTAATCGGTAAAAAATATGTGAGTAGGATTCCAAAAAATTCAACTAATAAGAATTAAAAATTGGAAAGATATAAAAATGCATATATGCTATACACATACCCGAGTGGAGAGATATGGTACAACATGCATGCATTCAATGCGCCCACTCTACATGCATCTCAGGAGGAGTGTACACAAATGACAATAGCATAAAAAAGGGGACAATTAAATTGAATTAAAAAGTTCCATTTTGTGTAAAAAAATAGCAGTACATACAAATAAACATAAAAAATAAAAAACAATAATAATGCATGTTTTACCCCTAGGGAGAAAAAATCAATAACCGCATATTTAGGAATTATCCACAAAAGCGTTAATATCGGTGTCTATGTTGAGTCCATGTGGGGTGTAAGATTTGAGGCGATGGATCCATGACATTTCAAGTTTGGAGATCTCCCTCACTAGGGAACTCCCTCGCCAATGGGGTTTGAATTTATCAATCCCAAAAAATGAAGTCCCAGAGGGGTTCTTGTCGTGTACCAATAAGTAGTGTTTGGACACTGAGTGTTTGGGGAAACCACTAATGATGTTGGATATATGCTCACCCAAACGTACATGGAGAGGACGTTTAGTCCGGCCCACATACTGCAGCCCACAGGGGCACTGCAGCATATAGACGACCCCCTTGGAGGAACAAGTTATGCATGGTTTGATGGTATGGTTCCTCCCTGTAACTGTGCACACAAACGAGGTAGTACGTCTCCCAACATTCCTGTTGAGGGAACAGACCCTGCATTTGCCACATTTATAGTACCCCGTAAGCTGGTCGAAAAAACCCCTTGTACTAGTCGGAGGATCTACAACGTTGGCTGCAATTTGGTTCCTTAGAGAGGGTACCCCTTTGAAAATTACTTGAGGTATATCAGGCACTAGATCTTTCAAAGTGGAGTCACTTTTAACAATATGCCAGTGCTTATTGATAAGTTGTTTGATACCTCTGTGCTGTAATGAATAAGAGGTAACGAAAGGGACTCCATTTGTGAAACGATCTCTTTGTTTCGGGCCTTTATCTACCAATAGGTCTCTTCTTTCTAGTTCTTTCACATCATTCCGAATCTTAGTCAGATCTTCCAATTTATAGCCTTTCTCAACAAATCTCTCAATGAGAACATTTGATTGTGCAAGAAATTCATCCTGTTCTGTACAGTTCCTTTTAAGTCTAATAAATTGACTCTTAGGGACCGAAATAAGCCATGGTGAATGGTGACAGCTCCCAATGGGTATAAATGAATTTCTGTCCGTGGCTTTGAAATGAGTGGAGGTCTTGAATTTATTGTTGTCTATTCGGATATTTAGATCCAAGAATTGAATAGTATCCTGGCTCATTTCGTATTTTAATTCTATGCCCCTAGAATTGACATTCAAAGACTGTATGAAAGACTGAAGGTCACTAGCCTGGCCATCCCAAAGGAGGAGGATGTCATCGATATAGCGTGCCCACAGGACAAGTTGGGGTATGTCCCGGGCATAGATGACATCCTCCTCCCATTGGGCCATAAATAGGTTAGCCAGGCTAGGGGCATATTTGGCACCCATAGCCACACCAACTATCTGTAGATAGAATTGGTTATTGAACCAGAAGTAGTTGTGTGTGGCTACGTATCTGAGTAAGGACATAATAAAGGTCACCTGATCATTGGAAAGATGAGGTTCCAGTATTAAATACTTGTTGACTGCTTCGAACCCTAGTTCATGGGGGATTATAGTGTATAAGGACGTGACGTCCGCCGTCACCATCCACATACCAGGTCTAACAGCAACGTTATCCAACATGTTTATAACCTGCCTTGAATCCTTAATAAACGATGGCATCTTAACTACCAAAGGCTGCAAATAGGAGTCAATATACTTACCCACCCGGGACGTCACTGAGTCAATCCCACTGACTATAGGGCGCCCGGGTGGGCAAGAAGGGTTCTTATGTAATTTAGGCAGGTAGTAAAGAACAGGGGTTCTTGGGGCCCTAGGGATAAGAAATAATGCTTCTTTGGAATTCAAGATCCCTGTATTGCGGCCTAACTTAATCAGCTTTTCCAATTCCCTGGTAAATTGAATTTTCGGGTCAGAAGATAACTTAACATAGGTGGTCTCATCATCGGCAATCCTATGCATCTCTGTTAAATAGGTTTCCCTATCCAATACCACAATGGCCCCCCCCTTATCAGCTGGCCGGATAACCAGATCTTTCCTTTCGCATAATGAATCAAGACCTTCCTGCAATGTAGTACTCATTCTGACTTTTTTAATTTCCATACATTCCAGGTCTCTCAATAGAACGTCTCGAAACACACGGAGTGAAGGTGCCAGGCCTCCTGGGGGGTTGAAAAGGGAGGCGTTAGCCAACCCTGAATGGACTACCTGGGGGACCATTGAATTGGTTTGAACAGGTCTATCCGGAAAAGAGTTGTTGCTCATATACCTTTTGATATTGAGCCTACGCACAAATTTGTGTATGTCCATATATGTATGGAATTTATTTAAACCTTTGGGGGGTGCAAATTTAAGACCCTTATCTAAAATGGCTCGCTCGGAGTCAGACAGGGGTCTGGAACTTAAATTAAAAATGCCTTTTCCACTCACATCCTTGCCCGCTTTAGTTGCTCGGGACCGCCTCCCCCCTCTGGTTCCTCTCCTCTTTCTCCCAAACGTTTTTTTCCTTGTGTTGTGCGGGGAAAACCCCAGCCATTAGGTAATAAGGGAGGTGGGGGTAGACTCCCCCTGCTAGAACCAGGGTAAGAGCCCTGTATGGAGTTGTTCAGTGGCTGGAACTGGGAAAAAGGATTAGGAAGAGATTCCTCATATGGGCCATTGGCGTCGCTTAAAGGAAAAAAAGCGTTTCTAACCGGGACCCCATAATCCCAATCGGATCCCCTCCCTGCGGTGTCAAAAAACGGGGATGGGGGCTCAAAAGACCTACCGTTGGATTGTCCCCAGCCTCTGTGTTGACTCACCTGCGTCTCATTAGCAGGTGGGTTAGGGTGCTGGTCCCACCCTTTATTACGAGGAGGATATTGTCCCCCTGTGTTAGGCTGGGATTGTGGAGGTGGATATGAATAGCCCCCAGTGGGTGCATACGCTCCAAAGTTGGATCGTGGCAAGCCACCTGGTGGAAAGTTACCTCGATGGGATGGTAGCCCCCTATTTTTGCCACGTCCTCTCCGAGGTGACTGATAAAACTGATTATTGGCATTGGTTTGAGTCCTTAAAGGGGGATTGATCCTTTTAGGTATAGGGGGTTGGTTTGACGTGCCCCCACCGGCTCCCATGGAGTCTATGGGGTTAGTCACCTCCATAGTGGGGTCATTTTGTTTAGATAATTCATCCAACAACTTTTTTTGCCACTCAAATACGACATTCCCTGTATAGTCCGCCAGGTCTCTGTTGTACTTTTTCTTTTTCTTAACTCGCTGGTCCTTATCTTCCTTTTCAAGAATTTTTAAAAGACTCTGCGATTTCTCTCTATATTCATTACTATCCTTAGTAGTAGCCAATTTAATTTGGATATTCTTAATTTCATCATCTAATTTGGATAGTTTGATTGTTTTCCTCTCCACAAGAAATTTGAGGAAGGATATACCAGCTTGGTTAAAATATTTAAACCATTCTTCAAGGTCTAGGTCACCCTTTTGAGGGGCCACCTCCCACCTCAAACTTCTTGGGACCATAGAGTACTTGATGTACGTCTCTAAGTACGCAATATCCCATTTAGTATGGTTTTCTGAGATCATCAGATTTTTCAAACGGATGAAAGTGCCACTCAGATCACTTTCATCCTGTGTATATTTTTCAAATACACCTTCTATATCCAGCGCTCTAGATGTTCTAAACTCAAAGACATCCATCTATACCAAGGCAATGAGTATATAATATAGATCAAGGTGTAGTTTCAATACAGAAAAAAGTCAGTAAGACTCTGAACAATGGGTCAACCTAAAACATGGGGAATTCAGCTGCGGTAGACAGTATCAGAAACAGCAAAATAAAATAAAAATAAACCGCGCTAAAAGGATGATAAAGGGAAAATTAATAAAATCTTAACCTAAAAGGCTGCTGCTAAAAGTGGGATACACACACACAGGATATACAAAATGGATAAAGCTGCGCCAAAAAAAACTTTTTTTACATACATGAAAAAAACTAAATAACCAAATGATAATGTGCCATAAAATAAATTACATACACAATATAGCTATAGAAGAGCACATAAGGTATGGTGAATAAAGTCCAAAGGGAACCACATTAGTCCTGGTTATGTGTCTTCCTTGGTGCTAAGCCAGATTATGAATAGTAGGCAGACTGCTGATTATGTGGTATATGGAACACCGCTGTGACAGGCATGCAAGAATTTTGTGCAATCCCATCCACCATTTAAATTTGGCGCTTACCAGATAACTAGTAATAAAAGGCACTGCTTATGAAGCCTGCAACATCTCAGGTGGGGGGTGACTGATGAGACCGATCGGATCAAGAACAACCACTCCAGAGAACAAAAAGGACCTCCACAGCCTCTACTCCGCTCAAGGACATCCAACTAGTTGTCTCAGGCACATAAAAACAAGGGACCACCCATAGCGTGATACTGCTAGACACTTGTTTATTTTAAAAAAATTAAAAACACTTACAAATAAATGATGAATAACGAGCATAATACACACACTGCCGGCCGGTCAGTGCAAAACCCGTCCCCCGTTCACGATCTCCGTGGTAGCGTCACTGCGTGCCTTCCCATACGTGTTTCGTCACAGAAAAAAAATAAAAATATGGAATGGGAGAAAACCAATCGTAACTAATTGAAGAGCACTATATAAAAAAATAAAAATTGGAAGGGAGAAACCAATCGTAACTAATTGAAGACGAAGGTGAATCTATTTAGTAGTGGAATCATAAAAAATGTGTTTATATGTTATATATGTGTTTATATGTTACATATGTTATATGTTTATTTGTATGTACTGCTATTTTTATACACAAAATGGAACTTTTTAATTCAATTTAATTGTCCCCTTTTTTTTTTTTTTTTTTATGCTATTGTCATTTGTGTACACTCCTCCTGAGATGCATGTAGAGTGGGCGCATTGAATGCATGCATGTTGTACCATATCTCTCCACTCGGGTATGCGTATAGCATATATGCATTTTTATATCTTTCCAATTTTTAATTCTCATTAGTTGAATTTTTTGGAATCCTACTCACATATTTTTTACCGATTACCATGGGTACCTTAATATGGAGATTGGTAATTTTTTGGGTTTATAGATATATTTAAATAAATTTTTTTCACACTGATTCCACTGAGTCTGGGCTCAGTTCACTGCACATACAGTTATTTGTACTCTAATTTTTGTTTGAGTCAATTTTTAACATCCATCCGTGGTCGTGATATATGGGCTCATCTGCCACCATGACACAGGGGTTTTCCATTAAATATGCATTATCATATATTGCTTATTTGCATTATAGTTCTTTTACACTTTCCCCTTTCCTTAATATGTCCACATTTGCACTTCCCTCATCATTATGTTTTTTTCACCCTTATAACACGTCTAACTCACATGGCGTGGTTTATATACACATATAGCGCTTTGTAATCTAACTGATTACATTACGGCTATTTGCTACTAATTTTTTATGATTCCACTACTAAATAGATTCACCTTCGTCTTCAATTAGTTACGATTGGTTTCTCCCTTCCAATTTTTATTTTTTTATATAGTGCTGCATATTAGTATTGGGTATGGGCATCTTTTCCCATACTTAAGATGGCTGCGCTTCTCTAACTCCATGCAATTCAGGTGGAGGTTGGGTTATATATGGGTGGTGCGTTACTGCGTCGCCCGTTCCCCATTGACAACGTCATCTGTGACGAAACGACGTATGGGAAGGCACGCAGTGACGCTACCACGGAGATCGTGAACGGGGGACGGGTTTTGCACTGACCGGCCGGCAGTGTGTGTATTATGCTCGTTATTCATCATTTATTTGGGTGGTCCCTTGTTTTTATGTGCCTGAGACAACTAGTTGGATGTCCTTGAGCGGAGTAGAGGCTGTGGAGGTCCTTTTTGTTCTCTGGAGTGGTTGTTCTTGATCCGATCGGTCTCATCAGTCACCCCCCACCTGAGATGTTGCAGGCTTCATAAGCAGTGCCTTTTATTACTAGTTATCTGGTAAGCGCCAAATTTAAATGGTGGATGGGATTGCACAAAATTCTTGCATGCCTGTCACAGCGGTGTTCCATATACCACATAATCAGCAGTCTGCCTACTATTCATAATCTGGCTTAGCACCAAGGAAGACACATAACCAGGACTAATGTGGTTCCCTTTGGACTTTATTCACCATACCTTATGCGCTCTTCTATAGCTATATTGTGTATGTAATTTATTTTATGGCACATTATCATTTGGTTATTTTGTTTTTTTTCATGTAAAAAAAAGTTTTTTTTGGCGCAGCTTTATCCATTTTGTAGACTGAAAAAAAGAAAAAAAAGAATTGTTGCTCTACATAAAGATGGCCTAGGCTATAAGAAGATTGCCAGGACCCTGAAACTGAGCTGCAGCGATTTAACAGGAAAGGTTCCACTCAGAAAAGGCCTCGCCATGGTCGACCAAACAATTTGAGTGCACATGCTCAGCATCATATCCAGAGGTTGTCTATGGGAAATAGACGTATGAGTGCTGCCAGCATTGCTGCAGAGGTTGAAGGGGTGGAGGCATCAGCCTGTCAGTGCTCAGACCCTACGCCGCACATTGCATCAAATTGGTCTGCATGGCTGTCGTCCCAGAAGGAAGCCTCTTCTAAAGATGATGCCCAAGAAAGCCTGCAAACAGTTTGCTGAAGACAAGCAGACTAAGGACATGGATTACTGGAACCATGTCCTGTGGTCTGATGAGACCAAGATAAACTTATTTAGTTCAGATGGTGTGAAGTGTGTGTGGCAGTAACCAGGTGAGGAGTACAGTCAAGCATGGTGGTGTGGGAGTGTCATGGTCTGGGGCTGCATGAGTGCTGCCGGCACTGGGGAGCTACAGTTCATTGAGGGAACCATGAATGCCAACACGTACTGTGACATACTGAAGCAGAGCATGATCCCCTACCTTCAGAGACTGGGCCACAGGCAGGGACGTTTTTTCCACTGGGCATGCTGGGCAGTTGCCCAGGGGCCCCACTTGTCTGGAGGGCCCCATCCAGGGCTGATCCTCAGTGCTGCAATCTGCTGCTTAAATTGACTGACTGACTGCACTGCAACTTCGCCGGCCGGCATCTAGCTAGCAACCAGTGACGTCAATCAGAGTCCGCGGCCGCCCCAGTATTCATAGCGCACCTAGTGAACAGGCTCCGCCCACCTCTGCCATGTTCCTCAGACAGCATGGAGAGGGAGCGGAGCGGAAAGATAGCTGTACACTGTACTGCACCAGGCCGGCGGTCTCAAGTATGTCTAACAATGTCTACTTAAGTAAGTTCAAGTTGTGCATCAAACACAGCCACTGTCTGTGCCCCTCAAAAGCTGCCACTGGGCCCATCAAACACAGCCACTGTGCCCATCAAACAGCCACTGTGCCCATCAAGCTGCCGCTGTGCCCATCAAGCTGCCGCTGTGCCCATCAAAAGCTGCCACTGTGCCCATCAAACGTTGCCACTGTGCCCATCAAACTCGTGTTATATTGTCCAAACATTGTGTTAATGTTTAAACACTGATTTTGTTGGAAGTACCAATAAATATAGCCTTATTGATAATTTGCAACTTTATTCTCGTGCGTGATCGTGTAGACAGGGCCCCAGTGCACTGTATTGCCCGGGGGCCTATAATGCTCTTAAGATGGCCCTGGCCACAGGGCAGTATTCCAACATAACGATCCCAAACACACCTCCAAGATGACCACTGCCTTGCTAAAGAAGTTGAGGGTAAAGGTGATAGACTGGCCAAGAATGTCTCCAGACCTAAACCCTATTGAGCATCTGTGGGGCATCCTCAAATGGAAGGTGGAGGAGCGCAAGGTCTCTAATATCCACCAGCTCTGTGATGTCTTCATGGGCAGCACAGTGGTGTAGTGGTTAGCACTTTCACCTAGCAGCAATAGGGTTGTTGGTTCAAATCCCGACCACGACACCATTTGCCTGGAGTTTGCATGGTCTCCATGTGTATGTGTTTGCAAGTGTGTCGGGACCCCATGGGGCAAAGGGCCGCTATACTGCAGATGGACACCGGCGGAAAAAGCGCCCTGAGGCGATTCAGTTCACATAGGTAGTGCTATACAAGTCACTCATTCATTCATGGAGGAGTGGAAGAGGACTCCAGTGGCAACCTGTGAAGCTCTGGTGAACTTCATGCCCAAGAGGGTTAAGGCAGTGCTGGAAAATAATGGTGGCCACACAAAATATTGACACTTTGGGCCCAATTTGGACATTTTCCCTTAGGAGTGTACTCACTTTTGTTGCCAGTGGTTTAGACATTGGCTGTGTGTTGAGTTATTTTGAGGGGACAGCAAATTTACACTGTTATACAAGCTGTACGCTCACTACTTTACATTGTAGCAAAGTGTAATTTCTTCAGTGTTGTCAGATGAAAAGATATAATAAAATATTTACAAAAATGCCCACCCACTTTTGTGTGATACTGTATGTTGCTGAATTGTACTGTGATGAAGTTTTCACAAGATAAAGTAACAAACTGAGTTAAAATAACTCATCTATTTTTGTGAATTGAACCTTTATAATAAGATATATTAGAAATAAGTTGTAATTTTTTTCAGCTTTTGAGCTGCAATGGTGAACTTATATTTTAGATATATAACTACAGTATAAACAATTCTAATATTTAATTTGTAGCAGTATACAGTAGATTATAGGATCCTTAATTGTATCAGCCTCAGCCACCCTGCCAGCAATGTGCTACAGAAAGGGTTACATGCAGCCCGATTCTCCTGGATAGACAGGCTTATTAAGTATGCTTTAATGCTCCCTAGGCAGTGCTATTTCATAGCAGGCAGCAGAGAAGGCAAACAGCCTTTCAGGCTGGCCAGGGCAGGCTTGATAAAATTGTGCTGATTCGGTGCTCTGACAGTCTGCTGACAAGACTCCTGCTTATTGTTAGGGGAGGAGTGATGCGTCTCCGGTCGTTCTGATGCTTTCCCAGCACATCCAGGGCGCTTCTCATTCAAACCCCTATCCATAATCTCGACAAACGTCTCTTCCCCGCATTGATTTCCATTTCAGCCTGCGCAGGGCCCTGAACAATAATGAGTCGGCCGTGAAAAGGGGATGGAGAAGAGAGGCAGCAGCCTTTAAGGTGTTATGGATACACAAGATATACAGTTGTGTCAATAAAGGCGGCCGTGATGAGGAGGTGACCCAGGATTTATCGCAATGTATTTTCCATCTGGGTGACCTCCCGGAGAAGTTCAGAGAATGTGGAGATGCTCGGCTGCACCCTGGATGTCACCTGCGCTCCCCGCTGGGTTACAGGCACCAGCAATATGCTGATCCATGTCCTCCTAAATGCTGTTATACGCGCTCTCTTTATGCGTTCTCTCTGAAGAGCTGTAGTGTATGAGATGACTATTAGGGGGGAGTTGTGCTGATGTTAGGAAAGGTGAGATAGACTAGATAGAGCTGCTTTTTCTATACAGAGCAGGCCTTGGCAACTCATTGTAGAGGAAAAAGATCAGGTGTCTAAAGACCAGGAGACCAGGGCTGAGCTGATGGATAAGTAGAAGGGGCAGCCACGTTGGGTGCTTTAAAAAGAAAGGGGTGCAAAAAGGGCCAGACCTATAATCAATACTGCTGAATTAGCCACAGCTGATGGGGGAAAGCTCAGTTTGGCTTTTTTGCCTTGGGTACTAAAGGACTTGTCCTGGCACTACTAAGGACAGACCATCATTGCTAAGGCCTGACAGTTTTTACAGGATCAAACCAGGATATCTAAGGGTACCTTTACACCTCAGCAGTCATTCTTATGCCACGTACACACGACCGGACTGTCCAAACGTGCGGACTTGCCCACACACGCCTGGACTTTTCCGGCGGACAATCCGCCAAAGTTTTGGCAGAGGTCCGCCGGACTTTTACACTGAGTAAAGTCCGTTCATTTAGAACGTGACTCCAGGTAGACGGGACTAGCGAAGGAAGTCAATGCCGCCGCTGGGATTGTTGAGATTGACACCTTTGCTAGCCCCGTCACCTGGTATGGATTTAAAAAGACACATGTCCATTTAGTTCAACCAATAAAAAATAAATAAATACATTGAAAACCTCAATATGTACAGTTGATTCAAAGGAAGGCCAAAAATAACTGTATAGGGCATGGTACAATTTGCTCCAGTGAGGGAACAATTCTTCTTGGTCCTCCAAGAGGCAATCAGATATTCCAGGCATCGATCTTTTGTGTTAATACCTATAATAGTTAATATCCAGTTACATTTTGTGCATTTAGGAATGCATCCAGCTCTTTTTTTTTAAAACTATCTACTGAGCTGGCCAAAACTAATTTTAAATGGAGCACATTGCACATCTTCACAGCTCTTACTGTGAAGAATCCTTACCGTATATGGAAATGAAAGGGTTTTTTCCCCCCAGATGTAAAGCATGCTCCTTTGTCCTTTGTAATGACCTTAAAGTGAATAACTATTCCAAGTTCACTATATGGACCACTTATGTATTTATACATGAAGATCATATCCCCCTTAACCACTTAAGCCCCGGACCATTTGGCTGGCCAAATACCAGAGCACTTTTTGCGATTCGGCACTGCGTCGCTTTAACTGACAATTGCGCGGGCGTGCAACGTGGCTCCCAAACAAAACTGATGTCCCTTTTTGTCCCACAAATATAGCTTTCTTTTGCTAGCATTTGATAACCATTATTTTTTACTTTTTGCTATAATAAATATCCCTAAAAAAGCTATAAAAAATTTTTTTCCTCAGTTTAGGCCGATGCGTATTCTTCTACATATTTTTGGTAAAAAAAAAAAAAAATCGCAATAAGCGTTTATTGATTGGTTTGCGCAAAAGTTATAGCATCTACAAAATAGGGGAAAGTTTTATGGCATTTTTATAAAAAAAAATTTTATTAGTAATGGCGGCGATCAGCAATTTTTATCATGACTGCGACATTATGGCAGACAGATCGGACACTTTTGGCGTGATTTTGGGACCATTCACATTTATACAGCGATCAATGCAATTAAAAATGCATTGATTACTGTGTAAATGTGACTGGCAGTGAAGGGATTAACCACTAGGTGGCACTGTAGGGGTTAAGTGTGTCCTAGGGAGTGATTCTAACTGCGAGGGGGAGGGGACGATTACAGGGAGCTGTGACCAGTGACACAGTCACTAGGCAGAATGGGGAAATACTTGTTTACATTAGCATTTCCCCGTTCTTCCTCTCTGTGAGACGATCGCGGGTATGCCCGCAGACATTGAGTCCGCGGGACCCGCGGTCACGCTCACGAAGCTCCCGGCGCGCGCGCACGCCCGCAAGCTACCTCTTAAAGGGAAACGTACAGGTACGCGATTCTGCCTGTACGTGCCCTTCTGCCGCAGTATAACTGCATGAGGCGGTCGGAAGCGCTTATTCACCTCTTCTTAAGAGAGAATAAATTCCGGGCTGCTAATCTTTCCTCAAAGCTGAGCTCCTCCATGCCTCTTATCAGTTTGGTTGCCCTTCTCTAAACTTTTTCCATTTCCCCAATATCCTTTTTGTGAACTGGTGCCCAAAGCTGAACTGCGTATTCCACATGAAGTCTTATGAATAATTTGTACAGGGGCAAAATTATGGGGTTGATTTACTAAAGGCAAATAGACTGTGCAGTTGCTCCAGAGCTTAGCAAATGAGATGAAACTCTGCAGACTTCCATCATCGAATTAAGTGCTTCTGTATTCTTTGTAAAGTGAACCTCTACCTTATTTACTAAGCTTTGGTGCAACTGCACAGTCTATTTGCCTTTAGTAAATCAACCCCAATGTCTCTCTGCAGTCCATACATTTTTTAATTGCATGCCATTATTAAGCTTATGATCTACCAGAACACCCAGATCCTTCTCCACCATTGACTCCCCCAGCTGTTCTCCTTCTAGTACAGGGGGTCCCTGACTTACGAACGCCCGACGTACGAACATCTCCTACTTACGAACCAGGCGCTGCGGGGACCCTCCGCCATTTTCCGCCGTCTTTCGGCCGTTCTGCGCATTCGCGGGCAGACGGAGCCTCGGAAAATGACGGCAAACATCGGAAATTTTCGTAATTTGCCGCGCATGTGCAGAACGGCATTCGACGGAACACCGGAAATGTCCGTAATTGTCGGTCTGCGCATGCGCGGCCGACTTACGAACATTTCCGAGTTTAGAACAGGCGGACAGTCCCTAACAAGTTCGTAACTCAGGGACCCCCTGTATATATGATGCATGCATGTTTTTAGCCCCCAAGTGTATAACTTTACATTTATAAATATTAAACCTCACTTGCCACATAGTTGTCCAATTAGACAATTAGGTCTTGAGGTCGGCTTGTAAGTTGGAGACATCCTGTAAGGACATTATTTCACTGTTTAGCTTGGTGTCATCTGGAAAGACTGACATGGTACTTTTAATCCCAGACCCAATATCATTTATAAATATGTTAAAAAAAGTTAGGATCCCAACACTGAACATTGGTTTATACCACTAGCAACCTTAGACCATTCAGAGTATGAATCATTAATCACTACTCTCTGAATACAGTCTTTTAGACAGTTTTCTACCAATTTACAAATTACATTTTCTGTAGACTTTACATTACACATTAGCCGTGTGTGGGGAACTGTGTCAAATGCTTTTGCAAAATCCAAATATACCACGTCCACAGACACTCCTTTTTGCTAGCTTCCTCATAAAAAGCAGTCAGACTTGGTTGACAACTTCTGTCTTTCCTGAATTCATGCTGTCTGTTGCTTAAAATATTTTTTAGTAAAAACTCTTCTTCGTGGTCTTTTTAAACTTTCAAGCATCTACCCGACTATAGGAAATAAATTAACAGGTCTGTAGTTACATGGTAAGCAGTTTGATCTCTTTTTTAAATATAGGCACCACATTGGCATTGTTCCAATCTAGTGGTACCATGCCAGTCATTATATAGGCTCCAAAAATTATAAACAATAGCTTTGAAATAACAGAGCTCAACACTTTGAGGACATGTAGATGTAAGCCATCTAGTTCATGTGCTATATTCACCTTTATTTTGTATTAACGTTTCAGGACCGTACCAATTTTGAGTAATTATGGTTCTTTTGGGGCTGCGTTAATACTATCACCATTATGGACCTGACTGCCCCCATTTTTCTTGTGGTTGATTGTTTCTAGCAAATTGTTATTGTTCCTCTGAGATGGTACCAGGGGTTATGCTGAATGCACATGATTTTTAACTCAAGCCACCATATACAACTCTGGCTCGTAAATGGGGTCATCCAGTCCATAAGAAGGGATGGTCAAAGCTGTTCCAGCAAGATATTTTGTACTGGTTTGTGCAGGAGTAGTAATAGCTTTACCAGGACCCTGTACATTTCTAAGCAGTGCTTGTATGACTGCTTATTTAATTTGGGTGAATATATGGAGGAGACCCATAAATGGGTTAATTATTGTCAGAATAAAAGGTATTTAAACCCAAGAACAAACAATTAATATATATTTAAACCTACCAGTCCTTAGGTGTGATGGGTGCATTCCTTTTTTTCCGTCTTCTTTTCTTTTTCACTGGGTAATCCTGCCAATAATACATGTCCTGTCACAGGGCACCATACTGTATCTATTATGGAGGAGTGTTGTTAGCTTAACACAGGCTAGAGAACAATAAAATTCATAACATGGATTGGAGGTGTTCTATAGTCCAGGGAACTAGCTGAGAACCATTCAAATAGATATAATAAAACTCTTTTGATGGTTTATTTAAGGGACCAAAAGGAAGCAATTAGGATATGTTTATTGTTATGCCCCATACACACGGTCAGAAATTCCGACCACAAAATCCGTCGGATTTTTTCCGACGGATTTTGTCCGACACTGGTGTTGCATACACATGGTCGGACAAAGTTGTCGGAAAATCCGATCCTTCTGAACGTAGTGACGTTCATTGCGTATGACGGAACTACGTAGAGGCTAGTAGCCAATAGCTTTGGTCTTGTAATGTCATCTGAGCATGCGTGGCACTTTGTCCGTCGGAATTCGCTATACACTATCAGAAAAAGTCCTATCGGACTTTGTTGTCGGAAAATTTGAGAGCAGGATCTCAAATCTCTGAAGGAAAAAGTCCGATGGAGCCCACACACGGTCGGATTTTCCGACAACATGGTCCGATAGGACATTTTCCGTCGGAAATTCCGACTGTGTGTACGGGGCATTAGAGTGTACATACACCTCAACATAACTTACGTTTCCTGACATTGAATAAATATATACGTACCCATACATAGGGAGAGGTGGTTGTATGTTGAAGGCAACCTAAAATGACTACCTTGCTACTCTTGCTGGCAAAAGTCTGAATATACTGCAAGAATATCTTATCTAAGTTAAGTTTCCTAAGCTTATTCCTTACTAGCTGATGTAAGCGATACAATAATTATATCTATGTATTAATTTGTCTAGTCCCTATAGATTAGTTGGTGTATTAAAACTCTGAGCACATGCTACTATTATCACAATAATACCAGTTAACTATGAAACCAAACACACGGCTAGGAATAATCAAATCTCATTTATTTCCCAAGGAAATAAGAAAGCTAACGTGTATTAAAAGGGGGTTACACAATTACATAACATACAGCAAGGCTACAATACACTGATATAATATACAGTTAAAATACAATATAATGATCTACTTATCGTGACCCTCGCAGCTGACCTCCAGTTGGAATAATAGAATCAGTTGTGTGTGCAAACCCTTTTTGTCAATCACACCTCAATCACAGCACCTCCCACCTGCTTCCTTGGTATACGCCTCCATTTATTCTGATCGTACTGCCACAGTGGTCTCTGGGGGGCAGTGTCTGTCAAGAATTGCACTTAATCCGACTGCTGTCTAATCTTGGAATTTTGATCTTTGATAGTACACACCTCATTTACATTAGTCTTTGTTTCGCCCAGACAGATTGGAGCTGCCATTTATCACGTACAATAGCCTTAGACTCATGACAATATGAGGTGTAACTGGTTACATTCCACAAGAGGGGGGGGTGTATCTTGTAGATGTGTGGATCCCAGATTGAATCCAACACTAGCCTTAAAACTGTCCCCTCTTCCTAAGGCTCGGCTCACACTTATGCAACATAAGATCCAACTTGTGAGACCCCAAGTCGGATGACATGTGAAATTCAATGTTTTCCTATGAGAGCAGTCTTAACTGATACTACACAAGTCTGTCCTTTAGAAAAGGTCCCTGCACTACTTTGGTCCAACTTTGATATGACTTCAATGTCACAAAGTGTAAAAAGTCACATCAAAGTTGGACTCCAAAGTTGCACTAAAAGTTGCGCGACTTTGAAGTAGGGCTAGTGTGAACCAAGCCTAGCATCTATGCTAACTAACCTGTGTTAGCAGCAGCCTGGAAATAGGTACATATATACACATGTTTCTTACACAGGTTAGTTAGCATCAGTGTTGCGCAGGGCCGATCCTAGGCAGGGTGCACTGGGTGCTCCGCACCCAGGCGCCGCAGAGGTGGGGGCGCCGAAGCTCCAGAGTGCTGCTCCCCTCCCTCCTCCTTGTCTGTGTCCAGAGGCGGAGGTGGAGCACATGTAGTGGGTGCTGCGGTTCCCCATCCCGCCAGCAAATGACAAGAGCGCATACCGCTCCCGCTGTACCCGGAATCCATGCTGTCTGAGTACTGCTGTGGAACCTAGTACCGGAACACTTTCCGGTACTAGACTCCACTAATCGAATCTCTTGTAGTATGTCTGTAGTCTCTGACCATCTCTTGTACTATGTCTGCAGTCTCTGACCATCTCTTGTACTATGTCTGCAGTCTCTGTCCATCTCTTGTACTATGTCTGCAGTCTGACCATCTCTTGTACTATGTCTGCAGTCTCTGACCATCTCTTGTACTATGTCTGCAGTCTCTAACCATCTCTTGTACTATGTCTGCAGTCTCTGACCATCTCTTGTACTATGTCTGCAGTCTCTAACCATCTATTGTACTATGTCTGCAGTCTCTGACCATCTCTTGTACTATGTCTGCAGTCGCTAACCATCTCTTGTACTATGTATGCAGTCTCTGACCATCTCTTGTAGTATGTCTGCAGTCTCTGACCATCTCATGTATCATGTCTGCAGTATGTCTGGGGGCTCTTTCTAACAGACTCTCTAACAGAAGCCCTCTCTGTGTGCATTAGAGAGACCCCCATCCTGGTCCCATTAGTGTACTCATTTTCTTTATTGTTAAAAGATCATGGGAGGATCCCAGGGTAATGAAGACTTCTTAGGGGAGCATATCTGTGTTTGAGTCGTAGCCATAGAAACATTTGTAAAGGGGAGGAATTGGTAAGACCACGCCCACGTGAGGGCGCCAGCAATATTTCTGCACCCAGGCGTCTGTGACCCTAGGATCGGCCCTGAGTGTTGGGGTGGGGGCATTTTAGGCTAGTTAGGTGTAAGCTGGAATTCGACTTTAATTGTTCCCATAAGGGGAAAATGGATGTTGCCATTGTTAACTATTCCTGAAAATGCTGGATTCCTGGCAAGTGGAGCCTCTTGCTTTAGTGAAACTCTGTGCCAGTACACCTAAACCAATATTCTAGCATAGTAGGACAATGGTTTGCTCTATTCTGTTAATCATCAGTTGTAGATGTACTGACATATAGTGGGCAAGTGCTGGATGTATTTTTCTTGCCCCCTCCCCAGGCCAACTGTGTTTTCCACCCCTCTCCTCGTCTTCATATCAAACTAATATGATCAGACTTCAGTCACACAAAGCTTGCTGACCCTGGAGGCTGTAAGAGACAGCTTTCCCACTATATGTCAGTTTATCTACAACTGATGATTAACAGAATAGAGCAAACCATTGTCCTACTATGCTAGAATATTGGTTCTAGGTGTACTGGCACAGAGTGGGTGAGCTGAAAGTACACACTATATTATTGCATGAGTACAAAACAACATACCGTGCAAGGACAGCAACTATGAGGCCCCAGCTGAATAGCATTTATGAGGCCAAAACTACCTGGCAAAATGATGTGTGAATGGCTATACAATGCCCCTGGAAGCAATGCCTCCATAGGCTATGGCCTACGTGGGCTATGCATAAATGCAGCCTTGCTGACCAGTAATTGGTTTGGAGAAGAGGCCCTGTGAATGTTTTGATGTTTTTTATGATTTCTGTTCTGGGTGCTTTATCCAGATAAGTATCTTACAAAATATTGAAGTCAATAGGTCAACATTACAGCCATGGAACTAACATTGTCATACCTAATTTTTTTGTGTGTCACAAGTTAACTTCCACATTTTATTATATCAAATTGTGTTATATTGTTGAGTTCTTCCATTGTCTCTCCTCCATCTCATATTATCATAAGCTGTTCATTAGACATGGCCTTACATAATTGTAGACTGATGATGAATGAACACACATTTACAATTAGTTCTATCAACTGTTTGTTGTGATGTCATGCTCTGATCGGACTGTTGCACAATTATTAGTTTGGACAATCAGTTTCACCATATTGAATTTTTTTAACACCGTTTAATAGAGGCTTTTAATCTTACCAGTCAAAAAACTGCATTGGCTACAAATGGTGAAAGCATGTCAGGGCCTAAATTTGCACTGGAACATCTCTGGTACAGAATACTCTGGTACAGAGTGTAAAGGTAATGGATCAGTTGTATTTGACACAAAAAAAATATATTTGATGAGCCATTGTGATTTTCATGGTGGGAGGTTAGATTCAAGCATAGTGTTTGAGGTTGTAATGCATTTAATGTTTTGATTTAGGGGTAGGTTTGGGGGATAAATAAAGGCTAGGTTTGGGCGTAAGGCTGAGCTTTACATGTTCTTGCAAGTTAAAGGTTAGATTTACTAGTTGGTTGAAGTTTAGAGGTAAAGTATGGTTTTATGTTAAAGTGTTACTAAACCCACAACAGTAGAATAAGTGTGTATATGCAGTAAAGCATGTTTATTATACTCACTGTGGAACCTAAGGGGTTAAGCCTCTGCATTGTGTAAAAAGGCTGTTTGATCCGGTCTTCTCTGATCCTCCCCTTCTTCCACAGTCCCCAATATATCTCCTGATAGTACAGAGGCTAGGGGACAAGCTGCACATGCTCAGTTTGGTGTGTATTGCCAGAGCTTATTTTTTTTCTTGGGAGGGTGCATGTGATCAGCACATGGTCAATCAGCACTGTCCACACAGAGGGTCAGGTGTCCTGCATCCTCATAGGACAATCATGTAGAGGTTGACCAATATGGGTTTTTCTCTGGCCGATGCCGATGCCAATATTTAGAAATTGCAGCGTCCGATATATGATGCCGATTTTTTCGGGACAATATGATAGGCCGATTTTTTATTTATTTTTTCCTTTATCTCATAAAATCTAGACCCCTTTCACACTGGGGCATTTTTTAAGGCGCTTTTGGGGTCAAAAAATAGCACCTGTAAAGTGCTTGAAAACCCCCTGCAGTCTGTGTGAAAGCCTGAGTGCTTTCACACTTAGGCAATGCGCTGGCAGGATGTTAAAAAAAAAGTCCTGCAAGCAGCATCTTTGGAACGGTGTATACCGCTCCTCCACCACTTTGAAATAAATGGGCACCGCTGCCGAAGCGCCTGCAAAGCGATTCCGCAGCGGCGCCACACGGGCGCATTTAACCCCTTCATCGGCCGCTAGCTGGGTTATAAGCACCCCGCTAGCAGCCGAATAGCGCTGCCAAAATGACGGTAAAGCGCCGCTAAAACTAGCAGCGTTTTACCGTCAACGCCTGCCGCTCCAGTATGTAATAAGCAGCCTTAAGTAATTAGTGATACAGAAAATTTCTTACATTTAAACATTTATTAAACAAAACAAACCTCCAATCAGTTCACTTGTATGTATAATTTGGATGAAAAAAAAACTATATCTTAAATATTAAATACACAAAAACAGGTAATCAAAACTTTTGGATGAAAAAAATGGGCTAACTTTACCGTTTTAGTTTTTTTTTTTATTATTCATTAGTCTATTTTTTCCCAAAAAAATTGCGGTTGAAAGACCGCTGTGCAAATACCGTGTGACATAAAATATTGCAACAACCGCTATTTTATTCCCTAGGGCCTTTGCTAAAATATATATGTAGCGCTACCCCAGTTAAGAGAGCCGCTGGTTTGTTTTGGGTCCCTGAGTACAGCTCCACCAACCCCCGGCAATTTGGCTCTACCCGCTCTGGCACAGTTAGTAGGGGGGTACGTCCCTATGCACATAAAACTTAGCTTATACTCTAAGTGTAATTGTAATTGGTATGAACTCACAAGCAGACTGCTGAAATAAGAATAACTGGCTTTACTTGTGTCAGTAAGGAAAAGAAATAGCAACATGCGTTTGAACATATGACTTACAATACTTTAGCAGGTCCCTGCAATATGCACTTTAACATGTACACACATATGTAACAACTGGCAGTGGGGAAACGGAGCGCCCAGTGTGGCGACCGTCTGCTATGCACCCCTGAGGTGCAATAAATCTATCTGCGCCTACCTAACGGACCAGGCCTGATCCCTAGCAATAGAGCTCAGTCCTTGTACTAGTACAGTGTTCTTCACCGGCAATGAATCTGTAGAGGTGGTGCACATGTAGCTTTAAATGGTGTCTTTGTAATCCACAAAAAGTAACATTGCTGCTCTGAGGTAAATTGCGCCTAGGCAGTTCAATAGGCATAAAACGTGTGTGTCAATGCAGGATGAGCCTCTCGGCTCTCTCACCAATCCTTGGGTACCGTCCTCAGCTCCGGTCCCTCCAATGGTGGCTCTGGTCTCTTCAATGGCGGCGTCCGGTCTCCTCAGTCACAGCCCTGAACTCCGGTCATCAGCTCCGTCCGACCGACAGTAAGGGGAAGTCTCCGCTCCGCTGCTGTGGACTCTGAGGGGTGAGAGTCTCACTCCATCGGCTGCAAGGCCCAGGCTTCAGGCCTTCAGCTCCGGTCCGCACGGGTGTCTCTGCTGGCTGTCTTCTCCGCGTCACCAGCTCTGTCAGCAGAGGCAGGCCAGTCCTGTCCGGCCTCAGAAAAGGAAGTGTCCCAAGAGGAAGAGGCGGTCTCCGCTCTTCCTTTTTATAACCTCCCCCAGCAGCCTCTCGGGCGGAAACAAGCAGCCCGGGAGCCTGGGGGATTATGGGGGATGTAGTCTCTTCCCCTAAAAGGGGTACGACCCCGCTACACACTCCCCCCACTTTGAATCTTTGGTCCCCAAAGACAGTGTTCAAACTACAAACTTTCTCGGGAACAACATTTTCACATAATTTGGACAGAGGAGCCTCCCACCAATTGGCATACGATGGGGAGCTGTCCTGTCTACAGGTCACTTCAGTGTGGGCGACCTGCTTAACTGTGCCAGAGAGTGAGCTGGGGTTGCCCTCCACTAAATGAACAGCGGAAGGGTCAGGGCTTTCAGCACTTCTCCTTGCTGTAGTAACAGAGTCCTCTGAACTTTCTCCCATCTTGGGGTAAGTTAACTTCTTGGGAGGCTTCACACTCCTGCGAGCTCTCTGTTCTCTTGGAACTTCTTCAGGAACACATTCTGGCAACATCTCTGGTTCTGGAACATCTACTTCTTGTTCTGGGTAGAGACCAGGGATATCTTCCCAGCACTCAGGCACATCACTGAATGGCACAAACTCTGTGGCTTCTGGGTTCAATGTGTTATCTTCCACATCTTCAGTAGGTGGAAGATCTATGGCAGAATTCCCTGGAGTTGAGGAAGGCCATAGCCATTCAAGTTCTCCTCTTTCTTCCTCAGGTTGGGGGTCCTCACCACCCCTAACTTGGGATGTTTGAGACCTAGTATTAGGCCTGGGGGTATCCAGAATGGAAACAGATTCAGGTAAGTCTCTTGCTGGAGGCATTCTGACTGCTTCAGTGAGTGGGAGCAAGTGATTCCTATGCCAGGTCTTCAAAGGCCCCACTCTTCCTTCTGGTTTCAATTTGTAGACAGGCAATCCTGGAAGTTTCCTACAGATGATATATGGCTCTGATCTCCATCTATCAGCAATCTTGTGTTTTCCAGGGATCCCTAGGTTTCGTAAGAGTACACGGTCCCCAGGCTGTAGGTCCTGTACTCTAACTTTCAAATCAAAGTTCCTCTTATTTCGGGCCCCCCTCTGGTCAGAGGCCGCTTGAGCTTTCTCATAAGCTATCTTCAGACTGTGCCTCAGTCTGTCCACATATCCTTTGTGGGAGGCAGCAGAGGCATGGTCTAAGGAAATGCCGAAGGCTAAATCCACTGGCAATCTTGCTTCTCTCCCAAACATAAGTCGGTAAGGGGAAAAACCTGTCACATCACTTGTGGTGCAATTGTAGGCATGCACCAGAGCTGATATGTGTTGACTCCAATGTTGCTTCTTCTCTGTTTCCAAAGTTCCCAACATGTTCAATAGGGTCCTGTTGAACCTTTCAGGCTGGGCATCACCTTGAGGGTGATATGGTGTGGTTCTAGTCTTCTCTACTCCCAGAGAATCTAGTAACTTCCTGATCAGGCGACTCTCAAAGTCCCTTCCTTGGTCTGAATGGATTCTCTGTGGCAGTCCATAGTGAACAAAGTACTTCTCCAGAAGTACCTTGGCTACTGTAGAGGCCTTCTGGTCCTTGGTTGGGAAAGCCTGAGCATAACGAGTGAAATGGTCGGTTACCACCAGAACATTTCCCAATCCGCTCAAATCGGGTTCAAGGCAGAGAAAATCAATGCATACCAGATCCATTGGGCCTTCACTCTGTAGGTGGCCCATTGGGGCAGCTTGATGGGGTAAAGTCTTTCTCTGAATGCAACTTGCACAGGAATGGCAATACTCCTCCACTTCGGTCCTCATGCAGGGCCAATAAAACCGGTCTCTGACAAGTTGGAAGGTTCTCTCTGCTCCCAAGTGACCATGCTGGTCATGTAAGGCAATCAGCACAGTCTCTCGATGCTTCTCTGGGAGAAACAACTGCCACTTGTCTTCTGGTCCATCAGAGGGGCCCCTTCGGTAGACTACCCCCTGATGCACCTGCAACTTGTCCAACTCTCTCCTCAGTAGGCGAGCTTCTTTAGAAGGGTGAAGGCGAAGTCCCTCTGGACTCTTGTCTTCCAGGGCTTCCAGGACCAATCTCCCCATGGGATCTTCCAATTGGTCACACCTCAGCTCCTTCTTGGACAGCTTCGGTAGGCACTCTTCTGCTAGTTGAGTTACCCCACAGTAACACTTTGGGACTCCCACTGTGGTAACTCCTATCTCTTCAGCTCTGGATCCTCCTCTGGCTTGGAGTTCAGCCCCCTGACAAAGGGCTCGCACTCCATCTGGTGCCACTTGGGTCCAGCCTTCCCAATCACTGACCATGACATGGGATCTTCGGGACAGGGCATCTGCATCCCTATTTCCAGCCCCTGGTCTGTACTTGAGACTGAAATTGAATCCAGACAACGCCGCCAACCATCTGTGTCCAGTTGCATCCAGCTTGGCGGTGGTGAATAGATAGGTCAAGGGGTTGTTATCTGTCTTTACAGTAAACTCGGCCCCATACAAATAGTCTCTCAGTTTGTCAACAACTGCCCATTTGAGGGCTAAGAACTCCAACTTGTGGGTGGGATAGTTCTTCTCGGAGGGGGTCAGGCTCCGGCTCACATAAGCCACTGGTCGTAGCTGGTCTTCATGCTCCTGGTAGAGTACTCCACCTAGGCCCTCATGGCTGGCATCAACATGTAGCTCATAGGGTCTAGTGGGATCAGCATAGGCCAAAACTGGGGCTGTGGTGAGACTTCTCTTCAAGGTTCTGAAAGCCTCTTCACACCTTGAATTCCACTGGTCTTGGACCGACTCACTAGGCCTCCTAGGCCCCATTCCATCCCCCTCTCCTTCTGTCTTCAGCAGCTCGTTGAGGGGTTTGGCAATGCGGGCAAATCCATCCACAAACCTGCGGTAGTAGGAGCAGAACCCCAAGAAAGACCGAAGTTCTGTAACTGTTGTGGGCCTTGGCCACGAAGTAACTGCCTCCAGCTTCTCAGGGTCTGTAGACACTCCTTTTTCAGACACTATGTGTCCCAGATAGTTCACAGAAGACTGATAGAACCGACACTTCTCTGGAGAAAGTTTAAGTCCCTCTTCACTGAGCCTCTTCAGTACTTTCTCCAACCTGGCTTCATGTTCTTCCAAAGTCTTTCCAAAGACAATGACATCGTCCAGATACACCAGGACTTCTATGAGGTTCATGTCTCCAACTGTCCTTTCCATTAGGCGTTGAAACGTAGCAGGAGCTCCAGATAGGCCCTGAGGCATCCTGTTGAACTCAAAGAATCCCACTGGGGTTATGAAGGCAGTCTTTTCTCTATCTTCTGGATGCATGGGGATTTGATAATACCCACTCTTGAGGTCCATCACACTGAACCACTTAGCTCCAGATAAACTCTGCAAGGCATCTTCTATCCTTGGCGTGGTGTACTGGTCAGGAATGGTCCTCCTGTTGAGAGTTCTGTAGTCAATGCAGAGCCTCAATGACCCATTCTTCTTCCTGACTACCACAATTGGGGAGGCGTAGGGGCTTCTGGACTCCCTAATCACTCCCGTCTTCTTCAGTTCCGCAAGCTGCTCCCTCAGATCCTCCAGATCTGCTAGCGGGACTCGCCTCACTCTCTCTCTGAATGGCTTGTCCTCTTGCATGCGGATTCGATGGGTGGCACTCCTCGCACACCCCACATCAAACTCATCTTTGGAGAAAATCTTCTCCCATCTGGTCAGCTGGGCCTTGGCTCTCTCTTTCCAAGCTCCAGGTAGGTTTGGGTTTTCCATGGAGAGTTTCTTCCAAACATCTTCTCCTTCACCCGTCCCCTTCACTTCTGACCAGCCAACTGGGACAGCAGGACTCACCTGTCCCAGAAGCATCCTGGCAGGGATCTCCACGGGCCGCTCCGTGGGGTTCCTCACACTGACAGGGACTCTTCCTCTTGCCTTCTTCAGGTCCTTCAATGAAATTACTTCTGGTATCACCTCCAGACCTGAGTGACCCTCCATTGGGTCGGGTTCCAACATTACAAAGGGGCCAGGCTGCTCCCAAGTAAGTTTTACCGTGGCTCTCATGCAGGTCACCTCTCCAGGCTGTAACACTGCTCCTTCTTTTCCAAGCCTCCATACCCTTCCTATCCCCTCACTTGGGGTCTTCTGCTCTAGGACCAACCGCTGGTAGGCTGCCTTCAGCATGGGATGGATCTTGGGGGCTGAAAGATTCTCTTTCTTCACCAGGGGGGTCAGAAGCCTTCTGACTAGGTCCGTGTTCGTCCCTATAATCAGGGACGTCTTGCTGGTTCCTGGTGGGCGGGGACACACCACTGCTAAGGTGTCGAACACTTCAGACTTCCCAGCTACGGATGGGTCAAACGTCAACCGTATGGGTAGGTAGCCATCATAGGGGAAACTCTGAGTTCCCAATCCCCTTATCTCCAGCTCTTCTATCTTCTGTATTGGCAGATGACTCAGGTATCTGTCATAGAAGTCCCTGTACAATAGGGTCACTTGGGCTCCAGTGTCTAGGAGGGCCTTTGTGTACACTCCTTCCACCTGGATGGGTACAGTAGGGGATGGACCAACTAGCTCTTCTGGGTAGGGCCTAGTTGATGCTGTCCTCTTCTTTGGACTCTTTGCTTTACCAGCACTTGATTTGCACTTGCTCCTTTCTTGAGCCTGGTATGCATTGATTTTCTCCCTCTTAGTGGGAGTGTGAACCCGTTGAGGGATATTGTTACCTCTCACTTTGAAGAGTTCACGTTTGGGGGTGCTGTGTCTCTCCGGAGGGGTCTTGCCCCCTTTCTCTGGAGTGCACCTTGGTTGAGGATCCCTGGGTTCCTTCCGAGGGGTTTGGTCTCCTCGCTTTCTCTTCCTGTTGTGCTTCTTGGAGCTCACTGAAGGTGATGGGCACCCGGTTGACTCCTTCACCGGGGCCCTTTGGCGTTTCCCGCCGGCTGGCGACTTTCTGTTTTCTTCTTCTTGGGACTGGAACATACAGCTGCAATATGACCAATTCCTCCACAATTAAAGCAAATCATCTCACCGTAGTCAGGTGGGGATGCTGGTGCTGGAACAGCTGGAAACAATTCCTTCCTGCCTGTTTCTTTCTTGGGACTGGGCGTCTCTTTCGCCACTAGAGACGTCAGTATCTCCATCATCTGGGACATCTGCAACTTCAGGGCATCTACCTCTGTGTCTCTTTCAGGGGTTAAGGCTGACCTGACCGTGGCCACTGGAAGCCTTGTAGACCCCATCACCTGCTTCTCCCGTTTCTCTTCCAACATGGCCTCTTCTTCTCTGACCATTCGGATGAGGTCAGGGTAGTCCAGGCTCTTCCCATCCTGCCGGGTGTGTAGAATTAGTGCGACAGGGTCCAGGGGTTGGGCTCCCCTCATCACCTGCTGGGCACGGGCTTCATCTACCTTCCCTGGATCTATCCCCTTCTTCAGGATAATCCTATGCAGGATCTTGTCTATGCGTCCCATGTACTCTGACAGCTTCTCCCCTGTCTTCTGGTAACAGTGTTCCAGTTGATAGGTAAGTTCTGTGACTTTTTCTGTCCCACCAAACACACCTTCCAGGATGTCTATGTAGTCCTGGGCAGTGCAATCCTTTTTACTCGTCTTCAGATTGCGTATGGCCTCTAAGGCAGGTCCTTTTAGGCTCTCAACAATCCTTTGCTTCTTTCTGCCTTCTGAGACCTCCCATTCTTCTAGGGCCTGCGTGGCACCATCTAACCACTCTTCAAATCCCTCTTCTCCCGAGGGTACAGGTGTCCTCCCTGAAAACATCCGGAGTTTCCTGTATCCCGACATTGGGTAATCCCCGGGGTCTCTTCTGCACTGGGTCACAATTTCCCCTAGGACAGCACACAGTTCTGCACTAAGAGTAGTCTGTGCGGGTGCGGGACTTTCCGCGCCCTTCTGCTCTTCCTTCTTTGGGGATAGAATGGCTTTCATAGGAGAACCTTCTCCCTTGCGCGGCAGCGCATGCAGCACTTGATAGGCCTGGCCATTCGGTGCCTGTATGCTTTGGCTCCTGAACTGCTCTGGAGTCTCTTGCTGCCATTCTATTAAGGCGTATGTATACCCAGCATCATTTCTCATGTCCATTATCCATGACTTCTGGCATGGGGATAATGACATTATGAGCTGCTTCACTGCCTCTCTCTGCCACATCCCTGGCAGTTCAATGACTGCTGCTGCGGCTGGGTCAGCGGCCCATGTTGCGGACCACCGTCCCACTTCTATCGGGTCCATGCCGGTACCTTCTGGCGGCTTTTCCCGCTGACTCAGGATCCCGGATTACGAGCCCCCACGTGTAGCGCTACCCCCAGTTAAGAGAGCCGCTGGTTTGTTTTGGGTCCCTGAGTACAGCTCCACCAACCCCCGGCAATTTGGCTCTACCCGCTCTGGCACAGTTAGTAGGGGGGTACGTCCCTATGCACATAAAACTTAGCTTATACTCTAAGTGTAATTGGTATGAACTCACAAGCAGACTGCTGAAATAAGAATAACTGGCTTTACTTTTGTCAGTAAGGAAAAGAAATAGCAACATGCGTTTGAACATATGACTTACAATACTTTAGCAGGTCCCTGCAATATGCACTTTAACATGTACACACATATGTAACAACTGGCAGTGGGGAAACGGAGCGCCCAGTGTGGCGACCGTCTGCTATGCACCCCTGAGGTGCAATAAATCTATCTGCGCCTACCTAACGGACCAGGCCTGATCCCTAGCAATAGAGCTCAGTCCTTGTACTAGTACAGTGTTCTTCACCGGCAATGAATCTGTAGAGGTGGTGCACATGTAGCTTTAAATGGTGTCTTTGTAATCCACAAAAAGTAACATTGCTGCTCTGAGGTAAATTGCGCCTAGGCAGTTCAATAGGCATAAAACGTGTGTGTCAATGCAGAATGAGCCTCTCGGCTCTCTCACCAATCCTTGGGTACCGTCCTCAGCTCCGGTCCCTCCAATGGTGGCTCTGGTCTCTTCAATGGCGGCGTCCGGTCTCCTCAGTCACAGCCCTGAACTCCGGTCATCAGCTCCGTCCGACCGACAGTAAGGGGAAGTCTCCGCTCCGCTGCTGTGGACTCTGAGGGGTGAGAGTCTCACTCCATCGGCTGCAAGGCCCAGGCTTCAGGCCTTCAGCTCCGGTCCGCACGGGTGTCTCTGCTGGCTGTCTTCTCCGCGTCACCAGCTCTGTCAGCAGAGGCAGGCCAGTCCTGTCCGGCCTCAGAAAAGGAAGTGTCCCAAGAGGAAGAGGCGGTCTCCGCTCTTCCTTTTTATAACCTCCCCCAGCAGCCTCTCGGGCGGAAACAAGCAGCCCGGGAGCCTGGGGGATTATGGGGGATGTAGTCTCTTCCCCTAAAAGGGGTACGACCCCGCTACACATATATATATATATATATATATATATATATATATATATATATATATATATATATATATATATATATATATATATAAAATGTTTGGGGGTTCTAAGTGATTTTCTAGCAGAAAATACAGGATTTTTACTTTACTTACTAAGTGTCAGAAAAGATTTAGTCTTTAAATGGTTAAACTGAGAACTTGATAAACTGAGAACATTGATAAGAAGAAACATTGTATCTCTTTAGCTTCTTTTCTCAGACTTGGCAGGCTGCCCAGATAGGAGAGTTCCATGGAAGACTTCAGGAAACTTGCATTGACTTCTATTACAGAAGTCATTTGCATGTCGCGCTGAAGTTATAAATCAGCCTTTTTTATCAGCACAATCGGCCGATGCCGATTAATTAAAAAATGCCAAATATCGGCCGATATATCGTCCAGACGATATATCGGCCGACCTCTACAATCATGGAAGAATGAAAACTCCTCCTACAAACATTAACCAGACACTGATAAAAGTCACAAGACTGCTCCAACTGCTGTTGAGAAAAGGTATTTAGCAGTTTAGATTTACGAAAAATATGTGCATTTACATGTTCTGTGTACTGTGGGAGGCCAGGTATAGTGAATGCAGGCTCCTAGGTTTAGTAACACTGAAAGCCTAATGTATTTTTTATTTAGTACAGAGTAGGGAAGGGGTAGTACCGCTGTCATGTTGTACTTCTTGGTGTTTCCTCACTTGGGAGATTTCCATTTGCTTCTTATTTCTGGGACACTAAGAAAAGAAATGAAGAAAACAGGGATCACTAGGACAGGACAATAGATACAACAATAAAGACTTCTCAGGAGTTCTGATACTTCCACTCTCTACTCCAAAAAGTGTTTTTGTTGCTGTGTGTGTCCTTATTGGGGTGCTCTGCTATCAGGTCTTGTCCCTTTTGGAACACAGCCAGCAAAAAAAAAAAAAATCTAACCCATGCCTTGTTCATTAAGGATATGTTATTTACTTGTTTTTGAGGCTTCAGTTGGGATAAAGTAATGTTTTGAGTGTCATTAATTAGTGTTTTGTGTGTGATACACAGGTATATTATATTGAAAAACTATGTGGAAATAAGTATAAAGCATCTCATACCATCTCCGAGAGGTAGCGGTCCTGGAGCACTTCTGCAAAGATCACGCCAGTCTTTTCCATTCACTGGTCACAACACAGCGAGACAGGAACGAGAAGACCAGATGAATCTTCATAAAAAGTAAAGGGTGAGTGCACTTTAAAATCCATTAGAGGAATGGGTGGTAATGTAATGGGAGACAGGGGAGAAGCTGTGGGTGATGTGTAAACAGGTGGCCAAGTGCTCTCAGAATGAAGTAATTTCATGGCAGATACACTATGTAGTCTTAGCCTCACTAGTAGGTAATTTTTTATGGTTTGTTAAAAGAGTGAAACGAATAATGATGATTATCATGATAAGCAACCAAATTCATAAGCATATATATCTATAAGCCATCAATGACTTGTTTAGAGCAAACTGGATAATTAAAGATAACTCCGATTCGGTTCTATGGTTGCTGTGCACATTCTCCTATTAAAGGTTTTAATTTATGTATTTCTTCTTGTTTTAGACTTATAAGAGATTGGCTGTAAGTGTACATGTGGTTTGGAGAGTGGGGGTCTTGCCTTTCAATAAAGTAGGCTCCTATCCTTAGATCATCTGCGCTGCACCCCAGGATACCCAAAACATGGGGAGGGGGGTTTAAACAAGGTTGACAGATAACTGGTTACACTTCTGGGATACCTCCTTCTGCCCTCTGTGCTTTGTTTATTGGCCACCAAATATAACAGGTAGCCTTGCTGGCCAATAGGAAAGTGCAAATGACAGGAGGAGGCAGCCAGATTTAAAACAAGGGTCATACACTTGAAGGTAAGAATCTATCATCTGTTCTCCTCAGTGTAAATGCAGCACCCTCAGTGTACAGAGCAGAAAAAAAGGAGCTGGGCACCTCTGTAGGCAGAGGACATGGGGTTAAGTTGTTTTGTGTTAGCTGGCAGAGCTCCAAGGGCTGGGTCTCAGTTATCTCCCCCCTGGCTTCTGGAACTGGCTAGATGGTTCTAGAACTTAGAGGGTGGAGGGACAGAGACTAAGCCTGAATATTTATGGAGTTTCCTCCAGTCCCTGGGTAGGTAAGGCCCAAAAGGTGGGGAGATAGGCCATAAATATTCTGCAGCCTGGCCATGTGGGAGCAGAGTCCAGGGTCCAGTTGTCTGGAGGGGACACCTGTGCTGGGGGGGGGGGGGGGCTTTGCCCTTGGGCAGAAGAAAGAAGCTGCAAAGAGAGAGAGCTGAAGACTCACATCCCTTACCAGCTTCAGCTGGGCTTAGCTGGAGCACCCTGACAGTCAGGAGTTGGGTCTGTTCAGCAAGAAGCAGTTCAACAGCCATCTGAACTTCAAGATTAACTTAGGAGGGACTGAGTGAGTAACCTTCATTCTTCCCACCCCAAGCTTGGACAGAGTAGACAGCAAGGTACAATACTTTGCTTGTCCATAACTAAGGGACAGCTGTATTGAGAAGCACATGCATGAGGCTTTTTATTGTATTTTTTGGTTGAATAATGATTTGATTTAGTATATTTTCTATATTTTTGGTTACATAGAATGTACTTTTTGGTTAAGTTCATTTGACAGATAGCATGTCTAATTTTATTTGTTTTCTTTTTTTAATGCACAATAAAAAAAATTGTGGAGAATAATACTTGGCTATGTGTTTTACTTCAAATTAATTTTTTTGGTTAGGCAGTTACATGTTAAAAAATACAATGTAAAATTAACAAGGGACACCAACAAAGTTGTATCTTTGATCTTAAAAACTACAGGATAATGGTGTTGTGGTAACTTGCACCAATAAAAAATAAAAAACAAGGTTAAAAATATTATTCTTGATATCACTAGGAAAAAAAAGCCTTTGAAAATTTGTTTGCAATAACTCCATTAGTATCACCAGCAAAACAGCTTCATTATTATCCCATTAAAGAAGAAGAGAATGTGCGCTGCATTTCGAGATTTCATAATTTGCCACATCACAAATGTTAATTCTCCATTACGAACACTAGTTTACAAGACCGACCACTTCTGACTTGTCCTTGCTTCCGAGCATGCGTGTTTGTACTTTTGTCCGACGGACTTGTATACACACGATCGGAAAATCCGACAACAGACATTTGTCCACGGAAAATTTGAAAGCATGCCATCCAACATTTGTCTGCGGAAAATCTGACAACAATTGTCCGATGAAGCGTACAAGCGGTCAGATTTTCCACCAACAGCCTGTTATCACACAATTCCCATCGGAAAATCTGATCGTGTGTACGAGGCTTTAGACTCTCATCTCCTTTCCTCCTTAGAAGGAACTGCCTTCATAAAAACGGACATTACTTTTTTGCCATTTACACCAAAATGGCTGTACATGGGTAAAGTAACAATATTGAACTGACACTGAATACTTTCCAGTTTGCTGGATCTCTATATTACTATTTTCCTAAAGTTAATCTGTGACCATACTAAGGTGATGAAAATATTACTTACACTTTATAGTAAGTGTTTGCATATACTTTCTAAATTTGTGGAAGACCCAAACACAGGAGTGCTTGGATAAGTAACTGCTACCACCAGGTGTGATTGCCAGCTCTGGCCTTCCCCCTCCCAATTAGTTCCCAAGATCAATGAGGGCTTATTGCCGATGGTAATGATGAAAACCAGGAACCACAACAGCTAGAAATAATGCAGAATGATGTGTCTATCAGAATGAGATCATTTGGGCCAACCGTGGATGTTTATTCTCTGTGTAGACAACACTGATGGAGAATCACCTCAAGAAAAACAAGAGACTTGCCTGAAAAATCCAATTCAGACAATCTTTTTTTGATCAGTCAGGTAGGGTGTGCAAAGGTTTGGGTGTGTCCATACTTATGATCATTTTCCAGCTAATCTTTATCTACTGTATTTAGAAAAGCGTGAATAAGGTTCTCAGCTCATCGGTAGCAATGAACATTGGTTGTTCTGAGTTACTGCACTTCACTGTCCCGCATTACATACAGAGGCGTTGTTATGGGGATGCGGGGGGTGCGACCCGCACCGGGTGACACCCACCAGAGGGGTGACACCAAGGCCGCCACTATAGCTTGCAGCGGAGCGAGCACTACATTCAGCCGTGCGGGGGACAGGGGGGAGGCTGCCTATAACACTCCCCAGCTGTCACTCAGGATCTCCCATATCTCCTGTGGCAGCCGGATTAGGTGGGTGGAGCTGGGGTGTGGCCGCCTCCTCCACTCCTCCCACAGACCCATTCACACCGATCCCACAGCTGAAGGAGATAGACCAGAGGACACAGCAGCCCCGCCCACCCGCCTGGGTCTTCACCTGCAAGCATGAGGTATGCTAGAAGTTACTGCACAGCACACTGTCACACATCCCTACCTGCCTTGTACCACCCCAAACCTGCCCTGTGCCACCCCAAACTGCCCTGTGCCACCCCAAACTGCCCTATACCACCCCAACCTGCCCTGTGCCACCCCAAACTGCCCGATGCCCCCCAAACTGCCCTATACCACCCAACCTGCCCTGTGCCACCCCAAACTGCCCTATGCCCCCCAAACTGCCCTGTGCCACCCCAACCTGCCCTGTGCCACCCCAAACTGCCCTGTACCACCCCCAAACTGCCCAATGCCACCCCCAACCTGCCCTGTGCCACCCCAAACTGTCCTATGCCCCCCAAACTGCCCTGTGCCACCCCCAACCTGCCCTGTGCCCCCCAAACTACCCTGTACCACCCACAACCTGCCCTGTGCCTCCCCAAACCTGCCCTATGCCACTCCAAACTGCCCTGTACCTCCCAAACTGCCCTGTGCCACCCCAAACTGCCCTATACCACCCCAACCTGCCCTGTGCCACCCCAAACTGCCCTGTGCCACCCCAAACTGCCCTGTACCAGCTCCAACCTGCCCTGTACCACCCCCAACCTGCCCTGTACTACCCCAAACTGCCCGTACCACCCTAACCTGCTCTGTACCTCCCCAAACTGCCCTGTACCACCCCAACCTGCCAATATACCAATCCAACCTACCCCATACCACCCCAACCTGCCACTACACCACTCATACCCTAACCTGCATTACCCCAACCTGCCCCGTGCCACCCCCACCTGCCCTGTACCACCCCCAACCTGCCCTGTACCACCCCCAACCTACCCCATACCACCCCAACCTGCCACTACACAACTCATACCCTAACCTGCATTACCCCAACCTTCCCCGTGCCACCCCCACCTGCCCTGTGCCACCCCCAACCTGCCAATATACCAATCCAACCTACCCCATACCACCCCAACCTGCCCCTATACCACTCATACCCTAACCTGCTTCACCCCAACCTGCCCTGTGCCACCCCCACCTGCCCTGTACCACCCCAACCTGCCCTGTACCACCCCCAACCTGCCCTGTACCACCCCCAACCTACCCCATACCACCCCCAACCTACCCCATACCACCCCCAACCTGCCACTATACAACTCTATACTATCTTAACCTGTCACTATACCACCCTATACTATAATTTACAGGGGCTGGTTTTGGGTGCGCCCCGTGACCGTGCGCTGCCTGCAGGGTGAGGGCAGCCTAGGCAAGAGGGGGGGTGACACCATGTTTTACCGCACCAGGTGACACCAACCCTAGTGACGCCACTGATTACATACAAGAAGGGCCCGTTCACACCATCACAAGACACAGTAAAACATCAATCATGGTATGAAGTGCTCAGGTAGCATTCATTTTGAATGGCACCCTAATACATCTACAGGGCGTAATACAGCAGCATATCATGATGTGTGTTGCAATGTGCTATGGTAAAAAGAAATAGAGCAGGAGCAATTTCTCCTGTTTGGAAGTATATTCAAAATGAATGAACTGTGGTAAAGCAGTGTGCTGCAACCCAAAATAAAGCATGTTGCAACGCATGTGTTACCTCAATGCACAGTGATGTGACTGGGCCCTAAGGCCAACTGGCTGCCAACAGGGTGTAAAACAACCAACAATTTATATTAATTCTACCCGATAAAAAGCTGAGATTTCAAATCAGTCTTCCTAATAAAAGAAGGACAGGATAAATTCTAGACATTAACCAAGCTAAGGGTGCTAAAACTGAACAGCCGGAGCAGAGAAAAGGGTAGTTTTGCTCTGCCCCAGGAGGGGTATGTGAATTGATCGAAGGCAGGTTGGTGCGGAGCCGCTGTGAGCCTCATTCCCCGCTGCTGGCTTACAATTATTGGAAAAGCACTCGTGCTGCTGCAGTGAAATTAGTTATTGATCCCTTGTCCGGGTGATGAGCTAGAGCTCGCTCTGAGCTTCTGTGTGCTGCACAAAGAGCTCCTTCTCTCTCACATCCACTGACAGGCCTGTCTTCTTCTCTACAAGACTCAGCGCCACAGATCTGCGACATGCCCACATTGTACATCCTGGCTTAAAGAAACACTCCAGTCACAAAGAAAATCCTTGTTTGAGCAGATACATCGCATGCTGCCTGTCTGAGTCCATTTATGCAGCTTGGCCCTAGGTCTGTCAGTACAGTGAAGTAGTAGCCCTGATTTGAAAAGAGCTCCGTTTATTTCTCTGTAGCCCAGGTCAACCAGCACCTTGGGGGCCACAAGAAGCACATGACTACCTTTGATGTGGCTTCCAGAAACATCTTAACATGTGCTCATTAACTATCTGTTAAACAGCTGACAAAAGGGTTAAAATGGGGCATGTGCCATAGATTTTTATGCTCACAAGCACTGTGCGGAGTCAAATTGCACAAAGTTGCATGTCAAGCAAAGCTGTCTTGGGAACCAAACTGGATTTGGTATACAGAAATCGTGCCCCTCACCATTACATTTTTACTAAACCCACAATCAGTCTGTATATGCAGTAAAGCATTTATGCGCTGCATCGTGTAAAAAGGCAATTTGATCCTGCTCAGTTATTGCTAGAATGTTTTTTTTTTTTGTTTTGTTTTTTAGGGTGCATGTGATCGCCACAGGGCCAATCAAAACTGTCCAGACAGAGGGTCGGTGGTTCTGCAGCCTCATAGGTCCATCAGAGCAGAATGAAAATTCCTCCTACAAGCTTTAACCAGACACTGATAGAAGTCACAAGACTGCTATATACTGCTGATGAGAAAAGGCATTTCCATGTTATGTGTACTGTGGGAGACCAGATATAGTGAATGCAGGCTCCTGGGTTTAGTAACACTTTAAGCTAACATTGCTTCTCTACAGAGGCTGAACGCATGAAACAGGCTCCGAGTAACATGGGGCACCAAAAGCCCATGCAGCACGCACAGATTCTGAACATAAAACCATGGCTGCACAAGCAATATTTTGTCTATATCGCATCTCATAATCTTCTACAAGTGACTGCAAAATTTTAATTTCACTGCTTTGAATGTGAAGTGCTACACAAGAGATTTACAGGTGCACAACTAGCGATCACTCTCATACAACAGTTTATCAGAACGCATTGATGATTATTTTCTTCAATGGAATAAAATGATAGAAGGAGATTAATTGGTTATTAATCACTTATTCATGAGACTGAAGGGAGGATTTCCCATTCTAGGAATACCCCTGCAAGATTAATCTCAGGAGACAGCTGCACAAACTACAAATCTGTGAGTTTTCTCAGATTTCTGAGATTGCTAACTTAGTCTTAATGCACACACATTTCAGCCTTAAGCAAAATGAGGAGATATATATTTATATCATTATGACTACCCACCATGCCATTATGACCATCCACCTGACCTAATATTGAGTAGGTCTCCCTTTTGCCACCAAAACAGTCCTGATTTGTCGACGTATAGTTTCCAAAGTAATATCCACATGAATGAAAGGACCCAAGGTTTCCAAGCAGAACATTGTCAAAAGTAGGGATGAGCCGAACACCCCCGGGTTCGGTTCGCACCAGAACCTTCGAACCGACCGAAAGTTCGCGCGAATTTTCGAACCCTATACGTTATAATGGACGCGAACGTTCGAAATCAAAAGTGCTAATTACAACGGCCAATATGCATGTTAATGTCATAAAACAGGTTGGGGACCCGGGTCCTGCCCCAGGGGACATATATCAATGCAAAAAGAACTTTTAAAAACTAACGTTTTTTCGGGCGCAGTCATTTTAATGATGCATAAAGTGAAAAAAAAAAAGTGAAATTTTCCTTTAAATATGGTACCTGGGGGGTGTCCAAAGTATGCCTGTGAAGTGGCATGTGTTTCCCGTGTTTAGAACTGTCCTTGCACAAAATGACATTTGTAAAGGAAAAAAAGAAGCCATTTAAAACCACTTGCGGCTTTAGGTTTGTTCTTAAGTAGAATCTGAACAGGTACATTATGAAGTGTAGCTCCATCCCAAAAAAATCTATTTTTATGCTTTTTGGAGAACATAGGGAGGGGTTATCACCCCTGTAACATTTGCTGTCTTTGCACATCTGTTCAGAACATGTCACCTCACTTTCCGTCCCAATGACAAATGTTTTTGGAAAAGTGGGGTTTTAATTGAAACAAGGATTGGTGATAAAGCATCAGTAGAGAGGAGATACCTTTTTCCCAAATTAAATCTAACATGATAGAATTTCCCTTCCTAGGGGTAGATTTCCTCTCACTTCCTGTTTTCTATTTCCGTTTGCAAGTAGGATTCGTTTGTAAGTTGGATGTTTGAAAGTAGGGGCCTGCCGTATATACTCTGCTATTAGATGTTGGTGTAGCCACAAGACTGGTGGGCACAGGAATGGGCCCTGCTGTGAGTTAATAGATCAAGATTTGTACTTGCATGCACCTGTTGAACCGGGCAGAAAAATTGGGCTTTGGTGGTGGTGGTGGTGGACGGTGTTGCCACAAGACTGTAAGCCCTCACAGTGACTCTTGGTGGGCGCAGGAATGGGTCCTGCTGTGAGTTATTAGATCAAGATTTGTAATTGCAAGCACCTGATGAACAGGGCAGAAAAATTGGGCCTTTGGCGGTGGTGGTGGACGGTGTTGCCACAAGACTGTAGGCCCTCATAGTTACTCTTGGTGGGCGCAGGAATGGGCCCTGCTGTGAGTTATTAGATCAAGATTTGTAATTGCAAGCACCTGATGAACAGGGCAGAAAAATTGGGCCTTTGGCGGTGGTGGTGGACGGACGGTGTTGCCACAAGACTGTAGGCCCTCATAGTTACTCTTGGTGGGGGCGCAGGAATGGGCCCTGCTGTGAGTTATTAGATCAAGATTTGTAATTGCAAGCACCTGATGAACAGGGCAGAAAAATTGGGCCTTTGGCGGTGGTGGTGGACGGTGTTGCCACAAGACTGTAGGCCCTCATAGTTACTCTTGGTGGGCGCAGGAATGGGCCCTGCTGTGAGTTATTAGATCAAGATTTGAAATTGCAAGCACCTGATGAACAGGGCAGAAAAATTGGGCCTTTGGCGGTGGTGGTGGACGGTGTTGCCACAAGACTGCAGGCCCTCATAGTTACTCTTGGTGGGCGCAGGAATGGGCCCTGCTGTGAACTATTAGATCAAGATTTGTAATTACCCGCCCCTGTTAAACAGGGGCTGAAAAATTGTGCCTTAGGCACTGGTGCTGGTGCCACAACACTGCAACCCCTCACAGAGACTGTACTTGGAGCACAGCAGTCACACGTGTTGCGAAGCATTTTTTTTAAAAAATTGTAAGTACACGCCCCTGTTAAACAGGGGCTGAAAAATTGTGCCTTAGGCACTGGTGCTGGTGCCACAACACTGCAACCCGGCCCTCACAGATACTGTACTTGGAGCACAGCAGTCACACGTGTTGCGAAGCATTTTTTTAAAAAATTGTAAGTACACGCCCCTGTTAAACAGGGGCTGAAAAATTGTGCCTTAGGCACTGGTGTGGTGGCATGGATCATTGAGGAGGAGGAAGAGGATAGTCAGTGAACATAAGAGGACAGTCACTCAGCATCAGCATAGGCAGTCTTGAAGGGATGTGACATTAAAAATTATTCGGTTATATCCGCCTCAGGTGCCTGGTAGCTGGTGGTGATCCAAGACTGATTCATTTTGATGAATGTCAGTCGATCAACCGAGGCGGTGGACAGGCGCACCCTATGATCAGTCACAAATCCTCCAGCAGCACTGAATGTGCGTTCGGAAAGAACGCTGGAGGCAGGACAGGCCAGTAGCTCAATTGCATACTGTGCAAGCTCTGGCCAGTGATCCATCCTCAGGACCCAGTAAGCCAGAGGATTTTCGGTGGGAAAGGTGTCCAAGTCTGACCTTGCCCCAAGGTATTCCTGCACCATGTATATCAGACGCTGGCGATGGTTGCTGGAACCGATCATACCTTGGGGCTGCGGACTAAAAAATTGTCTGAACGCATCGGTCAGACGTCCACCTTCCCCACCGCTCCTTCTGCCACTGACCGAAGCCTCAGCAACTCGTCGCCCAGGACCAGGAGTTTGTAGCCTCCCAGTTTCTGGGAACGCGTTGCACAGACCTTTCTGCAAGGCCTCCCTGAGATGTCTCATCCTCTGCTCCCTCTGCCGCGGACGGCAAGATATCCGGTCCGCAACCCATTAGGTTAGCTGAGGCCCCGGAGTGTACCGCGGATCAAGGAGGTTTGTTGGGAGTGGCCAGCCCAGTAATGGTCCCTCTCATCCTTGATCAGAAGGAACACTGAAAAGAACACGAGGATCCTTCCGCAGGCTTTGCAGGATCAGGGAGGCCATGCAGCGTAGGACCCTGTTAGCTGAGGCATTCGCATGTCCGGAGTCTTCGGTGGGTTCACTGAGGATGACATGATCGCCTGCCTCAGCATCACCTCCTCCCAGCCCACAGTACAAGTCCATTGTCTTCCTGGTTTGTTGTGAATGAAAGGACCCAAGGTTTCCAAGCAGAACATTGTCAAAAGGAACACGCTGCCTCAACCGGCTTGTTCCCCTAGTGAACCCTGGTGCCATCTCTTGCCCAGGTAAGGGACGCGCACACACACATAGCCATCCACATGATGTAAAAAAAAAATGTGATTCATCAGATCAGCTGGTCTTCTTCCATTGCCCTGTGGTCCAGTTCTGATGCTAATGAGCATCATTGTAGGCACGTTTGGCTGTGGACTTGGGTCAGCATGGGCACCCTGACTGGTCTGTGGCTACGCAGCCTCAAACGCAACAAACTGCGATGCACTGTGTGTTCTTCCACCTTTCTATCAGAACCAGAATTACCGTATTTATCGGCGTATAACACGCACTTTTTCCCCCTTAAAATCGGGGGAAGTCGTGGGTGCGTGTTATATGCCGATACCCCCAAAAAAATGACAAAAATGGCAAGCGCTGCCGAAAAATAGCGAGCGCTGCCGAAAAAGACCGGATCGCGGCCGAAAAAACCCGAAGCGGCGCCGTAATAGACCGAGCAGACTGTTCGGCTCTGCTCGTAGTCCCGCCTCCCTGCGCTCGCTCCGGAAACAGCAGGGAGGCGGGACCGCGAGCGGAGCTGAAGAGTCGGCTCGGCCTTTTCCGGGGGCGCTTCGGGTTTTTTCGGCCGCGCTTCGGTCTTTTTCGGCGGCGCACGCGTTGGAGAGTCTCGGCGGCGGGAAATTTAAACCCGGACCGGACTTCAAATGACGCTGGCAAGTTACAAAGAAACTGGGCATGGCTGCAATGACGCTGGGCATGGCTGCAATGACGCTGGGCAAGCTGCAATGACGCTGGGCAAGCTACAATGACACTGGGCAAGCTACAATGACACTGGGCAAGCTACAATGACACTGGGCAAGGCTGCAAATGACGCTGGGCAAGGCTGCAATGACGCTGGGCAAGGCTGCAATGACGCTGGGCAAGGCTGCAATGACGCTGGGCAAGGCTGCAATGATGCTGGGCAAGGCTGCAGAGACGCTGGGCAAGGCTGCAATGACGCTGGGCAAGGCTGCAATGACGCTGGGCAAGGCTGCAATGACGCTGGGCAAGGCTGCAAATGACGCTGGGTAAGCTGCAAATGACGCTTAAATGTAAGTTTTTTTTTTTCCCCTAAACTTCCCTCCTAAAACTTTTTTTCCTTAAAATGCCCTCCTAAACTTGGGGTGCGTGTTATACGCCGGTGCGTGTTATAAGCCGATAAATACGGTATTATTCAGCAATTTGTTCTACAGTAGCTCTTCAATTGGATTGGACTACATGGCCCAGCCTTTACTCCCCAACATACATTATGAGCCTTTGCCACCCATTACCCTGTCACTGGTTTTCCTTCTTGGACTACTTTTGGTAGGTCCTGACCACTGCAGGCTTGAAACATCCCACAAGACCTACAGCTTTGGAGTTGCTCTGGCCCAGTCGTCTAGCCATTACAATTTGGCCCTCAAATTTGCTTAAATCAGGGACAACATGTTCACTTGCTGCCTAATATATCCCACCCACTTTCAAGTGCCATCGTAACAAAATAATCAGTGTGATTTACCTTTACCTGTCAGAAGTCAAAATGTTATAGCTGATTAATGTATATACATCACAGTATATACATCACATTACATTTACAGTAAGCTCAGGGTGGTTGAGGATGGGAGCAGGAGGTGGTTTAAGTTGTTAAAAGGCTACTCTGCTGACCACTGGAAATGCATACTTTGCTTGATTACTGTGAATGGAGTGATAAAAAGAAAGCAAAGCAGAGAAAGAGCAGCGCCGTTCTAAGCGTAGTAAATGATAAAAAATACACAGCTTTAATTATCTTTATGATGCACTCACATTCTGACAAATGGTGATAGGCATTGGATAGAAATTTGGGTCTCTTCAGCTGTGAATAGAGTGATGATGGATAAAAAGTTCTTGGTGATTTTCTGTAAAGATTAGCAAATTCCATAATTCTATTAGACTGTAAATTTTTTTGAGCAGAGCCCTCTTAACCCTCTTGTATTTTATTGTAACTGTACTTTCTCCCTTTATATTGTAAAGCATTGCAGAAACTGTTGGCGCCATAGAAATCCTGTAGAATAAAAATAATAAACCTTTGCATCCCTTTCTTGTCAGTGGGCATAGGCCAGTCTAAAACATCTGAGACCTTTTGGAGGTCCATCAGGATTGCATCATGAGATAATAAGCCCCAAACACTGTATATAGATGACTTCTCAAATTCACATTTTTATGCTTTGACAAAGGCAGCTGAATGTCATGTTGACCCAGTCTCTCCAAATCTTTATTTACACAAGTATGATATGTTTCTAATTTAATTAAAAAAATAAGGATGTTGTTGAGATAGACAGCCAAAAAATATCAAAGTCCCTAAAGATATCATTCTCCAAATGCTAAAATATAGCAGGGGCATTGCAGACACAATCCAAACAACATTGCTAGGTACTCAAAATGTCCATGTCATGTATGTAACTTTATTAAGATTCCAATAATCCACACAATGACGAAAGACATTCTTTTTCTTTTTGACAAAGAGGAATCCTGCCCTGGCTGGTAATGTGGAGGAAACCAAAAAGCTGCGCTAAACCAATAAAATATAAAAGAATGGCGAAATATACTGATACAATGAAGACTCAGACTAATTCACCAATCTGCCAAACATATCAATGTGAAAAAAGTGGTTAAATGTCTCTCAATGATGAGGTACAATTAATAAAGTCACAATAAATAATGTGAACAAAAGAAATAGAGTCCATCAAAAATACAAAATACTTAAAGTGATAACTGTGGGTAAAGTATATGAACAAATATTGCACTAATTAAAGTCCAGTGGTTGGTAAAATCCAGTGGCTGGTAAAATCAATACAAAACACCCGTTCAATATAGTAAATAACTCAATCAAAAATATAAGTCCATAGATCCAAGATTCAGAAATTCAGAGCTGTGTAGAGCATCTAAGCCGCCACCAGAGTGAGTGAAATTACTGCTTACCAAAAGGCTATGACCCCCCGTCACAGAGGATCATAGAAGGCATATGACAGGATTGCTGTATAGGAACCTCAGATGGTACTGCAGTCTTGGGACCCAAACTTTAATGCAGGCTGGATATTCCTCCCAAAATCCAAAACTTGTATATAGATGTGTATCATGTGGAAAAGATAAAGGCTTCCATAGTGCATTACCATAAAATATTTTATTGAAGTAAAAAGTTAAAAACACTTACATCAAGTAAGGACAGTAAGGCCTTAAGTCCAGTGTACCGGCCGGTTACACATGGACACACCCGAGTTCCTAGACGCTGTGGTTACTTGGCACAGGGTGACATCAGCGGTCACTTTTTGGTTTTCTTATATGTTTTTTTCTGTTAAAGAGGCAATAGTACCGTCAGAGAGCTGTATGGAAGAGATCGAGCTGTCTTGGAGGTTAGTATGAGCAAGGAAGGCTAGGAGACTACCATTCCCCCCCCCCCCCCCCCATGCTCACAAATGCGAACAGAAAGATGCAGTTGTTGCTTTTTTGTTAGGTCAACCATGTGTAGTTGCAGTGCATTATGGGCTTCAGCCAGCCTCCCCCGAAAATCAGGTGATGAATTCGCCACATGTTGGGATCTAGCAGTCTCTAGGGATTGTTCAAGTGTTGCTTGTATAGCCCGCCCAGAAGATTGGTAGTGTGATATGTATGAACCCTGTGTTTCCGCCTTTAAGGCATCCCATACCGGCCCTGCAGTGGTGGTGCCAGAGTTAGAGGCCCAATAGTTAACCATGTTGGTTGGAATGGAGTTGTGAATTTCGGGTGTGGAGATCCAGAGAGGACTGAGACTACAAGTCCGAAATGTGGGTCTATGACCAAGGGTCCGATTTACCTGTACTATCGATTGGTCAGACACCATCTGGGAGATATAGGCGATAGACTGAACGAATGGGAGGAAGTCCTTAGTGGCCAGTGCATAGTCCAACCTGGAGAGAGTACAATAAGATTTAGAGTGGCATGAAAAGACTTTAACATCAGGGAGTTTCCAGCGCCATATATCTACATATCCATAAGTTTCACACCACCTGCAGAACAATTTTAGATTCAGACATTAACGGCTTCAGCCTGTCCAAGGACAACTGTATGACCGAGTTAAAATCCCCCACCAGGAGCGTAGGGTATAGTGGTAGGGAGGAGAGCTTTGTACTCAGCTCAGTAAACACTGTAGCCATAACCGGAGGGGGGACGTAAACCGTTATCAGTAAGAGAGGAACCCCTAGTGTAGTGACATGTAGGATAAAATATTGAAGAAGGACAGACCCTTATAAACCAGAATTGCCCCCCCTCGGGCATAGTTAGAGTACGTAGAGCTGTAGTTATGAGAGACCCACTATTTTTTCAATGCTAAGGCTTTTGAGCCCATCAGGTGAGTTTCTTGGAAACATAGGATATATGGTTTAATATGTTTGATCAGTTCAAAAATCAATGCTCTCTTGAACTTCGAGTTTAAACCCTGGACATTCCAGGATCAGAGAATTAGATTGGCCATAAAGGGATTAGAGCAATCAAGAGGGCAGGGATAGGGAAAACAAGCTTCCACAGCCATTTAAACACCCACCAAAATCCGGTCACGGCCACAGTGCTATATGTGGGATGCTCCGGTGCCCATTCAAACAACCATCCATACATCATACATACAATAAAACTATATACAGGAGAAAAAAAGGCAACAACCCTGCCCAACTCCTTAAAACTGGAGCGGGCCTAATCCCAAAACTTGTACCATGCATGGGGCGCATGGCCTTTACCCATATAACAATGAAATAACTGTTGGTGTTCTTCTTCAAAAGGGAGGAGGAAATATTTCATCTTTCAAGGCACCTGGTGCCAAATCAGCATAAGATGGTCTCGGACTCACCTGCAGGAGAGGTATAATGGTCAATCAGACTGAACATTTGAAGAATTGCCGTAGGTCCCACAGCTCACAGATAGAAAAGGGTAGTAAGAAAAACTGTAGGGTGAGTGTTAACCCATTCAAGCAGGTGCCTGGGGAAGCCGCGGCAGCGATTCCCACCATGTCAGGGCATTCTTAGGAGACTGGAAGACTGGAAGAAATTCGTTTTGCCCTGATGGACAACCCGGAGGGTGGCAGGAAACAACATTGCGTATTGGATGGATTGCTCCCGCAGCTTCTGCTTGATTCACTGGTATTGGGCTCTTTGGTTACGAACAGTCACTGAATAATCTGGCAAGAGTGAAACTGCCACATTATTGATCCTAAGGCTCCCTTTCATGCGAGCAGCATGCAGAATAGAGTCTCGGTCTCTGTAATTCAGCATACGGATCACCATCGTACGGGGAGGATTTCCATCAGGAAGAGGCCGACCTGGGACCCTGTAAGCCCACTCAATCACAAAGCATGCAGATAGTTGATTGCGCCCAAACTCCTGTTTCAGTCAGCTTTCCATGAAAGCCACAGGGTCAGACCCCTCCACCCTTTCAGGGAGTCCCACCAAACGCAGGTTGTTTTTGTGGAGGCGGTTCTCCAGGTCATCAACCTTGTCCTCCAGGGTGAGCTAATGCGGCGCTCAGTTTCAGTGACCCGGCCCCGTATTTTTTGCACATCTTGCCTCATAATTGCAAAGTCAGTTTTGATCTCCGCCACTATCCCCATCAGATCAGTGTGGTTTACCTTGATGGTGTGTAATATGTCCGACAGCATGGGCCCAGTCTCATCCTTTGCGCCGTCCTCCCCCACGGATACTTAGGAAGATGGGTTCGGAGGGTCAAGGACACCCGGAGAGGACGGCGGAGAGGAATCCAGAGCTTCCCCAAAGAGATCAGGGGTAGAAGCAGGCAAGATGTAGTGTGCTGTGGTGTTGTGGTGGCCATCTTGGCCGGAGCGTGTGGGTATATTCATCTTGACCGGCGGCTGTTAACTGCGTCTGCCCATCCACCATAAAACCTCACAGCAAAGCAGGGGTCCTCACCAACAGGATAAGTATTGTAGTTAGTTGATTCGGTTGGGATTAACCCAAGATGGAGCAGGATTAAAGACGGAGAGATCGAAACTGCTCTGAGACACGTCCGATCACATGTCGCGCTAGGCCGCGCTCCCTCCGCCAACCCACCACATTGAAATTTACTGAAACACCCAAAATTTACTGGCACAGCCAAGTTTTTACTGCCATTTCCAAAAGTTTCAAGTGCAAATTTCAGTATTTAGGCTACAAATAAGTACAATATGCAATTAGCAATGTGATTTAAAGGAGTTGTAAAGTCTCAAGGTTTTTCACCTTAACCAGTTAACAACCGGCCCATAGCCGAAAAAACGGCTACAGGGCGGTTGCTTAACTCTGGGAGGCCGTTAATTAACGGCCTCACAGAATTCTGCTCTTGCGCGCCCCCTGGTGCGCGCACTCGAGAGCATCCATGATCGCCGGGTCCAGAGGACCCGGTGGATCATGGATCACGGTAAACGGCCGCTTATCGCGTGATGAGTGATCACATGTAAGTGATCACATGTAAGCAAACCGGCGTCATTTGATGACGCCGGTTCCTCTCTCCTCCTCTCTCTGTACCGATCGGTACAGTATGAGAGGAGAGGGGGAGGGATCGGTGGCAGCAGTGCTGTGGGCGGGATCTGTAGTGCCCACAGCCTGCTCTGCCACCACCGATCCATCCATGCTCAGCCATCCCTCCATACCCTGCAATACCCAGCAATAGCCTGCAGTGTATTGCTGGGTATTGCAGGGTATGGAGGGATGGCTGAGCATGGATGGATGGATTCTCTGCCATCCCCCCCAATACTGTGCCATACCCCCCTATACTGTGCCATACCCCCCTATACTGTGCCATACCCCCCTATACTGTGCCATACCCCGCAATACTCTGCCATACCCCGCAATACTCTGCCATACCCCGCAATACTCTGCCATACCCCGCAATACTCTGCCATACCCCGCAATACCCTGCGATACTCTGCCATACCCTGCGATACTCTGCCATACCCTGCGATACTCTGCCATACCCTGCGATGCCCTGCCATACCCTGCGATGCTCTGCCATACCCTGCGATGCTCTGCCATACCCTGCGATACTCTGCCATACCCTGCGATACTCTGCCATACCCTGCGATACTCTGCCATACCCTGCGATACTCTGCCATACCCTGCGATACCCTGCAATACCCTGCGATACTCTGCGATGCTCTGCCATACCCTGCGATACCCTGCGATACCCGGCGATACCCGGCGATACCCTGCGATACTCTACCATACCCTGCGATACTCTGCAATACCCGGCGATACTCTGCGATACTCTACCATACCCTGCGATACTCTGCAATACCCGGCGATACTCTGCAATACCCTGCGATACTCTGCCATACCCTGCGATACTCTGCCATACCCTGCGATACTCTGCCATACCCTGCGATACTCTGCCATACCCTGCGATACCCTGCAATACCCTGCGATACTCTGTGATGCTCTGCCATACCCTGCGATACCCTGCGATACCCGGCGATACCCTGCGATACTCTACCATACCCTGCGATACTCTGCAATACCCGGCGATACTCTGCGATACTCTACCATACCCTGCGATACTCTGCAATACCCGGCGATACTCTGCAATACCCTGCGATACTCTGCCATACCCTGCAATACCCAACAATACCCTGCGATACTCGCTACGATCAAAGCCAGGATCGTTTTTTTTTTTTTTTTTATTTCAGGCTTTCCAGCCTAGAGGTGAGATGTGGGGTCTTATTGACCCCATATCTCACTGTAAAGAGGACCTGTCATGCCATATTCCTATTACAAGGGATGTTTACATTCCTTGTAATAGGAATAAAAGTGATCAAAAAATTTTTTTGGGGGAAAAAAAGGGTCAAACTAAAATAAATAAAGTAAAATGAACAATAAAATATATATATATTTTTTTAAAGCGTCCCTGTCCCCGTGTGCTCGCACGCAGAAGCGAACGCATACGTAAGTCCCGCCCACATATGAAAACGGTGTTCAAACCACACATGTGAGGTATCGCTGCGAACGTTAGAGCGAGAACAATAATTTTGGTCCTAGACCTCCTCTGTAACTCAAAACATGTAACCAGTAAAAAAATTAAAGCCTATGGGGATTTTTAAGTAGCGAAGTTTGGCGCCATTTCACGAGTGTGTGCAATTTTGAAGCGTGACATGTTGGGTATCTATTTACTCGGCGTAACTTCATCTTTCACATTATGCAAAAACATTGGGCTAAATTTACAGTTTTGTTTTTTGTAAAGCACAAAACTTTTTTTTTCCAAATAAAACACGTTCGAAAAATTGCTGCTCAAGTACCGTGCTATATAAGCAACGACCGCCATTGTATTCTCTAGGGTCTTTGCTAAAAAAACATATATAATATTTTGGGGTTCTATGTAATTTTCTAGCAAATAAATGATGATTTTTACATGTAGGAGAGAAATGTCAGAATTGTCCTGGGTGCTCCAGAACACCTGATGGTGCTCCCTGCATGTTGGGCCTCTGTATGTGGCCACGCTGTGTAAAAGTCTCACACATGTGGTATCGCCATACTCAGGAGTAATAGCAGAATGTGTTTTGGGGTGTAATTTGTGGTATGCATATGCTGTGTGTGAGAAATAACCTGCTAATATGACAATTTTGTGAAAAAAAAAAAAAATTAAAAAAAATCTTGATATTGCAAAGAATTGTGGGAAAAAATGACAACTTCAAAAAACTCACCATGCCTCTTTCCAAATACCTTGGAATGTCTTCTTTCCAAAAAGGGGTCATTTGGGGGGTATTTGTACTTTTATGGCATGTTAGGGTCTCAAGAAATGAGATAGGCCGTCAGTACTTCAGGTGTGATCAATTTTCAGATATTGGCACCATAGCTTGTGGACTCTATAACTTTCACAAAGACCAAATAATATACCCCAATTTGTACTTATTTTTACCAAAGATATGTAGCAGTATAAATTTTGGCCAAAATTTATCAAGAAAAATTACAAATTTGCTAAAATTTATAACAAAAACGAAGAAAAATTCATTTTTTTTTTACTGAATTTTCAGTCATTTTTCTTTTATAGCGCAAAAAATAAAAAAAACCCAGAGGTGATTAAATACCACCAAAAGAAAGCTCTATTTGTGTGAAAAAAAGGACAAAAATTTCATATGGGTACAGTGTTGTATGAATGAGTAATTGTCATTCAAAGTGTGAGAGCACCGAAAGCTGAAAATTGGTCTGGTTATTAAGGGTGTTTAAGTGCCCAGTGGTCAAGTGGTTAATGCATCCTATGCATTAAGGTGAAAAACCTTCTGTGCTGCAGCAGCCCCCCAGAGCCCCCCTTTTTCTTACCTGAACCTGATCCTTCCAGCGACAAGAATGAGCTCAACAGCTCCAGCTGCTGTCTCGGGTCCTCATTGGATAGATTGATAGCAGCGGGAGCCATTTGCTCCCACTGCTGTCAATCAAATCCAGTGCCACGGAGCTGGGGGGCAGGGCCGAGTCCTGCTGTCTGTGTCAATGGACACAGCAGTAGGACTCAGGAGCGCGCCCGCACAGGTGCCTCCATGGAATGTGCCTCTTGCACAGAGCAGGTAAGTATGACATGTTTGTTATTTACAAAAAAAAAAAACCTTTACAATCACTTTAAGGCAGGCCATATATGGTTGAATTCCGGACAAATTTTCTTTTCAAAATCAGAAATTTCGTGCTTTTTTTGATCCGATGGTGCCACCATTGATTTTCGAAATGTATCCAACCAAGCCTTCAATTTCACCTGATGTTGCTACAAAAAATAATTTTCGTGGCTGGGAATCTTTTCTTTCCGGGAATTTTCTTTTCTTGCACTCATGTGTATTCCTTTTTCTATTACATTTCTTGCCCGATTCTCCCATCACTGATTAGAAAATCGTTTTTTTTTTTAATTTTCAACATGCCCAAATTTGATTGCTGCATGAAAATCTGCTGTTGCTTCAGTCCTCTAATGGTGTGAAATTCCAACAAAAACTCAGATAAGATTTTCGAAAGAAAATTCTTTAGAAATTCGACCTGTGTATGGCCAGCCTAAGGTAGATATTAAGGCAAAAAGCATATTTCTCATTTTATTTTCAATATAGTAAGTAAGTGGCTCAGGGATAGGACTTTGAATTTTGTGGCACACACACACGAAATGGACTCTCACAGTGACACCGACAGCAGTGTGCAGCAGCGCAGATCCCTTAAAACGTTCCCTCCTGAGTCACAGTGACAGTTTCTAGCCATGCCAGGTGGTCCCTTCAGTCCCCTCCAGTCCAAACAGCACTCATAGTCCCGCTCCTGGCATGCCTTACTCCCGTCCCGCAGACCCGCACATGAGGCTCCCGCTGCTCCGCTAGGCTCCCGCTGCTCCGTTCGGCTCCCTTGCACCATGACATCACACAAAACGCTCAGGCACCGCCTCCTTCAGACCTGCCCCCCGGCGGTACCACCTGAACACACTGTAGCAGGCACTTGGATGGTCTCAGCCGGCTCCGGACCCAAGCTACGCATGCGCAGTTCCGAGCCAAGCATCACAGCCATATTTTTTACTGCCAACCTTTTCCTCTTACTGGCATTTACTGGCAGGAGAAAAGTGCTCTTTTTTTACTGGCTGCCAGTAAAAATACTGATGTTTGGCAACACTGTTCTGTAGTCCTTTAATGACTTAAAGTGGCTGTAAACCCTTACAGACCACTTTGACCTACAGGAAAGCCATCATTAAGGCTAACCTGCACGGTTAAGGAGATATTTTGCAAAAAAGGGGCACTGCTGTCTACGGCGCATGCGCGCCGTACACAACGGCGCAGGCGCACTGGGCGCACCGCAAGTGAAGGCAAACATGCCGTCACTTACGGCTCCCGCGCGCATGCGCCGGAATGACATCATCGCTGCTCCGGCCACTCACAGCGCTGGAGCAGCGATACCCGAAAAGAAGATGGACGCTCCGTGGAAGAGGGGACAGCAGTGACATTGCTGGCTCCTGTATCAGGTAAGTGACACATAATGGGCTACTATGCGATGCATAGTAGTCCATTATGCTTTACCTTTGCAGGGAAACAAAGAGGAAGTAATCAGGGTTTACTTCCTCTTTAAGCAAGGGCAAAGACCTGCTGGCAGAGGGTATCCAGTGAAGAGTTTCCACCATCAGACTCGTGATTGATTGGTACTGTCACATACCTTATCAGACTAAAGTGATGAGGGTAGCCTCTCTTGTGTCTGTGTCCCTGGTGAGCCTGATAGTGGGACACAGGTCAAATCCAGTACTGGATGTGTGCCATTGCACATGGAAGCCAGGTGTGTAGCACTGTGAAGAATTCACAAGCACGCTTGTGCCCATACACAGAAGCAAATGCTCGGCCACAGTTCTATGTGGACAGCAGTCTACTGCTGCATGCAAACGTGCAGTTTCTTTGCCCTCATACCAATCAGGCCTCTCCTACAATTAGACATATGCCAATCCTTTCATAAATTATCTGTTCTGGGACCATTCATAATTTTGTCTTTAAAGTTATGTATAGTCCAAACTTTTTTTTTAAGTTTTGGATACATTAGTTCATGGTTAAAGTGGTTGTAAGGCTATTTTTTTAATTAAAATAAAAAAGAAGTTATACTTACCTGCTCTTTGCAATGGTATTGTGACCCCAATCCTACTTTTCTGGAGTCCGCGGTTGATGCCGTTCTCCTTGCTTTTGATGAAGGCCTAAGGCCGAAACGTGTAAGGATTTTTGGATAATGTTATTGCTGTAATGCTCAAAAAAATATATTTTCTATGGAGAAGCTATCGAGTTGCTGGCCTGTACTTTCTATGGATCCTTTGTGAGCTTAATTAGCCAGAGCCCCGACTACTCTACACACCAAATATACTATATAGCAGTAGAGCTTGGGCGAGTTTTTCTCTTGTTCGTTTCTCTTTCCCTGCAGGTGTCCTCACAGCACGACCTGTGCTGAGGGGGCACCTGTGCTGGTACTCTCCTGAGCCAGGCTGTGTGCGTCTAAAGACACGCACAGTGCAGCTTGTCCATGCCTCATCTTTACCCACGTCTCTCCTCACAGGATTTGACTGACAGCAGCAGGCTGCCACTGCTCTCAGAGTCTCCTGACACCAGGAAGAGCATCAGCACTGCAGATGGGCACAGCACTGGATCAAGAAGGGAACTAGGTACGTGTTTAGGGGTGGAGGGAACAGATATTGGAAGGTTTTTTTTCACCTTGATGCACTTTAAATTCTCTTTTTAAATTTTTTGTTGTCTTAGTACCATTGGGGAATTTTCCTCTTACTTCCAAAGACGCAACAGGAAGCTAGAGGACATCTTCCAAAGTGGGAGGAATACAGCTCTTGGAGAGTTGTCACCATCGGAGGCAGGTGTCTCTCCTACTTCTGGATTCGCCTGGCCCTAAAGGGTTCATTTCTTTGTCTGTGTATGAGGAAACAAGATAATAATACGATAACAAATCATACATTATACATATGCACATTGCCTGGACCTGGAAGCACTGTTTTAATATTCTCTTTTACCAGTGCTTAAACTCCAATACACAGATCAAATGTTGCCTTTCTAATCTTTAAAAAATGCTTCACAGAAGAAATACACGTTTGCTTATGTACAGTGGTCCTTGATTCTATCCAACTGGCTCATGAACAGAAAACAACCCAGGTCTCAAGGTACAATTAATCCAGCCAATGCATACGAGTTACAAAAAGTTATAGCAAAATATATTTTTCTGTTGTTCATTCACTTGTACTCTACTAATTCAAAGTTGTTGGATCTTCCAGCCACACAGGAGGATTACGAGAGTGCTAAATAATGACTACAATAGGTTTATAGTATAGAACCTTCATGAAGCACAGTAGAGGTTCTTCACACAGGAGGTATCTGCAAGTCTCACTGTCTCGCAAATTGAGTTAAAAAATAAAATGTGCTACAATACAGCCATTATCTTCAGCATCACCACAGTTTCAAGTGTGAACATTGTGAACAGTAAAATATGCGCAATCGCTTCCCAGACGTGTCGGTACGGGAGCCTGAGGAGAACAATTCAATGTAAAGCATTGACAGAGGGTTTTGCATTCAGTCTAGTCAAACACAGAGAATGACACCCACTCCCTGAGCTAATGAGCCTGCAGGGCATTTGCTGAAAGTCTTTGTTCTGCCCCTCCCTGCTGAAATGTAAATATGGAGCTGCTAAGAGACAGGCTGCAAACAGCTGGTAATTCACAACAGCCTTTGGCAAAGGGGAACATTCCCATCTCCTTTTCTCTGTGTGTTTTCTATTCTTGCCCTGTTCACGCTCATCCCTGAACAGCCTGCAGATACGTCACATTTCAACTCTGGATAAGTCGCTCCTGTATTATTATACACACCACTAAATCTTTACCTTATGTGAAGGAGAACGTCTACAATGGTGTATGGTAACCTAGTGGCGAAGGTCAAAGCAAATCCCAATTCCTGAACGCAGTATAGCAACTAAGGCATGTTTTAGTTAAACTGTACATATCTTTGTAACTACTTAGTGTATCCAGGTGAATTAAATCTTGTTTTTTCAGGACACATTGGACCTCATTTGTTGGTATTGTAAAGGCCTATTCAGACTAGGTGCTTTGGGACTGCAAAGAGCTCCATCTATTATCAGACCAGTTCACACGACCATCTGAAAAAGGCACGACATGTCGTTCGTTTTTCAATCCACCACATCGCAATACGCTGCCACCAACAGAGCTTTGTGACATTTCAATAAAGTTTGCACAAAAAAAAAAAAAAAAAAACGGTGTGATGAGCTGGGATCAATGCATTGGCACCACTGTCATCACATCTCACTCCAGCAACCGCTTTCGAACAAAGCTGCTGGTTTGAATGTGCCTTTAATGGATGTCTCTTGATTTTTTTTTCCAAGGGAAAAACTGGAAGAATTTTAGTTCTTGCTATTACCATGACCAACCAATCGGGTTGATTTACTAAAACTGGAGAGTGCAAAATCAGGTGCAGCTCTGCATAGAAACCAATCAACTTCCAAAGATTTTTGTCAAAGCTTAATTGAACAAGCTGAAGTTAGAAGCTGATTGGCTACCATGTACAGCTGCACCAGATTTTTCACTCTCCGGTTTTAGTAAATCAATAATGTGTGAGTTATTTGTTGTTTGTATTCATAGTAGGGCCCAGAAACAATAGTGCACATTTTACCATTTTATCCTACCTAAAACACACTGACACTAACTTTTATCAAGCCCTTTTATTCTAACATGGTGGGAAAAGGGGACATAACATCCATGGCAACATTTATACCACATCAGCTTCCATAGACTTTCAAGAACTTCTTTTGGGCGACTGGCATCCCACGATTCTGTTTGCGGGATTTTAGCACAATTGCGCAGCGATTTGGGTGCCATTCAAAGTAACATGGATAGCATGGGCAACCCACGATTTGTGACGAGTCCAAATCACAGTGATTCCATCCTCAAAAACGGAACGCCGTGGTGTGAATGGAGCCTTAAGCCTCGTTCACACGGTCCGAAAATCAGAAGGGGATTGTCGTTTGACAGACTGTTGTCCGAAGTTGCTCAGAATCAATGCTCACCAAACACGAAATTAGCAGAAGGGGCCCAAAGGGTGGCGCTCAAGAGCTTACATTCCTCATAGTACGCCACTACGTTCGAGTTTGTGGCACGACAATTTGTGTAACGTTGGTATGCAAAACAAAATCCTGGCATACGCCCTTTTGACGGAAATCAGACGCTCGGTTGTCCAACAATCGTACTGCGTGTACCAGGCTTTAGAGAATCATTGGAAGAATCAGAGAATGTCACCTTCAATAAGAGAATGCCCACACAGCTGCTTTCCCTTTAAGCTATTCCCTTTAAATTGTTTGCAAAGACAAGCTACAGGCTGTTTTTTTTATTTATTTTTATAAAAGAGGACTTAGTAAGATTCACAAATAAATAAAAACATTTCAGGAGCTTATTAGAGTAGAACTAATTTAAAAAGCAGATTGTTTAGTAGGAAGTGGTATTGTTCAGTACACAGCTGATGTCCTCTTCAACAACATGTTTGAAATAGGTGACCTGCTGGAGCAAAAAATGAGCAGGCTGAATTAAAGAGAACCTGTAGTTTACACAAACATAAAGCAGACCTTGCACTACAAAGACAAGGTTGATGGATCAATCCAAGAAAGCCATCCTTTTAAAAGTGACACTATTTTTTAGAAAATAATCAATACACATCCACTACTTAATGGCCCTGTATTTTTCATGAAATAATTCCTACTGTTAAAAGTTTTTCTGCCCCCTTGTAACATCCCCTATGAGCTCCCAAATCTCTCCGTTTCCCCATCACATTCATAGGATTGCAAAAAAAAAAAAAAGTTTTGAAAAGGCTGAGAGAAATAGAAGGGACTTTTTTTTTAGTTCAAGTGGTTGCAAACCCTTAGATATACCCAGTGAGGTGACTGGCCACAGGTGAGACACAGATGACAAAAAATCCTCCTATGTAGCTTGTACCTGTTTATCTGCAGTCTTCTCTATTCTACATCCGTTCAAAGTCCAGAATTTATAAAGTTTGTCTGAGCTGTCAGAAAAAAGGGGGTAGCAAGCTGAAGATAAACTCTGCAGAGCTCTGACAGCTGATTGGAGGGGAGGGAAGGGACAACCCCCCCCCCCCCCCACACACACACACACACAAGGACAGAGCTGGGGCTGTCAATCAGCTGGAGTTCTCTCCCCTGTCACCCTTTTTCTCTTGGTGTCAGGAAAACTTGTCAAAAGTGATTCATGCTGATAGCAGAGAAATTAAGCAGCAGACAAAAATGACACTTAGTGCTCTTAATTGAGACAAGTACACACTATATTATTGTCCAATTACAGATCACACTAGAATGAAAACAATATCGATAACCCCACTTAGCCTTGAGTGTACACTTCACGCTGAAATGCTTGGTCCCTAATGCTGTACATAGACAGCTATTTTTTTTCTTGTTCAGCCAGTAGGCTGAATAAAAAAGAAAAAAATGATATTATATATATATATATATATATATATATATATACCATATTTATCTGCATATAACACGCACAGGCGTATAACACGCACATTCATTTGAAGAGGGAAGTTTCAGGAAAAAAAATTACATTTGAAATAAGGAACTTTGCAGCAATATAAGGGTCAGTGCTCATCTGCAGCCTCATCATTGCCATCAATGCAGCCTGATCAATGCCCATCTGCAGCCTCACAAGTGCCATCAATGCAGCCTCATCAGTCCACATCAATGCAGCCTCACCATTGCCTTCAATGCAGCCCCCCTCCCTGTTTACTACAAGGCATCTAAAATTGAAGTATTGGCGTATAACACGCACATGCTATTTGTACCCGATTTTCATTCATGGTGAAAAAGTGAGTGTCATACGCCAATAAATACAGTATATATATATATATATATATATATATATATATATATATATATATATATATACACATACACATATACACATACATACAAATTAGATGGATGGAGGAATCTCTGCTGCCAAGACATTGTATTCTGACAGTGGAACTTGCTGATTTTCTGCAGTCACTGATCAACAACAGTTTTCCAGTATGTAAAGCTGGCCATACACCTATAGATTATCTGCAGATTTTCTATGGTTAGAATGAAAAAGTGGGAGATTCCTATATCCACACAGTTTAGCGAACATGGAGAAATCTGTTGCACTTTTTCCATCTAACCATAGAAAATCTGCAGATAATCTATAGGTGTATGGCCAGCTTTACTTTTATGGAAGTCAGTTAAACAATTGACACACTGATTGAAATGTGGCTGGTCCCTGCTTAGTTGGCTTAATTTCGATCCATCTATGGCCATATTTAGGTTGAAACCTCTGTATCCCACTCTGTCCGCCCATCCCCTATACCTAACCTTTCACCCATCCTGCTTTCCCTCCTCACTCTCCCTCTCCCCACCTTCCATTCTCCCACATCTCCTTCTCATCCACACCCAAGATGACACTATGCAGATTACTGGGGACATGCCTGTGTCACACCTCCCCCCACCACACCCCATCCTTCCTTCCTTTCCTTCCCATTCCTAACTACTTACCTATTCCATAATACCCACCACCTTCTCATCCTAACATCCATGCCTTCTTTTTTACCCATGTTCTTTCTTCCAATTGTAACACATATACTCTAGGGGGTGCGTTTATAAAACAGTCCCAGAGCTATTCGTCCAAAAATGTGCATGTATTGTGTGAAGGGGGCCAAAACAAATGTTAGCCCCTGTTTACATCGGCACAATTCGACATGCGATTTGACATGTCAAATTGCATGCCTCAGCCTTTTGCTGGCAACGGCACTGTCGGCGCCACACTTATTTCCAAAAGTAGTTGAACCTGCACACGTCTTTCAAATCGCCCCCCAAACTCGCACTGAAATGCGGGTTTGAAATCGTGCAAGTTCAGATTTCAACCACGCGTTCAGTGTGAACGTACCCTTAAAGTGCTTGTTAACCCACTATAATATACCATCCTCCCTGTTATATAACGCTATGTGCCAGTGCTGTATAAAAAAAGATGCATATTATACCATATATCAGAGCAGCTCCGGCTCTCACGTGACTCCTCAGCTATCTCCTCAGGGAGGAGAGAGGATAAATAGCTGAGGAGTCACGTGAGCGTCGGGAGCTGCTCTGATATATGGTATAATCTGCATCTTTTTTATACAGCACAGGCAAAGGGGCACATAGCGTTATATAACAGAGGGGATGGCATGATCATAGAATAGATTTGATTGCAACAGGAGGAGAGGATCGTGGAGTGGACAGAGCTGACAGGAAGGGAGGGGGAAAGAGGACAGAGCAGACAGAGGAGACACAGGAGGGCAGAGAGCAGGGCTGAGGATGATGGTAGCACGTAAACTGACCACGGTGTCAAGGCTCAGCAGCCATGATAAACTGTGGTCAGTTTACAGAGGGGAGGGCATAGCCAGGCAGGGTCAGCAAGGTTTTTTAGGTGATACAGGGGGGCCCAAGTTACACAGCACAAGCACTTTGCTATTACATGCTATAAGGGAACAGGATCCATTTTTTTTTTTAGGTTAACAAGCACTTTAAGGTCCTCCCTGCAATTTTCTTATATTTCATTTTGAGAGCACCGGCTCTTGAAGTGAATGTGGTTCCAATTCTATCTACCCAGTTTTTTCAATTCATACCACTCCCACACCTGTTTATGTTTTCTTTTTACTTGATATTCTTTCCTTTTCTATTTGTTATAATTGTGTTTTCCAGATGATCTTTTCTGAGTATATTGTAACACATTTTCTTGATGTAATTTATAACATTTATATAAACTTTAAATAAAAAATTATTAAAAAAAAAAAAAAAAAAAAAGGTCCTCTCTTTTTATGAAAAAAAATATATATATAAATAAATATATATATATATATATATATATATATATATATATATATATATATATATATATATATAAATATATATAAATAAATATATCATGAGGTCGCCCTTGCCTAGGTGCCATGGGTATTATATATATATATATATTATATATATATATATATATATGTATATGCCCATGGTACCTAGGCAAGGGCGACCTCAAGATCCTTCTGAAAAAATCCTGGAGAATGCGGAGACCTTCAAATCTTACAAGTAGACTCTCCTGCATTTTGTTACAGCATCATCCTGTGAAATTTGAGTTACTCCGTATTTCTTGGTATCTTTGGAAAGATGGTGATGTCACCCTCTGCAGTGCGGGGAAGTAAGGTATATTACTAACCTTTTCCTTTTTTTTACTTTACTATAGCATTTTGGGAAGTTTGAGTCCACTTTAAGGAAAACCAATGATTTGTCCACTCAGGGCAAATCAACTGGATTTCTTTAATCCTCACATACCTAATTGTGCATTTTTTTTCCTTTCCAATCGGCACATTTAGCACCAAAGAAAATGCACAATACTTCAGGGTATGGAGAAACATGTGACTCAGTAGGACAAGCGCAGGGCCAATCAGTCCAAAAGGGATTCCATAGTCCTGTGTAAGCTATGACTCTGGTGACTTGTAGCTTACACAGAGCTTTTCTTTCAGTCCCAGAAGCTGAATGGAGTGGCTGGGGAACAAAAAGAAAGGTAAGTATATGCTACTGAGATTGTCAGTGTGAACAGATTCACGTTAAAGAAAATTTCACTGTTAGATGTCACAGCCCTGTCTCTCCACTTCCTCCAATAAGTGAACGCTTTTCATTCATTCAGAAAATGTAAAGCATACTCTGAATGGTGTCAGTGCTGACCAGCTGGAGATCACTGGGGTAGCAGTGTGTACTTTGATGATTTTCAGCTTCCAGGGGCATTGGCCAGATATTACATATATAAGTTACATTGGTCCACGCAACAAACTATGTAAAAAAGATTAATTCCAGGAATTTCTCTTACGTTTTAAGGGTAAAGTTGGGTTTTGGGGTTAGTAGTCGGGTTAGATATAACGTTTTGGATAAATTGGAGAGAGAATTGAACTCCTGTCAGGTTTTTACTGCTACCTGGGCTCCAAGAGGGAGGTGTACCGTCCTTTCCTGACCATGGTTTCACCAGATAGAAAGAAAGGGGACATCTGCAACTGGAACACAGACAGAAAAACCTTACAGGGCCTTACCCAATTTTATTTAAAATGCTTTTTTATTTCTGTTTGTGTTGCAGTTGGTGAGATCCTTTTCTTTCCGGTCTGTCAGTAGGATAGAAAGTGAGGGGAAATATCCCTAATGGAGCCTCACATAGCAGAAAAAGGCCTGATAAGGGTTCTAACTCTTCTCTGCCCTATTCAAAACATAGAAAAAAAAAGTAGAACTATTGGCAAAATATTTTTTTCATTTTGGATAGAGCAGGGGAGGGTTTCGCTATCTGTATCCCATTGTGGAGATTTCCCTTCATTTCCTGTTCAATAGCAGACTAAGGGAATTCCTTGGGGACCCCCAGGTCAACAGAACTACTGTCCCCATTGGATGATTTCCCCTCTATTACTTTTCTCTGGACATAGTGTTTTTCTCTATATATGGTAATATTTATTACTATTTTTGCCTTTATTACTGTATGGGAAACTGATCATTGAGAAAGTGCAATTGCATCTGAACAGTCTGGTTGCAATGCCCAGTTTCACCTTAAGGTGCTGCTGCAGGCTAACTTTAAAACAATTGCACTCTTCCAAATGGCAAAAACAAGGGTAACATTTTCCAGTTTCTTTGAGAAGGTCTAAGAGATAATCTGAGAGATAATCTGATCAATAGGCAAAAGTCCCATCTCGCAAATTTTAAGTAATTTGACTACCAAGGATAAAATGTTATTGAATTTAATTTCAATACATTTCTATACTTTTTAAACTTTTAAATTTGAAGTGAATTTGTTGAGACACTGTCACAATGTTGTAGAGCAGATTCATCAAAATATTAGACGGTGTAAATTAATGGCTTGGCCTATTACTTTTGCATGGTAAAAAAACAGCCCTGGAACCCCCACTGCTTGACAATTTGCCATAGCCAGGAGCCCTGGAAACTGGACATTTATTGCACATGCATTTACCTACAATTAAAGCATATCTAAAACTCCAATATGCCAAAAATGCAGTGTCCTTTTCACTTTCACAAAGCACAAAGAACCATATCTTTATTGTGTAAACTACTAGACCCATCAATCCACCATGAAATGGAGATGAACAATAGCAGACATTTTTCAAGTCCAGTCTGTGTGAAAACCATGGCTCCCACCATAGATACAATGGAGAAGTGGATGCAGACATGAGGGCACAGGAAGTGTGTTATTTGCAGCATCACCAGATTAAAATAAAGGAAACATTGTTAAGGCGCAATATATTCATTGGGTTTAGATGCGCTTTGATTTTGTACTGTTTTGTCAAATTATTCTGAAAATTCCTTTGTTAATAAAAGATTCTGTAAAGTAACTTTTTTTTGTTGTTAATTGCAGTTGTTGGATTGCAAACACTGTAAAATTGCAAGATCAGACCTGTACTATGACAGCTTACCTCTCCAGGAAACTGTCATAATGTTCACCAAAAAATCCTCCTCCAAGCTTGAAGAGAGAAGCCACGCCTGCTCCCACATACCACTCTGCAGTGCTGTGCAGGAGGTGTGTCTATACAAATACTGACCATCAGAAAGTCAGGGCTTGTGTAGGAAAAAGAACTGAAACTCTAGGGTGGCTGTCAGCCTTCAACAACAATTGTCCCAGTAGGTCTATAGAACAGGTTTACTGTCAATTACAGGACTATGCAAATTATAGGGCAAGCATCATAAATTTGATGGTATTCATAACCATGTATTTTCAGATGTAATATAAGTGACTTGATTGTAACACAAATAAATAGATTTCTGAATAAAAAAAATTTATGGAGGAATGGGCATTAGGTGTGGCTGGCTACCTATTGATGTGAACACCAGTACAAAAACCAGCAGTCAATGTGGTCTAAGTATAAGCTAAACTGAGTTAAGCCTAGTACGCACGGTTCAATGGAAACTGCCCGACATTCAGCCCATGTGTACTGGAGTTGGGCCGACAGAAGTCGGCCGGGGGGCATGGGCAAAAAAGTCTGAGAGCTCTGACTGGATGTTGTAGTGGAAAAGGGGGGGGGTGGTGTCAGAACACAATAGAACAGTGGGGGAGGTTGCAGTACTAACGTTGCATAGTTAGCACAGCGGCTCCTCCTGAGCTGTCAGTTTTTTTTTCATTCAGCCCTGCTGGGTTGAACGAAGAAAAACGAAAAAAATAATTCTAGTGTGTACTAGGCTTTAGGGCTAGTGTCGATGAGCTTTTGGTCACTTCAGAACTGCTTCTCTCCAAATACAAGTCTATGGGAATGCAAAAGCCGCTAAAGTAGGTCAACCGTTCCTGTAACAAAAATTCAGATTGATCCTAAGCTGGGTACACATGGGTCTGAAAATAGTCGGTTCGGCATGAACCCGTGGACTTTTGGCCCATGTATACAGCTCCTTGTCCGACAGAAGCCAGTTGAACAAAAAAGCATCCCAAATTGATGTCAAAACACATATCAAAGCCTGCTCACACAGACACTAAGGCCCCTTTTACACGAGTGTAGCTCTACATCGGGTATCAAGCATATGTGCTTTGTTGTGCTTCACAAATCAGGTAGCTCACTCATTTCAGTGGGCTGTTTTTTGTGCGAAAAATGCAGCAAAGTAACTCAAGTATCTTTTTGAGCTTTGCTCATTCCGTGCTTTTAGTATCATGCATTCTTGCATGTCTAAGAACATGCTTCTTGTATGGCATGTTTGACGTGCATTAACTGGCACTCTGTATCTAGTTGTGGCTGTGACCTTAATTTGTCAAACCATGACTGACTGGTCTTAAGCTATTAGAAGGGATCTGATCACTATGGTGGTTGATCCCTTGTCATAGAACATTTGGAACACATGGCTATTTCTCTAAACAAGTCTTTCTCAACTTTTTGAACACAAAGGAACCCTTAAAATTACTTTTCAGTCTAGGGGAATCCCTGCTAAAAAAAATACTTTATCTACAACTCATGATACATTAGTGTGATGGTCTGTGAGAAAAATACTCCTTATACTTGTGGTCACTGGGAATAATTCCCTCCTTTCAGATAGCTAAAAGTATCAGTGGTGTCAGTAGGAACTTATGTGAGAGACAGAAATTTCTCATTGCTCAAGGAACCTCTAGCAACCTGTGGAGGAATCCCAGGGTTCCATGGAACTCTGGTTGAGAAACCCTGCTCTAAACTATAGCATTGACTGGCTGCTAGAGGTTTTCCACCTCATTTCCTGCATAAGTTTCCTGTCAGTTCACATATGGAGAACACTTTGGACAAAGTGTCGGGCTGTAGAATCCACATCTGGGAAACGCTTATTCCACATGGTCTTCGAGGAAGAACAACTCTTTCCTTCTACCCTGGTCACTATCATCAATGTGCCATTACAGAGGGCACGAGAACCCATCCTCCTCAGCCAAAGAAGCCTAGGCCTCAGTCTATAATAGCTCATCCCATGCTGGAGGTCAAGAAAAGTCCTTTACTTTATCCGCAGTCTCAAACTCAAACTCTAACTCCAAACCCATGCCGAGCTCTCAGGCCCTGGAACTCCAAGTCTGCCAAACCATCAGACAAATCTTCAGCATGTTCCATCTTTCCTTTGCACCTACAAGTTCTATCTCTTGCTCTAGGTCCTCTGGACTTTTTCCCATCAATAAATAACTAGATAACCTCCTACTGAGGGAACAGTTGACAAGGGTTCTAAATGACAAAGAAACCATGACTGTCAAAACCTTGCAGAGGTTTGCATGGATCCTGACCCTTTAGAAATCAGCTCTGAAACTGACTTATAGCTTGGAGTGTCTGGGTCTAGTGCTAGACACAGCTCAAGCAAGAGGTTTTCTTACCCAGGAAAAACGCCAAACTCCCAAACTCAGACACTGCCGTGCAGGAGTTCCGCCACACTTTGTTTCAGAAGGAGAGTCCAGGGGTTAATTGTAGCTTCCTTCAAGGCATTCCTTTTTATCAAACTTCCCTCCAGAAACCTATAGCACAAATTTCTCTCATCATAGGACAACCAATTCTTATGGTCCTGAGGATGAGGTTGTCCCTGGCTTGGTGGCTCAGAAACCTGGTTTTGAGGTCAGGGAAGTCAATCCTTTCTATCCTTTTGGAGATCCCCACAATGGAAGCCAGCCTGTTGGGGAGTCCTGGGCCAGCCTGCTGAAAGGTCATCCAATCTAATTTCAGTCGCTTAACACCACACAGGGGCATACATCAATCATCAGGAAAGAACCAGACATTTTGCTGCAGCAACTGCGGTAGAGTGGATAATGTCCAGGGCAAAACTTCCTGCTCCAGCCTGGTCTACCATTTACATCCCAGGAGTGGACAATAGGCAGGCATATGTCCAAACCTGAGAAATGGTCCCTATAGTTCTGTTGCTTTTAGGGTGCATGTTAGCTTGGCCTACATTTCACCTACCTCCTGTAGGTGGAAGTATAACACAACAGTTAATGACTTCCTGCGCCCTTCAAAAAGGATTTTACGGTAAGTACATAAATCCTATTTTTCCTTTCTTTCTGCTACTTACAAGGCATAGGATATTGTACAAATGTATATATAAGCAATTAATAAAATACTGTACTTTTGCTGATAAAAGGAAGAATATGAGCAGCCAATAACTATACCGGAACAGCAGTCTCTTTGCTTCTGACATTTACAGGCACAGACCAGCTGGGGCTATTGATAAAACCACCACTGCCTGTATATGAAATGATATAACAAAACCTTTCAAACTAAAATGCATATAACTATCCAAGAGTCTGTGGTGCATGCTGGGAAAATGTTGCATTGCCAGAACCTACAATGTAGGCAAGGTTGCTATGTTAGCCATAATAGGGTTTCATTGGACATTTTATTCAAATATTATTTGTTTTAACTATTTTGATTTGTCTGATGGCGTGTAAAACACTTTATGCCATCGCCCCAAATATTGGTAACAAGATCATCTGTCAAAAGATGGCCTAAACACAGGTTTACTTGTCAAGGTGGACTTTTAAAATGTAATACTTCCCCCCATGAATTAATCTACATATTAAAAATCATCACCTCAGTCTCTTACCTACCTCACTACTGCATCTGCGATTTTAGTGTGGATTAGTTCAGAGCAATTAGGGAGGGTGGGTTAGCTTTATCAATGCTACAGATAGGCTGGATTCACATCGGTCTGCTTCCACTGTCATGCATTTTTCCTTGAATTTCATTTACATTCTTTGGTGTATGTTTTTAGTGCATTTTACAAGCATATTTTCATTCATTTTACATGTGTTTTCATAGACGTCAATGGGCCAGAAAAGCGCAGGTAAATGCATATAATATCGGACATTCCTCATTTTTACAACACAGCATGGAGATGTGAATCGCCTTATTGGAATTAATCATACTTTTGTGACACATGCGTTTTTATGTGCTACAAATCGCACATAAAAGCGCACTTATCGCAGTCACACATGGAACAATTTAAAATGGTAGAAAATTAACGTACCAGTATATGTAGGAATTGTGTAAGGATACTAAAGAACCACAGAAAGCCCATGCAAACTTTGGAAAAACATACAAACTTCATACATATAGGGCTTGATATACTAAAACTGGAGAGGGCAAAATCTGGTGCAGCTCGGCATTTTAGCCAATCAGCTTCTAACTTCAGCTTGTTCAATAACGCTTTCACAAAAAAACCTGGAAGCTGATTGGAGCAGAGCTGCACCAGATTTTGTACTCTCTAGTTTTAGTAAATCAACCCCATAGAGTCTTCAGGGAACAGATTTTTTTGTGTTTGTGTGCCTTTCATATAATTGATATCCTTGAACTATCACTGAGAGTGGCTTTGGATATTTTAGAGTCAGTGGGACTGTTTTTTTTTTTTAAATTACCTTTTGCTACCCTGGCAGTAAGTATGTTTCACGGCAGTAATGGACCGTTAATCCTTCATGAATATAAATGAATATTCATATCTGCCCAGATGACATTTTCATGCAGACACATTAAAAGGTGAATACCGAATTTATAATGTACAATCAGTGAAACGCCTGTTTAATTATATGCTGCGTGTAGGTGATACCTACTGGTAATAAGGGAATTCATAGGAAAGAGATAACCTTTGCCCAATCTACCCAATTATGATCAGATCAGAAAACAATCGATTGCCCAGGGGAAAACGTCAAGGCACCCCGTGGGTCCTTACAATTCAAGAAAGGAAATGGATCACCTGAAATGGACCTTCCCAGTAGAGCGTTATTCCGTTACCTTTAAGTCATACACTTAATATGGGACACTCCTGTATTTCTCAGGATTACCTCCTAGGAGGACAAACATGCTCTAGTTAACATAAGCTAAATCCAGTTACTGTAACAAATGTGATATCTAAAGCATTTCTTGTTGGGTTATTTCTGGACACTCTTATTGTTATTTGGTTCCTACAGAAATTAAACCCCAAAATTTCACTTAACAAAGCTAGAAAGTAGAGTGTGGAACCATGGAGCCATTGTTCTCATTATTTATTTAGTGTGTTGTTATAAGCACTTATTTTTTAATGCAATATTCATATATTTATCAGCCTGTTTGGGACCATTGGGTCCTCAGCGCCTTATTCCTTTCGTTGTCACTTCTCTGGTGACCATCCTAAGTAGATTGCTTCCTGGTTAGCTGCCCCCTGATGTTGCTGGAGATTTGGAGTCTACTAGTAATACACTCGTGCAATTTTGTTCAACATTTTTTTTCTAATCATTGGTGGGGTCAATTCTACATCTGTTTTTGAAGGCAGTGACGAGTAAGTTCAAAGAACCGGATAGATTTTTTTTTTTCGTTTTCCAATGAACAAATTTCTACTAGTGTGTGGTTTTTGTTCGATAAAGTGCATTCATTCCAAAATGTAATGTTAAAAGCAAACAACATTTTTAAGTTCTTTCAACGACATACATTTGTCAAGCTGCTGAATGTACTGAGGATTTTCATACAAATTTTTGTACAAACGTTCATTCAAAAATCTACTACACTGAGAAAAATTATAAAAGCAACACTTTTGTGTTTGTCCCTATTTATCATGAGCTGAACTCAAAGATCTATGACTTTTTCTATGTACAAAAAAGGCCTATTTCTCTCAAATATTGTTCACAAATCTGTCTAAATCTGTGTTAGTGAGCACTTCTTTGTCAAGATAATCCATCCACCTCACAGGTGTGGCATATCAAGATGCTGATTAAACAGTGTGATTATTGCACAGGTGCATTAGGCTGGCCACAATAAAAGGCCACTCTAAAATGTGCAGTTTTATCACACAGCACAATGCCACAGATGTCGCAAGTTTTGAGGGAGCGTGCAATTGGCATGCTGACTGCAGGAATGTCCACCAGACCTGTTATCCTTGAATTGAATGTTGAATTTCTCTACCATAAGCCGTCTCCAAAGGCGTTTTATAGAATTTGGCAGTACATCCAACCGGCCTTACAACCGCAGACCACGTGTAACAACACCAGCCCAAGACCTCCACATCCAGCATCTTCACCACCAAGATTGTCTGAGACCAGCCACCTGGACAGCTGCTGCAACAATCAGTTTGCATTACCAAAGAATTTCTGCACAAACTGTCATAAACCGTCTCAGGGAAGCTCATCTGCATGCTCGTCGTCCTCATCAGGGTCTTGACCTGAATGCAGTTGATCATCGTAACTGACTTGAGTGGGCAAATGCTCACATCCGATGGCGTTTGGCACTTTGGAGAGGTGTTCTCTTCACGGATGAATCCCGGTTTTCACTGTACAGGGCAGATGGCAGACAGCATGCATGGCGTTGTGTGGGTGAGCGGTTTGCTGATGTCAATGTTGTGGATCGAGTGGCCCATGATGGCAGTGGGGTTATGGTATGGGTAGGCGTATGCTATGGACAACGAACACATGTGCATTTTATTGATGGCATTTTCAATGCACAGAGATACCGTGACGAGATCCTGAGGCCCATTGTTGTGCCATTCATCCATGACCATCACCCCATGTTGCAGCATGAGAATGCACGGCCCCATGTTGCAAGGATCTGTACACAATTCCTGGAAGCTGAAAACATCCCAGTTCTTGCATGGCCAGCATACTCACCGGACATGTCACCCATTGAGCATGTTTGGGATGCTCTGGATCGGCTTATACGACAGCGTGTTTCAGTTCCTGCCAATATCCAGCAGCTTCGCACAGCCATTAAAGAAGAATGGACCAACATTCCACAGGGCACAATCAACAACCTGATCAACTCTATGCGAAGGAGATGTGCTGCACTGCGTGATGCAAATCATACCAGATACAAACTGGTTTTCGGACCCTGACCCCCCCCAATACAGTAAAACTGCGCATTTTAGAGTGGCCTTTTATTGTGGCCAGGCTAAGGCACACCTGTGCAATAATCAGCATCTTGATATGCCACACCTGTGAGGTGGATGGATTATCTCGGCAAAGGAAGTGCTCACTAACACAGATTTAGACCGATTTGTGAACAATATTTGAGAGAAATAAGCCTTTTGTGTACATAGAAAAAGTCATAGGTCTTTGAGTTCAGCTCATGATAAATAGGCACAAACACACAAGTGTTGCATTTATAATTTTGCTCAGTGTAGTTTATGGCTAGCTTATGAAGAAGTACACAATGCCTACAGTGTGGGTGGAATTCAGTCTGTTGGATGTTGCGACACTGATTACCCAAAAAGATACAGGAAGGGTTCAATTGTGCTACTGTTATCTAGGCTACAGGTATTTGCGGTTTACTTTTTATAATTTTAATCAACAATATTGGAAGAAGTATGAAAAAAAAGTAATTTTTCTAAAAGGTCCATTTTATAGATCCTTGCTTTCTAAACAACACATTGGGTTTATTTGTCAGGTATTATTATGCTTGACAAAGAAACCTAACATGTCTTTAAGTTTGCCAACAAAGGGTATCACCTAAAGCACAACTTTTGAAGGTGTATTCTTCTTTTTCCCTTTGAAACGCTGTTGTTGGCCCTTTAGTTGGAGAGGACTTTTAGCTTTCAATGCAGATCACTATTCACCTATGCATTAAGCAGGCAAAGAATGTGTAAGCTGAACTGGTCACAATGCAATCAGATCTTCTGTTGGATGCAAACACTAAACTGCCCTCAAGCCTGCTGAGTAGCCTGAATGCTCCATATATTTATCTTCGTCCCCTTTTCCAAGGGCAGAGAAAGGCAATTTAATTAGCAGGCAATCCCCTTGGTTTGCCTGAAACAAAAAGGCAGCTCTTCTAACAATGCAAGCCCAACAGAGATACCTCTTAAACCCCCAGTAGATGGCAGATATGGAACTGCCATTTGTTTTGAATGCTGGGAGGGGGTAGGAGACGAAAAGGAAGCCGAATTTCAAAGTGTTTCACCTTCCTGAGCCTTTCCTCCACCTTTCCCAAAGCACACATCCATTTAAATGAAACACGGCTTCCCTGGGAGGTCCTGTGAAAAGCCAGAGCATCTTATCTCTGTGGCTCAGGTTACAAGGCCTTGCATTTTTCTTCCTCTGTTTGTTATAAGGCACCCCATATTGGCTCTTTAGTGCTGTTATCCTTCTTGCAGAAGACCTCCTATCACTGGGCTCACACAATCTTGGCATCCTTTTGGCTGGTGACAAGAGTACAAACAAACAAATGGCCTTAGTTCACAGTATGGATGGCCTGCGGTGCAGGAGAGCTGTGAAGTTAGTGACACATTAATCCTTTATCTGACCTATTTCAATTCCAGGTATTTGTGTTTTTAAATCTTGTGTAGAGGAAAAGGTTGGAGAAATAAACTGTTATCAGGTTCACATCTGAATCAGAATTGTCAGGTCTGTGAACTCTTAAAAGGGAAACCTTAGGGTTAGTGATTTGTAAGTTAGCTTTACGGTAATGTTTGATGTAACTGTTACAATTTTACATTCTTGCTGTTATATATTTCCATCCATATACTAATACATTTACAGATTTGTAAATTTTCCCTCTAGTGTAGTGTTTCTCAAATCCAGTCCTCAAGGCGCCCCAACAGGTCATGTTTTCAGGATTTCCACGGCTGTGGTAATTGCTAAGGCAGTAAAACTGATCAAATCACCTGTGCAAAACAATGGAAAGCCTGAAAACATGACCTGTACGGGCGTCTTGAGGACTGAAGTTAAGAAACACTGCTCTAGTGGCTATTTGTTATTCACTACCTCACACTCAAAAACGTTCCACTGTTCTCAGTATCCTTAAAAGATATGTGCACTCATATAGCAAGACCCTGGACTCCACAACCACCACCACATTGGCAGCACACCTTAAAACCAGACCACATTTCTTTGCTATGGATGAAGTGTGGTTTACACAACCAGGCAGCTTCAGTGTTGATGCTGAGTTTCTGATCTCTACAGCTTTAGGACTGTGTGTCCAGCAGTGGCGGCTGCTTCTCAATTTTTTTTTTGTGGGGGGGGGGGGCGCAAACAAACTGAAAAATACTGAACCCCCCCCATCAATTGCAGCCTCCCTGCGCCAATCAAATGCAGCCATTGTGCCCATCAAATGCAGCCACGGTGTACATCAATTGCAGCCATTGTGCCCATCAAACGTAGCCACTGTGCCCATCAATTGCAGCCACTGTGCCCCTCGAATGCAGCCACTTGTGCCCATCGAATGAAGCCACTTGTGCCCATCATATGCAGCCACTTGTGCCCGTCAAATGCAGCCACTTGTGCCCATCATATGCAGCGGCTCTGGCAGCACCCCCGACCCCCCGCGGCTCTGACGGACCCCCTGGCACTTACCACCAGGCAGCAGCTCCTCTCAGTGCAACAGAGCGGCGGCTACCTCCGCATCAGCGCGTGTCTCCTCCGCTCCTCTTCCTAAGCGCGAGGCATCCAATAGGGTGGCCTGGCGCTTTGGCCAATCAGGAAACAGGTCTGACACCCTGCCTCCTGATTGGTGGGGAGGAAGGTTAGTGTGAAAATGTATTCGCTATCGTCACACAATTGGGTGGGATCAGGGCGCACTCTCTGCGCCCCAAGCCCACCCTATTATGAAGCCTATTAGAGCCCATGGCTCTAATCACAATAAAAAGATGTTTGCCAGCACACCATGGAGCGACACAGATAGCGTCCAAAAGGAGTGGTTTATTGCATGATCACAATATGGGAATAGTGCGATATTGCACTATTCCCATATTGTGATCATGCAATAAACCACTCCTTTTGGACGCTATCTGTGTCGCTCCATGGTGTGCTGGCAAACATCTTTTTATTGTGATTTGAACCAGTATCCAGCTGGTTGTTGCTACAGCACCCAAAACTGTGAGCATTTCCAGGAACGTGTGCGATGGGAAAATGAAGTACTACATGGCTCTAATCAGGTGCTTCAAAAAGTACCACCCCCTCTCGCCCCGCCATAGGAATCCTTTCAGGATGCCGGACGCATGGATGAGGGGGGGGCGGCGCCCGTAGTGCCAGCTGGCCAGCAAATGAGAATAACGTCTTCACTCAAGACAGGTCTCGGTTTAAATACTGGGATGCCCATTATTCTATATGCCCAAATCGACTGCATGTGCTACATTTTTAAAGCTTTAGAAAATGGAGGAAAAGAAAAAATGATGCAATGACCCAAGGCAAGGTAAACTTAACTTTACCCATCATGAGAAGAGAGGGGGGCCTTCTCATATAAGTGCATTTATCCTCTGATGCCACGTACACACGATCGTAAATTCGGCCAGCAAAAGACTGATGAGAGATTTTGGTCGGAAAATGCGACCGTGTGTATGCTCCATCGGACTTTTGCTGGCGGGATTCCAGAGCATGTTCTCAATTTTTTGGTCAGAAAAAGTTCCAAACGGAAAATTCTATCGTCTGTACCAATTCCGGCGCGCAAAATTCCTACGGATGTTCGGAAACAATTTGATGCATTCTCGGAAGCATTGAACTTAATTTTCTCCGCTCATGGTAGTATTGTACGTCACGTTTGTGTGACCGTGTGTATGCAAGCCAAGCTTGAGCGGAATTCCGTCGGAAAAAAGTTCCAAGATTTTTCCGACGGAAAATCCGCTTGTGTGTACGTGGCATAAGAGGGAAACCTTGCAGTGAAGAGAATCACATGACAAGAGACTACAGTCCGAGTCTGAGTTTCATACTAATTGTGTTTTTATTGAGTAGTCCATATGATTGTAGAATTGTTGAAGTATTTCCTGAATAACTTTTGAAGCTTAACGATTGTTTTTACATGTTGCTCTTACGTAAGTTCAGAGCTGGTTGTGAAAATAAGTTTTCTCCTTTTATTCCGTTGGCAGAGTTCCTTATTAGGGTAGTTGGAAGAAGGCTACAAGTTGTACAAATTGTATCTCCTGGCTGGCTTTAAAACTACTTGCAAAATATGTAACCTATCCAATGGAATGACGTTTAAAGCTGTAGAAGTATTATAGCATGCGAAAAAGCTCTTAGCTGAAGAATGGCAAGCCTGTATTCCTCTTTAATTTATTTTGGGTAGGTAACTTATAAACAATCATGGCCAAAATAACCAATACTTAGGAGAAATAAGCCTTATGCCGCGTACACACGAAGGGACAATCCCGCGGGATTATCCGCTGGACTGAAGTCCAGCGGATAATCCCCTCGTGTGTGGGCGCCGGCGGACTTTTTGGCGCCAAAGTCTGGCGGACCAAAGTTTTAAGTTTGGTTTTAAAATTATCCGCTGGACTTGGCAGTCCAGCGGACAATCCCGCCGTTAGTAGGCAAGTCCGCGGGACTTTTGAAAATGAACGGACTTGCCCACACACGGAGCAGTCCGTTCATTTCGAACGTAACTTCAGGTACGTAGCTAGCGTAGGCAGTAAATGCCGCCGCACTAGCTCCGTCACCTGTCATGGATTTAAAGGGAATCCCCACGCCGAAAAACGGCGTGGGGGTCCCCCCCAAATCCATGTCAGACCCTTATCCGAGCACGCAGCCTGGCAGGCCAGGAAAGGGGTGGGGACGAACGAGCGCCCCCCCCCCTCCTGAGCCGTACCAGGCCGCGTGCCCTCAACATGGGGGGTGCCCTGGGGAAAGGGGGGCCGTGCGGCCCCCCCACCCCAAAGCACCTTGTCCCCATGTTGATGAGGACAAGGGCCTCTTCCCGACAACCCTGGCCGTTGGTTGTCGGGGTCTGCGGGCGGGGGCTTATCGGAATCTGAGAGACCCCTTTTATAAGGGGGCCCTCAGATCCCGGCCCCCCCACCCTATGTGAATGAGTATGGGGTACGATGTACCCCTACCCATTCACCTAAAGTGTAAAATGTAAAGTAAAAAAAACACACACACACACTTTTGAAAAAATAGTTTATTGCACTGCTCCGGGGGTCTTCTTCCGTCTTGGGGGTCTTCTCGCCGGACTCCCCCGCCATTTATCAAGTTCTTTTACCGAGCGGGGGAAGTCCGGCTACCTTCTTCGTCGTCGCCGCCGTCGTCTGGGGTTCTCGATCCGCCTTCGGGGGTCTTCCGGGGGTCTCTTCTGTTCTTGCGGCGGTCGTCGTCTTCCGCGCCGCCAGCGCCTTCTTCTTCTTCTTCTTCTTCTTCTTCTTTTGACCCGACGCTCTCTCTGCCCGGAATGCCTGTGCCGCTCTGCGCTGGGACTTATATAGGGGCATGGAGACAGGGTCACATGTTCATGTCACATGGTGACCCCGCCCCCTTGTGTTGTCACAGTCCCGGAGGATGCTGGGACTGTGACATCGCAAGGGGGCGGGGTCACCATGTGACATGAACATGTGACCCTGTCTCCATGCCCCTATATAAGTCCTAGCGCAGAGCGGCACAGGCATTCCGGGCAGAGAGAGCGTCGGGTCAACATCGGAAGAAGAAGAAGAAGAAGAAGAACAAGAAGAAGGACAAGAAGAAGGACAAGGCGCCGGCGGCGCGGAAGACGACGACCGCCGCAAGAACAGAAGAGACCCCCGGAAGACCCCCCGAAGGCGGATCGAGACCCCCAGACGGCGGCGACGACGAAGAAGGTAGCCGGACTTCCCCCGCTCGGTAAAAGAGCTTGGTAAATGGCGGGGGAGTCCGGCGAGAAGACCCCCAAGACGGAAGAAGACCCCCGGAGCAGTGCAATAAACAATTTTTTCAAAAGTGTGGGTGTTTTTTTTTACTTTACATTTTACACCTTAGGTGAATGGGTAGGGGTACATCGTACCCCATACTCATTCACATAGGGTGGGGGGACGGTATCTGGGGGCCCCCTTATTAAAGGGGTCTCTCAGATTCCGATAAGCCCCCGCCCGCAGACCCCGACAACCAACGGCCAGGGCTGTCGGGAAGAGGCCCTTGTCCTCATCAACATGGGGACAAGGTGCCTTGGGGTGGGGGGGCCGCACGGCCCCCCTTTCCCCAGGGCACCCCCCATGTTGAGGGCACGCGGCCTGGTACGGCTCAGGAGGGGGGGGGGCGCTCGTTCGTCCCCACCCCTTTCCTGGCCTGCCAGGCTGCGTGCTCGGATAAGGGTCTGGCGTGGATTTGGGGAGAACCCCCACGCCGTTTTTTTCGGCGTGGGGAGTCCCTTTAAATCCATGCCAGCTTACGGAGCTAGCGCGGCGGCATCTACTGCCTACGCTAGCTACGTAACCTGAAGTCACGTGCTAAATGAACGGACTTGCCGATGAGCGGCAAGTCCGTTCATTTTCAAAAGTCCCGCGGACTTTGGCCGGCGGATTATCCGCCGGAGAAGTCCGTGCGTGTGTGGGCAAGTCCGCACGTGTGTGGGCAAGTCCACACGCTCGGAAAGTCCAGCGGACCCAGCTGGAAAGTCCGGCGGGATTGTCCGCTGGACTAGGTCCGCCGGCAAAAGTCCGCACGTGTGTACGCGGCATTACATTCATTAGCTACAAGTCCACCTCAATATACTTTTTAGTCTCCAAGTGTTAAATTTAGTAGTATTATGACTAGGGTTGAGCGAACCCGAACTGTAAAGTTCGGGTTCGTACCAGACTCTTGTTTTTTTGGGTCCCGGACCCGAACAATTTACTGTATGTTCGGGTTAGAGTTCGGTGTTCGGCAATGTAATGGCGCTTTTTAAAAAGTTATTGTCAGTTTGTCACAAAGTGTAATTTCTGCAGAGGATCAGAGGAAGAAGAAGATGGAGGCAGAAACTGAAGGATGAAGGAAAGAAGAAGGAAGAAGGAAGAAGATGGAAAGAAGAAGACTTAAATAAAGGAATTGTCAAAAACTGGCTCTTGTCATTTTTAACACTTTTGTCACTTTTTTGGGTGAAATGATAGGGGTACTTTTGAACTGCCTTACCATTTCACACAGGGGGGGGGGGGGATCTGGGGGTCCCCTTGTTAAAGGACCCCCACAACCACCTTGGTCTTGTTAAAAGACCCCCACAACCACCGGCCAGGGTTGTGGGGATGAGGCCCTTGTCCTCATCAACATGGGGACAAGGTGCTTTGGGGGGACCCCAAAGCACCCTCCCAATGTTGAGGGCATGTGGCCTGGTACGGTTCAGGATGGGGGGGCGTTCTCTCGTCCCCCCTCTTTTCCTGTGGCCTGCCAGGTTGCGTGCTTGGATAAAGGGTCTGGTATGGATTTTTGGGGGAACTCCACGCCATTTTTTTTTAAATTTGGCGTGGAGTTCCCCTTAAAATCCATACCAGACCTGAAGGGTCTGGTATGGATATTTAGGGGGAACCCCACCTAATTTTTTTTTTAATTTGACGCGGGGTTCCCCTTAATATCCAAACCAGACCTGAAGGGCCTGGTAATGGAATTTGGAGGAACCCCACGCTTTTTTTTTTTTTTTATCAATGACTTTCAATGACTGTTCTCTGTATTAAGGGGAGCCGACAATTCATTATAGCCGCGAGTGCTTTTAAATAACTTTTTTCCTGCAGAAATTACACTTTGTGCAGGGACAGTTCTAAGCACTGGCACCAGCACTGATAATTTTTTAAAGGACTGCTCTATCCGCCCTCAGCGTCTGGGAAACGCTCGCACCTAGCTAACGTGGGAGAGGCGTTGCTAGGTGTGGATTCTTCCTCTCCATGTCTGACCGTTCCAGTGAGGATTTCTCTGACCAAGAAATCCTCTTTTTCCGCTGTAGCCTTTTTGGACTCTGGCTCTGCAGGGAACTTCATTGAAGCCTCACTCATCAACAAATTTCATGTTCCAGTCATCCGTCTTGTCAAGCCATTTTTCATCACCTCGTAAATGGTCAAAATTTGAACTGTGTCGTGCGTTATCGCACCGAACTTCTCCTCATGAAGATTGGAGTTCTCCATCATGAAAAGATTGACTTTTTTGTGTTACCCAACTGTACCTCTGAGATCCTTTTGGGCCTACCCTGGCTCCAGCTGCATTCTCCTACCCTTGATTGGGCCTCGGGGGACATCAAAAGTTGGGGTCCTTCCTGCCATAGGCATTGCCTCAAAGCGGTGCCCACTAAACAAGTTTCCATCACTACCTCTCTGCCTAGCCTCCCCAAGCATTACCAGGACTTTGCTGATGTGTTTTGCAAAAAACAAGCTGAGGTCTTGCCGCCACATAGACCCTTTGATTGCCCTATTGATCTTCTTCCTGGGACCACTCCGTCCCGTGGCAGGATCTACCCTCTCTCCATTCCGGAGACACAAGCTATGACAGAGTACATCCAGGAGAACCTCAAGAGAGGTTTCATCCGCAAGTCTTCTTCCCCTGCTGGAGCAGGATTCTTCTTTGTCGCCAAAAAGGACGGGTCCTTACGTCCCTGCATTGACTATCGTAGTCTTAATAAGATCACTGTAAAGAATCGCTACCCACTGCTTCTTATCTCAGAACTTTTTGACCGTTTGCGTGGAGCAAGCATTTTCACCAAACTGGACCTCCGGGGCGCATATAATCTCATCCGTATCCGTAAAGGCGATGAGTGGAAAACCGCCTTTAACACCCGTGACGGACACTTTGAATATCTTGTCATGCCCTTTGGTTTATGCAATGCTCCTGCGGTCTTCCAAGACTTTCTGAATGAGATTTTCAGAGATTTGCTGTACTCCTGTGTTGTTGTCTATCTGGATGATATCCTGATTTTCTCCTCTAGCCTAGAGGAACACCGTCTTCATGTCCCTCAAGTGCTCCAACGGCTCCGTGATAACCATCTCTACGCCAAACCAGAGAAATGTCTCTTTGAACGCTGCAGTCTTCCCTTCCTGGGTTACTTAGTCTCTGGGCAAGGTCTCCAAATGGACCCTGAGAAACTTTCTGCCGTCCTGAACTGGCCACGTCCTACCGGGCTACGGGCCATCCAGCGTTTCCTCGGATTCGCCAACTATTATCGCCAGTTCATTTCTCACTTCTCCACCTCGCGCCTATTGTGGCATTAACCAAAAAGGATGCAAATCCGAGGTCCTGGCCTCCTCAAGCTGATGAGGCATTTAACCACCTCAAGTCTGTCTTTGCCTCTGCACCCGTTTTATCCAGGCCTGACCCTCTCAAACCGTTTCTCCTGGAAGTCGATGCCTCCTCTGTGGGAGCTGGAGCCGTGCTTCTCCAGAAAGACTCCAAGGGCAAGAACATCACTTGTGGTTTCTTTTCTAAGACCTTTTCCCCCCCTGAAAAGAACTATTCCATCGGAGACCGTGAATTACTGGCCATTAAGCTAGCACTTGAGGAATGGAGACATCTCCTCGAAGGATCCGTTCACTTCATCACGATCTTCACGGATCACAAAAATCTCCCAGTGTCCCATCCATCCCGGAGCGCTCACGGCGTCCTCTGCCCTGCAGCGCCTTGGTCAGCTCCCCTGACCGCAGGCGCTGCCCTGTCTCCGGGATGCCTCGCTGTCTTCCTCGCCGGCTCCTTTCGGCGCGTGTGCGCGACTCTACTTTCATTTAAAGGGCCAGCGCACAATTAATTGGTGCCTGGTCCAATTATCCGTTTTGCCAGAATCCTTCTTATACCCACTTCCCCTTCCTGTCCTGGCCGGATCTTGTGTTGCCTTATGTGCCCAGTGAAAGCGTTTTGTGTTTGCTCCTACTCGTGTATCCAGATCTCTGCTGTTGCCCCTGACTACGAACCATTGCCTCCTGCCTAGACCTTTTGCTACGTTTGACCTCGCCTCTGCTTAATCCTTGTGTACCGCGCCTGTCTCAGCTGTCCGTGGGGTCGAGTTGCTATTGGAAGACACGACCTGGTTGCTACCGCCGCTGCAAGTCCATCCCCCCTTGCGGCGGACTCTGGTGAAAACCAGTAGCAACATTAGAACCGGTCCTCCAATACAACCCGTGCTATCGCCCCATTGGCATAGGGGATCCACCTCCTGTTTCCTGCCACACCCGGAGCGTGACAACTACACATACTGTAGGTAATGTGTTATATTGCTCTAGTGAGCATTTCAGGAAGAAGTAACTGAAAAAAGATGTCTTTTTACTAATAAAGCACTTTTTTTGTAGCACAGTTAGTATGAAGCACTTCTGTGTACGGAAAGACATCTTGTAGAGGCCATCTGATAAAAAAAAATTTCCCCATCCAGAAATGCATTTACCATGCTAAGGACGTTTCTAAAGAAAAGGTACATTTGTAGTGGACTTCGAGAATTAAACAGTCAGGCTTGTGCAAAACAAGCCCCAATGAAGAGAGTTTACCTAAATGCATGACAGCTAAGGTGGCCCCACCCAGCCGGAACCATGACATCGGGTGCATGGATTACAGGCTCACTGGCAAATTAAGGGGCAAGTTGCTTCTGATCTGTAAAGCTGATGTTATGGCAATCCAGCCCTTGCCAGAATGGACAGAAACCCAGAAGAACTAAGCACCGTGTCAACCTAGCAATGACATTAGAGCCCACAGACAGAAGATCACATTTACCTCATATGGGTACTTTTGGTGGGACCGGGAGACCAATCTTAAACCAGTCATACATGGATCGAAATTTGCTCGGTTTAGCAGGGCCTAGACAAATTTTAATCCATGTATGGACACTCTGGTTGTACAGATGTCGATCTACTGATCGACAGCAGCAGGAGCCATTGGTTCCTGCTGCTGTCAATCCCAGCCAGTAAGCTAATGAGGAGAGAGAGGGAGTGGGGCTGAGCTGCAGCTCGGTGTCTGAATGGACACGCACAGCAGCTCAGGAGTGCACCTGCTTGCAAACTGTCCCCGAGAAGAGGAGGATGGAGGTTTCTCTGTGCAAAACCACTGCACAGGGCAGGTAGGTATGACATGTTTGTTATTATTTATTTATTCTTTTAAATTGTGCCCTTAATATCTCTTTAGGGCCCTGGCTCCCAGGCATGGCGCACCTTTCACATGTGGGTAGTGTAGTGTGACAGGTCACCCGTCTGACAGGGACAGTAACTAGCGGCAGGGAGAGGTCTCAGATGAGTGGGGAAAGGACAGGGATATGCCATCCTTGCTGGACACCCCCCCCATTTGGGTATGGACCAGCCAGGCTGCATTTCACCCCTCAAGACAGACACTGTCAACATGATGAGACCTGCTCTGCTACACATTGCTGCTGGATCCTGTAGGTGTTCTCGGTCAGGCGCCTTCCTGCCTAGCTTGTAAACTGCTGCATTTTACATTAACACAAGATCTGTTCTCTGCAACTGGACTCTAAGAGTGTTTACTGCCGCTGCACCGCGTTGCACCTCCCTACAAGTTCCTCTTGTAGTGCCTCTGCCAAAACACAGATCCTGGTTTGGGCAGGACTCATGGCGAGCCCCTTTGGCTACAGCCAGGACATATATCCTGAAAGAGCCTGGATTGGATGTTAGGTAATTTTTTCTTTTTTTTTTTTTTTTAAGGTTCAAGGTCTTTCTGAGGGTTCATGTCAGGAAATGTGTACATGCAGCAATAACCTCCTGGTATGTACTATATAGTGGACGATGTAAGATTGGTGGGTATTGGGATGAAAATTCTTGTACATACTGTTGTTCACTTTAGCATCATTGCAATAGACAAGGGGCCCCTCTTTGCACTTGGAGAAACAGCTCTGAGGTGGGTTTTGTGGTTGGACTCCAGAGAGCCCAGCACTGGCAGATGCCTTTTTTTTTTACTCCTGCAAGCTACTAACTGAGTTTTTTTTCTGCCTTTGATCAAAATATGCTAATTTTGCTTATTATAGTAAAAACTCATATGCTGTAAAATATTGGTTGCTGTAAATTAAAAAACTTGCACTGACTGAAAACCAAACAATGCCAAGTTTTATCTCCTGGGAATGAGCTAGCGATAGGAAGTAATCAGCCCCTTTACTATGAATATATCGCAATGACGGGATCACATTTAGGAGGTTTTAAACTGCAAACCGTCAACCTTTGCATCCCTCTACAGAAGCACATGGCTGTGAAGAAGCTGATGAGGTGAGATTTCACTGTAGCAGTATTGGAGGTGACTGAGATTCTGTGCTGAACAGATAAGAAGAGAGAAAACAGGATTCAGCAGAGAGCTGAGCGGAGAACATGGAGGAAGGTGAGATTGTGAGGAGAATGGCAAACACAGACACCAAAGTGCTAACAAGATGTGGTGTGATGAGGAGAGCTGGATGAGAAAGGCAAATGTTGAGACGCATCCTGCAGAGATAGTCAGTCCTCACATGGGCACAAACCCCTCCACAATTATGAAGAAACATTGCACAATAAGCATAAGCAGTGGTGGCCCCCTAATCCATGCGCCCGGCCGCTAAGTTACATGCAGGGCACCAGACGCATGGAGTTCAATGGGTTTTTTTTTAAGCACATGATTAGAGCCCTAATTGGCTTAAAAAAGGGTGGGCACGAGGTGCAGGCTGGTTGTACTGAAGTTGAAGTTGAGCATTGTATTCTGACAGCTGGGAAACCTCCCAGAATAATGTATGGCCTGCCTAACACTGCCTTTTAGCTATCCCATATAACCTTGGTAATCCTTTGTTATGTAATAAAGTATTTGCAAAGTATTTGGTTTTTCCACATTTTGTTATGTTACAGCTTTATTCCAAATCTGATTAAATTCATTATTTTCCTCAAAATTCTACAAACAATACCCTATAATGACAACGTGAAAGAAGTTTATAAGAAATCTTTGCAAATTTATGAAAAATAAAAAACAAAAAAAATCACATGTATATAAGTATTCACAGCCTTTGCTCAATACTTTGTTGAAGCACCTTTGGCACCAATTACAGCCTCAACTCTTTTTTAGTATGATGCTACAAGCTTGGCACACCTATTTTCGGGCAGTTTATCCCATTCTTCTTTGCAGGTCCTCTCAAGCTCCATTAGGTTGGATGGGGAGCATCGGTGCACAGCCATTATTCAGATCTCTCCAGAGATGTTCAATCAGGTTCAAGTCTGGGCCATTTAAGAACATTCACAGAGTTGTCCCATAGCCACTCCTTTGTTATCTTGGCTGTGTGCGTCTGAGGTCCAGAGCACTCTGGAGCAGGTTTTCAACAAGGATGTCTCTGTACATTGCTGCATTCATCTTTCCCTCGATCCTGACTAGTCTCCAAGTTCCTGCTGCTGAAAAATATCCCCACAACATGATGCTGCCACCACCATGCTTCACTGTAGGGGTGGTACTGGCCAGGTGATGAGTGGTGCCTGGTTTACACCAGACATGACACTTGCCTTTAAGGCCAAAGAGTTCAATCTTTGTTTCATCAGAACATAGAATTTTGTTTCTCATGGTCTGAAAGTCCTTCAGGGGCCTTTTGGCAAACTCCGGACGGGCTGTGATGTACCTTTTACGGTGGAGTGGCTTCCGTCTGGCCACTCTACCATACAGGCCTGATTGGTGGAGTGCTGCAGAGATGGTTGTTCTTCTGGAAGGTTCTCCTCTCTCCACAGAGAAATGCTGGAGCTCTCTCAGAATTACCATTTGGGTTCTTGGTCACCTCCCTGTCTAAGGCCCTTCTCCCCCTGATCGCTCAATGTGGCCGGGCGGCCCGCTCTAGAAAGAGTCCTGGTGGTTCCAAACTTCTCCATTTACAGATGATGGAGGCCACTGTGCTCATAGGGACCTTCAATGCTGCAGACATGTTTCTATACCCTTCCCCTGATCTGTACCTTGATAAAATCCTGTCTCGGAGGTCTACAGACAATTCCTTGGACTTCATGGGTATTAGATAAGCACCTGAATGACTACAACATACAGGGATATACAATGTAATACTGACATAAAATCACACACATAGGATGGACTTGTGTCTTTTTTCAACTTCGCCTACTATGTAACTATATGTAACTATGTTTGTGCTCTGACCTTATATATACAGGGGTTTGCCTTTCCAAATCATGTTTAATCAAATTAATTACCCCATTTGCACTGTTATACAACAGTGTAAATGTGAAAATAAAAGGAAGGGGTATTGGCGCTGTTCAAAAATTGAAGGTATATAAGGGGTTAAATTATTTAAAGTGGGAGAAGTGTAGGTATTAAAAATACTATAAAATCGTAAAGACAGGTGCAAAGGCAAAAGCTGGATAGGTGAATCAGCAATAATATTACAATAAAATCACACTGATTAAAGAGTGTCCAAAATAAACCAAAGTGTTCAGTGAGCATGAGCAGCGATGAATAAATATAGAGAGCAATATCTATTAAAAATTAAAAAAGTGCACGTGCATAAATATATACAGATATTATATAACAATATTATATAATGAATATTGCTACAAAGCTCAGAGTAATAAATTATAAATTAGATGCAGGTATTCTATACATGCTAAACGAAAAGGCCTAGAACAGCTAAAATGAGGTGATAGTATATATATATGTGAAATAAAAGTCCAGTAAATCCCAGTAGCATATAAATATGTGAATATAAAAATATGTGACATAAAAGTCCAGTAAATTCCAGTAGTGTTGTATGCTGATATAAAAATTAGAAAGTTAATTAATATCAATAAATGGTGATTGATTATATATGTTCCAATCAGCAGTAACCAAACAGTAGGAAGTCCACCATATACTGAGTGCGGAAAAATGCAGACAAAAAATCAATAAATGGATGCAGTCTGCACACTTTCAGTATAGTGAATTGTATGATAGTTCTTGGCAGTATAATGAGAAACGTGATAAGCAGCTGTGGGGGTCCCGTACTCCCCTCCTTCCGACTGTGCCCCTAATGTGATTGCACTCACCGGAGTGCCCAACCCCTGCAGGGGTGATGGGCATAGAAGTGATGATCCACGTGGGTCCCTCTCGTCTGGGCCGGGGGTGTCCTCCTTCTCTAGGGGGGTTCGTGACAGCTGGATCCTTGTTCCTCTGCTGTCCGGTGTGCTCATTCGATACAGATGGAAAAAGTATGGGGAAGGGATGGATTCATAGCGTGACTCCGTATAATTAAAAAATACGAAATTTATTTTGAAAGCTAAAAAACACAGTCAACCACCAAGTGGTGTAACCAGAGATCAAAGGGCTAGCAAGCCCATACAGTGAAAAAAACGGCGTATGAAACACAGCTCTTCCGGTGATGCGGCGTGCGTTCCACGGCCGCGTAAGCTCCAAAACCGGAAGCGGTGGCTGCGCCGGATGTGACGTATTGCGTACCACGACAGTGTAAATGTGCTGTCCTCTCAAAATAACTCAACACACAGCCATTATGTCTAAACCGCCGGCAACAAACGTGAGTACACCCCTAAGTGAAAATGTCCAAATTGGGCCCAAAGTGTCGACACCATTATTTTCAAGCACTGCCTAAAGCCTCTTGGGCATGGAGTTCACCAGAGCGTCACAGTTTCCCACTGGAGTCCTCTTCCACTCCTCCATGACGACATCACGGAGCTGGTGGATGTTAGAGATCTTGAGCTCCTCCACCTTCCATTTGAGGATGTCCCACAGATGCTCAATAGGGTTTAGGTCTGGAGACACGCTTGGCCAGTCCATCACCTTTACCCTCAGCTTCTTTAGCAAGGCAGTGGTCATCTTGAAGGTGTGTTTGGGGTCGTTATCATGTTGGAATACTGCCGTGCGGCCAAGTCTCCAAAGGGAGAGGATCATGCTCTGCTTCAGTATGTCACAGTACATGTTGGCATTCATGGTTTCAATGAACTGTAGCTCCCCAGTTCCAGCAGCACTCATGCAGCCCCAGACCATGACACTCCTACCACCATGCTTGACTGTAGGCAAGACACACTTGTCTTTGTACTCCTCACCTGGTTGCCGCCACACACGCTTGACACCATCTGAACCAAATAAGTTTATCTAAAGCCCCATACACACGGTCGGATTATCGCATGGACTCTGTCCGATCGGACAATGTTGTTGAAAAATCCGACCGTGTGTATGCACCATCGGACAGTGTACGTCGGATTGTCCGACGGACAAAGTCCTATCTCCTGCTGGATAGATTTTTTGACAACAAAGTCCGATCACACCAAATCCGATCGTGTGTAGCGAATTCCGATGGACAAAGTGCTACGCATGCTCAGATCACATTACAAGACCAAAGCTATTGGCTACTAGCCTCTACGTAGTCCCGTCGTAGACAACAAACGTCACCACGTTCAGAATGATCGGATTTTCCGACAACTTTGTCCGACCGTGTGTACGCAAAACCAACATCAGACAAAGTATGACGGACATGGTCTGACGGACCTGGTCCTCGGATAATCCGCGCGTGTGTATGGGGCTTTAGTCTCATCAGACAACATGACATGGTTTCAGTAATCCATGTCCTTAGTCTGCTTGTCTTCAGCAAACTGTTTGCAGGCTTTCTTGTGCTTCATGTTTAGAAGAGGCTTCCTTCTGGGACGACAGCCATGCAGAACAATTTGATGCAGTGTGTGGTGTATGGTCTGAGCACTGACAGGCTGACCCCCCACCCCTTCAACCTCTGCAGCAATGCTGGCAGCACTCATGCGTCTATTTCCCAAAGACAACCTCTGGATAAGATGCTGAATATGTGCACTCAACTTCTTTGGTCGACCATGGCGAGGCCTGTTCTGAGTGGAACCTGTCCTGTTAAACCTCTGTGTGGTCTTGGCCACTGTGCTGCAGCTCAGTTTCAGGGTCATCTTTAGGTAGATCAACAATTCTTTTTTTCAGATCCTCAGAGAGTTCTTTGTCCTGAGGTGTCATGTTGAACTTCCAGTGACCAGTATGAGAGAGTAAGAGCGATAACACCAAATTTAACACACCTGCTCCCCATTCACACCTGAAACCTTGTAACACTAACGAGTCACATGACACTGGGGAGAGAAAACGACTAATTGGGCCCAATTTGGACATTTTCACTTAGGGGTGTACTCAATTTTGTTGCCAGCGGTTTAGACATTAATGGCTGTGTGTTGAGTTATTTTGAGGGGTCAGCAAATTTACACTGTTATACAAGCTGTACACTCAATACTTTACATTGTAGTAAAGTGTCATTTCATCAGTGTTTTTACCTGAAAAGGTATAAAATATTTACAAAAATGTGAGGGGTGTACTCACTTTTGTGAGATACTGTATATACACAGTTTTCCTTTAATACACACTAGTGAACCAACAAGGTTTAAAAGAAACTTTCTGTTACAATGGAGAGGAAGGCTCTGTCACAAGTCAGTTGCGCTTGTGCTAACAGTATTTTGCCCCACCGATAAGATGACAAAAGGCTTTTTGTACTGACATCACTGCTGAGAAGCAAGGGACTGTTTACAGCCTATAGTCAAGTGTTTGCCAACCGTTAGCCAATCTGCTTAGAAAGAAAGGACAAATAGAATTCTCTTCTGTGACTACACAAATGCCCTTTCACTTATGCTAGGCATAAATGGGATGTGGTTTCCAGCTGATACAGCTCTATTTGTTGCATGATACAAGCTGGTTTGGTAAGGTTGTGCCAAATTTTATTATGTACAAGGCGGCAATTATAATAACTTCAAAATGGTTATTAACCGCTTCCCGGCCGCTGCCTGTACATATACGTCGGCAGAATGGCACGGCTAGGCAAAAGCACATATATATACGTGCCCTTTAATTTCCTAGCCGTGGGGTCGCGCGCGCGGTCGGGAGCTCCGTGACCACGGCCGCGGGACCAGCGGACCTGATCGCCGCTGGTGTCCCGCGATGGGGTCACAGAGCTGAAGAACGGGGAGAGGTCTGTGTAAACAAACCTCTCCCCGCGCTTCTTACACTGCCTGTCATTGATCGGCTGTTCCCTGTCATCGGGAAAGCCGATCAATGACGTCAGACGTACAGCCACGCCCCCCCTACTGTAAAAAAAAAAAAACACAACACGTCACACTTAGCCCCTCCCCGCCTCCTAGTGATTAACTCCTTCACTGCCAGTGTCATTTACATAGGAATCAGTGCATTTAAATAGCACTGATTTCTGTATAAATGACAATGGTCCCAAATGTGTCAAAAATGTCCGATGTGTCCGCCATAATGTCGCAGTCACAATAAAAATCGCTGATCGCCGCCATTACTAGTAAAAAAAAAAAAATATTAATAAAAATGCTATAAAACTATCCCCTAGTTTGTAAACGCTATAACTTTTGCGTAAACAAATCAATAATCACTAATTGCGATTTTTTTTACCAAAAATATGTAGAAGAATACGTATCGGCCTAAACTGAGGACAAAAAAATTTTTTTCATATATTTTTTGGGGATATTTATTATAGCAAAAAGTAAAAAATATTGCATTGTTTTCAAAATTGTCGCTCTATTTTTGTTTATAGCGCAAAAAATAAAAACCGCAGGGGCGATCAAATACCACCAAAAGAAAGCTCTATTTGTGGGAAAAAAAGGACGCTAATTTTGTTTGGGAGCCACGTCACATGACCGCGCAATTGTCAGTTAAAGCGACGCAGTGCCGAATCGCAAAAAGGGGCCTGGTCCTTTGGCTGCAAATTGGTCCGGGGCTGAAGTGGTTAAGTCAGTGCATTTAAAGAGTGAGTCTTGGCAACAAAGATGGAGCTTTCTGATGTCCCTACCTTGGTCACACATGTAGGTGTGTGTGTGTGGGAGTAAAGCTTTACAAGCATACTTTTTATGTTTGGACTGTACCTTTAAACTGCAAGCTGTACTTTTTCTTAAAGAAACAAAATGACATTCAGGAAGAAAACATTCTCACTAGCCATGAAGGTTTTAACCACACAACAGAGCAACAGTTCACGCCAATCTCGGGCCTACCAAGAAAACAGCATGTTACCACATTTCCACATGGAATTGTAAACACGACACCTCTTTAGCAGAACATGCTCCAGGACAAGTTGTGCGGCAAACGCAGAGAGCGGTCTCACAGCACCCACCACAGATTGTTTTTTTCTTTGTCAAGCTTCCTTTACTCTGAAATATTTTCAGCTACAAATAGCTATATACAAAGGTATGTAAAAGTAAATGGAGTATGTGCAGGGCAGGGGCATAGTAGAAACATAATAAAATATGAATTCATTTTACAGGAATTATCATTGTATACAAATACTGTGTCATGAATAAAATGGTTTAATTTTGGTTATAATAGAGCATAATAGAAAATGTGTTCCATTGACCCACCTCTTAGGAAACCAAGCAGCGGCAAACAATCCATCTGATTGGTTGATGTGGATTACTGTAGTTTGCTCACCGTTTTCTGCCATATTGAATGAGTCAAGTAGTTGAATATATAAACACATTTTCAGTTATTTCTACTCACACTTGATAGAAAACACCCATACATTCCTTCTTTAAACCTAAATGTTGCTTCCATCACAGGTACAACCATGTCTGTATCTTGTGGCATTTCCATTTTTTTCCAAGCTCAGAGATCCCTGGATTAATTATTTTCCTAAACATAGTATAAAAAGTGTTCCTATACTGGACACGGGAGGGATCTGGAAACAATGAAAAGCAATAACCTGTAAGAACAGAGCCCCTTGTGACCCTGGAAGATTTATGCAATTTGTATTATTACAAATGACATATTTAACTCATAAGAGTCATGTAGACTAGAGTTGTCCACAAGTCTACAAATCTTTACTTATTTTAATGGTGAAGTGCTGGGTTTCTCAACTAGGGTTCCTCCAGAGGTTGCTAGCGGTTCCCTTTAGAAATTAGCAATTTTTGCCTGTGAGATAAGTTCCCACTAACACCAGTGACCTTTTTAGCTATCTGTAAGGTGGTAATTCTTCCCAATGACCACCAATGTAAGGAGCATTCACTGACCATCACATTAATGTATCGAGAGTTGTAGATACAACAATTTTTAGCAAGGTTTCCCTGAGACCAGAAAGTTATTTCAAGGGTTGCTTTGTGTGTAAAAGGTTTAGTTGGGGTGTTGTAGTGTGAATGACAGTTCTGAAGCTGCATTTGTCCTGCTTTGTTTTTCTTTGGATTTGGCGGGTCCTATTAGGATCCTTTTGCATGACAGGCAAAGCAGGTCAAAGGCAGCCTTTGCTTTGTTCAAAATTGGAACTAGTGCAAGGTAGTTCATCAACAATGCCTGTCTTCACGAGCCCCTAAAAAAGGTGTCCGCTTTAATTCTACAGAAATGCAGGCATCAGATGCAAGGGCTTGTAGCCCTTTAGCTACAGGGGAAAGGCAAATATAGAATACTGGAACCTCTGATTCTAGAGGTTCCAGACATACGTCATTAGGGAATACTGTGAGTATCTCTCATGCTGAGTGAGCAGTGCATTCTATCGATGGCGTGGGTTATATCTAGAGGGTCCCAAACATATCCCATATGTACATTTCTGCTTAGGCAACATTCACACTCCTGCATTTTTCATGTGCTGCAGTTGCAGGGCAATGCCTTTTAGCCACCAGTTACAAGCATCACCCAAGGAAAGTGAGTTTTGCTGAAAGTTGGACTAAAGATACCATAAAAAAAACATTTTATACACTGCAGAGGTGTGACTGTAGCCTAGGTGTGACCTTACTAGAGAGTGGGGATAGCAGGGGGTAGAGCCTAATAACCAACTATAAAATCACATCTGTATGTAGGGAAGGAGGAATGCCTAACAGACATCCCTTGCAGTGTCCTTTGTCTTTGAAGACAACATTCAGGAAATATCCAGGAAGGTTTTAATTTATCAAGGTACAGTGCCTTGAAAAAGTATTCATACTCCTTGACATTTTCCACATTTTGTCATATTACAACCAAAAATAAATGTATTTTGTTGGGATTTTATGTGATCAACCAACACAAAGTGGCCCATAATTTTGAAGTGGAAGGAAAATGATAAATGGTTTTCCAAATTGTTTACAAATAAATATCTGAAAAGTGTGGCATGCATTTGTATTCAGCCCCCTTTACTCTGATACCCCCAACTAAAATATAGTGGAATCAATTGCCTTCAGAAGTCACCTAATTAGTAAATAGAGTCCACCTATGTGTAATTTAATCTCAGTATAAATACAGCTGTTCTGTGAAGCCCTCAGAGGTTTGTTCAAGAACCTTAGTGAACAAACAGCATCATGAAGGCCCAGGAACACACCAGACAGGTCAGGGATAAATTTGTGGAGCAGTTTAAAGCAGGTTTAGGTTATAAAAAAAATATCCCAAGCTTTAAACATCTCATGGACCATCATTCGAAAATGGAAAGAGTATGGCACAACAGCAAACCTACCAAGACATGGCTGTCCACCTAAACTGACAGGCCGGCAAGGAGAGCATTATTCAGAGAAGCAGCTGGAGGAGCTGCAGAGATCCACAGCTCAGGTGGGAGAATCTGTCCATAGGACAACTATTAGTTGTGCACTCCACAAATCTGGCCTTTATGGAAGAGTGGCAGAAGAAAGCCATAAGAAGTCCAGTTTGCAGTTTGCGAGAAGCCATCTGGGGGACACAGCAAACATGTGGAAGAAGGTGCTCTGGTCAGATGAGAGCAAAATTTTATTTTTTGGTTATGTGTGATGGAAAACTAACACTGCACATCACGCTGAATAAACCATCCCCACCGTGAAACATGGTGGTGGCAGCATCGTGTTGTGGGGATGCTTTTCTTCAGCAGGGACAGAAAAGCTGTTCAGAGTGGATGGGAAGATGGATGGACCTAAATACAGTCTGCAAAAGACGAGACTGGGGCGGAGGTTCACCTTCCAGCAGGACAACAACCCTAAACGATCCCTTCACAATTATGTGCCACTTTGTGCTGGTCTATCACATAAAATCCAGTTTTTGGTTGTAACATGACAAATGTGGAAATTGTCAAGGGGTATGAATACTTTTTCAAGGCACTGTATATCCACAATTTCTCAATGGGATTAAGGTTTGGGGAGTTTCCTGGCCATGGACCCCAAATTTCAATGTTTTGTTCCCCAAGCCACTTAGTTATCACTTTTGACTTATGGCAAGGTGCTCCATCATGCTGGAAAGGGCATTGTTATTCACTAAACTGTTCTTGGATGGTTGGGAGAAGTTGCTGTCGGAGGATGTTTTTGTACCCTTCTTTATTCATGGTTGTGGTTCATGGTGCAAAATTGTGAGTGAGCCCACTCCCTTGGCTGAGAAGCAACCCCACACATGAATGGTCTCAGAATGCGTTACTGTTGGCATGACACATGACTGATGGTAGCGCTCACTTTTTCTTCTCCGGACAAGTTTTTTCCAGATGCCCCAAACAATCGGAAAGGGGATTCATCAGAGAAAATGACTTTACCCCAGTCCTCAGCAGTCCCATCCTTGTACCTTTTGCAGAATATCAGTCTGTCCCTGAAGTTTTTTCCTGGAGAGAAGTGGCTTCTTTGCTGCCCTTCTTGACACCAGGCCATCCTCCAGAAGTCTTCTCCTCACTGTGCGTGCAGATGCACTCACAACTGCCTGCTGCCATTCCTGAGCAAGCTCTGCACTGGTGGTCCCCCGATCCTGCAGCTGAATCAACTGTAGGAGACAGTCCTGGCGCTTGCTGGACTTTCTTGGGCACCCTAAAGCCTTCTTCACAACAATTGTACCTCTTTCCTTGAAGTTCTTGATGACCAAATAAATGGTTGATTTAGGTGCAATCTTAGTAGCAGCAATATCCTTGCCTGTGAATCCCTTTTTGTGCAAAGCAATGATGACTGCACTTGTTTTCTTGCAGATAACCATGGTTAACAGAGGAAGAACAATGATTTCAAGCACCACCCTCCTATTAAACCTTCCACTTTGTTGTTCTAACTCAATCAGCATTACAGAGTGATTTCCAGCTCTGTCCTCATCAACACTGACACCTGTTTTAATGAGCGAATCATTGACATAATATCAGCTGGTCCTTTTGTGGCAGGGCTGAAATGCAGTGGAAATGTTTTTTTGGGGGATTAAGTTTGTTTTCATGGCAAAGGGGGACTTTGAAATTAATTGCAATTCATCTGATCACTCTTTATAACATTCTGGATATGCAAATTGCCATCATAAAAACTGAGACAACAGACTTTGTGAAAATTAATATTTGTGTCATTCTCAAAACATTTGGCCAGGGCTGTAGTACTTAGTCACTAACTAAATAGTACTAGATGACCCAGATAAATGAGAACCTTTTTGGCAATCATTTTGGGTTGTATACACTGAAACTGACATGGGAATATGCTGGGGTATTTTCCTAACACCTATTAGAACTGAAAGTGGAAGTTCCATCGATTGTTTGTACCTATAGGCAAGCCTATAATAAGGCTTACCTATAGATATTGTAAATATTTCCTAAACGTGCACCGTTTAGGAGATATTTATTGCATATGCAGCCGATCCGTCATCGGCGCATGCTCTCTGAAGGAACAGCCACCCGTGCTGTTTCTTCAGAGCCCTGGGCCATGACCGGCGGCTCCTGCTCACACACACGGGAGTGACATCACATGGCTCTGGTCAGTCACACAGCCGAAGTCCACGGACCCGGAAAGAAGACAGGTGAAGATGGATGCGGCCTCCAGTGGTGACAATGAGGGCTTTGTTTGCAGGTAAGTTTCACATAATGTGCTAGTATGCGATGTATACTAGCACATTATGCCTTTACTTTGCAGGTCAGGTGAAAAAAAGGCAGCAATTAACTTTCTCTTGAAGGAGTGGCTTAGAACTGAAAAAGCTTCGAAATGTCTTCAGCATTACTGAACAGAGCCATATGGCCTTGCTAACTGACTTTCCAAGAGAAGGTGGTTTCCTCTTGTGTTTGTTAGATTAAAGCTGCCCCTCCCACCTCACCTTTGGGCCCTTATTATGATAGATTTGCTAACCAATAGCAAGGCTTGAATGGCAGCAGGGGCATGAGAGAGCCAGCGGATCGCTATTTACATACAAGAGTACCCCCCGATTTTGTCCAGGAGGATTCTAAAAAAAATAGAATTTTGCATAAGTGGTATTTTAGTCATTTTGTGTGTCCGCAAATATATAGTAAATGAACAGTGTTTTATCACATTATTAATTTTGTTATCAGGCAGAGTATGGCCATCTCACAGATATCAGGGACAGTCCACCTAAAGCTGGCCATACACCTATAGATTATCTGCAGATTTTCTATGGTTAGATGGAAAAAGTGCAACAGATTTCTCCATGTTCGCTAAACTGTGTAGATGGAGGAATCTCCCACTTTTTCCATCTAACCATAGAAAATCTGCAGATAATCTATAGGTGTATGGCCAGCTTAAAGCTGGCCATACAAATAGAATATAGAATTTTGTTTGAAATTCTTAATTTTAAGAACGTTCATTCTATTTTGCATTTATTGGTGCGGTCAAATCCACAGTAATTTTCAATTGCAGTAATGAGAAAAAAGGAGCACGAAATTGTATCTTGAATAAATGAGTTTCATACAGTGAATGTAGTATTTGTTTCGATAAAGTCCATTCTAAACTAAAAAAACAACTACATTCTGAAGTACTTTCAAATGGCATTCGTTAAGTCTTTGAATGTACTGATCAAAATTTTCATACAAACATTCATTGGAAAATCTGCTAGTGCATGGCCAGCTTAAATCAGCTAGTTATGTCTGTAGGCACAATCTGACCATGGCAGTCCCTATCTCCCCAGCTTCCTTCTAACCTGTCTGATCGCTATACTCTCTGGAGATGATCCTTAGCTGGTGGTGTATGCAGGTGCCCCACCAAAGTTAGAATGAATCCGGATCTGCCAAAAATAGCCAGATTGATAGCCATTCATTGTCTAAGAATAGGTATGTGCGCAAATAATGTCAGGCAGACCCTAATTTAACACAGTTGTTGGTAAATTTTGTTTATCTGACAGTTCAAGTCTGTAACTAACTTTGACTGTGTGTGTCCAACATCAATCTTACTGCACCTCTGAGACGGCACAAATTCAACTGAAGGTCACCATTTAAGGGTAAATCTACTTTCACAGGGAAAGAAATGGCATATACAATTGCTTTACAAGTCATATTGTAACTGAATGCTATTAAACATGACCTTTCCTTTTCAATCTACAACTTTATAATTTTCTTTAGTACTGGAGCACTCTCTGGAACATAGGTGTTAAGCAATGTAAATAGCAGCATCAATATTTCATGCCAATCCCAGGCAGGGTGGCTCTGAAGGCTGCTGGGGGTCTGTATAAATAATCTGAGACACAGGGCTGCTGGGTCTTTGCCTGCAGAGGGAAAGTCCAGCCTGGAGGGGTTGGTGCCCTCCAGGGCATTGCTGTCATGCGTTTGCTGTTCGTGAGGCCTTAGGTGGGCGACCTGAGGGCCTGGATGCTGAAGCTGCAGAGAGCTGACTGAGGGGTTGCCTTCCGAAGATCTACTCTGGTATCACAGGAGAAAGGCATCACAATGATGTTGGAATGAGGCAACCAACTTTCCTTGGACATTTGTGAGTACAGATTGATGCAAGAGATCTTAGAGACTTTTGGGCTGCTGCTATCCATCTTGTTCTAGAGAGTCAGCTGTGTGTTTTTCTAAAGGGGACCTGGTGCATACCTCCCAACTTTTTGAGATGGGAATGAGGGACACCTACTAGCTAAAGTATGTAGAAATAGGACACGCCCCCTGAAAGGAGAATTAGCCCCCAAAAAAGTTTAGTTAAACCCACATAATTATTTTTTTTATTATTATTTACCACTCCTTTATATTGGCTTTTAAAATTTACAAATGCAGCAGTTTAGAAATTGGATGAATTGTAGCACTGGGAAACACTTTAGATAAATAGTGCATTTTATATACAACTATATAGATCAGACCAAAATGAGGGACAAATGAGGAGGAACGAGGGACATTGGTCCAAATCAGGGACAGTCCCTCGAAATCAGGGACAGTTGGGAGCTTTGCTGGTGTCCTGAAGAGCTCAGTCTATCTAGTTCTTTGTGAAGGCAATCTGCTCTTGTTGCTTTAAAGAAATAAGCTTGTGTGCATTTATCTGCTTCTACTACAAGCCAGGTCCACAGTTTGCTATTGCAAGGACTTTTGCTTCAGCTTTACAGAAAGGAGTTCACTGTCCTCAACCTGTACATAGTTCCCTTTTTGGAGAATCCCACTTAATTCCCTCAACCCTATCCCAGTTACTCCAAAAAAAAAAAAAAAGAATACCCCTAGACTGGTTTTTGAGACAACGAGTGATTGTGAAAGTGTGCCTGGCTCTGTGGGGCAATCTACAGGGAAAAGAACCTGGGCAATTTCCAGTGGCCCTTTCTGGGGTAGCGCTACAAATGTTAAACCATACTCTTCACAGATTCAGTTTATTGCTAAAATCTGGGCTATGATTATGTGTCACTCTCGGAGCTGAACTTCAAGCAAACAGCTCAATGCATATCTACATGAGTTGTCCTAAATTAATATACTCACACACTAAGTCCTACACCTCCAACTTTCTCTCTGACGTCATCAGGAGCCGGTTGACTTTTTCGGGGTTATTGCAGCCAGCCCCCGGATGTCATGCGGCAGGTCCACCCTTCACCAGTTGGAAGCTGCTGACTCCTGAGATATCTGATGTGGATATCCCAAGGTGCATCAGGAGCAGAGTATATAACCATCTTATCTAGGCAGGTATGGTGGCAGAGGAGGGGTGAAGTGCGAAGAAAAAAGTAAATAAAAAAATATATATTGGCTTTTATAGTTTGCGGTGTGGGGACAATTGCATTAGTACTGTTCTTTTTTGTGTGAAGATCTGCTTTTAGGAATACAGTGTTGTCACCGACCTCCTCCCAGACATATCCTATTGATTGGACAATGGAGGAGCAGTATAATACTGATAATTCATAATTTCTGCTCCCTCCACCTGTCAGTATGTTCCCTGTCAGAACATGTGGATTCAGCAGAGCCTGATTGGCTCCTAGATCTGCCCTACCTTCTCCCAGTGCTGCTGTGCAGGAGATGACAGGAAGCTGATATTAAGCCAGATTCAGGTACTTACGCTGGTTGTATGTATAAATACATGTTTACTTTTAGAAGAATATACTCATTAAATGGCGTTTTTATATTTGCTTGGAGTGTCACTATAATTATGAAGGGGGCTTGGTTACCTACCAATTGGTCTAGTCTGTGTCGACAACGATGCCAAGCATGCCGCAAGCACTGTACCTCAAAGCTTGGCAAGGATATAGAGAAAAAACAATTTAATCAGATAACGGCAGCGAATGAAATAAGGTAACGGACAAGGGTGAGGGATAATAGATGTGCAGGCAAGCCATGGACAGATGCACAGAGAAGGCAAATGGTGGAGGAGAAAATGAATAACAAAAGAGAGGCAGAGAAAAAAGTTGCAGGCAGAGGCAGCACAAGAGGGAGTTTGAAGGAAAAATCTGTTCCCCAGGATCTGTGCTTTTACTGTCAGGCTGCTCTGATTAACGGGCTGCCTTCCAGCTCCCAGCCGGCTGCCTGACTGTCTTCTCCCCCCACCCCCCTCTTTTCCTCCCCATCCTTGTCCCTGCTGCCTTCCTGGCGTAGGCGGGGCCTGTTGAAAGGTTACATTTGCACAATGTGCCTCTGGATAAAGCATGCCAGGGGGAGGGAGATGGAGAGGGGAAGGGAGGGGGCAAACAGAGCACGCACAGAAAAAGCCAAACCATTCTGCAGTGTCTGTGTAATGGAAAAAACCCTCTGGGGACGTGCAGAAAAATATCAAGTTACACTCACTCAGTACAATGAAGGGGAAAGGAAAAAAAAAAAAACCCTTCTCCGCTTGCAATGTGGAAAGAAAGCTCCTTCAAAGGGAGCTGAGCTTGATCAGAGAGGATTGTTCGGTCTCCGGCGCTTCTTATACCTAGGGTGTGAAAAAGAGGGCAGATCTGCTCATTAATACCACTCTGCCTCATTAACCGTCTAGATGCTGCACTGAGCGGGCTGTATGCAAACCCGTCCTTGGCTATGTGTTACTGACCACATCGGAGAAGGACACAGTCAGCTAGACAATATATAGTAAACACCGTATACTAACCCGTCCTGGGCTATGTGTTACTGACCACATCGGAGAAGGACACAGTCAGCTAGACAATATATAGTAAACACTGTATGCAAACCCGTCCTTGGCTATGTGTTACTGACCACATCGGAGAAGGACACAGTCAGCTAGACAATATATAGTAAACACCGTATACTAACCCGTCCTGGGCTATGTGTTACTGACAACATCGGAGAAGGACACAGTCAGCTAGAGGATATAAAGTAAACACTGTATACTAACCCGTCCTGGGCTATGTGTTACTGACCACATCGGGGAAGGACACAGTCATCTTGACAATATATAGTAGACACCATATACTAACCTGGGCCTTGGCTATGTGTTACTGATCACATCAGGGAAGGACACAGTCAGCTAGACAATATATAGTAAACACTGTATACTAACCCGTCCTGGGCTATGTGTTACTGACCACATCGGAGAAGGACACAGTCATCTAGACAATATATATAGTAGACACCATATACTAACCTGGGCCTTGGCTATGTGTTACTGACCACATTGGAGAAGGACACAGTCAGCTAGACAATATATAGTAAACACTGTATACTAACCCGTCCTGGGCTATGTGTTACTGACCACATCGGAGAAGGACACAGTCAGCTAGACAATATATAGTAAACACTGTATACTAACCCGTCCTGGGCTATGTGTTACTGACAACATCGGAGAAGGACACAGTCAGCTAGAGGATATAAAGTAAACACTGTATACTAACCCGTCCTGGGCTATGTGTTACTGACCACATCGGGGAAGGACACAGTCAGCTAGAGGATATAAAGTAAACACTGTATACTAACCCGTCCTGGGCTATGTGTTACTGACCACATCGGGGAAGGACACAGTCATCTAGACAATATATAGTAGACACCATATACTAACCTGGGCCTTGGCTATGTGTTACTGACCACATCAGGGAAGGACACAGTCAGCTAGACAATATATAGTAAACACTGTATACTAACCCGTCCTGGGCTATGTGTTACTGACCACATCGGGGAAGGACACAGTCATCTAGACAATATATAGTAGACACCATATACTAACCTGGGAATTGGCTATGTGTTACTGACCACTAGGGATGGGCCCGGTGTTTGATTCGAACCCATGTTCGAATCGAACATCGGGCGTTCGTCCGTTCGGCGAGCCCAGAACTATTTGGGCCGCTCGCATCATGTGATGCGAGCGGCCGGAAATGCATTGCGCCAGTCGCAGTGCAATGCTGGCTGATGATTGGCCAAGCATGCACTGTGACCCCGCATGCTTGGCCAATCATAGCGCCGGCAGCGAGGAGAGCCATAATTGGCTACAGGCAGGATGCCTGTAGCCAATTATAGCTCAGGGGCTTTAGTACACGCCCCACGGTATAAGAGGCCGCCACGGCGGCGGCCTCGCATATTGTGATATTGTGTTTCAGTGTCAGCGTGTCAGTGTGCTGCTGACTGCTGAGAATATGTGCTCTATTTCTGGGGATTTGTGTGTGCGTGCTGTTAGTACAGCATTGCAGTATCACATCTGGGGGGTGTCTATAGGTTGCCTGTGAAGGGGGGCAGGTTTCCTGTGCTTAGAACTGTCCCTGCAAAAAGTGTCATTTTTGCAGGGAAAAAAGCTATTTAAAAGCACTCGCGGCTAATGAATTGATGGCTCCCGTAACACAGAGAACTGTCATTCATTGATACAAAACAAAAAAAAAAAAGGGTGGGGGCCCCCCCAAATTCAATAACCAGGCCCTTCAGGTCTGGGATGGATATTAAGGAGGACCCCAGCCAAAAAAAATGGCGTGGGGTCCCCCTCAAAATCCATACCAGACCCTTATCCGAGCACACAACCTGGCAGGCCGCAGGAAAAGAGGGGGGACGAGAGCGGCCCCCTCCCGCCTGAACCGTACCAGGCCACATGCCCTCAACATTGGGAGGATGCTTTGGGGGTCTGAGACCTCCAAAGCACCTTGTCCCCATGTTGATGAGGACAAGGGCCTCTTCCCCACAACCCTGGCTTATCGGAATCTGGAAGCCCCCTTTAACAAGGGGACCCCCAGATCCCGGCCCCCCCCTGTGTGAAATGGTAAGGGGGTATTTTGTACCCCTACCATTTCACCAAAAAAGTGTCAAAAATGGTAAAAATGACAGGAGACGGTCTTTGACAATTCCTTTATTAAAATCTTCTTTCTTCTGGTCTTCCTTTCTTCATCCTTCGGTTTCTTCATCTTCTCCTCCCGGCATCTTCTTCCATCTTCTTCTTCCATCATCTTCTGCCTCCGATCCGCTTCTTCTTGCGCTGGTCTTCTCGTCCTTCTCGTCTCTTCTTGGGCCGCTCCTCGCAATGGGAGGCTCCCGCTGTGTGAGGCTTCGCTGCGTCTTACAGGTCTTTTATAACGGAGGGAACCTGGTGACCCCGCCCCCTCTGACGCACGGGGACGTCATGGGGAATTCCCTATGGCTTTCCCCATGACGTCAGAGGGGGGCGGGGTCACCAGGTGCCCTCTGTTATAAAAGACCTGTCAGACGGAGCCTGGCCTGGTATGGTTCAGGCGGAGGGGGGGCGCTCTCGTCCCCCCCTCTTTTTCTGCGGCCTGCCAGGTTGCGTGCTCGGATAAGGGTCTGGTATGGATTTTGAGGGGGACCCCACGCCATTTTTTTTGGCTGGGGTTCCCCTTAAAATCCATCCCAGACCTCAAGGGTCTGGGATGGATTTTGAGGGGGACTCTACGCCATTTTTTTTTTGGCTGGGGTCCCCCTTAATATCCATCCCAGACCTGAAGGGCCTGGTTATTGAATTTGGGGGGACCCCCACGCTTTTTTTTAAAAATTTTTTTATCAATGACTTTTTTTTTTATGAATGACTTTCAATGAATGACTGTTCTCTGTGTTACGGGAGCCGTCAATTCACATTAGCCGCGAGTGATTTTAAATAGCTTTTTTTCTTGCAAAAATTACACTTTTTGCAGGGACAGTTCTAAGTACAGGAAACATGCGCCCCTTCACAGGCATACTATAGACACCCCCCAGGTACGACATTTAAAGGAATATTACACTTTTATTGTTTCAATTTAAGCAGTATTAAAATCACTGCTCCTGAAAAAACGTCAGTTTTAAAAAAAAAAAATTTGCATTGATACATGTCCCCTGGGGTAGGACCCAGGTCCCCAAACACTTTTTATGACAATAACATGCATATTAGCCTTTAAAATTAGCACTTTTGATTTCGAACGTTCGCATCCATTATAACTAATAGGGTTCTAAAGCTTGCACGGACTTTAGGTCCGTTCACGGGTTCTGGTGCGAGCCGAACGGGGGGGTGTTCGGCTCATCCCTACTGACCACATCAGGGAAGGACACAGTCAGCTAGACAATATATAGTAAACCCTGTATACTAACCTGTCCTGGGCTAGTGTTACTGACCACATCGGGGAAGGACACAGTCATCTAGACAATATATAGTAGACACCATATACTAACCTGGGAATTGGCTATGTGTTACTGACCACATTAGGGAAGGACACAGTCATCTAGACCAGGGGTCTCAAACTGGTGGCCCTCCAGCTGTCGTGAAACTACACGTCCCATCATGCCTCTGCCTGTGGGAGTCATGCTTGTAACTGTCAGTCTTGCAATGCCTCATGGGACTTGTAGTTTTGCAACAGCTGGAGGGCCGCCAGTTTGAGACCCCTGATCTAGACGATATAAAGTAAACACTGTATACTAACCCGTCCTGGGCTATGTGTTACTGACCACATCGGGGAAGGACACAGTCAGCTAGACGATATATAGTAGACACCATATACTAACCTGGGCCTTGGCTATGTGTTACTGACAACATCGGGGAAGGACACAGTCAGCTAGAAAATATATAGTAGACACTGTATACTACTCTGGGCCTTGGCTATGTGTTACTGACAACATCGGGGAAGGACACAGTCAGCTAGAAAATATATAGTAGACACTGTATACTACTCTGGGCCTTGGCTATGTGTTAGTGACAACATCGGGGAAGGACACAGTCAGCTAGAAAATATATAGTAGACACTGTATACTACTGCGGGCCTTGGCTATGTGTTACTGACAACATTGGGGAAGGACACAGTCAGCTAGATGATATATAGTAGACACCATACACTAACCTGGGCCTTGGCTATGTGTTACTGACAACATCAGGGAAGGACACAGTCAGCTAGATGATATAGATGTAGCACCCTGATGTTTAGGCAGGTTATTAAAGTTATCTGCCAAGTGATAGTTGTCTTGGCCAATTAATAGGAGGTCAATTGATTTCACCCTAATTCTGGAATTGCTGCACTTCTCTCTTCTGTCACTAGATGGCCAGGCATCTGGTGGCATCAGATAGGACAAGGGCATTGCAAGGACAGATTAGGAACAAATGGGGTGTCTCAGCCAATGGGCAGGGATATTCTTGGGTCCGTTGGCCTGCTGGGAGAGCCTATTTATTTGGGAGGAGTCAGGTAATCCCGGGTCTGTGCCATGTGGACAGCTGTCTGGGTGAACGTGTGTTGTACTGCCCCGGGCTGCTAGGCCAGAGACCTGAGGCCTATCCCGGGGACATCTGGCTGCTAGGCTGTCTGAGGGCCTATCTAGAAGCAAGAGAGCAGCGTAGGGTGGGGATTGCGGCTTGCAGTCCAACCAGAAGTAACGGTTCTGCTGGCTGGAGAACCTGCCGTGGTCGAAGGTAGAGGAGAAGCTGTCGCCACTAAGGGACCCTCCACCTTATTGGGGACCACTGTGAGTAGCTGAAGCAAGTACCAGAGCAGTATTCTCACCAAACGGGGACGGTGAAGAATTTGGAAACTTCAGCAGATGTCAACCCAGGGACCCACCAGTGGAGGTGACGCTTGTAGAGTATTATTGTGTGCCAAGCCAGGGACCAAGCAGGCCAGTGGGGTGACGCTTGAGGAGTATTTCCATTAATCTACCTTGCATCACACCCACCATGTATTGTAACCCATTCTACACAGAAGGATGTCGGCTGTCCCTAACCCTGTAGGTCACCATTAGGCCTTAGGGGCCCCGGGACCTTGCTCCATATAGTAGGCACCATATACTAACCCGGGCCTTGGCTATGTGTACTTGTCAACATCAGGAAAGGACACAATCAGCAAGACGATATACAGATACTCCTCGTTTAACGACTTACCTGTTTAACGACTATTTGGACTTACGACCAGCTCTCCCCACTTAAACAACGCGCTATGCATCATTGTATTGTACAGTACAGTACAGAATTTTGACATCATTAAGACCAAAAAAAAACCCATCTTGGTTAAAATCCTTATAAAATTATGTAATCTGTTTTATAAAAAGATTATACTGGTATAAGGTGCAGTGTGTCTCCCTTTGTAACGGTTTTATGGAAAACACCTTTTTTACAGAATACAATTACAATGGGGACACACTGCACCTTATACCTATAAAATCTCTTTCCAAAATGGATTCAATTTTTTTTCATGAACTTTACTAGGGCTTATTTTCAGGGTAGGGCTTATATTGCAGCCCTCCCCGATAATCAAGCTAGGTGTTATTTTCGGGGTAGGGCTTATTTTCGGGCAAACATGGTAGTAGGTACTAGATACTAACCCAGGTCATGGCTATGTGTGATTGCCAAACTAGGGGCAGTAGACTGCCAGAAGGTTAATATATAGTAACCACTGTATACAAGCCAAGGCCTTGGCCATGTGTTACTACCGACATCAGGCAAGGATACAGCTAGCTGGGTGATATATAGTAGACATTGTATACCAGCCTGAGCACTTGCTGACCAACTCCTTCGCCATCCTCATTCTATATTGATTTTAAAATCCTCCTCAACACCCTTGACACTCTGTCAAAGCTTACTCCTTTTCTGTACAGTGATGCGCTATTCAGAAAACACAATGCGGACTGCGTTCCAGCGGTTCATAACAAAAAGTTGCCAATTGTATACACAGACAACCCATTATTAAAAAGTGGTAAGGGAGTTTTTACAAAGCAGAAATGCCAGCTTTAGCAGTAATGGTTGCAAGAAAAGCCAGACTGATTTGATTTTCTGCATGGGGCAGAGGGTTAAAACCAGACTAATATTTAGAAGAAGACTCTACATAACTTGTCTTAGCTGTATGCATATAAGTAATTTACACTTTTCTAGGTTATAGTAATTTTTGGAGGAGCGTTGCTAATTGTTTTGTCAGCCGCACTTTGGAAGTGTGAAAATGTGAGTGGAATAATGCAAAACTTTGAAAAATGTTTTAGGTTGCATAAAATATACATGGCACTATTCATCCTCATTTTATAATCAGATTGTTCTTTGACTTCAGCTCCGTTCACATACAGTATATGCAAATCGGATGCATTTTGAACTGCATCCAATTCGCATAATGTGAACCAGATTGGCTTTCAATGGAGCCGGTTCACATAAATGCGGGCTGGTTACGATGCAAAATAAAAAAGGGTCCTGTGTGTTTTTCACCCCGGTTCAGGTGCGATTTCAGTGTCAAATTCGCACCTGAACCGCTGAATGGAAACCGCACCGAAGCCGGACCCGCATATATGTGAACCCAGCCTTAATGTAACTAATGAGAGAAATAGCTGACTTCTTTCTGAAAATGCTAGTTGCCTGGCTGTAACACTTATCCATTGGCTGCAGAGCACCTTCACAAAGTGTTCTGTGCTGCAGCATACCTCCCAACATTTTGAGATGGGAATGAGGGACACCTACTAGCAAATGTATGTAGGCATAGGGCACGCCCCCTGCCACACCCCCTTAGAGGAGAATTAACCCAAAAAAAGGTTAATTAAATCCACAAGTGCTTTTTTTTTTTACCATAACTATCCCTTTATATTGGCTTTTAAAATGTTCAAATGCAGCAATTTAGAAATTGGATGAAAGGTTTAGCGCTGGAAAACACTTTTTGATAGATAAAAAGTGCATTTTATATACAACTATATAGACCAAAATGAGGGGGAATGAGGGACAGAGGGACATTGCTCCAAATCAGGGACAGTTGGGAGGTGTGCTGCAGTACAGGTGTGCTGATGGCTGTTGGAGTGCACTTCTAAAAGATCGCACTGCAGCACATGTTGTATCCTGCTTAATTCACCTTGCAGTAATAGATGCTGCAGTAGTGAGAGGTAGAATGCACATTTTACTGCATGTTACTGCAATGCATAGGTGTGAATTCAGCCTTAATGTTTTATGACTCACTGACTTGGAAAAAACTTACAGATAACAGGCTCTGCTTTCAGCTTTGGAGTGCAACACAAGAGTTTTACTTTACTGTTCCTCCTCACAATAAAACTATAAATTGGCTAACTAAGGCAAGCCATACATTATGCAGTTTTCTTTACTTCAACTCGGCGAGAAGCACATGGAGCCTTCCCCACCAGCAAAATGCAATAAACACTGCTTACGCCTATAGCTGCCAGCAGTTATTGGGCAAAAAAAAACAGACATGCTGGTTGTACTGAAGCTGAATGGTATATTGACTTCAGCACAACCAGCCGGGCCCATAAATGGATTGAAATTTGGATGGGTCCTGCCAAACTAGCGGAATTTCGATCCATCTATGGCCGACTTAATTGAGAACAAAGCACTCCCTGTGTAGTTGATCGACATCTTAATAGTTGTTAAGCAGGGAAACAGAATGCCGGTGAAGGTTAATTCCTCTGTCTCTATTGGCTAATCTACACTTAATACAATAACAAATGTATGAAGAGCAATGCAATGTAAAAATGTGAACATTATTTAAAAATTACTTTAAGATAAATACTGCAATAAAAGTTCAATATACTGTATATACATACTGAAAGTTCATTATTATTTTCCAGCCTAGAAAGCCCAGAGATTTGCCCGGACCTCTTGTCAAGTTGACAGGGTGACAAGGCTCAGTGTACAGGTAGTAATAGAATGGCAGATCTCTCAAATGGGTATTTATTTTATATATTGTGTGAAAGAAATAGGACATTTGTCCTAATGACACTCTACCTATTTCTTCTCCGGATGTCATTGGGACAGGAAGTGAGGGTGTAGGGGAGTGCAGGACATACTGTTATTCCCCAATGTAATTGCCAAATCTTCCACTAGATGTCCCTGTTGGGAGCTAACTAGCAGTAAAATAGGACACCACTTGGGCAGCGACTTTAGTAGAAACTTTAACCTGCCAGTCAGTAGATTCTGTGGGACTAAGGTACACAACAATCAGCCATAACATTATGACCACCCACCATAACATTATGACCACCTTACTAATATTGAGCAGGTCACACTTTTGCCGCCATAAGAGACCCAACCCTTTAAGACATGGACTTCACCTGACCTCTATGCTGTCTACTACTGCCTCCACCTGTGGGTGGGGCCACTCACCCTGCATGTGGGGTACCTTTTTGTGCAGAGCGCTCTCAGCAATGCCCAGGACCAGGCAGGGACTGCATTCATGTGAGAATAAAACATTAAGGCAGTTCCCCGGCTTAAAGATGAGCCTTACAGTGTGCAGTGGGAAAATGTACAGAGTCCTTCTACAAAAGTGCTGTCACTATACACTAGCTTAAAGTGATTATAAACCTTACTTTTTTTTTAAACGAAAGTAACAAACATGTCAAATTTACCTGCTCTGTGCAATGGTTTTGCACAGAGCAACCCTGGTCCTCCTTTTCTGGAGTCCCCCGCCAGCGCTCCAGGCCCCTCCTCTTTGGCATGTGACACTTTCCCTGGGGGCACCCGTGTGCACTCGCTCCTGAGCTGCCCAGTCTGCACGTATTGACAAAGATCGGGCGACTTGGCCTGACACTTCTACCTCGTCACAGCATTTGATTGACAGCAGCAGCAAAAGCCACTGCTCTCGTGCATGTTGCTTGGATTGGGATCAGGCTCAAGTAAGAATAAGGGGGTGGGGGCTCCTGCAGCACAGAATGTTTTTTACCCAAATGCATAGAAGGTAAATAACCTTCAGGCTTTAGAACAACTTTAAGGTTTCTTACATTTAGGGGGGACACTGTAGAGCCCATGCCCTTTCTACCAGTCCAGGGTACCTCTGCCATCTCACTCTCAGTGACAGAATGGGGTCTTGCTGTGCACCTAGCGTGGATATTATGCATGCACATAATTAACTTCTTAAACCATGCGGCACACGGGGTCTCCATAACTTAGGTTCGGTCCCGTTGCTTTGGGAAACGAGCAAGAAAACCGACCCTCTCACTACTGGAGGACCCGTCACCTAACCAGGTACCATGCCTCACAACTATCTGCAATGTACCTTGGACTAGTTCTTGGTTACCCCTGGCAACTGCTTTACTCCTCCTGCTTGGCTTGCTGAGTACATCTTCCATAGTGGCTTTGTTTCATACCACACATGTGCTTTACGGACCCTTGTTCTTTCATACACCAGAAGCCTTCATGCACCCCTTTAACCACGTAAGGACCGCCCTAGGTACAAGTACAGCGGCAGGGCACATAATCACATACCTGTACCTCATCCCTGTCGTTGGCTCTGTGGTGCATGTGTGCCGCCGGAGCCACGCTCCTGCTGTGATTGGACACAGAGCCAATCAGCGGGTCGGAGAGACAGAACGGCGGTCTACCTATGTAAACAAGGCAGGCCGCCTTTCTGTGAGGGAGGAAAATGGAGATCTTGTGTTTCTGCTAAGCAGAAACACAGATCTCTGTTTTCTGCCAGTCGCAGCATTCCCCCCTCAGTTAGAAAGCACTCCCGAGGAGCACACTTAACCCTTTGATCGCCCCTGATGTTAACCCCTTCCCTGTCAGTGTCATTTATACAGTGACAGTGTATTTTTTTATCACTGATCACTGTATTGGTGTCACTGGTCCCCGAAAAGTGTCACTTAGTATCAGATTTGTCTGCCGCATTGTCGCAGTCCCGCTAAAAATCACTGATTGCCATCATTACTAGTAAAAACAATAAAAAAATAAAAACTCCATAAAAATATCCCATAGTTTGTAGATGCTATAACTTTTGCGCAAACCAATCAATATACCCTTATTGGGATTTTTCTTACCAAAAATAAGTAGCAGAATACATATTGGCCTAAATTAACATTTTTTTATTGGATGCGTTTTATAGCAGAAAGTAAAAAATAATGTTTTTTTTTTTTTTTTCAAAATGGTCGGTCTTTTTTTGTTTATAGTGCAAAAAATAAAAACCGCAGAGGTGATAAAATACAAACAAGAGAAAGCTCTATTTGTGGGGAAAAAAGGACATACATTTTGTTTGGGTACAGCACCGCACATCAATTGTCAGTTAAAACAGCGCAGTGCCGTATCGCAAAAAAAAAAGGGCCTGGTCAGGAAGGGGGTAAAACCTTCCGGAGCTGAAGTGGTTAAATTACTTCAGACCCGGTTTAGAACAGTTCATGCAAGTTTACTTGAACACTTCAAGATACAGTTCAACATGAACAATTTCATTGGAATATTCCCTTACTAACTTAAATAGGCAGCCCAGGCAAACGTCAACTAGGTAGTAGTCCATTAATAGTGTTTCCCACGGCTTGGTGGTCTTCCAGACTCCAGGTGACTTTTGACGGACTGCAGGGTGCAGCAGTCCTCCCTGGAGATGCTCTGCAGCAATCACGGCATCTTCCCGAGTGGGCCGAAGCTCCGGAAGGGAGGATAGGCTGGGTCCAAAAATCACGGAAACATGCAAAGCATTAACCCCATCCCCAGTCTGGGCCAGCAACTGCCTTAACTAACAACCTGTAGGCTACCTGTCTACATTCCAGGTTGTTTTCTTCCCATAGTGCATCCTGGTGCCATCTTTTTCTCCAGAAAGGACCGTAGTGCAGTGGACAGAAGGGGAACTTAATGGAGGGCCGTCCATGACAGTGTGTCAAGTAAGACACACTCCGGACAGTAAACAGTTAACAGGGCAGGGGAGGGCCCTGTAATGTACAAGGGGGGAGCGGCCTTATAAAAGGGAGGGGCGGAGCTAGCCAGGCAGTGCGGGAGCGTCGAGACACGAGGAGGCAGGTTTTTACTCTGCTCCTCTCTTCACAGCTATCATGGCCGACGGGTTTGCGTCACTGGTGCGGGCGGCGGCGGCGGAACAAGGACCCGAGTGGGTCAGAAGACAGATTGCAGCGCTGCTGGATGGAGCAGGGAGCTCCACAGAAGACAGGAGTGCAGCTGCAGAAATCCAAGATGGCGGCGCGGCGCCACGCGGCCGCGTGTCCAGGCCGCCGAAGCGGTACTCCCCTGGGGCCACAGCAGGACCTTCAAGCATGGTAAGGAGCCCCAGGGGGGACCGATCCACCCCTCCAGCAAAACGGGTACAGAGGGAGGAGGCAGGACAGGCCAGCAGACAGACAGGCAGCAGGCCTGGGGCGGGGGGGGGGGGGGGAGGGGGGCCCACCAAGGAGAGGATCCCCAGGAAGCAGTGCTGAAACAGCCTCAACTGCCCCAGCATCGCCACACAAGATGGGGGGAAGTAGGAACACTGGGGGGAGGGGGGGTGGGGGGAGGGCTGGAAAAGGAAAGAAGATGGCCGAGGCGACAGGCTCTTCAAGGAACGCGTCCCCCCCAGCTGCTCTGCACGAGCAGGGGGGTGTGGATTTACAGGCCACTCGGGCAACGGCCAGGAGGGGGGCATCGGCCCCCAGACGTGCCTTTACAGCGAATCCCCTGGCGGCTCTGCACGAGTCGGGGGGAGAGGACAGAAGGGCAAGAGGAGCACCGGCGGGAGGGGGGAGGGGGTCTCACATGGCAGCGGGCGGGAGGGATGGCGGGGCACCATCAGCCAGCGGAGCAGCGAATCAAGGCAGCAGGAGCGGAGCCCGTACCGGCCCACCTGCACGGGGAAATGCGGCTCAGAGGGGAAGCGGAGTACAGCGAGACAGTGGTGCGGGTGGAAGGAGACATGCTACTTACCGGAGCCCCTCTCCGAGGGAGCGTTCCTTGTCTTGTGCGCAGGAGGAAGAATCTCGGTCGGAAGGAGAATTGTCCGAGGAGGAGGAGGAGGAGCTCGGTCGCCCTATCCCGCCGGTGGAGGCTCGTGCAGCGGCTGTGGGACCCCCGCCCGGTCAGCCCGGTAAGTCCACTGACAACAGTGCTTTTGTTAAAGTTTTACAGTCATTGATGGGTGCAGGTACTAGTGGGGAGAGCTCAGGGCCATCTCCCGCGCCGTCGTTGGCAGTAATGGACCAACCGCGAGCGGTGAGTGGGAGGGCAGAGAGTGGGTCGGGGCAAATACAGGAATTGCTAGAAGGTTTGCGGGTGTTGATAGGCCGTTTTGGTAATAGGGGTGAAGCACCAGAAGGTGGGGTGAATTCGAGAGCTGGTGGAACAGAGGCGGGGGCGGCCGCCGGGGGTGGGGTGGTAGTTGACGCTACGTCAGACGGTCAGGCTGCCTCGGTGGAAGGGGGAACGGACAAGGTAAGTGAGACGGAAAAGGGGACGAAAGAACTGACGGCGAGGGACGATATTGTGCGCATGGCGGATGCAGCCAAATGCGAGGTATACGTCTGTTTCGAGGGCCCCCTGGGGGCTCACTTAAAACAGGAGGTCAGGGAGAAGATTTGGAAAGGGGAGTACGTGGAGATTTTCTCCTTGCTGCCCCTGGAAAAATTCAACCTTGATAGGGTTAAACCGGATAGCAGTAAAAAAGACGATGAAGAAAAGAGGAGGTATAGGCTGATTCCCCGGACTTTCGCCAATTGGCTACAGGCGTTTGCTATATTGGCGGGGGTGATTGGTGAGAAGAACCCCGAACATTGTTCGGCGTTGTTCTGTTATATGGACGCCATCGGGGAAGCATATCGGGTTTACGGGGGAACGGCGTGGTTAAGGTACGATGAGCAGTTCCGACAGCGCAGGGCAGTCCGGCCGGCATTACGGTGGGACCACAAAGATATCAGCCTTTGGATGAGGCTGATGGCGTCTGCCAAGACGCCGGTACAGACATTTCAAGGGGGGGCCGGAGGTAGCCATTCCTCGGGATCTCCGGCCGGAAAGAAGTGGGGAGTGTGTTGGCCGTACAATGAGGGGGCCTGTAAATTTGGGGGAACATGTAAATTTAAACATGAATGCTCAGGTTGCGGGGGGGGCCACACACTCGCCAGATGTTTTAAAAAGGGCAAGCGGGCTGGAGACTTTGGGCATAAGAGGGACGACGCCGGTGATTTGGGAAAGGATGCAGCCTTTCCTAAATAGGTACCCGGATAGAGCGGCGGCGTTATTGTTGAGCAAGGGGTTCAAGGAGGGTTTCAAGATACCATGCTCATTGTCAGCGGTTCCACCGCTGGCCGGAAACTTGAAATCTGCCTGGCAACACCCTGAAGTAGTGGCTGAGAAACTGGCCAAAGAAGTGGGGTTGGGCAGGATGGCGGGACCATTTGAGGTCAAGCCGTTGGAAGATTTGGTAGTGTCCCCGTTAGGGGTGGTACCCAAGAAAGAGCTGAATAAGTTTAGGCTCATTCATCATTTATCGTTTCCCAAAGGGGGTTCGGTCAATGATTTTATAGACCCGGAAGCGTGCACGGTATCGTACACGTCATTTGATGCCGCGGTACGTTGGGTGAGGAGGTATGGAAGGGGGGGCGCTTATGGCGAAATCTGACGTGGAGGCAGCATTTCGGCTCTTACCAGTGCATCCGGAGAGTTTTCGGTTGTTGGGATGTTGTTGGGAGGGAAAGTTTTACGTTGATCGGTGTCTACCGATGGGGTGTTCCATTTCTTGCGCCATGTTCGAGGCGTTTAGTTCCTTTTTGGAATGGGTAGTGAGGGATGTTACAGGGATTGATTCCGTCATCCACTACTTGGATGATTTTTTGTGCGTGGGTCCTCCGGCTTCCAATGTGTGTGCGATATTGTTGTCCACGTTGCAGCACATTGCGGACAAATTTCGGGTGCCGTTGGCAGCCGATAAAACGGAGGGCCCGCGTACAGAGTTGAGTTTTCTAGGCATAGTGATAGATTCCATGGCCATGGAATGTAGGTTGCCGGAAGAAAAGGTAGTGGATCTGAGGAATTTGGTGGAAAAAACCTATGGGTGTAAAAAGGTTCAGTTGCGCACGCTACAATCCTTGTTGGGGAAGTTAAATTTCGCGTGTAGAATTATTCCTATGGGGAGGATATTTTGTAGACGGTTGTCGGCAGCGACTAGGGGTGTGAGGGCGCCCACGCATTTCATTAGGTTGAACAAGGAGCATAAAGAGGATCTACGGATATGGGATCAGTTCCTAGAAGGGTACAACGGTAGGGCTGTTTGGATGTCAGGACCGGTAAGTAACTTCGATGTGGAGTTGGTGACAGACGCCGCGGGATCTACAGGCTATGGGGCTTTCTTTCAGGGACAATGGAGCGCGGAACCATGGCCGCAGTCGTGGGTGGAGCTAGGTTTTCAGAAAAACCTGGTACTCCTGGAACTGTTCCCGGTGGTTCTGGCGTTAGAGTTGTGGGGCGAATCTTGCAGGAACCTCAAGTTGAGGTTGAATTGCGACAATATGGGGGTGGTACAGGTGATCAACAACATGTCGGCAGCTTCACCGCCGGTCATACGGTTGATGCGGCAGCTGGTGCTGCGGTGCATGCGGTTGAACATCTTTCTGTATGCTGTTCATATTCCGGGTAGAGAGAACACGTTGGCTGATGCCTTGTCTCGCTTTCAGTGGGACAAGTTCAGGGAGCTGGCACCGGCAGCACGAGCGGAGGGTGTTCCATGCCCGGGCTGGATGTGGGAGTTAGCATTGGAACCACGGCGGATTGGATCCGGAGGTCTGTAAGTGAGTCAACATGGTCTGCATACTCCAAGGTGTGGAGGGAATGGACTGACCTGCAGTCCGTAGCAAAGTCCGGGGGGGAGGATCCGGGGGACAGGTTATTATTACTTGATCTGGTGGCAAGGGACATGGAAGGTGGAAAGTCAGTATCTGCGATTGAAAAGAGAATGGCGGGGCTCGCGTTTTGGTTCAAATTGAGGAGAAAGGAAGACGTGACAAAGGACTTCTGGGTGAAGCAGGCCATTAAGGGGTATAGGAAATCGCATAAGAGTAAGGATAAGCGGCGCCCTATCACATTTAATAACTTGGTGGACATAAGGGGGCAGCTTATGGGGGTGTGCCAATCGGGATACGAGGTGTGCTTGTTTTTAGCAGCGTTTGCTTTAGCATTCTTTGGGGCATTCAGGATTGGGGAGTTGGTCAGCCCCTCAAAAAAGGTGGCGGGTGGTTTGTTGGTTCAGGATGTGGAATTGAGGGACGATAGGATCAAGGTCAGGTTGAGAAGATCAAAAACGGACCAAGGTGGAAAAGGGACGCAGGTGAGTTTGTACGCAATACAAGGTTGTGGAGTTTGCCCGGTGCTGACGGTGACAAAGTTTATGACAAAAAGACCAGGGGGGGAAGGGCCATTGTTATTACATGAGGATGGACAGTACTTATCCAGATTTCAATTCGTAGCAGTGCTGCGAAAGTGTTTGGGGGGGTTGGGTTTGGACAGTCACGCCTACGCCTCACACTCCTTCCGTATTGGGGCAGCTACAGAAGCTGCCAGGTACGGGTTGGATGAGGTGGATGTGCAAAAGTTGGGGAGATGGGAATCGCAGCGGTTCCGCAGTTATATTCGGCCACAGTTGGTGTATGAATAAAAAAAAAAAAAAAAAAATGTTTAAGTTTGGGGTGAGGCGGGGGGCAGTTCGGGGGGTACAGCATAAAGTTGAATTATTGTGTGGGTTGTGTTGGTAATGCTGTGCTTGTTATTACAGATGCGGGGCGACAGCTCCTCGTATGGATCCTCGGGCATTCGTACGTGTGCTGGGGTGCCAGGAGGGGGGACGTGAGACCAGGTGGGAGACAGCTGGGTATCTCCAGGAGGGAGGCAGTTATCCGGTGGTTAGGTAGGCCGGGCATGATGTGGGGCAGGGTGGTGCCGGAGGTGGAGAGATACGCTTGGTTGGATCGACCACCGGATGTGCTGGTCATTCATGCCGGCGGCAATGATTTGGGGGTTAGGACGGTGAGGGACTTAATAGCGGATATTAAGGCAGACATTATGTTTCTCCGCGCCACTTTCCCTGGGACCATGTTGATATGGTCCGATATGGTGGCAAGAACGTCGTGGCGCATGGCCAGATCCGTGTACAGGCTGAACAAAGCCCGGATCAGGGTTAATAAAGTGGTGGGACGGTTTCTAGCATGGCAAGGTGGCCTGGTAATTCGCCACCGGGAGTTGGAGGTTAACGTGGGGATGTATCTGAGACGGGATGGTGTACATCTGACAGATGTGGGGATAGACCTATGGTCATTGGGGCTGCAGGAGGGAATTCAGGCGGCCCTGCGGGTGTGGAGGTGCCATCAAGGGTGAGGGGTCTCCCTTTTCAGGCTGTGGCGTTGTTTATTTTGTTGGTCAGTGACGGCAGCTGTTATAGAGGTGGTAAGTGTGTGGGGGGGCTCATCAATAGATGGCCCCTCCTTGTTACATCAAACGTTGTTGATGTTTATGGTTATCGTGCACTGCGGGAATGTTGGTTATCAGGGTGGTACGGTTGAGACCCAAGGGTTTCTTTATCTCCCGCAGTGCCCCCTGTTGTTGATATCAGTGATATCTGGTTTGTGCTTTAAGCACTGTTTGCTCCGTCACTGACCAATAAATATGGGGGTTTTAACCTGTTTTGTTTTATTTTCAGCAGGGGTCTGAAAGGGTTAATGTTATTGGTGTTATTTATGTTATTTATGTTTTATTTATTTTAATAAGAAAATTGGAGTTCTTATTTGGTATTTTGGTATTTTTAATAAATTAGCTGTTATGGCCATTTAACTCCATAACTGGTGTGGTCTCTTATTTATTAAGTAAGAAAATATATGGAGTAAGATGGTTCCAGCTAAGTGGGTCATATCTGGGCTACACTAGTCAAGAAAGGACCGTAGTGCAGTGGACAGAAGGGGAACTTAATGGAGGGCCGTCCATGACAGTGTGTCAAGTAAGACACACTCCGGACAGTAAACAGTTAACAGGGCAGGGGAGGGCCCTGTAATGTACAAGGGGGGAGCGGCCTTATAAAAGGGAGGGGCGGAGCTAGCCAGGCAGTGCGGGAGCGTCGAGACACGAGGAGGCAGGTTTTTCCCACCCACCCTTCCCTTGTTTTCTTAGGTATTACGTTATTGGATGTGTTAATGTTTTTATTGTCGTTTCAGGTCACGGGAAGAGTTTTGTTTTCGTCATGACAGCTTAAAGGGGTTGGCGTTGTTTATTTTGTTGGTCAGTGACGGCAGCTGTTATAGAGGTGGTAAGTGTGTGGGGGGCTCATCAATAGATGGCCCCTCCTTGTTACATCAAACGTTGTTGATGTTTATGGTTATCGTGCACTGCGGGAATGTTGGTTATCAGGGTGGTACGGTTGAGACCCAAGGGTTTCTTTATCTCCCGCAGTGCCCCCTGTTGTTGATATCAGTGATATCTGGTTTGTGCTTTAAGCACTGTTTGCTCCGTCACTGACCAATAAATATGGGGGTTTTAACCTGTTTTGTTTTATTTTCAGCAGGGGTCTGAAAGGGTTAATGTTATTGGTGTTATTTATGTTATTTTTGTTTTATTTATTTTAATAAGAAAATTGGAGTTCTTATTTGGTATTTTGGTATTTTTAATAAATTAGCTGTTATGGCCATTTAACTCCATAACTGGTGTGGTCTCTTATTTATTAAGTAAGAAAATATATGGAGTAAGATGGTTCCAGCTAAGTGGGTCATATCTGGGCTACACTAGTCATGGTAAGCGCAGAACACGCACCCGGCCATCCACATGATGTAAAAGAAAACGTGATTCATCAGACCAGGTGGACTTCTTCCATTGCTCCGTCATCCAGTTCTGATACTCATGTGCCTATTGTAGGCTCTTTTGGCTGTGGACATGGGTCAACATGGGCACCCTAATCAGTCTGTGGCTACACAGCCCCATGCACAAAAAATTGCGATGCACTGTGTGTTCTGACACCTTTCTATCAGAACCAGCATTAACATTTTTAGAAATTTGAGCTACAGTAGCTCTTCTACTGGATGCATCAATGAGCCTTGGCTGGCCCTTGAGCCTGTTGCCGGTTCACCAGTTTTTCTTCATTGGACCACTTTTGGTAGGTCCTGACCACTGCAGACCAGGAACATTCAACAAGAGCTGCAGTTTTGGAATTGCTCTGACCCAGTCTTCTAGCCATTACACTTTGGTCCTTATCAAAGTTGCTCAAATCCTTATGCTTTCCCACTTTTTTTTTTGCTTTCAACACATCAACTTCAGGGCCAACATGTTCAATAGCTGCTGCCTAATATATTTCACCCACTTTCAGGTGTCGTAATGAGATAATCAATGGTATTCACTTAACCTATAAGTGGTCATAATGTTATGGCTGATATAAGCATACCTCCCAACTTTGTTAGATGGGATAGAGGGACATACTTGAGTATATAGGCAAATTACATTCTACTAACACAGACTACTAAGAGGAATGCACAAAAATGAATGGTTAACCCAAATCAGTTTTTTTCAAAACAAATTGTGAAGGTTAGATAAAAGTTCTAGTGCAGTAAAACACTCTTGATAGTTAAATATTATTTATTAAAAACTTTTTTTTTTTTTTTTTTTTTTTAGAGATCTATACATCAAGCCAAAAAGAGGGACAACTAAGGAGAAAAGAGAGACAGAGGGATTTGGTTCTTCAAGAGGGACAGTCCCTCCAAATAAGGTATAGTTGGGGCTACAGTATGTAGGTGTCAGTCAGACAGGTGGCATTGAGCCTGGGAAAAACATTCTCTTTGTAGGAGCCATTCAGGGTTGGGATACAATCAAGAACTACTTTATGTGGGCTTTCCCTTATTATAGGAGCATGAGAACTTCTATTATGGGAGGTAAGGCTGGACGCATTCCTCCTTTGGAGGAACGCAGGGACATTTGGTAACCCTCTGCCAAAGCATAGGTCTCATTTCTCTTTACACCTCTCTCAGTGTGTTAGTAAGGATTTTGCAATTAGTCCTAGTGTGGTGCCACTGTTACCTTGTATCACTGTACATAGGAGCTTCTTTAGTAAAGTCTGTTTGTTGTATTGAAAGAACCTGGTGTGGACTTTGTTATACTCTTCCAATGGGGGAACATTCTTGGACGTGAGCTGTGCCCAGGTAGAGGAATAGGACTAAAGTTTGATAGGCAGAGTTGGCTGGGTCACCCAAGAGAACAGAAGGTGCCTTGTGGATTGCCCGAACAGATAAGGAAAGAGTCAATGCATTGCACACTACCTATGGTCCCTGCAAGGGTAAACTTCCCCAGTAGAGTAACAGAGAGCAAAAACAAAACTCAAAGCAGTTTTAACTCCTTTTGACTAAACAGAACAAAAACTATGTTTTAGCTGCAGATGGGATTTAAATAGGGAAAGTCAGATGCCTCTGCGGGAGCATGTTTTTCAGTATAGGCACCTTAGCTCTATCCCATTGAAAATTATCAGCTATATTGTTTACTTTACTTCAGACTTTAAGGGGGCTGGACTGTGCCCAGTGGAAGTAAATAATGCCAGATCTTTGGTATTAGCGGGAGAAATAGTTGGTGTCAGTGGGAGGCATAGTGGCCCAATTTTGTTGTCAGTGGAAGGAATTATGCCTCAAGGGCCAGATAAAGGCAAGCAAAAGGCTGCTTCCTGCCCCAGGGCCACAGTTTGGAGACCACTGATCTGGCCAATGAGAAAGCTGGATGCAGTCTTGCAGCAGTCAATATGCTGTGCACCACCATCAGGTGGACTTCAGGAGTTAACGATGGCAGTGCAGATGTTATGATGATGATTGATGTTAGGCTTAGGATTCATATGTGGGAGCACATCCCAGTATCTTGGTCTGGGGACACTATTGTGACATCATTTTGTGGAACAATATTGTGGCATATTCTGGGGCACTACTGTGGCATCATGGTGTGTGATACTATTTTGGCTTTGTAGTGTGGGGATACTGCATATCAAAAAACAACAAATAAAAATTCCCAGATCATTTACCAGCCAGCCTGTAAAAAAAAACAGTTCACATTAAAATAAAGGGTTTAGTTTGCACACATTTGAAAATATATGCGTAAGCTGCAGAGGCCACGTAACGGCACCCCAGTGTACTGCGGTCCCACACAACCTCCTTGCACAGAGCAGACGATTCTAACGTCCACGGATCATGCATACTATTGTTCACATCAGGTACAATTCCTTTCTTCCTGTCACTTTCTCACTCCTATCACCACTTTGCATGTGTTGGTCATGTGTTTTTTTTTTTTTTTTTGTTTGATCTGTGTCCATTTCTGTTTTTTCACACAATTTCGTTCCCCATTTCCATTTCTTATTGTACTCGCCTTTTTCTTATCCCTTGCACCCTATTACACTTCTTCATCAGCACTTCACTTTAATAATCTATGTCATTTTCACCTGCACTCACTCATTCATGTTCTCACACAGGTTTCCCCTTAAGGGTTTGCCAGTTCACAACATTCACACACACCCACTCTGGATGCGTCTGTGGTGGCTGTTATCGTTTCCGCGGAGTGCTTTGGCCGGTTGGGACCTTGTTCAGCGATCGTCTGGCGATGCTTGGTGCTGCTCCTCTGGTGCGCTGATGCAGATGTGAGTGTGACGCTTGACCCTCATAAAATCTCATTTTTCAATTTCAATATCCTAACTTAAATAGACAAATCAATATAACAAAAACAAATATTTTTTATTCTTTTTCCTTCCCCCTTTATATAGATTAATTTCATCGTTACAGCTCCTGATGAGCGACTACAAGGCCGCGAAACGCGTCGAGCCTCTATTAAATTTTCTGAATCACTTCAACCATGGAATATCAAGATATATGTTTTTAACAATTGGATAAACTTTACACATTTATGTATAAATGGTCACTATTTTTGTCTTCTTAAAATGTTTGAATACGGTATTATATATATGTCATGCCGATCGCAGGTTCATTGTGCAGAGGTTGTTTATGCCCAATATGTTTTTAGAGGCTTGCCCAAAACATATAACAATGGATTCTGGAATATTAGACATGAATAAATTATTTTCCAAGTCGCTTGACCATTTTTTTTACTACAATGTGCTTCATTTAAAGTCCCACCTCTCGCTTTCCCCTTTCCCTATTTTTATACTGCAGTCCTAACTCTATACATTTGAGGGCTTCCAAAGTTGGAGCACATATATAATAACGGATCGATTAAGGGCAGGTATGCCTGAGGGAGCCCACCCCTCCTTAAAAGGTATAGGAATGCACAGAACACCCAGTAATAACACAATGGCAGCAAAGATATCCAGTGCATCCCCCCACCAATTCACCAACAGTACAAACAAATAGCAACCACCCCAACCTATAACTGGCCTTTGCAGCAAGGAGCACGTGGAAAAGAGACGCATTTTATGCTTGAAGACTTTCCTGGGGACTTTATGCTTGAGTACTTTGGAGGTAATAAGCATGAGGCCAAATAGTATATTTTTGTAACAGAAGTTTATTCATGAGTCCAAACACAAGGGGACAACTCAGGAGGAAAGATAGACAGAGGGATTTGGTTCCTAAAGAGGGACAGCCCTTCCAAACGAAGGACAATTGGGAGCTATGGTACTGTTGTTACAAGTTGTGGGGAACTACAGTATTGTGACATAATGGTGTAAGGACACTATTTAGTATGAGGACACTACTGCAGCCACATGGTGTAGCAGTATATGAGGGCACAACTGCAACTAAATGTTGTAGTGGTATATGGAGACACTACTGCAGCAACATGGTGTAGCAGAGCTACTGGGTATATTGGGGCATGCCATCAGTAGAGTATAATGCACTCTATACATTATGGTATCCTACCTCATCTGCCCTACTTGCATTTAACTACTATAACTTATTTAAAATGTAATAGACATGCTACTACTGCACTGCTAAGTACCGGAGTGGAGTGATGCAACATTCAATTAAGCTTATTAAGGCCTGGTTCACACATATGCATTTTTTAGTGCGTTTTCAGTTTTGCAGAAACACACTACAGTCCATTTAACATGGTTTCCTATGGGTCACGGTCACATCTGTGTATTTTACGGAAAGGGCCAGGGACTTTTTTCTGGTTTTTGGCTCCATAGACTTCAATGGTTTAAAAACTTATTGAAAAATGCAAATTGCACCTAGAATATCCAAACTGCAACCTGCACAGGTGTGAACCAGGCCGAAGATCTGACCATGCCTCTTTAACCACTTTGCGACCGCCGGCTGTCAAATGACGGCCAGGCGGCGCAGCTCTCGTTGTGGGAGGGCGTCATATGACGTCCTCCCCTTCTGTGCACTCCAGGGAGCGCGCGCGCTCTCTCGCCGTGTCACTGGGCACCCGATGCCCAGCGGCCGCGATGTCCGCTGGGCACCCGCGATTGCCCGGTAACACAGCGGGACCGTGGATCTGTGTGTGTAAACACACAGATCAACGGTCCTGTCAGAGGAGAGGAGCCGATGGTGTGTTCTCTGTACAGAGAAACATCGATCGGTCTCCTCCCCTTGTGAGTCCCCTCCCCCCACAGTAAGAATCACTCTTAGGGAACATAATTAACCCCTTCAGCGCCCCCTAGTGGTTAACCCCTTCACTGCCAGTGTCATTTATACAGGAATCAATGCATTTAAATAGCATTGATTGCTGTATAAATGACAATGGTGCCAAAAATGTGTCAAAAATGTCCGATGTGTCCGCCATAATGTCGCAGTCACAATAAAAATCGCTGATCACCGCCATTACTAGTAAAAAAAAAAAAATATTAATAAAAATGCTATAAAACTATCCCCTATTTTGTAAACGCTATAACTTTTGCGCAAACTAATCAATGATCGCTAATTGCGATTTTTTTTTTTACCAAAAATATGTAGAAGAATACGTATCGGCCTAAACTGAGGAAAAAACATTTTTTTATATATTTTTTGGGGATATTTAGTATAGCAAAAAGTAAAAAATATTGTTTTTTTTTTTTAAATTTGTCGCTCTTCTTTTGTTTATTGCGCAAAAAATAAAAACCGCAGAGGTGATCAAATACCACCAAAAGAAAGCTCTATTTGTGGGGAAAAAAATGATAACAATTTCATTTGGGTACAGTGTCGTATGACCGCGCAATTGTCATTCAAAGTGCGTCAGCGCTGAAAGCTGAAAAATGGCTTGGTCAGGAAGGGGGTGAAAATGCACTGTAGTGAGGTGGTTAAATCACGCCTATTTGCCATGTCCCTCTTTCTAAAGTTGGAAGGCATGTCATAGCAGTACAATATACATTACAATATTTAGATTTTTTTTTTAATGCAAGTCAATTGTTTCTGTTCTACTCTGTGCAAGCCTGTAACCCACTGGAACCACATTACCCAATCCCAGTCATAAATTCTTAAACTCCATCTAGAGCTATCCAGACACTTCCATATTTTCTCCAAGCCCAGCCCGTTTAAATAAAGCCATAGGTAAACACAAGGGGTATGCTAGGTGTTCAAAATCCTGCTTTCAAACATGTGTTAGTCTAGAGCAGGGATTCTTCAAACTACGGCCCTCCAGTTGTTCGGGAACTACAATTCCCATCATGCCTAGTCATGTCTGTGAATGTTAGAGTTTTACAATGCCTCATGGGATGTGTAGTTCTGCAACAGCTGGAGGGCCGTAGTTTGAGGATCCCTGGTCTAGAGGAATAGCTCTTTATCTGTGTCTGCATTTTGTTTTTGCATGTACAAGCAGAATTTCTAAATGATCCATGCTGGATTTGGCCTACAATAATCCCAAAGGCCTGCTTCCTACGCTGGAATTTTTGTACATGTTCAGTACAACACTACTGTTGTCTAGAACATTTTCAGCTGATCTAAATAAAACTGGACTATGTGTACACAGCTTCAACTTGCTCCCATAACACCAGTTCTTCTCTTACTCCACCCTTTACTAATTGCTCATAAAAGAGTGGAAATCTTTAAAAATTTATGTTTTGACCCACACTCCCTAGTTCTCCTGAACTAATCACTAAACACCCCCTTCCCCCAATGCAGTGGAGTACCCAACACTGCAATTATACTGGCACAGTGGGGTAGATTGATTTCCTGTCTGACAGTGATAGCATAGTTCTGGATAGCGATAAGAAGAGAGTCAGAGCAAAGGGAGGGAGTGTGTGATCAGATAAGTAACCACTGAACACCAATGCAAACATAGAATATTGTTCTTTCTCCCACTGACACCAACTATATGGGGTTATTTTTCACCCCCTGACACCAACAATATGCGGTTTATATCGCTTTCTCTAAAACCAACTGTGGGGTTTATTTTTTCACACTGACATCAACAATATAGTGTTTCTTTCCGGTCTACTGAAACCAACGATAGGTTCTTCATTTTAACCCACTGACATTAACAATATAGGTGTAGCAGTGACACCTTTTCAAGGTGTCCGCTATGTGTAAATTTCGTTATTTTTGTCTCTCAGAACAGTAAAGGGGTTCTGAGAGTTAATTGGATAGGGAAGCTTTGGCATCAGTTTGGCTGGGCTGTGTGAGGGTTCTGCCTGATCATGTGTGCAGTGAGGTACACATGACAGGCTCAGAACCAGGCCTAGTTGGACATTTGGGCACCAGCATTCCCCGGAGCCAATCAGTGGGTGCGTTTGGCCCCGCTGAGGAGTCTGGGGAAGGGTACTTAAGATGCTGGAGTCACGTGTTCGGGGTTTGTTAGGCCAGAGCGTGCGCCACCCCGCAACATGGTTGGTTTGACAAGCCCCACAGACCCGCTTGGTCTGAGGCAAGGATCCATCTGTTCCCGAGTCTCGGAACCGGCTGGTCCGAGGAGCAGGAACTGAGGGAGGATTCAAGGAGTCCGGGTGCGCTCTCAACTTGGAGGGGCACCGCAGCTCGTGTAGGCGACCGGGGGAGGACTCTTCGGAGGAGGGCCAACAAGCTGGCATCCTGAGAAGTGCCTGGTTGCTGGGTTGTCAAGGACACTAGAGAATCCACGCTTCCCCAATACTGTCAAGGAGACGGATAACGTGCCAGGTACTGAGGAAAGGTTCCTGTTTTGTTACTGAGTGCTACTTTGATTCAAGGTCAGAGACTTTGAAAATTTCGTAATTCAAGTGCTGACTGCCATAATCTCTGGCTAGAGATTTGTTCAGCTTTGAAGCGCCCAGCTGCGAGTGGCTACTCTTTGGATTGGCGAATAGAGACTTTCGTATACTTAGCAGTTAAAAGTGCCTGAATTTTCTTCACCCTTACCCTCTGTTCCCACATGAGACTGTGTCTGTTGGATGTTACCCCTGCAAATAAAAACCTTTCAAAAGGACTTTTATGGTGTCAGCGTGCAAAGTCGTTGGGTACTAACTCTGGAAACCCCTAGACCTGGAGGAACAAGCCAAGCGGAGGTAACCGGTAAGCCCAAAAGTCAAGGCCGCCCCATCGAGGGTTATGGCTGCTACATAGGGTTTATTTAGCTTCTGCTGTTGCGATGCCACTGACTTCAACAATACGTGTTAATTTTGCTTCATTGACACCAACTATATGTGTACACCTGTAATGGGAATTATTTTACTCCCACTGACACCAATAATGGGATTTACTTTACTCTCACTGACAACAATGAATTTCTTTTATGCACACTAACACCAATGATGGAACTTTTTTACTTACATGGCTGCAGGCATACTCGCAGAAGTAGCAGAGAGAATAGCTCTGATGGCCCCAAAATTTAGGAACCTATAAATTCCACTGGTTAAAGGGGACTTTCAAGGCCCTGATGGTCCTTTTGCTAGCTGATTATCATATCCCATTTTTGCCCTTCCCCAACTGTATCTCCACCCCTAGCACACAACAAACACATATTGGTCTGCTGGTGCCTGCTGATACTTCACTTACCATAGCAGGTCAAAAAAAGTCTAAATTTTTCAATCCTTAAAGATCCCTGCCCACCAGTGTCATGTGAATAAGATTACTTAACTTGAGGTATGAGGTTGGTTGGTGGTGGTGGTGGTGATCTTGCTTCTGGATTTCCAGACAAACCTTTAACAATGCTTCTTCAGTCCATTAATCCAATAACCCATTTTGGTTCAGTAAACATTAGAGTTCACTTTGCGCTACAACACACTAAATGTAATACTGGCTGCAGTATTGGGCCATGCAGATGTTGCAACCTTCATTCCTAAAAGGTCCCTGGATCACAGGTATTATTCTATTCAGGAGTTGGTTGCAAATTTGTAGAAGAGAACCGTTATACCCCACAATCCTGTTTTGGCTGACAGTGAATAGTCCACTTTTATCTGAACATTTCTATATTCTTTCTTAAAGTGGAAGTAAACCCCCCTATCGTTTTCAGCCAAGGAAGCTGCCATCTTTGCCTCTGCTTAACCTTCAACTGCCACGGTGCTGCACATGTGATCCGTTATAACACCAGCCATTGGATGGTTTGACTGTTTGGTTGAGAGCACAGCCAATGTGCAGTTAGCATTCCCAGCATGCCTTTTTTTTTAAACTGTTAAATCGATGGGTTTACTTCCGCTTTAACACACACATACCTATATTTGCAAACAGCCCTTGGTGAATTTATGGAACATTGTTAGTGCAGTTTTGAGTGACCATAATTATCTCCTAATCTGCAATGGAGTTTTTAAGGTTTACAAGGACTGTTGGCAAATATAAATACCTGAACCCAGCAACTCAACTAATGCTCTTCTTGGTTATGAACATCTCTAGCAACTAAGATATGGTGCATATTTTAGTAAATAGTAACATCCAAGTGTCACCCAACTGTCCTCAGACACCACTCTCAGCTGGACAAGTTGGGGAGGGGGTGGGTAAAAAATGGCTGGAACAGGGTTTTTAACTTGAACTGTGCACTCTAAGAAAGGTTGGCTGGAGGCATCTAGAAAATTCACGGAAAGGGGACTATGACAGCATTCAGCTGGTGCCAGCAGCAATACAATACAATAGGAGGGATTCATCCATCTTCAATGCTTGAATGGATGGAGGAATCGGTAAGAAACCTACTGGTGTATGACCAGCGTTAACATTCTCTCTCAGGTTAGTGGTTGTTAAGAAGGCACTAGCACTAGTACAGCTGAACCTTCTAGACGTCCACAGGTGTGCAGGCACAGATGTATGGGTGCCTGTTTGTTTGTGCATACCCATGTGCAAATGCACATTCGAGCACACGCACCTGTGCCTGCCGCTAATGTTGGTGCCAATGACACTATTTAAACTGCAGAAGTGCTATCAGCCAATGCTGTCTGATCTGCAGCTACTACCTGTGTTCCTGCATCGACTCCTGTTATTGACCTGGCTTGTCTTGACCTTGCTTGAACACTTCCTGCCTGACCTTGGCCTATCTCTGGATTTGCTCTGTCTCCTGTCCATCTGCCTGATTCAATGTTGCGGACCCCTGCCTGTACGTACCCTGACAATTCTCTGCCTGCTATCTGTTGCTGACCTGGCTTGTCTGACCTTGCATCCAGTTATTCTCCAGCTCCACTCTGCATGCTCCCTGGTCCCTGCTGTAAGAGGCGTCTCCCTCTATACTTCAGGCTCTGGCACAAGGTACGTGACAGGGGTCACAGTTACAAAAGGATCAGTGGTGGGTGGAGCAGGGTTCTGTTCCCTTGGGGTTGGGTCACACTTTGCCATCCTAGTGAAGAGTGAATGTTTTTAAAACTGGTTCAACTCAGAAAATCTTCTGTATTTAGGTGTCAGGGGCATGTTAATAGCCTTATATATATCAAGAATTATGTATCCTTATTTTACTCACAACAAAGGGAGGAGTACTTTAGAAAACATACAAGGTGACACAAACTCTGTAAAAAGGCTAAGAATAAGCCATGAAACAGTGCATTCCTCTTTATCCAACAGTCTAATTCTCTAAGCAATACTAGTATATATAACCGTTGTGTTTGGAAGATCCCCACAGGGTAATGCATCGGAGAGGAAATATGCACGTGCTTGCTATTAACACAACGTCCTGTATTTTATTTCACTCCTAAAGGACATTGCTGGATATTTTTGTAGAAAACGGTGTAAGTAAAGGAAATAGCTTTATGATGGAAAGGAATGCAACAGTAGACTTCTAGCTGGTATCATAATGAAATACTGGATACAGTTATTTTTTTCACAAAGATGCATACGAGATTAACAGGTAGAATACAATGTTTTCAGCCAAACAATATTAGGGTCCAAACCCATTCTTTAAGGGAAAATATACTGGTTTTCTACGTGTACATTTAACCACCTGATTACTTTGCACTTAAACCCCCCTCGTGACCAGACCAATTTTCAGCTTTTGGCGCTGACGCACTTGGAATGACAATTGCGCGGTCATACGACACTGTACCCAAATGAAATTGTTATCATTTTTTTCCCCACAAATAGAGCTTTCTTTTGGTGGTATTTGATCACCTCTGCGTTTTTATTTTTTTGCGCAATAAACAAAAGAAGAGCGACAAATTTAAAAAAAAAAAAAACAATATTTTTTACTTTTTGCTATAATAAATATCCCCAAAAAATATATAAAAAAACTTTTTTCCCTCAGTTTAGGCCGAAACGTATTCTACATATTTTTGGTAAAAAAAAAAAAATCGCAATTAGCGATTATTGATTAGTTTGCGCAAAAGTTATAGCATTTACAAAATAGGGGATAGTTTTATAGCATTTTTATTAATATTTTTTTTTTTACTAGTAATGGCGGCGATCAGCGATTTTTTATTGTGACTGCGACATTATGGCGGACATGGCGGACACATCGGACATTTTGACACATTTTTGGCACCGTTGTCATTTATACAGCAATCAATGCTATTTAAATGCATTGATTGCTGTATAAATGACACTGGCAGTGAAGGGGTTAACCTCTAGGGGGCGGGGAGGGGTTAATTATGTTCCCTGTTAGTGTTTCTTACTGTGGGGGGAGGGGACTCACAAGGGGAGGAGACCGATCGGTGTGTCTCTGTACAGAGAACACACCATCGGCTCCTCTCCTCTGACAGGACCGTTGATCTGTGTGTTTACACACACAGATCCACGGTCCCGCTGTGTTACCGGGCAATCGCGGGTGCCCAGCGGACATCGCGGCCGCTGGGCACGCGCATCGGGTGCCCAGTGACACGGCGAGAGCGCGCGCGCGCCCCCAGCGGCGCGCGCGCGCTCCCTGGAGTGCACAGAAGGGGAGGACGTCATATGACGTGCTCCCGGCACAACAGATCCGCGCTGTAGCCGTCATTTGGCTATAGCGCGGATCTCAGCTAGTTAATATAGGCTGCATATATCATACACAGTTTGTAAAACACACTGGGGGTTTCTTCCCAAACTAGAAAGAATGCCCTGTTAGATTTATTAATTATGAACGATCCTAGTCTGATCTCAGATGTGGAAATACGGGATAAATTGGGATCTAGCAATCATAGGATGATCTAATTTAATGTAAAACATAGAAAAAGGAGGCACGAGGGTAGCACACTAAGTTTCAAACGAGCCAATTTTTTTGAACTGCGGTTATTACTACATGATAATTGGGATCACACAGTGCATTCCAATGGGCAATAAATTTAGAACAGCGAAGGTGAAACCTGGGTGGCTAAATTGTAATGTAAAAAGCCTCATTAAAGACAAAAAATGTCCTTTAAACAATATAAAGGGGATGGATCACTGTCAGCATTTCAACACTACAAGGAATGCAATAAGAAGTGTAAAAACACAATCAGGGTGGCCAAAAATGACTACGAGAAACATATAGCGGTGGAGAGTAAAAAAATCCAAAGATTTTTTTTTTTTTAGCTAGATTAACCACTTCAGCCCCGGACCAATTTGCAGCTAAAGGACCAGGCCCCTTTTTGCAATTCGGCACTGCGTCGCTTTAACTAACAATTGCGCGGTCATGCGACGTGGCTCCAAAACAAAATTGGCGTCCTTTTTTTCCCACAAATAGAGCTTTCTTTTGGTGGTATTTGATCGCCCCTGCGGTTTTTATTTTTTGCGCTATAAACAAAAATAGAGCGACAATTTTGAAAAAAATGCAATATTTTTTACTTTTTGCTATAATAAATATCCCCAAAAAATATATAAAAAAAAACATTTTTTTTTCCTCAGTTTAGGCCGATACGTATTCTTCTACATATTTTTGGTAAAAAAAATCGCAATTAGCGATTATTGATTAGTTTGCGCAAAAGTTATAGCGTTTACAAAATAGGGGATAGTTTTATAGCATTTTTATTAATATTTTTTTTTTTATTAGTAATGGCGGCGATCAGCGATTTTTATTGTGACTGCGACATTTTGGCGGACACATCGGACATTTTTGACACATTTTTGGGACATTTGTCATTTATACAGCAATCAGTGCTATTTAAATAGCACTGATTCCTATGTAAATGACAGTTGTAGTTAGGGGGTTAACCACTAGGGGGCGGGGAGGAGTCAGTGTGACGTGTTGTGTTTTTTTTTTACAGTAGGGGGGCGTGGCTGTACGTGTGACGTCATTGATCGGCGTTCCCGATGACAGGGAACCGCCGATCACTGACAGTCAGTGTAGGAAGCGCGGGGAGAGGTTTGTTTACATAGACCTCTCCCCGTTCTTCCGCTCCGTAACCCGATCGCGGGATACCAGCGGCGATCGGGTCCGCTGGTCCCGCGGCCGGGGTCACGGAGCTCCCGACCGGGTCGCGAGCGCGCCGCTAGCGGCGCGCGCGCGACCCACGGGCAGGCACATGCACGATCACGTACAGGTACGTGATTCTGCCTGCCCGAGCCATTCTGCTGACGTATATATGCAGTGGCCGGTCGGGAAGCGGTTAACAGTAAAAAGACAAAATCAGAGCACATTGCCCACATAAAAAAACGAGAATGGGAGGATTGTTACGGATGACACAGAGAAGGCAACTGTACTAAATGCGTTCTTCTCCTCAGTGTTTACACAGGAAAAGGAGGGGAATACTGACCGTGACAGTACTGTTAGTGACACATCACAGGGCATACCCTTGTGGCTAACAGAGGCCGGAGTGAAGGAAAGACTAGATAAACTTAATACCAATAAATCACCAGGACCAGATGGCTTACACCTGAGAGTCCTCAGAGAACTTAGTCAGGTTATAGCCAGACCATTGTTCCTAATCTTTGTGACAGCATACTGACAGGATTTGTACCAGCTGATTGGAGAAAAGACAAATTTACTGAGGAAAGAAATATCATTAGTAGTAATCAGCATGGGTTTGTGAAATGTCGTTCTTACCAGACCAATCTGTTAACATCTAGGGGAAAGCCTGTAGATCTAGTGTACCTGGATTTTGCAAAGGCATTCGATACAGTCCCCCATAAACTCTTAGACCACTTTCACACTGAGGCGCTTTTCAGGCGCTTTCATGCTAAAAACAGCGCCTAAAAAGCGCACGAAAACTTATTTCCATTAAAATCAATGAACGCTTTCACACTGGGGCAGTGTGCTGGCAAGGCTGTGAAAAACTCCCCTCCCCATTGAAATGAATGGAAAGCTCTTCAAAAGCGCCTCAAAAGCTTTTCAAAAGCGCTCAGTGTTTTTACTGGCAGTTTAGAAGCGCTTCAGTGTGAAAGTGGCCTTAATCTACGAGGTCTGCAGGCGTGGACCATAAGGTTTGTTCTTAGGTAAAAAATTGGTTACAGGGGCGTGTCCAAAGGGTGGTGATAAAAAAACATGTGCTCAGACTGGTCTGGATTGGTAAGTTGGGTGCCCCAAGGTTCTGTCTTGGGACCAATTCTATTCAATGTATTCATAAATGATATAGGTGATAGGCTAAATAGCTCAATCTCAGTTATTGCGGATGACACAAAAATAAGCAGGGCAATAACTTCATATCACGATATAATAATGAAGTGGGCAAATACATGGCAAATTAGGTTTAATGCGGAAAAATTTAAAGTAATGCACTTGGGGGCAAAAAAACATAAATGCAAACTACTCACTAGGGGGAGAACAGCTGGGGGAATCAAGGATGGAGAAAGATCTAGGGGTCCTAGTAGATGACAGATTGAGCAATAGCATGCAATGTCAAGCTGCAGCTACCAAAGCAAGCAGAATATTAGCATGCATAAAAAAGGCATATACTCCAGGGATAAAACTATAATCCCGCCACTTTAAAATAAATCTGGTTAGGCCACATCTGGAGTATTCTGTCCAGTTCCGGTCACCAGTACTCGAGGGGATGTGCTGGAACGGGAGAGACTCCAAAGAAGGGCAACAAAACTAATAAGAAGAGCAATACAAACACTAAATCTATTCTCGCTGGAGAAACTACGCTTGAGAGGAGATATGATAGCGATTTACAATTACTTCAATGGCGATCCCAGGGTAGGAAAAAAACTATTCAGTCTCAAGGAGAGTAAGAGGACACAGGGACACACGATGAGATTGGAGGAGAAGCGGTTTAAGGTTAAACTGCGCAGGGGGGTTTTCACTGTCAGGGCAATAAGAATGAGGAATTCTCTTCCACAATTGGTGGTGGCTGCGGGGAGTATGGAGCCACGGAGCTAATGTGTTCTCCCGACAGGCAGAGCGGGGAGTATTCCCTGCCGAGAGAACACAGTTATTGATAGTGGCTATAGCTGCTGGTAATAATTGCATGTCAAAATCTGGCATGCTGTTTGTACCCACGTTGACTGATGGATAGATTTAGGTACAAGTAGCCTGCCCATAGATTGTTTAAATCTCGGCCAAGCCCTGCCAAGATTCGAACCATCTATGACCAGCTTTAGCCAAATGGTTTCATGTCATATAGGAGAAGAGAGTCATTCACTGCGGTTAAACTACCCACTGGGGGACCCGAGCAACCACCTGGTGCGTCCGCTGGCTGGACTGTCAGCCAAACAAGGCCAGGATTGGCTCTCCGCTATAGTAACCCAGAAGCGATAACATGATATCACTTCCAGTTTACCCAGATGTCAATTGTGCCATTTAAAAAAAAAATCGAAAGCATTCAAAAACACTGATCTTGGTGTTTTGAATGTTTTTATGGGCAGAGGAGGATTGGGGGTCTTATAGACCCCAGATCTTTCCATAGAGGGTACCTGTAACATGTCTATTGCTGTCACAAGGATATTTACATTCCTTGTGACATCAATAAAAGTGATAAAAAAATAAAATAAATTAAAAGCAACAGTGTAAAAAAAATAATAAAATATAATTTAAAAAAAATGAAAGTGCCCCATCCCCCATGTTTCCTTGCAAAGGCGAACGTGCGGGTCCATCAAACCGTGACCATCCCATACATGGGAGGTATCACCACAAATATCAGATTGTGGGAACTAATTCTAGCACCAGACCTACTTTGTAAATCTGAAGTGGTAATCTGTAAGGCCCCTTTCACACTGGGGCGGTTTTCAGTCGGTACAGCGCTAAAAATAGCGCCTGTACACCGCCTGAAAAAAACGGCCCCATTCACTCCAGTGTGAAAGCCGGCGAGCTTTCACACTGGAGCGGTGCGCTAGCAGGACGGTAAAAAAGTCCTGCTAGCAGCATCTTTGGAGCTCCTATACCGCTCCTACCTAATGATTTCAATGGAACACCGCGGTAATACCACGGCAATACCGCCGCAAAGCGCCGCTACGGCGGCACTTTGCGGGGGATTTTAACCCTTTTTCGGCCGCTCGTGGGGGGTAAACATGTTTGGTATCTATTTGACAAAAGAACATGCCAGGCTTATTGGAGTTCCAAGACAAGCAACACTAGGAGGTGACATACAAGGTGATCCATACACAAAGCTGCCATGTTCATAGACAAAGAAGCGCTCACCATAAATTAGGTTCTGTGTATAGCACACACTGATTGCAGGAGGTGATGGACAGGAAGGGTTTAGGTGCACCAGTCTCTGTTCCACTCCAGGGAGGGAGTTGACCTTTGACAGCACTGGGGAAGCCTAACCTGTCAAGACAGACTTCAATTTAAATTCCTGCTTCTAGTCCACAGACAGTTTCTCTATAGACAATGTCACTCATCATCCATTCTGGAACTGACAGAAGGGACTAGAGCTGGCGAGAGGACACGCAAGCACAGAAGTGGCTGCTGGGGAGAGAGGGGGTGTTGGCAAAATACTAGGGTGGGCTACACTAAAATGGAGGAGAAATGAGCAGATGTCAGAAAGAGAAGTTTAAACCAGAGGACGAGAAGTGGAGAGGACGAGAGGGGCCTCTTTGATTCCCTGCACTTCATACCAGACACTGTCTAGACTGCAGCAATTATTGCCAGCACAGAACACCCAGCCTCTGCCATTTTCAGCTGAAAGAGAGCTTAACACAAAGCAAACGACAGAGACAAAAAAAAAACTGTAAAGTGCTGCCAGCAGACCCTGAGCTCTGTGCACTGTACAGGGAGTGGGAGATGGACTCAGAGGACAGGGTTCTCATCAGTCACTGATGAAAAGACTAATTATATTCTCTGAATCCATACGCAGCATGTGCTGTGCAACTGACTAAAAGCACAAATGTGCATTTATGTAACAAAATCTGCAGCGCAGAGGAGAGAACTTTATGGGGGTTATTTACTAAAGGCAAATCCACTTTGCACTACAAGTGCAAACTACAAGTGCAAAGTTCACTTGAAATTGCACTTGGAAGTGCAGTTGCTGTAGATCCGAGGGGGACATGCAAGGAACATAAAAAACAGCATTTTAGCTTGCACATGATTGGATAATAAAATCAGCAGCGCTTCCCTCATTTCAGATCTACCCTTCATATTTACAGCGACTGCACTTCCAAGTGCACTTTCAGTGCAATTTCAAATACATTTTGCACTTGTAGTTTGCACTTGTAGTGCAAAGTGGATTTGCCTTTCGTAAATAACCCCCTATGTGTCTTTATTTTTTAAGAACCATTTCAGGCAAGAAGTGAAAGCAGTGCTTAATCAGCAAACACTGCATCTGTGCTAAAGTCAGAAAGTCCACTTAATTGACCTTAGTCTAAAGCTGGCCACACATTGCTAGTTTTATCATTCAGCCAGTGGGCCGAACTGGCTTCCTCCATTCACACAAACGAGGTAGATGAGGGAAACCCCCTATTGGGACATTTTGACAGTGACAGCTGCTACAGTCACATCACACTGAGCAGAGCCTTCAGATGATTGGCTTTAGCTACTGACCAAGGAAAATTGCAAACATGTCCCTATGACAGAAGTTGATCATATGTACGACTCCTGCCAAACGGGACTGCCACACACTCACTGAGATTTAGCCGGTCCCTGTTGAACCAGCTGAATTTCAATCAGTGAATGGCCAGCGTAAGATTAGTAAAACCTTACAGCAGGAATCCAGACAGCACCTTACAGGGTAATGGAAGTGTACTTCCTAAAGCCTGTAAAGTCCAACTTCCTTTCTCTCCGATTTCTGTATTACTCAAACTTACAAGGCAAATCTCAATCTGACTGTTTGCTTGGAAACCATCCTCAGTACTGACATGGGAGACAGCAAGAAGCCTGCATTGGGTGTGTCTGGAAATAGATTTACTGCACCACAAACAAGGCCCCCAGGTTACGAACAAAAGGGTCAAGGAATGCGAAATACTGAGCAGGTAGACTCTGCTCCCTCTGTGTGTTTGACTGGAGTATATATACAATGATTAGAAGGAAATTGTAGTAGTTGTAAAAAAAAAGATTAGTTTGTACTACTAAATCAAGGAGAATCCTTGTACAGTGAGACGATGTTCATTTACGCTGAAAACATGAAACGTGTTGCAAGTTATGTGTACGGGAAAAACAGGACATTATGATGGGGCCCATAGTTCAGATAGGATCCAAATATTTCATACTGAAGATGAATCATCCATTTAAAACCCTCAAAAAATAAGTTAATGTTATTATATCACTGAAAGTGTAAAGTCACTACTGACCTACTGGATATCCGAATATCCAGGCCCCATTTCTTGTTGGCTTTGGACTCCTGATGAAGCCTGACCTCAAAATCAAAAGCAATAATTACTCAGCTACTGAGGATGTTACTGTGCTTTGCAGAGTGCTGTAACGTTGATGCATAGGGGTGCCATACAACGCTGTATCCTGGCATAGGCCGACAAGGCCCAGGCCTAGGGCAGCACTTCGCAGGGGGGCAGCACGGAAAGAGTCCCCGCTGGCTGGCGCTACAGCGCCAGTCTTTTGGGGTGGACTGGGCTGTGAGGCAAATTAGTCTACCGCCCCCACAAAGCGGCCGCACTGATTTAGGTATGTGGGCGGCCAGCATTCCACAACTGTGGGGGGGGGGGGGGCACCGCTTCTAATTGTGACTGTCCTATCATCCTGGACCACAAACCTTCCTCACTGTGCTATATGTTTTCTGCTACACCATTGGCATGGTTATGTCATCTTAGTCCTCAACATAAAATTATCAGAAATTTGTGCTTAAACTAGAATTATAGGCAACACTTTTTTTTTTTTTCATTTTGGATAGAGTAAGGGAGGGTTATAGACCCTGTCAATAAATTTTTTACCATCCCTGTCCCATTGCAGAGATTTCCCTTCACTTCCTGCCCCAGAGCCAAACAGGAAGTGAGAGGAACTCTTTGCAAATTAAGGGAATCCATTGCCCCCCCCCCCCCCAGGCCCTCAGAACTAGTGTCCCCACTTAAAAATTTCAGCGCAGGTCAGCAAGGGTTTTGGCCTTGACAGGACGGGGTGGGTCATATTTAAATTTGGGCGGTACACGAGTTTAGTCAGGTCTAGGGCAACACAAAACCTAAATACACTACTGGTGCCATAGATAGATAGATAACTGACAGCAGCATAATATTTTCAAGACTCCAACTTCAACAAACTTGACATTTAAGCCCCATATTGACCTCGGGCAGCATATTTTTATTAATACATTTGGATACATTCTGTATGTTGGATTTCCATTATGCAGTTAAGTAAAAGGTATGTATAAAAATTGTTCTTGTGCTCCTAACAAATTCCCATTTAACTGATAACAGACTGACACCCACTGTCTAAATTTAATATAAAAATTGACATTTTGCAAAGAAAAAGGTGACCAGATTTTCAAAACAAAATCTGGGAGACACCCTACTGACCACATCCACTTTAAATCACACCAACAAAATTATCCCCCCAATGTATTCATTATTTAAAACAGTATAAATGATATTTAGCACCCTCCTACTTCGGCTGCTAGGCAAATGTAGTTTTTTTTGCTTCTGACATAATCACAGGAGCAGTAATTGTTTAGTTTGGTCTGTTCAGAGTTTCACAGGCTGAGAGCATGATTCCCTCTAGGAGAAGCTTCTGGTGCTTAGGGTGTGAGAATTTAGGTCTCCAGCCTAAATATTTAGCAGAGCCTGGCCATTCCCTTAGAGGGGCTGTGCTCAGATGGTGGTTGAGTTTCTGTTAAATATGCTAGAGCACTGAACAGACGGTCTTCCCCCTGAGTGGAAATGGATCAGTGAGTTCTAGGGGGCTGATTGCCCTTAGAGCACTCAAGGACTGAACGCTGGACTACTTTGTTGGGGCTGCATCTATGGACTATGTGCATACAAGGACTGTGTTTAGTGGTCCTCAGCTGTGCACCCATATACTGTCTTAGTAAACTACTACTTGTGCTACAGATTTTTGCATGGTCTCCAGCTGTACAATAGACTGTCCTAGTCCACTTCTACCTATGCTGATGCCACAAAGAGAGAGGTGTCCTCAGCAAAGTGTGCCTAGCGTTTTGTAATATACTGTACCCCTTTTATCCCTCTTGTTACAAGTTACTTCATCAATAAATTACAAAAAGATATCCAATTTCTGAGCCGGAGTGAAAGGACTGTTGCTGTGTGCCTGGCTGCCTCTGTACTGTGTGGGGATAGAACCTGTGTGACCTACAGTGGCACCCTCAGTGGTAGCGCTACAGATATGTAATTGTTAACAATATCTATAAAGGCAATTTGTCTGGCTTTACAAGTAAAGCAGAACTTCAATTATACAGCAACCTTTTCTTTTTTTGTTCCTGTGACGAACTCCGGACACCCCGACTGGGTATCTCCGCCAAGAAGCTGCTTTCCAAGCTCTGGAACATGAGACAAGTGACTATAGCTGTAGCTACCCCAAATAGCTAGACAACACCAGTCTTTGTAGTAATCAAGAAGAACTGCTTTATTTGAGAAACACAGTGAATTTATACAGAAAACCATCAGATAAGACCTAATTACATTATCACAGACAATGCCCAACGTGGACAGTCTGGTGCCCACATAGGACTACATTATACAAAGCTGGATAACTTGAAAACACAGTACAGCACAGAGTTCCCAGGCAGGACTTCCTGCTTTCCATCCTAGGCTGGGCCCCGCTGCCTCCCGAGATTGCCATGTCACACCTATCCCAGGAGTCAATGTGTTATCACGATTGCTGCAAGATTCAGCATATGCACAGTGCCCATATATCAGAAGCTGATGGCATTTGTGCAGATGCCCATGTAAGAGGGTGATAGTGTGTTTCCCACTTTGGCCACTAGGCAACGCCCTCCCTTAAAATATATATAGTGAGTGTGTTACAGGGTGGGAGGAGTTTGGGTGGAGACTGCAAGGAGGTAGGAGCTCAGCTCCGTAGTTGGCCCCCATTGGACTTGGTGGGGCCCTTCCTGCAAAGATGTAGAGCATTCAATGTCTGCTATTCCTCAGTAGGAGAATACCTGGTGAGGTTCTGAGGATTCTGATCATCCAAGGAGGCTAATACAACAGAGACTGGGGGGTGGGAAGGGTTTTAGTTCTCCTTTTCATATTTTGAGAAAAGGTGAACCTACAGCCCTGGCCAAAAGTTTTCAGAATGAAACAAATATTAATTTTCACAAAGTCTGTTGCCTTTATGATGGCAATTTGCATATACTCCAGAATGTTATGAAGAGTGATCAGATAAATTGCAAATAATTGAAAAGTCCTTCTTTGCCATAAAAATGAACTTAAAGTGATTGTAAACCTTTGTGTTTTTTTTTTAAAATAACAAACGTGATACTTACCTCCACTGTGCAGCTTGTTTTGCACAGAGTGGCCCCGATAATCCTCATCTGGGGTCCCTCTGTGGCTCCTCCTCGCATCAGATAACCCCCTAGGAGAAGCGCTCTCCAGGGGGGTTACCATGCGGGCACGCTACCGAGTCCAGCATTTGCATTCATAGACACGAATGCCAGACTTGGCCACGCTCCCTGGTGCCCGTGTCATTGGATTTGATTGACAGCAGCGGGAGCCAGTGGCTGCGCTGCTATCGATCTATCCAATCAAGAGCTGGGACCCCGTGCAGAGAGGGAAAGCGCGTCTCCGCCGAGGGAATTACGGGGCTCAGGTAAGTAAAACAGGAGGGGGGGGGGGGGCTGGACACTGCCAGAAGTTTTTTCACTTTAATGCATAGAATGCATTAAGGTGAAAAAACCCGAAGGTTTACAACCCATTTACTCCAAAAAAAAACAATTTCCACTGCATTTCAGCCCTGCCACAAAAGGACCAGCTGACATGTCAGTGACTCTCTCCTTAACACAGGTGTCAGTGTTAAAGGACAAGGCTGGAAATCACTCTGTAATGCTGATTGAGTTAGAATAACAGACTGGAAGCTTTAAAAGGAGGGTGGTGCTTTAAAGCATTGTTCTCCCTCTGTTAACCATGGTTACTTGCAAGGAAACACATGCAGTCATCGTTGCTTTGCACAAAAAGGGATTCACAGGCAAGGATATTGCTGCTACTAAGATAGCACGCAAATCAACCATTTATCGGATTATCAAGAACTTCACAGAGAGAGGTTCAATTGTTGTAAACAAGGCTTCAGGGTGCCCAAGAAAGTCCAGCAAGCACAAGGACCCTCTCCTATAGTTGATTCAGCTGTTGGATTGGGGCACCACCAGTGCAGAGCTTGCTCAGGAATGACAGCAGGCAGGTGTGAGTGCATCTGCACACACAGTGAGGTGAAGACTTTTGGAGTATGGCCTAGTGTAGCAAAGAAGCCACTTCTCTCCAGGAAAAACATCAGGGACAGACTGATATTCTGCAATTGGTACAGGGATTGTACTGCCGAGGACTGGAGTAAAGTAATTTTCTGTAATGAATCCCCTTTTCAATTGTTTGGGGCATCCGGAAAAAACCTTGTTCGGAGAAGAAAAGGTGAGCGCTACCATCAGTCCTGTATCATGGCAACAGTAAAGCATTCTGAGACCATTCATGTGTAATGTTGCTTCTCAGCCAAGGGAGTGGGCTCACTCACAATTTTGCCTAAGAACACAGCCATGAATGAAGAATGGAAAAAAAAAATCCTCCGATAACAACTTCTCTCAACCATCCAAGAACAGTTTTGTGACGAACAATGCCGTTTCTAGCATGATGGAGCACCTTGCCATAAGGAAAAAGTGATAACTAAGTGGCTTGGGGAACAAAACATCAAAATGTTGGGTCCATGGCCAGGAAACTCCCCAGATCTTAATCCCATTGAGAACTTGTGGTCAATCCTCAAGAGGTGGGTGAACAAAAAAACCCCCCACAAATTTCGACAAATTCCAAACATTGATTATGTAAGAATGGGCTGCTATTAGTCAAGATGTGACCCAGAAATTGATTGACAGCATGCCAGGGCGAATTGCAGAGGTCTTAAAAAAGAAGGGTCAACGCTGCAAATATTCACTCTAATGCCGCGTACACATGACCAGACTTTGACAGCAAAGGTTGGATGGAACGAATCCACCGCACAATTTGATAGTGTTTGGGCTTCATCAGACCTTGGCTTTCCAAAAATCTGACGGACTTTAGAAATAGAACACGTTTCAAATTTTTACGCCGGATCTCCGCCGGACCCAGTTCCTATCGAGAAATCCGCTCGTCTGTATGCTAGTCCGACGGACGAAAACCGACGCTAGGGCAGCTATTAGCTACTGGCTATGAACTTCCATATTCTAGTCCGGTCGTGTGGGGATTGGGGTGGAAACAACCTTTTTTGTTTACACCAGGTACAAAAGGTTTTCCATACATTAAAGTATATCTTTCTGGTTACTGGTTTCCTGCTCAAGAGGAGAGTGTCTATCACTCTGCCTGAGCAGCCTTTACCTCTGAGAATCTGGCGCTCACTAACCAGGCTGTCAGATGGAAGAACTCCAGTCTGGGGTGCAACACTGGACCCTGAGAGAGTAAGTCTGGAAGGAGATGCTTCCAGGGAGACGCTACTGACAGTGCTTTCAAGGTTGTAAACCTTGCCCTCCTTGGCCACCATGGAGCAACCAGGAGAAAGCGACCTGAGGACCGTTTGAGTTTTTGAATGACTCGAGGAATCAGTGCCAGAGGAGGGAAGGCGTAAGCCAATTGTAACTTCCATTCCTGAGCTAGGGCATCCAGGCCCTCTGACTCTCTTTCCTGAGAGATGGAGAAGAACTTCTTTACCTTCCTGTTCTTAAAACTGGCAAATAGGTCTATTTCTGGGCGGCCACATTTTTGGACTAATGCCTGGAATACCTTGGGGTTCAGCTCCCAGTCTCCCTATCTGACAGGTTGGCGACTTAGGAAGTCTGCTTCTTGGTTTTCCGCCCCCCTTTATGTAGACTGCTTGCGGCGGGAGTACCCTGTGCTCGGCTCAGCTCAAAATCTCCTTTGCTAAGTCCAAAAGGGCTTTAGATCTGGTTCCCCCCTGGTGGTTTAGGTAGGCTACCGCGTGGTGTTGTCTGAGCAAATTTGGATTTCTTTGTCTAATGCCGTGTACACACGAGCGGATTTTCTGTCGGAAAAATCTTAGATGGTTTTTCCAACGGAATTCCGCTCAAGCTTGACTTGCATACACACGGTCACACAAGTTTGCTGAACTTTCAACCGCCAAGAATGCAGTGACGTACAACACTATGAGCCAAGAAAATGAAGTTCAATGCTTCTGAGCATGCGTCGCCCACTGCTCACTGCGCTGAGCTCCCTGAGGTTGGAAGAGGATATGGCTACCCCGTGTCCCAGGTGCTCTGTGCCTTGGCTTTATTCTAGGTGGGCTCCCCAACCCCAGGCACTTGCATCCGTGGTGAGCTTCAGTGGATCCCACTGACCCCATGATCTGCCTTTTTCCAGAAATTTCTGGGACTAACCACCACTCCATGGAAGGTTTTACCTGAGAAGTTAGGACTAAACTTTTGTCTAGGGTTTCGTTCCTTTTGTCCCAAGAGGAAAGGTGGAAAAATTGAAGGTCTCTGGAAAGCAGTTGCACCCAAGCGACTGCTGGCTGACATGAGTTCCAGGACCCTGAGAATATCTCTCCTGGAACACACGGGTGTCTATCAGCCTTCTGACAGCTGCGACTAGTTTCTCCACCTTCTCCCTTGGGAGGAATAGCTTTTGGTCCCGTGAATCTACCGGATAGCCTAGGTAGGTTTGGACCTGAGCCAGGGATGATTTTTCCACACTCTCCAGCCAGCCTAACTTCTGCAGGACTGAAATTGCCCTTTGGGTATCTGTCTCTACCTGAACGGCTGACAGACCAAAGATGAGCAGGTCGTCCAGGCAAGGTATTAACGCTATTCCCTGGAGAGGCCACTGCTTCGGCAAGGATCTTCGTGAAGATCCTTGGACTGGCTGCTAACCCGAAAGGGAGGGCCCTGAATTGACAATGGCGAGTTCCTTCCTGGGTTACCACCGCAAATCTCATGAATGCCTGCTGTTCCGGGTGGATCGGGACATGCAATTAGGCATCCATGAGATCCAGAGTGGTCATAAAGACGTCCTTTAGCTGTTTTTTTCGCACGAGTAAATACTCTCCATGGAAAAACCTCTTGTATTCTAGGAATCTGCTGCTTAAGTTCCTGAGGTTTATGATCAGGCGGTACTTCCCTGATGGATTGGGTACCATGAAAATATGGGAGTAAATCACTTACTTTTTGTTACTGGTACTACTACTTGCTGTTCCACCAGTTCCTGAATCCCTTCTAGTAGGGCTTTCTTTTTTAATGCATCCTTGGGAGGATTCATTAGTGTAATCATAATCGGGGGCTTTGCTGAGAATTCTAGGCGGTAGCCTTCCTTGATCAGCTGAATGATGTATGGACTGTCTGAAATTTCTTCCCACTGGGGAACGAATTGAGACAGTCGGCCCCCCACCTTGATTCTGGCATCACTTGGAATCTTTGGTGTTTTGGGCTGGAGCAGGAAAGAGCAAATTGCCTTTTTGCCTACCTCTGCAGTACCTCCAACTTCCTGCTAGATTCTTTCTTAGCTTTTTTCAGATTTTGTCCCGAGGGACCTCGAAAAAAATTCTGTACCTTTCCCTTTTGGGTTTGACAGGAAATTTCTTGCTTTTCTCTGAGGACTTGGACAAAATATTATTAAGACCTGGTAAGAGTAAGGACCCTTCGAAGGGGAGACCACAAAGTTTAGCCTTTGAAGTGAGGTCCCCTTCCCAGGCTTTAATCCAAATGGCTCTTCTGCCCGAGTTAATAAGTGCGCCTGTCTTGACTGATGCTTTTACTGCATCCGCGGCTGCATCTGCCAGGAAAGCTACAGCCTTCCCTATTACTGAGAGGGAATCCAGAACTTATTTGGACTTATTACCCTGTGAGAGGTGCTTATTAAGCCTCCCTATACAGAAGTCTGCATTCCTGTTAACGTAGGTGGCTGCTAATGCTGGGGTCATAGTGGAGGAATTGGCCTCCCAGGCCTTTTTCAATAGGGATTCCGATTTGCAAACCATAGCATTTTGGATGTTCCCTGTGTCCTCAAAGGAAAGGTCAGTACTTTTTGTCACCTGGGAGAGAGCGGTGTCCAATTTTGGGACCTTTAGGAATTTTTCCGCCTCCTGCTCTTTGAAGTTGAATCTTCTCTTCCAAATTTTAGTTTTGACCAGGCTCCTCCTAGGAGACTGCCATTCCTGAAGCATTAAATCCTTCATGGACTGGTGTATGAGAAACATCCTTGATTAGTTTTTAACCAACCCCCTATAAATCTGACGAGGTTTCCTTAGTTGGTTTAGGGATCTCTTCAGTGGCATAAATCGCTTGAAGGAGTCCCTCAAAGTCCTCTGAACCAAAGAAATGTCTGTTTAGTTTTACGCTTTCCAGGCCCATATCAGTCTCCTCTGAACTGGGCTCAGATTTTGCCTGGCTTTCTGATTCTTCTATCTCATCCTCTTCCCTGGCCTGAGCTGGGGGAAGGCCCTGAGAGTTTGGTAAAAAAGCACTTGGCCCTGGTCTGGAGAGAACGCTCTCCTGAGAGGAGGGACCCTCTTTAGGGGGAATCTCCTCTGCATCTGCCACCTGGAGAGCGACTGCAGAGGTGCAAAAAGATTGTAGAGTGGCCAGCATCTCTGAACCGATTTTAGAAAATCTTTCATTAGACCTAAGGCTTCTTTCCCAGCCAGTTTGTTAATACAACGGTAACAAAATGGCTTGGTGCGAGATTTAGATAATCTTTCTCTACAGTTACCGCATTTTTTTACTGGCACTAGTGCTAGCGGATGTAGAAGGTGGTTTGTCAACGAACTTCTGAGATCCACCTGGGGAGTCTGCAAGATAAAGGAGATAAAGGAAACATCATTCTTCTGGCCCCCTTCAGTAAAGGCTGCATGCCCCATACCCCAGAGGTAGAGCCTAAGGGTTTCCCAGAGACCACTAAAGACTGGTGTATCTCTGCATAATAGGTAAAACACACTTACCGGGCCCCAACTTGCTCTTGCCTGCAGCCACCAGTGCTGCCTTGCCATACTCTTTTTCCATGAGGTGGGTAACAGCAGACTTTCTGCTCCATGCAGCTTGCTGGGTCCTGGAGAGAAGACAGGGAACCTCTAGCCTTCACAGCCACACAGGTCTGGCATATCCTCCATGCTTTATTTCCCCTTCCTGGATCGTGCTGGGCGTGCTCTGCCACGACCAGAAGTCCCGGTTTCAGAGCGAGGCTTGGCGTGCACAAGTGTTCTCCCCCTGGTGTCTTACTTCCTCTGAGCTCTGGGAAAATGGCACCCACTGCACATAGGGGAGGATAGGAGGAGACCCCAGCTGCTAAGTGGCATGCAACGGCGGGGAAACCTTAGAAACACCCAGACCACCTGCACCATGGCCTGGGGCAACCTGTGAGAAGTGGCAGGTTAGTGCAGCCCTCACCGGCATTCCTGAACCTGGCTCACAGGGGTACCATTCAACTCTTTTTTAGTCTTCTGGTAAGAGAAAAATAATAAACATTTTGCTGTAGGAGAAACACAATCAATACTGAGGGACAAGGGGGAAGGTGGGGCCTTTAAAGAGCGGTGAACTGATTGTGTTTCCTGTAGGGAGGAGCCTATCATCTCTCATGTGTTGCTGTCCTGGAAGGTGAGGTGGAAAAAAAAGCACTTTTGTGGTTTAGCCAATCATTTTCTGCATATCAGATCTTTGTAATCCGTAAAATCAGAGCTGTGGCGGGAACATGTTCTTTGCTTACATGTGCTTAACGGTGTCCCTCTTTATCATTTTAGAATGTTGGGAGGTGTTTATGTTGCATATATAGTATAAGGATAATATTGTCACTAGTAGTGTCACGCAGGAAGTGTGGAGAAATCTCTAAAATACTTACACAACAACAGATTAAGGAAAGATTACAGCCTTCCTGTCTCTATTGTCACAGGGATAGGAAGTGAGGGAAAATTTCCAGACTGCAGATAAAGCTGACTAAAGATATAACCTCCCCCGCTTTATAGAAAAGAATGAACTTAGACTTTAAACAGCCCATAATGACTGTGTCATGTCTATGCTATGAGTATCTTAGGCCTATGGTGGCAGGCTGATGCCTGCTGGCTGATGGCTCCCAAGGGAACAGAGAATGGAAAGAATAGAAAACCTGTTCCAATCTATTGCTCTCCCCTAGGATATGTGGTGGCAGCATCTGCCTGCATGGACCTCCCCATCCCCTCTGCATTAAAGTAGGGCAACTGACAATGGCACTCTGATACTTTCAGAATCAGCGATGTGGCTAGATCATAGTGAATAGTCTGCATCTTCAAATGTAATCGTCCAGGCTACAATAAGGCTGCAATAGCAGAAAAGCTGCATTGGGGCTTACAGGGACAGTATTGTGTATTCTCAATTCGCACGTTTTTTTTTATTTTATATAACTTATACAACACAATAAACAGTACTAATACACAAAGCTTTAGTATAATTGTAATAAGTTAGGTTAAATAAAAAAATAAATAAAAAATGTATCATGGACAGTACTCAACTGTGTTGTTGCTAGAGTACTATAACGACTACAATCATGGCTACATGCACACGGGACGTTAAAATAACATTATAAAAACGTCAGTAGCTTTGCAGTGAGTCTTTCAATGTTTTTTAACGTTTTTGCAATAGCATTTATTAGCATTTTTCCACATTAGCGCTTTTTAGCGTTTTATTTAAAAAAAAATTTCAATGGATCAAAAACATTAAAAAATGCTGGTAAGCCATGTTTATGAGCGTTTGACATTTTTTGTGGTTAGAAAAATGACTCCTGAACGCGATTTAACAGCCCATAAACTCCACTGCTGATAAACCTCCAAAAATGTCCATGGGTGCATGGACACATAGGATAACATAGAGAGGAGTTTATGGCCTGTTAAAAAAACACCCAAACTCCCAAAAACGGACGTTTATGAGCTTCAGTGTGCATGGAGCCTTAGAACCGAGGAGGAGCTTGAGAAAGCTTTCCATAGTTCTGTGATCCTGCCGTATTGGAGGTTTGACAGAGCTGCCGGGCCCAATGCTGTTATGAGCGAGGTCCTATAAAGCTGCAGACAATGGAGATCATAGCTTTTAAAGGACACGCTGCTTAAGAGTAATGTGTGGGCATAAAGTGTAATCCTACAGCAAACTCAACTTGCTGTATAAGAGTAGAAGGCTCCCCAGTCTATTCCTAGGTATGCCACCATACAATCCACAAATAAACACAGGCTTGCTTGACATAGGAGGAACTTTCATAGGAATATACTCATCTAATACAGGGCAGGGCACAGGTTCATGTTATTGCTTGCACCCTTGCTGCTTACACCCACTCTCTGGTTAATGCACAACCTGTTTACCTGCTGGAGTGAAATGAAGCTCCCATGTAAGCTCTGAGTCAGACCGGTCAAAGCTTAAAAGAGCTAAGGACTATCACCCTGTCCCCATGTTACAGTGCACAGGGTAACTAGGGTGCATGTTTCTTTGCCTGTTGAGGTGCACTTGAGGGGCCCTTTACACCTGGAACTTACGCTGTAGTGCGTTATGGCACACACATTAATGCATTTTATTACTTGCAGCAATGTGTGTAACATTTGGAACAGGCTGCCAATGCATGGCATCAGAAGGAAGAGGGACCTGCACGTTTTTTTTTTTTTTTTTTTAATGTAGTGTGCTACAATGCATAGCATGTGTTTTACTGCTTGTTACAGCAATGAAAGTAAAGCTTGTAGGCAAGTGCAGTCTACTTGCCCCACTGCAGATGGCACTCTTCTGCAGTGGCACTGTTGTTACAGATGAAGTCAAGAGGAACAGAATTTCTCTATGGTTTCCTGGGTCACTAGGGAAGCTATCCTATTGGACGTTGCTGCCCCATGTGACTATGAGCCATTTGGGGTCAGACAGAGCCTTTTTAAGGCCCTGACTCCCAGGTTTGGCACGCATTTGTGAGTTGGTAGAGTAGGTACAGGTACCCCACCTGTTGGGAACAGTACTTGCGGTAGGGAAAGGTTCCAGACGAGAAGGGAAAACGTAGGATCACAACCCTCTTGGACATCTTCCAGCTTGGACATGAGACAGCCAGGCTGCACTTTAATCTCTTTACAGACGCTTTCAGTCCTGCTGATACCTCTCTTCACATTACTGAAACCGTGAGTGCACCCAGTTGGGCAGCCTTCCCACCAACCTATTCAATCCAAGTTAAATTATTGCAACTGCACCCCACCTACAAGCTACTCTAAATCTTAATTTAATCCGGCATCCATTCAGGCATTTGAAACTAATATAGTATAATTGATATATTTGTTAAAAATTACAAGTACACTGCATGAATCAAAGTAAGTGTGTGTGTTCATTGTAGAGGGATAAACTCATGCCAACCTTCTCACTTCTTTCTGACATCAAAGAAACAGCAAATTGCCTTTGCTGGAGATGACGGCTGCAAAACTGTTTTTGTCACCTTGGATGTGATGGCACCATTTTTAATTATATGTTGGTGAATTTTAACAGCTGAGGCTAAAATAAAACCACCACTAATTTAAATAGTTTCACTTTAAAAATACAGAATACTTATGATTCATCTCTGGAGCATTTATTCATAGAAAACAAAACAGGCTTATCACTACCTTACTAGTGGGAAGCGATGCCTCAACTAGCTAATTAATTCAAAACTATCTCTGTGTTGTCAGTACAACCATTCATGTTATGGATATAAAAAGAATTTCGCGCAATATATAGCTAAAAATAAAGTGCAATAAGGAAAAATCCAATAATATAAATACAATAGTGATATCAATACTACTGGTGAGATATAATAAATAATACAATACTAATAAACATCAATATCTACATTAAGTAGTAAATAAAGTGACGGGTGCATATGTGCAAAACCTTATTAGAGGTACCATATAAGGTGCTGTGGGATGAAGGTAAAAATAAATTCAAACAGTCAAATAAATTCAAACAATCACAGTGCATTCAGGTGCTATGCGATTAAAGTGCTGTGCAATTAGATAATTAATAGTGAAACGTCAAATAATGGATGAGTAATCAATGACAGATGAATGGTTATCAGATACTAGTGGAAAAAATATTAAATAAATAAATAAATATATATAGTCCCAGGTTGGATAAAATATATATGAATAAAACAGTGTCCAAGTTAGTCCATCCGGTCCTGATGATATATTTAGTCAGGTACCGTATTCGCTCTAATTAAGCAGTAATAATATATTCCATTCATTCAGGTTGTCAGCATTAACTGCATGATATAGATATTAAATCCTGTATATTTTCTGCAGCGGGTACTTGGTCCTGATTTTCATAAAATTCAATCCAATCGCTAGTCTCTCAAAACTCTCACCTCAAATATGAAAGATTGTAGCTTTTCGGGCATATCCTATAGCCCCATGGATTGTGGATACAAGTTGTTCAGCATAAAACTGGTAAGAGTAAAAAACTTCTCCTTTAAGAACGTTTAAAATCTTGATTCCTGCAGTGCTCAGTGTCAAAGTTAGACAAAGGGCAAAGAAACAAGAAAGGGAAGCCTCCACTAGTGTAGTATCTTGGTTAAATATGGGCAAGTTTATTTAAGTACAGTGGGTGGACTCTTACATTAAAATCAAGGTTTAAAAGCAAAAAACGGCATAGACATATATAGAAGTAAGTAGCTCCTAGGCGTTCTCAGCGCCTTCTCACGTCTCACGTCTCCTCTGCCTACGGCCACTCCCTACGCGTTATGACACATCACGTGTCTTCATCTGGGGAACCGGATTGGCTAATTGGGCTTTGTTTATATTGAGTACAACCGGAAGTTGGTATTCGGCCATCTAAAGCCCCATACACACGCTCGGACAATCCGCGGACCAGGTCAGTCGGACTTTGTCCGACGTACTTTGTCCGATGTTGGCGTTGCGTACACACGGTCGGACTACGTTGTCGGAATATCCGGTCCGGAAGAACGTCGTGACGTAAGTCGTCGTCCACGAGATTACAAAAGTGAAGTTCAGCACCACGTCAGGCACCCGTTGGGCTCCTTCTGCTGATCCCGTGTTTATCGAGAGTTAGTGGAAGTTTGGTGACTTAAGATTCGCGCTTCTCAGTTTTCTGACTCAGATCGTTACTGCTCTTCAGTTTGTGCTTGTCGTGCGTATCTGTTTATTAGTGCGTGTAGTCAGTTCGCATTTGTTGGTCATTGCGGCCTATATCTTGATATAGGACGCTTTGATTTGCACTGCTTATTGTCTGCTCGTTGCTGGTATTCACTTCGTTCTTTCAGGCCTTGCTGTTTATCGGTGCTTTCTGTTTGTCCGTTCTGACCAGCCGACCTTTTGTGACCTTCTGAGCGATGTTTCCCGTGCGTACTCGTCGCCGAGTTCGTGCTGTACGCGGAATTGGTGTCGGGCTTTTAGCTTTGACCCAAGACCCGTCCATGAACAGAGTGACGAGGAGTATGTGGACCAAGAATTGGTTGCTTCAGCGTGACCAGTTCTCGCACATGCCTTTGCTTCGTGAGATCCGGGAGAATAATCCTGATGATTTCAGGAACTTTCTCAGGATGACGGACCCCGATTTTCACCGTCTTTTGGCTTTGCTGACCCCCTTTATCAGCCGGCAGGATACCTGCATGAGACAAGCCATTACTCCGGAGCAGAGGCTTGTTGCCACGTTGAGGTACTTGGCGACAGGGAGAAGTCTTCAGGATTTGAAGTTCTCTTCAGGTATCTCTCCCCAGGCCCTGGGAATCATTATTCCAGAGACCTGTTCTGCCATCATTCAGGTCCTGCAGGAGGACTATATTAAGGTAACATTTCTACTTTACTATTCCCTTCTATGTATGCTCTGTTTGCTAATGACTTGTATTTTTGACCTCCTTCCCTAATTACCATGATTGCAATATGTTCTAATATGCTGTGCCCCTTTTCTCCTTCATGCATTTTTCCCTTCACTTACCTCACCAGCATGCTCTTCTGCCCCAATAGACACCTATGGCCTAGTCACTTAAGCAATGTCTTTTGTCTGCTGCATAGTATTGTTTGCCCCAAAACACCCCCTAAAATATGCACAAATGTTTGCTGTGTGGTTTACTTCATGTAGAGCCCCCTTTTTTTGTTCTTTTGGTGGGGGGGGGGGGCAAACTCATTAGGAACCCCCTCCCCCAACTGCTCTGTCAGATGGTACCAATCCTTTATCTGCTGGCTTTCCCAAGGTCCATACACACTATATACCTACCTCTTTATAGTGCGCATCTTTAGGGATGAATTCAGCAAAGCATGTAGTGCAAGGGACTGCCTCCATACATTCCATTTCCTATTTTTTTGTCTTCTTTCCCTCCTATTAGCTTGCTTGGTAATTTAATAATGTCACACTGTGCCTGCCTTTTTTGGGGGGGGGGGGGGTTGAAATGTTATTTGATCTTTCCTGTGGCCTGCCAATAGTGTTAAGTACAGAGGGTCTGGCCAAACTAGCCCACATTATTGAGCCATTTGCCAATCAATGAAGTGCAGAGGGTTAGCTGTCCACCACCCCCCCCCCCCAAAACCCCTAGTTATTGCCAATGGCCCATCAGAAGTGGGGGGATTGATGGGGGGGTGAGTAATCTGTGAAGGGGAGCCTCTACTTTTCTGTGCAAATACTTTCCAGCCTCCAATTTTAGACAATGCTCTTGTTCCAAGATGTTGATTGTCTAATCTGCTTGCAATGTTTAGGTGCAAAGTGACTAATGTTTTTTTCTTGTTTCACTCCACAGTTCCCTTCCACGCCACAGGAATGGCAGACTGTGGCCTCCCACTTTGCCAGCCGTTGGGACTTTCCTAACTGCGGAGGGGCAATTGATGGGAAACACGTCCGCATCGTCCCACCGCCCAACTCGGGGTCCTACTATTATAATTATAAAGGGTTTAATAGTGTAGTGATGTTGGCGGTGGTGTCGGCAACATACGAGTTTATGTATGTGGACGTGGGGATGAACGGCCGGATATCGGATGGTGGGGCCATTACGCACACGGAGTTCTACTGGCGTCTCCAAAGTGGCAGTCTGTGCTTGCCACCTCCAGAGGAGAATGCCGAAGGACTCCCCTTCGTCTTTGTCGCAGATGAAGCGTTTGCGTTGACTCCCCATGTGATGAGGCCGTTCCCGATGAGGACCCTCACCCCGGACCAGAGGGTCTTCAACTACAGGCTGTCCAGAGCCAGAAGAGTTGTGGAGAACGCTTTTGGCATCCTGGCCAGCCGCTTCCGCCTGTTCCTGACGGCATTTAACTTGGCGGAATACAAACTGAACCACATAGTTCTTGCCTGTTGCATATTGCACAACTTCCTCAAAAGACATAACAGGAACTATGTGGTGCCCGTTGGCCCAGATGTGGAGGGCCCTCCAAATGCCGAACTCACAGCCCTTCGAGTGGCACGTCCAGGCTTGCCCCCTCTAAATGCCCGTGTGGTCCGGGACCAATATATGCAGTACTTTGTGGGTAGGGGGGCCATTGCTCTGCCTGACGATGTGTGAGAGGCATTTTTTAATAAATCTGATATTTTAACCAACCTATGATTTCATGTCATTTCAGTCTTCTTTTTAGCTTATTTTATTTTGACATTTTTTCCCTTTGCCTTCGACAGTGGGAATGCACTTTCTGGGCAAAAGGAGGTAACAGTCTCTTCTTCCCAAAAAGATTATTCTCATGTTGTGTGTTTGCTACCTAATCTTTGGTCTAGAGAAGGTTTGTACTGCATAACTGACACCCAAAATACTCCTTTTCATCACCAGGTCTGACATGTGTGTATTCTCCAAAATGCTGTGCTCCGTGTTTTCGTACAAAGCACTGTGGGTGTCATTTACATAAGTCAAATCCGCTATGCTCTACAAGTGCATTGAAAAAGTTCCCCGGGAAAGAAAATTGGAGTGCAAAGTGGATTTGCCTTTAGTAAATAACACCCATTGCCCCCCATATCCTTTTCATTTTACATACATAATGCATTGTGTTTTTTAAATAAGGAAGCCACACATTTAGAAAAATAAAAGTTTACTAGGAAAACATTCCCAAGTGCGTTTACAATCTTCACGCCAAAACTGACAACATCTTGGTTATTTACAACATTGTTTACAAACATTCCGCAATTGGTAAAACCAGGCATGGAGCAAAACAGAACCTAGGAACTTGGAAAGTTCAACTTTGTAAAGTGAAGACAAGATCAGACATGACTATATGTTCAAAGTGTGTTTGATCTTGCCTTCATCACATGGGGGGGTCACCCCCGAAAAGTGGAAATTTGGAACATGCACACAATTTGGGTCTGAAAATGGTCATTAGATGGGAAAACACATGCCTAGAAGCTTCAAAAGTGCCATTTTCCATCATGGGGATGAATGGACGTTTTTTGGGGGTGCAACCCCTTCACCACAACCACTTTCGTAGTTCGTAAAGTGTTTGCACCCCCAAAAAAACGTTGCCATTCATCCACCATGGTGGGAGCTAGCACATGTGGACACAATGTGTGCATGTTCCAAATTTCAGACAGTTTTTAAGTTGCAAATGTGTTCTGAAGCTGGCACAAATGTGTGTTAATTACTTGGTGCGTTTTCATATTTTTCCTAAAACATCAATGATGTTCTTCAATTTTTGTTGAACATCATTGATGTTTTGCTTTATGTAATCTAGATCTCGATTGCAGACCATTATCTCTCCGATGAGTACGTGGGCACTCTCTGTGGTAAAGTGCGATTTTTCTTCCACAACATCCACGTCACCTAAAAACCACAAACAAACAAAAATGGGGTGTTGGAAATGAGGCAGCCATACATGGATTAGCTTACCAGTAGCTGTGTTCTCCCACACTCACCTGTTGTGGTGACAATTTCTCCAAGTTCGATGATCTCTCCTTCCTCCTCCTCCTCCTCCTCTGCTTCTGCTCTTTCCCCTTTTTTGGGAGGTGTTGGTTTGGGGGTTTCCTCAGACGGCCCAAGTTTTCGCTCCCCTATGAGAATGTCCAAAAGGAAGATTTAGCAACACAAGCTATTGAGGGCAGAAATAGGAAATGACAAACATTGCTTGAAAGTGACGGACACTATTTTAGTTTGGCCAGTTACAAATGTCAACTACATGAATGAAGTCACTTTGTAAAGGTGCTAAACTGACTAGCTTTTTGGTAGAAGTTTGTGTGATGGAGACCCCCCTCTAGTATCCACTGGAGCACATGTGTGGAAAAGCATAATAAAAAGGGGGTTTGGGTGTCCCAGCACTAGTGCTCTAGAGTCCAGATGGGTAAACAGCTACTGAGTGACCTCTCCTTTACATTGAATAAATTGGCTTTACATTCTTGATGACATTTCTAGTGAGAACAAACTTCCTTTCCCCAAAAAAACACCAAACATCGTATTATAAGTGGCCGAACGATCGAGGTTGCGTACGATCGAATGCACACACACACGACCATGACAGTGGCAGAAAGATCGAGGCTGAGTACGATCGAATGCACAGACGAACCTGAAAGTGGCCATTTTGGAATGTACAACTTGGTAAAAATCAAAACACAATGGAGCAGTATGCAAGCAAGAAATCAAACACAAAACACAACTACTTACTTTTTTGAAGAATTCTCTTGATCTTTCTGTACTGATCGGCCTCCCTCAGTTTCAGGTCTGACCAGCGTTTCCTGAGTTGCTCCTTGGATCGTTGTACCCCAAAATTATTGTACAGCCTTCTCACAACTTTAGACATGATCTTGGCCTTGCGGACATTGGGGTTGAGGTAAGGCCCATACTTCCCATCATAGTCGCTCCTCTTTAATATGTCCACCATCTCCAACATTTCTCCAAATGACATATTGGAGGCCTTGAATTTCAGGTTCCGGGATCGGGACGTTTCTGCCTCCGGACTTTCCTCGTCCTCCTCCTCGTTGGTGGGATATTTGTGGCGCACCTGCTGTGTCCCCGCCATGTGCTCTCCCCACTACGCCGTAAAGAGAAGGGGTGGGGAATAGACGAGAAAGATCGTCAGGGGCGGGCGGAGTTTGAAGCATGCGCAGTGTATATAAAACGTCACACGCCTGTGTCGTAGCCACGATCTGGGAGACGAGGGGAGAGAAAACTCACACGAGACGATCGCTACAAACGAAGGTACAATTTAACGTTGGTACATAACTAGCCTAGACTGATTTGAACTTGAGGCTTCTTTATGGAGAAGATTAGGAGAGTTTAGCCTGACATAATTTATAGGGTTTGGTGTGTTGTTGTGTCTTGCAGAGATTGATATGAAGGGATTCAACGACATGAGTTTTCTCCCCCTCTTCATTGCCAAATACAGGGATTTTCCCATATTGTGGCAGGGTATACACCCACATTACACCAACAAACCAAAGAGGCACGCAGCCCTGGAGGAACTTGTGGAATTTGTCAAGCCAAGGTTCCCCACGGCAACTGTTGATGATATTAGAAAGAAAATTGGCAGCCTGAGGAGTGCGTATATCAGGGAGAGGAAGAAGGTCGTGAAGTCTGAGGAAACTGCAACTTCAGCAGATGAGGTCTATGTCCCCAAGCTCTGGTACTATCAGAGTCTCCATTTTCTGAAGGACCAGGCTGATGTCACGGAGCCAACCTCAACTCCTCCTTCCACGCTTCCTTGCGCACAGCCCACCCCTGATGAGGCTTCCGAGGAGCAACCTGGGCCTTCCAGTATGGAAGATGTGCAGGAGCCCAGCTTGTTCCAGGTATAGTAGTTTTGTTACCATTTATGGGAATAATGAATGATGTTCACTTAATTCAGGATCGCCAATTGCTTAGTTCCTAACGTGTTTGACATATCAACAGACAGTAGTGTTGGAGACATTTGGGGCCAGAATCTAAACTGCTGGGCTGAGAATTGTATGGTTTTCTATTTGTAAACATTTTGCACCAGTCACTAGATGAGAATTGTGTGTGTTTGATGAACAAATAACTGAAACTATGTCCCTTTTTCCTACACAGGAAGACCTCAGCCAGGAGGTGGCTGTGGAAGGTGGCAGTCAGGAGGAGGCAGGGGTTAGTGGCAGCCACCAGCTGGGTAGTGGCAGCCAAGAGGGGGCTAGGCCTCGGAGCCTGACTGACTCCCAAATCCCTCTCCTCCGCCTTCCCTACAAAAGGGCGAGAAGGGGGGATTATGCGGCACAGTCAGCGCTCCGCATGATCAGAGAGGCTTCAGACTCCCTACATGCCACACCCGCCGACGAGGAGACCTTTGGCTCGGTGGTTGTCACAAAAATGATGGGTATGGAGGTGGGGCAACGCAACATGTGTGAGGGGCTCATCCTCCATGTCCTAAATAAGGGTAGGGCTGGGGAGATGACCCCAGTCACACATGTTTGCCATAGTTACCATGCTCCGCCTCCTCCTCCTCCTCCTCCTCCTTCTGCCACCCCACCAGCACGACAGCCACAGCGTGGAAGGAAGCGTGGAAGGAAGACCTGAGAGTGACGACCTGCAATCAGTCTGGTGTGAGAGAAGATGGAGCCTCTTGTAGTACCAGAGCCTGGGGACCTAGATGGCATCTGCTGCAGTTCCGGATACTTTGGACTTCACGACCAGATTGCACTCCCCTTAATATACGTACTCCTCAGGCCCCCAATTTTCTACGCTTGGACAATGATGGTTGCCGTGGGGGGCCAAGACTTTGCAAATTCCCCAAGTTTCACCATGGCTGCGTTCCTCTTTGGTTTGTTGGTGTGACCTAAATAAAGGTTTTTTTGATTTGAAATAATCATTGACTATTGTGTTTTACTTTGCTACAATGACAGTTTTTCTTTGAGTAGGCTGGTACATTTCACTAATCCTAAAGTAGAATTAACAAGGGGCAACAACAACAAACAACCTCCTAGTAAATGTAAGCAAGAAATACAAATGTAAATAATGTGTTTTTGGTAATTTGAGACACACAACCCCCCTCCAAAAAAAAAAAAAAAAAAACATTCAAATATGTATTCCCCAAAAAAAAAAAAAAAAAAGACAAATCATGGTAAAAAAATAACAAAGATTCTTTTCCGTTCAGAGTAAAAATAAACATGTAGTGTATAAATGCTGCAAAGTAATAAAGAAGTAAGTTTGTGAGAAGTGCGGGTGAATAGGAGCAGCTAAAAGATGTCATTCTTGTTGCATTGTAAAGAAAAAGAGAATGCGCTGCATTAAAGACATTTTAACATTGCAGCGTGACGAATGTGCTGTGTCGATTAGGAAAGGTAGTTTTACCTGACCGAGCGCTTCCGTCACAGAATTTCTTCTGAGCATGCGTAGCACTTTGTCCGTCGGACAAGCGTACACACGCTCGGATTTGGTGTGATCGGACCGGGTTGACGCGAAATCTTTCCAGCAGGAGATAAGACTTTGTCCGACGGACAAACCGACGAACACTGTCCGATGGTGCATACACACGGTCTGATTTTTCAACAACCTTGTCCGATCGGACCAAATTGATGAAAAAGTCCGACCGTGTGTATGGGGCTTTAGTTGTGGTCAGGCGTCTACTAGGCGGCGGCCATTTTACCGGTGGTATACTTGTTAAGGCGGATGTGTTTTAGACAGTGCGTTCCACCTCTGCGTTCCACCATTATGGCGGCCATTATCTTGTGGATTAATGGGTTGTTACAGCGGATATGTTTTCAACAAGCACCAGTAGTATTGATATCACTATTGTATTTATATTATTGGATTTTTCCTTATTGCACTTTATTTTTAGCTATATATTGCGCGAAATTCTTTTTATATTCATTACTATTTTGTGTATTTGTGAACACATCACATTTTGCAGCAGAGCACTACCTATTTATTTACTTTGACTACTTCATATACTCCAAGTAGCGCGAGGGACACATATTCACATTCATGTTATGGGCTTATTCCATTGAAGCCACAATTTCCACATCTTGCACTGATGAGAGTTAGAAAGCTTAAAACATATAATTTAATAAAAAGCTCTATACTTGGGCTATGTCTGAATAGTAAATCAGCAGGTCCTGAAGCTTAGTTGGTTGCAAAGGCATAACAGAATGATTTTCATTGCTGTCCTAGTAGATAATGACATGATAACACCTTTTGTTTGAAGACAATTTTGTGTTCTTCTATATATTTTCTTTATGTTCAAGACATAAAATGTTTTACATTTCTTTTAAAGTGTTAGTTCACCTTTTCAGAAAAAAAAATGAAGAGGTGAAGCAACCTTATACACCCCTGCGGAAAATGCAGCTGGTCCAGTGGTCCAGGGATTTGAAATCCCCACTCTTCTCTCTCTTCTCACTTCCGGGATGGACCGGAGCGATTTTGATTGGTCAGCGCTTGCACAGTGATCTGCTCTGGTCCATCTCTGAATCGCTACACAGAAAAAAGGGAGAAGGGGATTTCAAATTCCAGCCCACTACACTGGCTACATGGGCAGCTCAACATTCCTGGTGGTAAGTACAGCAGAGACTGGTGGTTGGGGGTAATTAGGGTGTACAGCGTTAGTTCACCCTTTTCATTTTTTCTAAAAGGGTGAACTAACGCTTTAAGTCAAGTCATATCTGAAATATTGCATATTAATATTTCATATGTAGCACTTGCAACTACCAGAAAATGCATTTAATTACCTCGGTTGAGTTATTTTACTGCTATACTGTGGCTAGCCTGATGCCATTTATTATCCTGATTTTAAAGCATTTTCACAATATACACAAATGGGCACAGTTGAAGAAAAATAACATCACTTCAGTGGGCTAGCTGTATTGATTTTTAGTTAAACAGAGGCAGTCTTTAACAAGTAAGAGGCCTCCCATCATTGTAAGGAGGACTTGTTTTTGGATTTGGATGATTAGGGAGTAGAGGTTTTAAAGTGCTTATAAAGGCACAATTTTTTTTACCTTGATGCATTCAAAAACCTTCTTTGTGCAGCCCCAGACCCCCCAATCCTTACATGAGCCCCCTCTTGATCCAGCGATGTCCACAAGAGCCTTGCCTCTCCGGGGACTCACACTCCTGTTTGGCTTTTTGCAGCAGCGGGAGCCACTGGCTCCTGCTGCTCTCAATCCCAGCCAGTGAGCCAATCAGAAGATAGAGGGGGCGGGGCCGAACCATAGCAAGAGGAAGGAGTGCCGCAGTGGGATCCAAGAAGAGGAGGATCCGGGCTGCTCTGTGCAAAACCATTGCAAAGAGCAGGTAAGTAGAACATGTTTGTTATCTAAAAAAACTCTTCTTAGTCTCTGAGGTAGAGGGTTTCCCAGACTGAGGCTTAACCTTATTTTTCTGCGAGTGACACTTTGTCCAGAAATTCATAGAGACATTTACCATCAAAGGGCATATGCAAAAGTTGGTTTCTTGCACTGATTCAACCCTGTAATGCTGCACTACCATGCTGCAATCATGTGCATTGCACACGTTTGTGGTCTCATTGAAATCAATGGGTCAGTTTGCCAGGCAGTTTCTCAAACTCTGCAGCCCAAGTTAAAGATGCCACAGCTGCAAAGGATCATGACCACAGTAGTATCTGGCTGTATTATAAACATTTGAGTTGGTGGCTTGAGGGAGGGTTGTTCACACTAGCAGTTGGGGGGCAGTAAAACCCCACGGTTGAGCTGCGCTTTTATAGCAACCCCCCTTCCCCCACAACAGCTACCCCTTTTAGTTGCAGAGGCAGTGGCCAGGGGTATACACATGTAAGAGCAGGAATTATAACCCTTGTTGCTTTCTAGTAAATTAGGCCACTCTGAAACTGTCCGCAATGCATGTTGTGGAGGCACTCTAGTGCAGGGTTCAATTGGTTAGGGCAGGTGGTGAGGAGGTGATACAATGCCTCCTCACTGCCTGTCAAATGCTTTTCTGAAGAACAGTCCAAATGGGGAAATCGCTCTTCAGAGAGCAAAGCAAGTGTAAACAAGCTCTTAGGCTGGGTTCACACTGTAGCATGCTTTGGCTCACATCAAGAGTCCGGTGCGTCCCCATTCGCCATTTCAGTCCAAATTTTTGGCTGAATTCAGACCTGAAACGGACCAAAAGACACACAGAGCTCCTATGCAATTCGCTCCGGACCCGCTACTGAGATGTGTAAACCGGCTCCATAGAGAGCCAGTCACAATCTCCTGCTATGCAAATTGGATGTGGGGAAACCCCAATTCCCAACAGTGTGAACCCAGCCTTAGCCTGAGCAGGCAATTAGTAGCATGTCTTGTACTCAGAACCCAGCCTATACCACAATGCAATGGGACGAGAGTTTGAGTGAGCCCAAAACACCAATCAACCTGTAAGATGGGGTGTTTTCCTTCTATTAAGTTAGATAGGAGAGGTAAGGTGTAAATTAAGTTAGGATATAAAAAGAGTTAAGGTCCACTAATTGGTTGCACTTCCCACAGGCGCTGGATGCAGGAGTGTATCTATTGACTCTTTAACCTCCAGCAAGGTTCTTCCAGCTCTCCAGGTGTGTGTTTGGTGGGGAGGACAATGAAAAGAAGAATACCTGCGGTGACAGACGCAAGCCTAGTATGTCAGGCAAAATTAGTTCAGAGTGACATAGCACAAAGAGGACACTCCCTTTTTAAAACTTTTCTCTAATTCTCTAAAAGGGGAGGACTATACATTGTTCATTTTTTTTTATCAGCACAGACTCAATTTATTGGCCAGGGAATTAAATAATTATGGGCGTGCAGCTTTGCTGTATGGGGTGGGGACTGTCTGCGTCCAGTAAGGATGCGCTCAGGCGTGTTCCCAAACAGCACGTGCCGAGCCCGCCAAAAAGTCGGCACTGCGGATCGCTAATCACAGGCAGTGAGACATCGTCCTGATGCGTGGCTGCAGAGAAATGTCTCGCTGCTTGTGATTAGCGCTGTGCAGTGCCGACTTGCTGGCGGGCTCGGCACGTGCTGTTTGCGAACACGCCTGAGCTCATTTTTTTGCGTCCAAGTAGTCATTGGGGACCCCCATATCTAATTGCTAATGGTCCCATTCCTAAGTGTAAAAGGGGACAAAATTATTTAATTTTATCATTTCAAGATAGGGAGAAATGCTAAAATCCACTGGATTTGATTATAGTTACTTATTAAAACTACACTTTATAACCCGCTGATTGGCTGAATCTTGCTTGCATTTGGAACTTTAATATGCCTAGATATGGTGAATGAGCTAAGCTGTGGCAAAGGTGTACCTACTTTAATGTGCAGCGGTCATTTTATACAAATGCAGATATTTTCTAACATGGACCAGGCTTGCAATTCAGCTTGGGCAGATAAGAACAAGAGCATAATCGCAGTTGTTAGACCCTTCAAAGGGTCAATCCAGATTTGAATATATTCTGCCAGGAAGACTATTGCTGGTTGCCTATAATTACCAATATCCATATTTTTATAATGGCCTAGTATCTCAGCCTGAGAAAAAGCAGACCACATGTTTTTTGGTTCTGAGTATTTCCCTCCGACAGGTACTAAGACCATGACACCAGAACTTGCAGTCCAGCCCAGAATATTTAGGAAAAACCTGCTGAATTTGGAGCAATAGAATATAAAAACTCAGTGGTACAGTATAGCACATTTTTAAGAAGAAAAGGATGAAGACTTACATTTAAAAACTGGTTAATAAGTGATGATGTCATACTTTCTCTACTAGTGGAGAGCAGTTAATATGCAGATTATCAGACACCCTATCCTTCCACTATACCTGTACTGAGTAGCAGGTCGGTTAACAGACAAAGCAAATACAATTATTTTTTTACACATGGGCCTGATAGCAGGCACAAGAATACAAAAAGAGTTTTAAAAAGAACACGAGGTAAAGATTTGTGATTGTGTTTAATCTACTTGCCATTGGCAAGTATATGTGGTAGCAGCTTCAGCCTTAAAGCGGTTCTGCACACAATAATGTTAATAATAATAATAATGTTTTTTTTTTTGTGTTACCTTTTAATTACAGCCTGGTCTCTCCACTCATCCATCTGTGTCTGCGGCTGTGGGCGTAGTCTGTGCGGGGATCCTCGTCATTTCCTTTGAGTGCCGCACTGTCTCCTGGGATCTGGTGTCATTCATCCCAGGAGTCAGTGCGGACATCCGACCCGAAATCTTGCGAGATTTTAAGGACGTGAGGTGTTTACACAGCACATGCGCGGGAACCAGCGAGGCATGCTGGTTCCCATAACGAAAGGGAACAAGAAAGTGACTGCTTGTGGGCTTCAAATGCCCACAAGCAAAATGACAATGCAGTTGTTTTGCTTTTAAAAGTGCAGATTTTTCTGAAAAAACAGACATGGATACCGGACGGTCACCTAACAAGTGAGTTTATTGTTCGACTCATAATACTTTTAACATGAGAAGAAAAAATAAAAATAAAAATAAGTGTGTGCAGAACCGCTTTAATAGGCTATTCGTTTTTACACCTATTGTGAGATTCTCTCTTAGGCCCCTTTCACACCGGGGTGTTTTTCATGCGGTACAGCGCTAAAAATAGCGCCTGTTCACCGCCTGAAAAAATCCGGCCCCTTTAACTCCAGTGTGAAAGCCGGCGGGCTTTCACACTGGAGCAGTGCGCTAGCAGGACGGCAAAAAAAAGTCCTGCTAGCAGCATCTTTGGAGCGGTATAAAGGGTTAAACACCACCGCAGAGCGCCGCGGCCCCGCAGAACACCGCTCCTATACCTAGAGTTGCCACCTCATCCCTTTAAACCCGAACACCTTTGAATTACACAGGTTCTGAGGCTAATTAAATGCAGATAAGGCACCAAGTGAGTTTAATTACCACCTTAACCACTTTCAGACCGGACCAATTTGCGATTCGGCACTGCGTCGCTTTAACTGACAATTGCGCGGTCGTGCGACTTGGCTCCCAAACAAAATTGACGTCCTTTTTTTCCCACAAATAGAGCTTTCTTTTGGTGGTATTTGATCGCCCCTGCGGTTTTTATTTTTTTGCGCTATAAACAAAAATAGAGCGACAATTTTGAAAAAAATGCATTATTTTTTATTTTTTTTTGCTATAATAAATATCCCCAAAAAATATATAAAGAAACATTTTTTTTCCTCAGTTTAGGCCGATACGTATTCTTCTACATATTTTTGGTAAAAAAAAATCACAATAAGTGATTATTGATCGGTTTGCGCAGAAGTTATAGCGTTTACAAGATAGGGGATAGTTTTATAGCATTTTTATTAATAATTTTTTTTTTATTATTAATGGCGGAGATGTGCGATTTTTTTTTTTTGTGACTGCGACATTATGGCGGACACATTGGAAATTTTTGACACATTTTTGGGACCATTGTCATTTTTACAGCAATTAATGCATTTAAATGCATTGATTTCTGTATAAATGACACTGGCAGTGAAGGGGTTAACCACAAGGGGGCAGTGAAAGAGTTAAGTATGCCTAGGGGTGTGTTTTTTTACTGTGGGGGGGCGTGGCTGTCAGCTAGTGAATGCTGATCTCTGCTCCAATCACAGGGAGCAGAGATCGGCGTCACTAGTTGCTAGGCAGAACGGGGAGATGCTGTTTATCTCGGCATCTCCCCGTTCAGCCGCTCCGTGAGACGATCGCGGGAGTCCCCGCGGCGATCGAGTCCGCGGGGACCGCGGCCGGACTCACGGGGGTCCCGACCGGCGCGGGAGCGCGCCGCTCCCGGCGCGCTCCCGATGGCACGGACAGGCTAAAGGAGGGACGTATATATACGCCCTCCTGCCTGTACGTGCCATTCTGTCGACGTATATCGTCGTGCGCCGGTCGGCAAGTGGTTAATCAGCCACAGAACCTGTGTAATTAATATGTGTTCGGGTTTAAAGGGATGAGGTGGCAACCATACCTATACCGCTCCATCCCATTGATTTGAATGGGAAACCGCGGTAAAACCACGGCAATACCGCCGCAAAGCGCCGATACAGCGGCGCTCTGCGGGGGTGTTTAACCCTTTTTCGGCCGCTCGCGGGGGGTAAAACCGCCGAATACCGCGGTTAAAACGACGGTAAAGCAGCGCTAAATATAGCGCTGCTTTACCGTCACCGCGGCTCCCCGCCCCAGTGTGAAAGGGGCCTTACTTGTTAAGAGAATACAAGGTATCTTCACCTATCCCATAAGTGCTTGAATTTGTAGGAAGTGGCCCAATTGTCTACAAGTTGTTACAAAGATTTGTGATTATTTTGATATTAAACACACAGTGGAATAGCAATAGGGGGTAACAAACTTAGGGGCCGAACGGGACCAGGAAATGAATAAACTTAGCCACTTCAGCAGCCTATGTTACTACTGAACTGGGTCTACCGTCTACCTATAACACAGACTACAGCTCTCACCAGGATTCCAGCACATCCACCTAATTTACCAATTGAACGATCCTTGCAGCCAATTAATTAATCAATATTAAATTAGTCTCAACTGTTTCAGAGCCAACAATATAGATACCAGAATTTCACAGGCAGTAGCGTGTGAAACCAGATGATTAGGCAGGTGGATGACTAATATGAGTTGTCCTTCCTTTTCTAAGCTGGTCTACTATTCAAAAAAAAAAAAAAAGGCAAAAAGCGATTATGAACAGCCCGCCTAGTTTAACCCATACTAGCAATGCCAAAAAGCATCCTTTTTATCTATACAGTTCATACCTTCCTAGACTTGTCTGGAAAACAAAGGACAAATGTGCCAATGGAAGAGGAGAAGAAAAAGATACAAATGTTTACGGTGTCATAAGAGAAAATGCTTCTTTGCTATTGACTCAGTTCTATATACAGGCCACTTGGCATCGAGCTTAGAAAGCACACATTTAATCTGCGTTCACACCTGGGCGTTTTAAATCCCTCGGCAGAATCGCATCGCTTCTGCCCATGATTTCAAATTGCTGCTAAAATGACAAATTGCACAATGCAAATTTCAGATGGCATTCATTTTAATGGTACTCAAACGGGGGGTGGTCCTGTCGAGATTGTCGCACAGCAAATCGCATCGTGCAAAGCCTGTCGCCAAAAAGAAACTCCTGATCCTTTTTTGGGCAACAAGCTTCGCGTGATATGGTTTGCCACGACTGCAGCGCGATTTATCACGGCAGACTCGCCCCACATTTTTAGGTGCCATTAAAATGAATGGTGTCTGAAATTTGTGTTGTGTCATTTTAGCAGAGCGTTTGGAAATCGCCTAGGTTTGAATGCAACTTAAAGCCTCGTACACACAGTACGATTGTTGGACAACCGAGCGTCTAATTTTTGTCAAAAGGGCGTGTGCCAGGGTCTTGTCTTGCATACTAATGTTACACAAATTGGCGTGCCACAAAGATGAACGTAGTGACGTACTACGAGAAATTTCAGCTCTTGAGCGCCACCCTTTGGGCCCCCTTCTGTTCTGTCAGGGGAGAAGAGACATATCATTGTTTCTACTAAGTAGGAAAAATTATATTTCCCTTCCTCTAGTCAGTCCAACCCCCCCACAGTTAGAACACACATTTAATCCCTTGATTGCCCCCCTATTGTTAACCCCTTCCCTGCCAGTGACATTTACACAGTAAACCAGGGATCCTCAAACTACGGCCCTCCAGCTGTTGTGGAACTATACATCCCATAAGGCATTGTAAAACTCTGACATTCACAGACATGTCTAGGCATGATGGGAATTGTAGTTCCTGAACAACTGGAGGGCCATAGTTTGAGGACCCCTGCAGTAAACAGTGCATTTTTATAGCACTGATTGCTGTATGAATGTCAATGGTCCCAAAAATGTGTAAAAAGTGTCCGATCTGTCTGCTGCAATGTCGCAGTCATGATAAAAATCGCAGATCGCCACCATTACTGATAAAAAAAAAAAATTATAATAATAATAAAAAATGCCATAAATCTCCCATAGCTATAACTTTTGAGCAAACCAATCAATATACGCTTTTTGCGATTTTTATTTTTTTTATTTTTTTACCAAAAATATGTAGAATAATATATATTGGCCTAAACTGAGGAAGACATTTGTTTTTTGGGGATATTTATTATAGCAATATTTATATTATACACTTTTTTTGTTTATAGCGCAAAAAATAAACACTGCAGAGGTGATCAAATACCACCGAAAGAAAGCTCTATTTGTGGGAAAAAAAGGACGTCACATGACCGCGCAATTGTTAGTTAAAGCGGCGCAGCGCCTTATCACAAAAAATGGCCTGGTCATTAAGCAGCCAAATCTTCCAATCTGTAAGTGGTTAAAAAAAGCGCCAGTTCCTAGACAGAAAAAAAAAAACACTCATATAGAGTACATTTTTGTACAGGAATTTGGGAGAATTTAAAAGCTTTGAGGAGAACTTGGGAGCATACAGAATTGTTTTCTGTTAGAAAACTACTCTTAAAAACGCAAAACAGAAGGTATTTTTTTATTTGCCTCTAAGGCTGGATTCACACCTGCAGTTTTAGTGCTTTTTGCAGATTTGCACTACAGTCCATTTAACATGGTTTCCTATGGAACACGTTCTGTAGTGCAAATCTGCAAAAAGCACTAAAACTGCATAGGTGTGAATCAGGCCTAAACGCTGAGATAAAAATATGCCTCTATATGTCCTAATGTGCATGGACACATAGGATATCATTGAGCTGCTTCTACAAGCAAAATGTAAAACTCCTGTAGAAGTAAGGCTGGATTCACACCTATGGCATTTTTAGTGCTTTTTGCATTTTGCAGATTTGCACTACAGAACGTGTTCCATAGGAGATCATATTAAATGGACTGTAGGGCAAATCTGTAAAATGCAAAAAGCACTAAAACTGCATAGGTGAGAATCAGGCCTAATTTTTTTGATATAACCACATATACAGGGGGCTCCTTTGTGTGAAGACAGCTTTAACAGGCAAGCTGAGTTGGTACAACCAGTAGACAGCAAAAGCAAGGAGAAAAGAGGAAGGTTATAATTTGAAATTTACTTGATTTGCATCGATTTACTGAATGAATAAACTGGTAAAGGTGCACTTATTCTTCAATGTGTACCTGTCTATTAAACAAATGCAGCTATTTTCTTGCGTGGACCAGGCTTGCAATTCAGCTCTGGCAGATAAACAAGATTTGGGTATGTTCTGCCAAGTTTACCTTACTGAGAGATGTATCTAACCTATTGCTGAGCCTTGTTGTAATTAAAAGATAAAGGTTCCAAGTGCTGCAGAATTCTGATTTTCATGTTATTACTCACTGTAAGGCTACATTTGCAAGGGCATCCAGCCACAATTACCGCAAGTAATCGCTGGCTGTGCAAAGTCACAAATAGTCATTGCACTGTATGGGCTCAGCGGCTGCAGCTATCTGCACACAGCTGTCAATCCCAACTGCAGGAATCTTGCTTCCGTAATTTACACTATGGCTAAACGCCCATCTGGCAGTAAGACATGTGCAGTGAAGTAACAAGTTCTCACCCTAAATACTTTAACCTGTAGCTGACCGCCCACTGTCAAATGACGGCGGAGCGGTGCAGCTATTGTGGCGGGCCGCCGTCATATGACGGCGCTCGCTTTTTGGCCACTAGGGGGCGCGTGCCCGCCGCGTAGCTGGGGACCTGATGCGCGTGCCCGGCGGCCGCGATGTCCGCCAGGCACCCGCGATTGCCCGGTAACTGAGCAGGACGTGGATCTGTGTATGTAAACACACAGATCCATGTCCTGTCAGAGGAGAGGAGACCGATGGTGTGTCCCTTGTACATAGGGACACCGATCGGTCCCCTCCCCCAGTCAGTCCCCTCCCCCCACAGTTAGAATCACTCATATAGGGAACATATTAACCCCTGCAGTGCCCCCTCGTGTTAACCCCTTCCCTGCCAGTCACATTTATACAGTAATCAATGCATTTTTATAGCACGGATCGCTGTATAAATGTGAATGGTCCCAAAAATGTGTCAAAAGTGTCCGATATGTTCGCCGCAATGTCGCAGTCACGATAAAAATCGCAAATCGCCGCCATTACTAGTAAAAAATAATAATAAAAATGCTATAAATCTATCCCCTATTTTGTAGACGCTATAACTTTTGCGCAAACCAATCAATAGACGCTTATTGCGATTTTTTACCAAAAATATGTAGAAGAATACATATCGGCCTAAACTGAGGAAAAAATTTGTTTTAAAAAAAAAAAAAAATTGGATATTTATTATAATAAAAAGTAAAAAATATTGCGTTTTTTCAAACTTGTCCCTCTTAATTTGTTTATAGCGCAAGAAATAAAAAACGCAGAGGTGATCAAATACCACCAAAATAAAGCTCTATTTGTGGGGAAAAAATTATAAAAATGTTATTTGGGTACATCGTTGCATGACCGCGCAATTGTCATTCAAAATGCGACAGTGCTGAAAGCTGAAAAATGGCTTGGTCGGGAAAGGGGTGTTCGTACCCGGTAGGCAAGTGGTTAAAGAATGTAGCGGTAAGAACAAGACTTCCTACCGGTGGTGGATTTGGGAGGTAGACCTGGTTCACACCTATGCGTTTTTTAGTGCATTTTGCAGAAACATACTACAGTCCATTTAACATGGTTTCCTATGGAGCACGTTCACATCTATGTGTTTTTCAGCCACTGCATTTTTGGAAAGGGTCAGGGACTTTTTTAACTGCTTCACATACATTTACTGCGGCAGGGCTGCCCAGGTGTGCAAAAAGATACCTGTATGTGATTTTGTGCACGCGGTTTAGGGGGCTCGCCGCTCCTGCTGTGATTGGACACAGGAGAGACGGAGCCGCGGTGAGCCAATCTAAACAAAGCACAACGCTGCTCTGTCACCTAAGCTAAATCACTTTTCCTCCAGTGAATACACTCCCCCCACAGTTAGAAACACCTCCCAGGGAACACGTTTAACCACTTGATCACCCCTTTAGTTAACTTCTTCCCTGTCAGTGTCATTTATACAGGGATCAAAGTTTTTAGCACTAATCATTGTATTGGTGTCACTGGTCCCCAAAAAGTGTCACTTAGGGTCATATTTGTCCGCCGCAGTCCTGCTAAAAATCGCAGATCGCTGCTGTTACCAGTAAAAACAATTAAAAAAAATATAAAGTTCCTAAATCAATCCCCTATTTTGTAGACACTATAACTTTTGCGCAAACCAATCAATATACGCTTATTGGCATTTTTTTTTTACCAAAAATATGTAGCAGAATTTATATTGGCCTAAATTGATGAAGAAATTCGTTTTTTTATAACGTTTTTTTTTTGGATGTGTATTAAAGCAAAAAGTTAAATATATAATAGTGCAAAAAAAAAAAAAAAAAAACGCAGAGGTGATCAAATACCACCAAAAGAAAGCTCTATTTGTGGAGAAAAAAGGACATCAATTTTATTTGGATACAGCATCGCATGACTGCGCAATTGTCAGTTAAAGAAACACAGTGCCGTATCACAAAAAATGGCTTGCAACATGGTGCATTTTTGGTTCAATAGACTTCAATAGACACTCTGTGGAAGTGCATGTAGTGTGTTTTTAATGCGTTTTGCGTTTTTTAATCTAACAAAAAAAAAATTCCCTTTTTAAAAAAGCATAAAAAACACAAAAGGCATAAAAAAACACGTGAAATACTCATCAAAGCGTAGAAACGGATCATAAGCAAATGCATAGTTGTGAACCAAGCCGTATATCTACCAAAGTGGCTTTTTTGTGCAACTAAAGTATCTAAAGCCAAAACAGTCATTGGCATCCCACAGTGCAACACGCAGGCACCTGCTCAGAAAGTGCCCTGCACAATTGGCAGATTTCAAAATAGTGCCGCTGGTGCTGTCTATGTGTGCTTCAAAAACGTCCCTGGCTACGCATGAGCTGAGAGCTCCAGTGGCACCATTTTGTAAATGGCCTTGACAATGTCATGGAGGATTGCTGGGCAGGCACTGTACTGCACTGCACTGTACAGTATTTATTGTGGGCTGCTGGGATGCAGGGGACTGTTGAGCAAGTGAATGCGCGTGGCAATTTTTACACCATGTGACGGTAGTCGGGAGATTTCAAAAAGTAAGTTAGAAAAAGAGAAGCAAGGAAGGAACAAATGGATGCCAGACTTTAACATGACTGTGGGCCAGTTGCATAGAATAAGGTATAATTTCTTTAAACTGTTATAGCTGTTGCACATATTACCCTGCCCACTGTAATTTGTGTTTTACACAATTCTGACCCCTGCAATCTGTGCATTACTTATTTTTGTCTTTTTCAATCTCTGTGTTACACCCTCCTGACCTCTGGAGGAGGTAGCAGAGACACTGCAGACATATACCTCCCAACCTTTTCAGATGGGAAAAGGGGACACCTAGCAGCAAAAGTATGCAGGCATAGGACACACCCCTTGCCACACCCCCTTAAAGGAGAATTGTACAAAAAAACAAAAAAAACAAGACGTGCTTTTTTTTTTAGCACTACTGTTCCATTATATTGGCTTTTGGAATTTACAAATGCAGCAATTTAGAAATCAGAAAGGTTTAGCGCTGAAAAACACTTTTTGATAAATAAAAAGTGCATTTTATATACATCTATATAGATCAGGACAAATGAGGAGGAATGAAGGACAGAGGGACATTGCTCCAAATCAGGGACAGTTGGGAGCTATGCAGACAATCTTCATCAAATGGGTTAACTCACTAAACACTTGACATCTACAAATCTTTATTACTTGCAGAAGGGTTGAGGAAAACAACTTGATGCTATAGAATAGATATTGACATTTGCAGTGTTTGAAGATAAAAAGGAATCTTTCATTCTAAACCTGAATGTATTTAACCGTTGTAGGAACAATACAGGAACTCGCAGTGAGGAAGGAAGTTGCATCATACAAAAGGGAAGGATTAGAGAATATTGAATGTAATTAAAACAATAACTACTGAGTGACAGCATAACCATAAACAATCACCTTAGTAAAACAACATAATAACAAATAAATATAGATGCAATTATCAGCCAGGGCTAGGACAAGGGAGTGGGTAGAAGGGGCGGCTGCCCTCGTGTATTGTAGGAATGGGGGCGCCTCAAGTTCTTTCTACTATAAGGCTGACAGGAGTAATGACAGCAGCATCACTACTTCTGTCAGCCCAGTGGTGGAAGCAGCAAGGAGAGATCCGGGAGGAGGTGCGGGCTGTGCTCTCTCACCCCCTCCTCCTCATAAGCTCGCACATAATAAAGGGGGTGCACAATTTGCCATCTTTCCCCCGGGCACTGGATGATCTTTTCCCGGCATTTTTGTCAGAACTGTGATCAGCTGCAGCGAGAAAACAGGTCGTACTGATGAGTAGACTTTTACCCTCTGGCTGTCTGTTTGAAAACAGCAATCAGAGTTTAATTCATCTTTAAGGCCCTGTTCACACTACGCTTAGCGGGAACTTGCGTTCCTGCTAACGATTTTGTTTGTGTGATTCTCACGTGGAATCATGTGTCATGCATAGGGGAGCCTAGTCATTTGAATCGGCTGCCCTATATGCGATTGTCCCTACATAGAAGCTCAGGGACCAAATTTTGGCCCTGAGCCATGAGCAGTTTCACACTCACATTTGCGCCGATTCTCAAGTGTTTTGTCGCGCAACACTCAGGGTAAAATCTCACCATGTTTAGAATGCCATTTAAAAAGAATGGCACCAAAATGCGTATCATGCATTTTGCCATGATTTGAAATTGTGGGCAGAATGGCATTGATTTTGCCAACAATTCCAAATTACCCATATGTGAACAGGGCCTAAGTTAATGGTATCATCTTTTTGACAACAGTTAAATATAATTTTTGTGAGTTTTAGTTTTAATATATTACCGTAAAACGTACTTTTATTTCTGTTTGTCACATTTTATATTGTTTGATGTTCCTTATTTATATAAACATAGTTCATACAGTGGATATAAAAAGTCTACACACCTCTGTTAAAATTTCAGGTTTCTGTGATGTAAAAGACAACAGAACTTTTTCGACCTTTTAATGTGACCTATAAACTGTACAACTCAAATGAAAAACTGAAATGTTTTAGGGGGGAAGTAAAAATAAAAAAATAAAATAATGTAGTTGCATAAGTAATCACATTCAAACTCATGTCAGTACACACCTGCCATCATTTAAAGTGCCTCTGAATAACCCCAAATAAAGTTCAGCTGTTCTAGTAGCTCTTTCCTGAAATTTTCTTAGTCGCATCCTACAGCAAAAGTCATGGTCCGCAGAGAGCTTCCAAAGCATCAGAGGGATCTCACTGTTTAAAGCAGTGTCGGCTGGTACTGTTTTTGGGGGGCGCAAACTGAAAAAAATAGATAAAAAAAAAAAATTGAAACCTCACTGTGCCCATCAAACGCAGCCACTGTATCCAAAAATTGCCACCACTGTGCCCATCAAACGCAGCCACCGTGCCATCAAACACAGCCACTGTACCCATAATTGCCACCACTGTGCCCATCAAATGCAGCCACTGTGCCATCAAACACAGTCACCGTACCATCAAACGCAGCCACTGTACCGATAGATTGCCACCACTGTGCCCATCAAACACAGCCACTGTACCATCAAACGCAGCCACTGTACCCATAAATTGCCACCACTGTGCCCATTAAACGCCACCAGTGTGCCCCATCAATTGCCACCAGTGTGCCCCATCAATTGCCACCAGTTTGCCCCATCAAATGCTACCAGTGTCCCCCCACCTGGCAATTACCTGTCTCGGGTCAGCGCTTTCCTCCACACTCCCTCCCAGTCCTCTTTTGCTATGATTGGACGCTCGATAGGCATCCAATCGCAGCGCCTGTTGCTTCAGCTAATCAGGGGACAGGTAACCAGACCTGGTGCACCTGATTGGCTGAGAGGCGGGTCAGCGTTAGGGAAGCGGTTTATTTGATTCCCTAAAGCCCCTTTCACACTGGGGCGTTTTTCAGGCGGTACAGCGCTAAAAATAGCGCCTGTACACCGCCTGAAAAAATCCGGCCCCATTCACTCCAGTGTGAAAGCCGGCAGGCTTTCACACTGGAGCGGTGCGCTAGCAGGACGGTCAAAAAAGTCCTGCTAGCAGCATCTTTGGAGCGGTATAGGAGCGATGTATTCACCGATCCTATACCGCTCCTACCCATTGATTTCAATGGGACACCGCGGTAATACCGCAGCAATACCGCCGCAAAGCGCCGCTACGGCGGCGCTTTGCGGGGGATTTTAACCCTTTTTCTACCCCCGCTAGCGGCCGAATACCATGGCTAAAACTACGGTAAAGCATCGCTAAATATAGCGCTGCTTTACCGTCGCCGCGGCTCCTGCCCCAGTGTGAAAGGGGCCTAACACAGGACTGTGTAAGCAGCAAACGCACAGCAGTGCGCCTGCTGTTTACCAATTTGGAAGCCTATTAGAGCCCAAGGCTCTAATCAGGCAGTCCCAAAAATACCCCTGTGCTGTAATTCAGATGCCCGGCGCCTGACAAGGGGCAGGACACCAGAATAGGGGGCGGCAGCGGCGACAAAAGATAGATTCATGCAATGCATGAATCTATATATTGAAGACTGACGGGTGCAGGAGAGAGGGGGTGGCGCTCCTGCACCCTCTATGGACGCACCGCCACTGATTTAAAGGTATCAGTCAGGAGAAGGGTACAAAAGAATTTCAAAGGCATTCAAAGGCATTAGATATTTCGGATGGAATAGTCTGCATGTTTGGATCAAGCACTTGATTTGAATTAATTTGCACTTTACTAGGAGACTTTGTTTTACATTCATTGGACAACTATTTATTTAACCTCATATTTTGCACAATATTGGAGCTTTGATTGTCATTTGCACTTTTTATGCGATTTATTTTTATTGTCGCATTATCGCATGAATATCGCATTATTGCTATTTTGCACTTAATATTCACTGGATGTCAACTATTTTCTGCACGGATTTGTTTAGTTGTTATTTATTGCTTGTTTGCACAGCATCTTTGCACAATCACTTTTTAGTGGTTTATTTATTATTGTTTTTTTTTGTTTATTATCTTAATTGCATTTCAGTTTAGTAAGCGCCACAGTCCTTATTTATGACATTTTGTTGAGTGTGTGAGCACTTTTTTTCTGTTTGCATCTATTTAATTAGATATTGTCACCGTTTTTGGTTTGCGCATTAGTAACCCCCTTTGTACACGTTGATTCCATTATAATTATCACTGATTTCAAACAGATTTAGTGCCACCATAACCACTGATATATATACAATCTTTTTAAGGGAAACGATAAGTAAAGTAGATAAAAACAAAAGAGGACACTTGTAAAACATGTCAGTTTCCTATACTCTGTAAAAAGGTATGCATCAAAAAAATTTGCATCTAATAATTTGTATGCAATTTCAAATTTAACAGTTAACAGGATCTCTAACGTCTTTTTTGTAAAAATAGAAATAAAAAATACATCTTTCCACCACACCAGAGTTCTGCTTTAAAGAAAGGAATTATAGTGTCCCTTTAAATGATCAATAAAATAGAAAACGTGTAAAATATAGTAATGTAAAAACACACTGCCATCTGCAGTACAGTTACTGTAATTTGCAGAAATTCAAAGTCACATTCTTAGTTCAGCTCGAATCCAAACAGAGCTCAAGGCCACTGACAAGAACTATATTGCTTTGCTGAGCTTTTCCCGAGCAGGGGTGTCTGTATAATTGTGCCAGTAAATAGGACTGCTAAAGTCACGACCAAGAGCCACTGTCACAAATGGCTCCAGAGGCAGGGCAGGGGATGTGTTGGACAGGTTCCAGCCAGTGTGATATTACATTTTCATGGAGGGAAAATCATTGTCATATGAACAGTTGGTGTTTTTTGTTGAGAAATTGGATGGATATTTTATCAATCACACATGAAAAAAAATAGGTGGATAAAGAGTAAACACTCTTTAGTTGCAGAGCCCTCACATACCCCTAAAATCCAGGTTGTTCCTTAGTGCAACCAGTAACAAACCTGTGTGGGTGCTGGCTTCATGACACCTGCCACCTCTCCCCTGCCTTACTATTGGCCAGTCAGTGTGATGGGGAGTTTCAACAGTCAAGTGTAAGGGTTCCAGCATCCACAGAAGCAACTTGGCTTTAAGGGGAACACAGGAGCACTACAGGGGAGCAAAGCTGGTGTCTAGGCTCCAGGAGCTGTCAACTCAGTGGTCTAATGAACAAGGGCATTGGTAAATCTGATAGGGAAGCTTTCATTGCAGTCATACATAAGCATTCGGATGTATGTGCACATAGCAAACATGATCCCCGAACCTATCTATCAAATTGAAAACTTATGTTTAATGCATATAGCAAGGGTCTGCAAACTTTCTAAACAAAGGGTCAGTTTACTGTCCTTCAGACTTTAGGAGGGCCGAACTGTGGCCATTGAAAGTAGAAAAGGTCCCGGCATCTGTGGGAAAAAACAATGCCCCATTTTGGTTTCAGTGGAGAAGTTGTGCCCCATCATTGGTGTTAGTGGGAGGAACTGCACCCCTTCTTCAAAGCCATTGGAAGGAATCGTGTCCCGTCATTGGAAGAAATTGTGTCCCATCAATGGTTCATTGGGAGAAATTGTGCCCCATCACTAGTGTCATTGGGAGGAATTGTGCCTCATCATCCGTGTCATTGGAAGAAATTGTGTCCCATCATTGGGAGAAATTTTTCCCCATCATTGGTGTCATTGGGAGGAATTGTGTCCCATCATTGGTGTCATTGGGAGGATTTGTGCCCCATTGTTGGTGTCATTGGGAGGAATTTTGCCTATTCAGTGGTGTCAGTGGGAGGGATTTGTGCCCCTTCATTGACAAAGTGGGGGGAATTATGCCCCATTATCTGTATCAGTGGATGAAATAGTACCTCAAGGGCCAGATAAAAGCAAGCAATGGGCCACAGTTCCGAGACCACTGGCATATAGTATGGTCCTAGTTTGCCATGCATGATAAATTGCCATATAATGCTGGTGTTGTGCTTTCCATTCAAAGATATATAAAGCAATGCAACCTAAAAATTAAAAAAAAAAGCAAGCTTCTCCAGCTTCCCCTATGATAGACCGAATACTCAACTTAACATTCAACTGGAGGAGCACAAATGTCAAGCTAACAGGATAGCTGCTAATTGGGAGCAGTGGCTTAAGCCTGGTACACACAGGCAGTTTTTTGTCCAATCCAGGGGGCTGAACTTAAAAAAAAAATGAGTCACTTGCTGTACTAACTATGCAATGTTTGTACATGGATCTCCTTGTTGAGCTATTGTGTTCTGACAGGGGGACTGCCCCTCCCACCAGAACACACCAGTCAGTGCTCGCAGCCACTGGCTGCAAGAGCTGATCGGATGCTGATATGCAGCTGTTTTTACAACAGAAGCCAGATGTTCAGCCAGCTTCTGTCAGACAGGCTGCTGTACACACGGGCCAGTGACGGTCGGTTTCTATTGAACCGGCCAATATTTGGCCCATGTGTACCAGGCTTTAGTGTTGTCATCCTGCAACAGGAAGTGCTTTACTAGCAGGATCTCCAGGTAAGAATCCTTGCAACAGATTCACAAAAAGTATTTGCTTATAAAAACTGTGTATAGTGGGGCATGATGCCAAACAAACTGAAAAATAGATTTTGGGTTTACATACACTTTAAATGAATCAGGGCTTTTTTGGTAAAGTGTATCTAAGGCACAACCATATCGCTGAAAACTATAGGATTCTGTGTTAACCAAGTCTCCTGCACCTACAAGAGCTCCTTTCCAGCCCTTCAGACTGGCATCCCTCATGATAATCCTCTCAGGCAGAGGGGTAAGCATTTTCCCAACTCTAGAGCTAGATTTGTTTTAACCATGAGGCCAGAAATAACCTAGTTTTGGGTGTCAAAGGAATACGTTTTTTAGAGAGTGAACTGTTTTGTCCCATGATGACAGAATGCTGTGTTGTATGGAGTGGAACTGAGCAAATGGAATTGACTCCTAGAAAGCTACAATGAAGCCCAGAACTCTCATTCAGATTCAGATGGCTCCTGGACTGTAAAGTCCGAGTTCAGGAGTGGATAATTAGAAGTTTTTCTTGGGGAAAAAAATTCTGCCTTAACGTGATGTGTCAGTTCCAGCACTGATTTTCAGAGTACAAGCAAACCATTTTAGGTTCTGGACTGTCCATGTCACATTGATAGAGTTTGAGCTGACATTCCTCTCAACATGAGGTTGTCTAGGTAGCCCACAATGGGGAATATCTGGGAGTGTAGTAAGTCTAGCACATGGGCTTGAACCTTAGTGAACACTTGAGGTGCGGATGGTAGGCCAAATGGTAGAACTACAAATGGATAGTTTTTTTTTTTCCCAGAGCAAAACAGAGCTCCTTCTAATGTGCTGGAAAGATGGAGACATTCATATATGAATCCTTGACATCCACCAAGGCTAGAAAGTCTCTCTGTTTAAAAAGTGGTAGCTTTTGTGATGAAAATGACTTGTCTATAGACTTGTAGGCTAAAGGTTTGCCGTTGTATTGCAGGCAGGAGAAGATTTACCAGTTTGTTTAGGCTTCTTCTGATTGGGTACAGGAGTACTCTTGCTGCCAGTGATGTCCTTTATGACATTGTCCAGTGAAGCACCAAAAAGATGGCTACCTTTAAAATGCATGCACAGCAAGTGTTTCTTTACAATGCTGTTATATAGATCAACATTATAGGCACAGAGAGCTACTGCTGACAGACAGGGCTGAAGGCAAAAGCTCTTAGTGCTCTACAATTGAAGGATCAGTAAGGACTGTACCCAGATCCTTTAAAACCACTTTTCTAAGGTCTGACAGACTAGCATTATGGTTATGGAAGGTTGCATAGCAGGGACTGCTAGCTAAAAACAGATTTGGGAAGGGTATCTAAAAACTTTATCTTAAAAACTGGAGCATCCTCAATAGATAAAAATCACTATTAGGGCAGAAGATAGCCAGATCCACAATGGGGAAGTCCACTTTTTATGAATATGAACAAATCAAATGAATATTGGTCTGCAAAGCTTTTGAGAGGAGGAAATCACTTGTCAGGTGGGTCTTTGTGTCTTGGGCACTTTCAGTGACCCTTGACTGGCCTTGGGTCGATTTCAGCTGACTGATGCTCCTCAGGAACAAAGTCATCCAAAAAGGATTTGGAAGACTCTCTGCCAGTTAGTATGTCCACAACAGAGGGCTCAGAGACTTCTGTAGTTGCAGGAATGCCTGAAATAAATTCAGAAGTGGAAACTACACTTACAGCATTTGCCTTCAGAGTTAGTAATCATATTTGCAATTTGGTCAATGAAATCTAGAATATTTGTTTCCTGGACATGGCAGAGGAGGGGGGCCATGCCTGAAGAAGCTATTGGGAGACTTCAAGGAGTGAGTTGACTCATCAACTATACAGGCTATTGGTGTCAGGTCCCTTAGAAGGGACACTGGAGGCTACCCTGGCACAGTTAGTGGAACCTGAGCAGGAGTGACCCAGTGCTGCAGGACTGCTCCCCCTGTGCTTGAGATCTGACAAGTTGTAAAGTGCGAATAGAAAACCCTAATAGAAAACACAAGTAAAAACCTTGGTCTTCTCACAATCAGCTGCTTCCCAAGAAGAGGTTAATGGTCGAAGGTCACTGTAGGCGAGAGCAAGAACTAACCAAGGTGAAACCACTTCTTGCTTGCACAAAGCAGCAATGGTGGGAGAAACATACCTCACACTGAAGGAAAATAGTAGAAACAGAGCGGTAGTGCACGCACGCAACACTCAAACTAGCATGCAACTCCTCAGCATGTTAACCCTTTTCACAGAAACAAAAGAAAAAGGGGAGTATTATTGGCATTTAACACTACCAAATAGTGTAGTAGCTCCCGCTGCTCAGCCCAAATGGGCTCGCAAAGACTGGGTCACACTTAAGGGCACCAGACCTGAAAAGTGCTTTGCATTGTAGCTAAAACAGCACCCAAATGTACAGGAAGGTACTGGCAGAGCCGAAAGCTCAAAGCTCATATTTTAGGCAGGCCCTGTAATTCTTGGTTTAGCTGGTCTAGGTACAGCCTTCAAGGCATCGCAGAAGATTAGCCACTCTTGATAGCTGCATAGAGAACCCAATTCCAGTCCTCAAGTACCCCCCAACAGGTCATGTTTTCAGGATTTCCCTCAGATTAAATGGCTGTGGTAATTACTAAGGCAGTGAAACTGATCAAATCACCTGTGCAAAATAATGGAAAGCCTGAAAACGTGACATGTTGGGGATACTTGAGGACAGGAGTTGAGAAACATTGCTGTAGATGATGACTTGATTGAATAAGAAATATCTTAAAAAAAAAAAAAAGTAAAGAAAATGAAACTTGTAAAAAATAGAGATAGGATGTCCATCTTCCTAGAACACTAGCAAAAAACTGAAGCATGCTGTGAGTGGAGGAGTTTTACCTGGATCACTAATAGCTTTTTTGTTTTCCACTATCCAAAATCCCATGGCGGTTGTCCCCAGGCAGAGGGGGTGGGGACCAGAAAACGATTTTCTCTACCTATTAAGAACCTGAAAGCAACATGCTATACATCACTTCCGGGTTCGGCTGTCGTCTGTGCTACATTAGCTTCAGTGGAGTGCAGGTGAGGCATCAGGGGTTGAAAAGACCCCTGATGTTTCATTAAAGAGATCCTATTACAGATAGTATCACATACGCAAAAAAAAGTTTAAAAAAATAAAGTTAAACCACAGCACTTAAGCCCCCCTTCAAAAAAAATTTAAGCACCCCCACATATATACACATACAACATGCACACATGTCAAGGTGCCTATGTACCAAAACAATTTTTGTAGTTCTAGATAGATTGGGGAAGGGTTAGGACCTCCACCAAATTTTTATTGCTGCCTGCTTTCTTTCTGGAGAGATATGCTCTGCTAGTTGTTATAGTGATCATTGTTATCCATACTGGAAGTTAGGGAAAATTCTATATTTTGCATCATCACTGGAACTGGACTAGAGTAAAAATCTTAAAATTGGGACACTTCCAACTGTGAAAACTGTATAAAAGAGCAATTGTCTTACTTACTTTGGAAAGATTCTTCCTTTTTCCTGTTATTTGTATAGGACAGGATCCTCAGTAGGACACAGATGACAAAAAAGGTGACAGGATTTTTTTTCATTCCCTATTCTATAAAAAAAAAAAAAACATTTTTGGTTTAAATTTCCTTTAAAATATAACTAAATCCAGGAACAAGAATGTAATGCATTACAGCTTACCATTCCCTAGGTGTGGAAGTTGCTTTCGTTTTCAATTTCCAGGCTAAGCACATTTTCAGCAAGTACAGAAATGTCTGTTGAGTTTTCTGTCTTTATCACTTCCTGTGGAAAGAACCAAAGCACAAACAATGTTATCTTCCTTCTGTAAACTACTACTCCCTACAGTGCCTTACAAAAGTATTCATCCCCGTTGGCATTTTTCGTGTTTTGTTGCCTCACAACCTGGAATTAACATGGATTGTTTGAGGATTTGCATCATTTAATTTACAGAACATGCCCACAAATTTGAAGATTTTTTATTTTTTTTTTATTGTGAAGCAAACAACAAATAGGACAAAATAACAGAAAAAGTCAAGGTGCATAACTATTCACCCCCCTAAAGTCAATACTTTGCAGAGCCACCTTTTGTGGCTATCACAGCTCCAAGTCGCATTGGATAAGTCTCTATGAGCTTGCCACATCTTACCACTGGGATTTTTGCCCATTCCTCCTTGCAAAACTGCTCCAGCTCCTTCAAGTTGGAAGGTTTGCGCTTGTGAACAGAAATCTTTAAGTCTGACCACAGATTTTCTATTGGATTGAGGTCTAGGCTTTGATTAGGCCATTCCAACACATTTACATGTTTCCCCTTAAACCCCTTAAACCACTCAAGTGTTGCTTTAGCAGTGTGTTTGGGGTCATTGTCCTGCTGGAAGGTGAACCTCCGCCCTAGCCTCAAATCACACACAGAATGGTACAGGTTTTGCTCAAGAATATCCCTGTATTTAGCACCATCCATTTTTCCCTCAACTCTGACCAGTTTCCCAGTCCTGACTGCTGAAATACATCCCCACAGCATGATGCTGCCACCACCTTGTTTCACTGTGGGGATGGTGTTCTTTGGGTGATGCGTTGGGTTTGTGCCAGACACAGCGTTTTCTTTGATGGGAAAAAATTTTGTCTCCTCAGACCAGAGCACCTTCCTCCATACATTTTGGGAGTCTCCCACATTCCTTTTCGCAAACTCAAAATGTGGCATTTTGTTTTTTGCTGAAAGTAATGGCTTTCTTCTGACCACTCTGCCATCAAGCCCAACTCTATGGAGCATACGGCTTATTGTGATCCTATGTACAGATACTCCAGTCTCTGCTGTGGAACTCTGCAGCTCCTCCAGGGTTACCTTAGGTCTCTGTATTGCCTCTCTGAATAATGCCCTCCTTGCCCGGTCTGTGAGTTTTGGTGTGCGGCCATCTCTTGGCAGGTTTGCTGTTGTGCCATGTTCTTTCCATTTGGTTATGATAGATTTGATGGTGCTCCTAGGGATCATCAAAGATTTGGATATTTTTTTATAACCTTACCCTGACTTGTACTTCTCAACAACATTGTCCCTTACTTGTGTGGAGAGTTCATTGGTTTTCGTGGCAGTTTTTGGTTAGTGATGCCTCTTGCTTAGGTGTTGCAGCCTCTGGGGCCTTTCAAAAAGATGTGTATATGTAATGACCGATTATGTGATACTTAGATTGCACACAGGTGGACATCATTTCACTAATTATGTGACTTCTGAAGGTAATTGGTTGCACCAGAGCTTTTTATGGGCTTTGTAACAAAGGGGGTGAATACATACGCACATGCCAATTATCCGTTTTTTATTTCTGAAAAATAGTTTTATGTATATAATTTTCAAATTTTACTTCACCGATTTAGACTATTGTGTTCTGATCCATCACATATAATTCAGATTAAAAAAACATTGAACTAAAGGCTTTAATGTAACAAAATAGGTAAAAAAACAAGGGGGGGGGGGGGGGGGTGAATACATTTGCAAGCCACTGTATGTTTGAATGTATCTCCAAGTGGTTAAAATAAACTTAGACAAGATGCCTGATTACCTCTAGATGGAAACAAATGATCCAACCTACTATATCTGACTTATTGATGCAAATTAAAAAAGTGGGGCTCCATATAAAACAGGAAAACCGCAGTAGTTTGAACCTAGTCTAACCCAACATGATGTTGCATTCAGGTCAAAAAAAGGGGTGAAGGTGTGAAAGCTAGATTGTATGTTTTTTCCAGGGGTAAAAGAGGAAAAAAATTAACTAAGCCCTTGATGGGAAAAATTAACTAAGCCCTTAAGGGGAAAATTTAAGCCCCAAAACTGGATTGCTGGGGTGAATTGTTAGCAGTTAGCTTTTTTGTTAATTGTAGAATTGTTAGCTTTTCATGAAGCTTTAAAATCTACAGCTCCGTTTTAACTGACATGCTGTTGTTTTCCTTCAGACCTAAAATACAAAATAAAGGTAAAACATTACAATCGCTATTGAGCCGTACCCGTAAAACATTGCTGCACTACACATTATATCTGACATTTCAGGATAATGAGCCCTTTGGTGGGCTGCTTGATGAATGAAACAGACAGTGATTCTGAGAATGTGAATCATAAAATCTTGAATTAAATCAGCCTGAAACAGCATTTGCAAAGTTATTACATGATTTTCGTTTTTTCTTGTGTTATAACTTGGCATTGTACAGGTTCTGCTGTATTGCCAGAATGACTGAACAAGGAAATACAATAGAATGTTGAGTAGATATTTGTTTCTACAAATGACATTGCCAAGCTCCTTAGTTTATAAAGAGGTCCTTGCAACAGGTAAGGTCAGTCATTAAACTGCTAAGACTATCCAGGAAAACTAGCAACCATACAAAATTCATAAAGTCCACAAAATATAATCCCTTGAAGCCTTTTCTTTTATAGTGCTTCTGGGTAGGACTATAGACTCGGGGACCAGGGCTCTTTTCTGGGCTGCTTTCCTCACTGAGAGTCGGATCTTGTTTACACTAGCAGTTGGGGGGCAGTAAAACTACATTGAAAATCACGATGAACCACTGGTTGAAGACCAGCTGCCAGGGATGTACACAGGCTCGGTGGGTGATGTTTTGCTTTGCGGTTGCAACAGTATTATACCACCTCTCACATTCAGTGGGTGCTGCTGCCGATTCAGATGCAGCACCCTCCTTGGTAGGTGCTAGGAAAGTTAGATATGGGTTAGTGCATATCTTTGATAAGTAAATTTAGTTGCCACACTGTAGGCAGTGTGGCTATAAATCTGGGTAAGGTAAAAGCATGTGTAGTGGCCATAACCCCTAGGGGCAGCCTTGACTTTTCTGGGCTTACCAATTACCTCCTCGTAGCTCGTCTTTCGTTGTCTAGGGGTTCCCAGGGTTAGTACCCAGTAACTTCAGAGCTGACACACAAAAGTCCTTTTTAAGATTTTTATTTTGCAGGGGTAACATCCAACAGTAACACAGTCTCAGGTGGGAATAGAGGGCACGGGTGATAAAACTCAGGCACTTTGAACTGCTGACATCCACTGAATGTCTCTAGTTAGCCCAGAGAGTAGCCACTCGCAACTGGGCGCTTCACTGCTGGATAAACCTCTAACCATAGATTTAGCAGCCAACATGTGATCCGAAAACTTTGCAAAGTCTCTGCCACAGACTAGATTGTAACTGAAGATAAGTAGGAACCTTTTCCACAGTACCTGGATCTCTCAGCCTTCTTGGCGATACTGTGGGAAGTGTGGATTCCCTAGTGTCCATACAACTTAGCTCCCAGGCTCTTACCGAGCAGCCAGCTTCTTGGCCCTCCTCTGAAGAGTCCTCCCCTGGTCACTTATGCAAGTTGCCGTGTCCCTTCAATACCGAGAGCACACCGGGACGCCTTTGAATCCTCCTTCAGTTACTGGGCCTCGAACTAGCCAGTTCCGCGGCTCGGGAACGGAAGGATCCCCACCCCAAACCATGAGGACCTCTGGGGCTAGTCAGGGTGACCATGCTTGCGGGGACGGCAGACACTCCTAGGCCCGGGACCCCTCACGGGGCTGCCCCGGACCGGTTAAAATTAAACAAATATCCCAAGCTTTGAACATCTCACAGAGCAATGTTCAATCCATCATTCGAAATTGGAAAGAGTATGGCACAACTGCAAACTTACCAAGACATGGGCGCCCACCTAAACTGACAGGCCGGGCAAGGAGAGCATTATGCAGAGATGCTGCCAAGAGGCCCATGATAACTCTAGAGGAGCTGCCGAGATCCACAGCTCAGGTGGGAGAATCTGTCCACAGAACAACTATTAGTCGTGCACTCCACAAATCTGGCCTTTATGGAATAGTAGCAAGAAGAAGACTATTGTTGAAATAAAGCCTTAAGAAGTCCTGTTTGCAGAAAGTGCTCGGTTTAGATGAGACCAAAATTGAAAGTTTTGGTCTAAAGGCAAAACGCTATGTGTGGTGGAAAACACTGCACATCACCCTGAACACACCATCCCCACCGTGAAACATGATGGTGGCTGCATAATGTTGTGGGGATGCTTTTCTTAAGCAGAGACAGGGAAGCTTGTCAGAGTTGATGGGAAAATGGATGAAGCCAAATACAGGGCAATCTTATAAGAAAACCTGTTTGAGTCTGCAAAAGACTTTCAGCAGGACAATGACCCTAAACATATAGCTAGAGCTACAATGGAATGGTTTGGATCTAAGCATATTCATGAGTTAGAATGGCCCAGTCAAAGTCCAATTAGGAATCTGTGGCAAGACTTGAAAATTGCTGTTCACAGACGCTCTACATTCAATCTGACAGAGCTTGCAATATTTTGCAAAGAAAAATGGGCAAACATTTCACTCTCTAGATGTGCAAAGCTGGTATCTCCAAAAAGACTTGCAGCTGTAATTGCAGCGAAAGGTGGTTCTACAAAGTAGTACAATGTATTGACTTATTGACTTAGGGGCCCTGAATACAAATGCACGCCACACTTTTCATTTGTAAAACATTTTGAAAACTATTTATCATTTTCCTTCCACTTCACAATTATGTGCCACTTTGTGTTGGTCTATCACATAAAATCCCCAAAAATGTATTTATGTTTTTGGTTGTAACATGACAAAATGTGGAAAATTTCAAGGGGTATGAATATGTTTTCAAAGCACTGTACTAATGACACTGGCTGGGAAGGGGTTAAACATCTAGAGCGATTAAATGGTTAAATGTGTGCCTAACCAGTGTTTGTGTTTACTATGTAAGCTGTTTTTATTAAGTGATGTGCTGGATTTTATTCCCTGCCTTGTTTACATAGGCAGAGCTCTGTTCTGTGTCTCTCCTCGCTGCCGATCACCCCTCTTCTCTGCTCCACAGCTTATATTTATATATTTTTATATATCACCCTTGCTCCTGTCTTCACCTTTTTACTGCACTCATCAAGTCCTGCTAATTCTGAACCCACATACTAATTAAAGCGGAGTTCCACCCAAAAGTGGAACTTCCACTCATTTGTCAACTCTCCCCCTCCAGTGCCACAATTGGCACCTTTCGAGGGGGAGGGGGTGCAGGATACCTGTCTTTGACAGGTATCCTGTTCCCACTTCCGGGAGTCCGTGCCACGACCCATGACGTCACCGCGGGGCTCCCTTCTCCTCCCCCTGTCACCGGGCCAGAAGGAGAGAGGAGCGGGGCCTCGTGCATGTGCAGTAGGGTTCCCGGCATGAAGCCGTAAGGCTACACTGCCGGGTTCCCTTACCCACAATGGCAGCGGCTGCACCCGACATCTGATGGAAACATCAGCTGTGGTACCGACATAGCTGGACTTCAGGACAGGTATGTGTCCTATTATTAAAAGCCAGCAGCTGCAATATGTGTAGCTGCTGGCTTTTCATTTTTTTTGGAGCGGACCTCCGCTTCAAGGCCTCCAGCACAATGCGCTACATGTCCATCCGTATAAATCATACTCCCACATTACCCCTCTCACCCTTCTGCTTCTCCTAACTTCTGGGGATATTTCCCCAAATCCTTGGTCACCATCATTTACACTTGACCAACAAATCCAGCACCCTCTAACAGCGGCCGCAATCCACACAATCTGGTTTCTATTCCTCTTCTTCCTAGAACTGGCAGCCTCCCGTTTTCATGTGCCCTTTGGAATGCCTGCTCTGTCTGTAACAAACTCACCTCTGTCCATGACCTTTTTATCACAAACTCCTTTAACCTACTTGCAATTACTGAAACCTGGCTTCAAGAATCTGACTTCCCCTCTCCTGCTGCCCTCTACCATGGTGGCCTCCTCTGGACTCACTCTGCCAGGCCTAGTGGATGGAAGGGAGGTGGAGTTGGAATCCTCTTGCCCCCTCTAAGCACTTTTCAGGTCCTTCATTCACCTCCCTCTCTGTCCCTTTCCTCATTTGAAGCTCACTGCATATGTCTATTCTCTCCGGTTTCTTTGAGAATTGCTGTGATCTATTGGCCTCCTGGACAGGTATCAAGCTCCCTTGATGACTTCTCTGCTTGGTTACTCTACTTTCTCTCTTCTGAAATTCCCACAATCATTCTCAGTGACTTCAACATACCTGTTAATCTTAACACTCCTGCTACTTCTAAACCGCCTCTTTTGACCTAAAACAATGGACACACGCTTCTACTTACTGCTTTGACCTTGTATTCTCCTACTTGTACATTCCTTGCAATCTCTCAAGCATTCTGTTTCCTCTCTCTGATCACTACCTTATTAGCTTCACTCTCTCTTTGTCTTCTTCCACCTTGCCTTCTAACTACCTAACAGTTACCCGAAGAAGCTTTCCCCATTTTAACCCTTCTCTTCTTTTTTCTGCAACGAATTGTCTCTATGACAAAATCTCAACCCTGTCCTGCCCCAACCTGGCCACGGTCTACAACAGTTCACTGTCATCCACCCAGAACACACTGGCCCCCTCACTACACACAGAATCTGGCCCCGCCCGCTACAACCCTGGCAAACAGACAATAACAGAAGCCTCAAAAAATGTAGCAACCCTCTTGAGTGTCTGTGGCATAAGAGTAAGTCCCAGCAAGACTTCAACCATATAAATCTGCCCTCCAAAAATACAATTTCTGCCTCCACACTGCCAAACAGACCTATTTTATTACTTAACACCCGCTCACGCAGTCCCCATTAATTCTTTTCTGCCTTTAACTCTGTACATCCTCCTTCATCACCTCCACCCACTAACTCACTTACTGCCCAAGAGATCACTAATCACCACTGTACAGATATCGCCCTCACCTTACACTCCTCGTCCACATGCACAATCAATACCTCATTTAACCCAGCTACTATAGATAAGTCACTAAACCTTCTTCTAACACCAACCCAACCACCTGCCTCCTGGACTGTGTCCCCTCACAAATACTACGGTCACCCTCTGGCTTTATCCTATACTCTTTAACTAATATCTTCAATCTTTCCCTTTCTACTGGCATCTTCCCCAACCCTCTAAAACATGCACTAGTCACCCCGATACTTACAAAGGCCTCATGGGAGCCCACCAATCTTAACAACCTAAGCGCCATCTCCTTACTCCCTTTCGTCTCCAAACTCCTTGAACGTCTACTCTCACAACCCGCTAAGCTTCCCCCTCATTGAGAATAATCTTGATCCCCCTTATTTTAAATTTAGCCTACAACTCCAGCTCCACAGAAATCATTCTCTTAGAATTCATATACAACTTGCCAACAGCTAAAACCACGGTCACTATTCCGTACTCTTACTCTTGGACCTCTCCGCTACCTTTGTTACAGTTGACCATCCCCTCCTCCTCAAGAAACTTTACTTCCTTGGTCTCCATGACTGTATTCTCCGTTGATTAGCATCTTTCCGTACCTTCAGTGTCACTTACAACTCTACTTCCTCCTCTCCTACTCATTTTACCATCGGGGTCCCCCAAGAGTCTGTCCTTGGACCTCTCCTATTCTCAATCTACATCTCTTCCCTGGGTCAGCTGATAGCGTCCCATGGCTTCCAATACCATTTCTATGCTGATGATACCCAAATCTATCTCTCTACACCTCAGCTCACCCCATAAGTTTCCTCATGTATCAGACTGGATGTCACAACACTTCCTCAAACTCAATCTATACAAAACCAAGCTCATAATATTTTCTCCCCCACATGCCCCTTCCCCTGACTTCTCTGTCAAGATCAATGGCCCAACTATCAGTCTGTCCCTGCATGACAGGGTGCTAGGGTTAACCCTGGACTCTGAACTGTCCTTTCAGGCCCCCAACCAATCCTTGTCCAAATCATGCTGCCTTAACCTCCGCATTCCGCAACATCTCCAGAATATGCTCCTTTTTAGCCAATGACACCACAAAGCTCCTAATCCACTTCCTGGTAATCTCTCGCCTTGACTACTGCAACTCCCTCCTCATTATATTATCTTAAGGCTATCCCCCTTTCAGTCGATCCATGAATGCTGCTGCCTGAACCATCCACTTTACCAACCGTTCAGTGTCTGCTACCCCCCTCTGCCATTCCCTACACTGGCTTCCACTCACCCAATGAATTAAATTTAAAATACTAACAATTTACAAAGCCATCCACAACTCTGCCCCCAGCTACATCACTACCCTGGTCTCAAAATAACATCCAAACCGCTATCTTCGGTCCTCCCAAGACCTCCCGCTCTCTAGCCCCGTTGTCTCCTTCTCACATGCTCGCCTCCAGGACTTCTCCCGAGCTTCTCCCATCCTATGGAAATCCCTACCCGAATCTGTCCGACTATCTCCTAATCTATCCCTATATAGACTATCCCTGAAAACCCTTCTCTTTAAGACTTCACATTGGTGCAATGCGGGAACCCTGCAAATCCACTGCAGGCTCCTGCATCGCACCTGACTCGCATGACAGTTCACACTGCCTTATGCGAACCGCTGCGGGTGTCAATACAAAGTTAATGGCACTCCCAGATTGGTTCACATATCGCAGTGCGAACTGTCAATTCGGACATAAATCGGATCGCATAGGTGTGAACACCTATGCGATCCGATTCTGTTGCGGACCAAAAAATGAGTCCTGCACAACTGGTCTGAATGCGATGCAATTTCAGCCATACTATCTGTATGGCTGAAATCACATCGAACAGACATCACATGTGATTTGCACTGCAGTGCCATGCGACTCATATGCGAGGTCGCTCAGCGCACTGGTGTGAAACGAGCCTAAAGAAGCCTATCCTGGCTCTAACTAATACACTGGTTTTTCTTTCTCCATCAGCTCCTCTCCCCCCCCCCCCCTCCCCGTTTATTACCTTTTGTATCAGTTGACCTGCCCTCTAAAGCCTAGTACACACTAATAGATTTTTTTCTTTCAACCCAGTGGGCTGAATGAAAAAAAACCTGACAGCTCAGGTCAGAGCCATTGTACTAACAATCCTATATTAGTACAGAAATCTACCCTGCTGTGTTATTGTGCTCTGACAGGGGGATGTCATAAAATTTAGTTTTTTCCTTCACTGACGGGCACTGATGAGGAGGCACTGATATGTAGAATTGATGGGCACTGATAGGTGGCACTGACTGGCGGCACTGATGGGCACTGACAGGTGGCAGTAATGGGTAGCACTGATAATGAGGTACTGAGAGGTGTTACTGCTGAGCACTGATTGGCACTGTGATGGACACTGATTGGCATTGTAGATCAGCTCTCCCTGTCAGCGCGAACCGAGAAATGCCGTTTACCGGCACTTCCTGGTTCATGCAATGATCAGCTGTGATTTGTCACAGCTGATCACGTGGTAAGAAGCCTCTGTCAGAGGCGCCTTACTACAATCGGAGATGCAGTGTGTCAGACTGACACACAGCACCTCCGATCGCCCCCGCAGGCGCGCCCCCGCTGGCGCGCGCCGCCATTTTATCCTGCTCAACGTCGTATGACGCCCAGTCAGGATAACAGAACCACTTCCCGGCCGTCAATATGCTATAGGCCAGGCAGAAGCTTTATAGGTACAGTTTAGAAGATATTTCCAGTGCATGCAGCCAGTGACATCACTAGTGCATGCACTCTGAAGGAACGGCCCACGCGTGCCATTCCTTCTGAGCTTGTGCCGTGAACGGCCACTCCCACGCACATGCACCGGAGTGACATCATCGCAGCTTCGGCCAATCACAGCACTGTAGCCTGCAAACCTGGGAAGAAGCTTCGGGAAAGATGTTGGCTGTGACATCGGTGTGTTGGGACCACTGCAACAGCTTTGTTGTAAGGTATTTCATAATGAGCTAATATCAATGCATACTAGCTCATTATGCCTTTGTCTTGCAGGTTTTTTTTTGAGGGGGAATTTTTTTCAGAGGTTTACAACTTCTTTAAAGGAAAAGAAACACAGTGCCTCTAAGTTTAGTATTGGTAAACCATTTAATGATAAGTCAAAAGTGAAACTATTCACAAAGAGAGCATAAACACAAGAATGATAGTAATCCTGCAGCAAAATCCGGGGGGTGTTTTTCTCCTAAACGTCCGTGTCTCTGAAGTGCAGCTGACAGTTCGTGCAGGTGGATTCCAGCATGCGCAGCCTATGAGAACAGCAGGGAACACATGGGTGATCGGAGATGACATCACTTCCGGGTGCAGAGTGAGAGGAGGTGGCTTTTTGTTCGGAGCATGCTTGCTCCTTCCTCAGGGCATACAAAACGCCATCTTTGTTGTGGTATATGTGTGCTGGGGAGATAAACCCGCCCAGGCACACATATACCACAACAAAGATGGCGTTTTTGTGACTTTCTGAAAGCCAGTGCACTGTGACAATTGACAGGCATGACTTGGCTAGGGTCCCTCGGGGGGGGGGGGGGGGGATTGGCACAAAGAGGCAGACATGACATTGAGCAGAAATTATTATTTATTTATTATTTTAGTTAAAAATTACAGCCTACCCTCTGTAGCCCCCACCTCCTGAGATTTTTACATAATTTTGCAAACCACATATTCCAGACCCACAGGGGGATTCTCCAGTCCCCCTGTGAGCCAGTCTGCCCCTCTAGCCGAGTATAGAGATAAGTTAGGGTTTGTTTATAGTCATAACTACACTGTGTGCACAATTATTAGGCTAATGAGTATTTTGACCAAATCATCATTTATATGCATATTGTCCAACTCCAAACTGTATAAACTTGAATGCATATTGGATTTAAGCATATCAGGTGATGTATATTTGTGTAATGAGGGAGGGTGTGGCCCAGGGAGATCAAAGCCCTGTATCAAGGTGTGCATAATTTTTAGACAGCTTCTTTTCCTCAGGCAAAATGGGCCAAAAAACTGACTCAAAAATGTTAAAAGGTAGGGATGCAGAACTCTTAAAATTGCTAATATATTGGGGTGTGATCACAGAACCATAAAATTATTTTTTTTTTTTTGCAAATAGTCAACAGGGTCACATCAAACATGTTGAGAAAAAAATATGCAAATTAACGGCCACAGATTTGAGAAGAATCAAACGTGAAGCTACCAGGAACCCATTATCCTCCAGTGCTGTCATATTCCAGAACTGCAACCTACCTGGAATGCCCAGAAGTACAAGGTGTTCAGTGCTCAGAGACCTGGCAAAGGTAAGGCAGGCTGAAACCCGACCACCACTGAACAAGACACATAAGTTGAAACGTCAAGACTGGACCAAGAAATATCAGAAGACAGATTTTTCAAAGGTTTTATGGACTGATGAAATGAGAGTGACTCTTGACGGACCAGATGGATGGTTCTGTGGCTGGATCAGTGATGAGCACAGAGCTGCACTTTGACATCTGACAACACTGTCCTCATGGGGCTCACCAACTGCCTGACAAAAGACTCACCTGTCCTCGGCATGGTCGTCTGAATAATGGAGGTGGTGCTGGAGAGAAGAGGAGCTTTTTGAAGAGAATTGGGCAGCAGGTCCACAGAGGGATCCAGAATACTGATGACTTCCGTACACAGCTTCTTCACTTTACAGTCATGGAATGAGTTGGAAGTCAAAGGTGTGGGCTGCGACAGCCTTTTGGGTTTCCCACTCATACTGACAGGCAGAGTTTTACACTGGAAGGTCACGAATATCTGAAAAGGTGAGGGTAAGATGAGAGGGGAATTTCAACTCCTGGCAGTGAGGACCCCATGTTCCTTATCAGACACTTCACAATGGAGACTTCAACTTCTGCTGGCTCTTATAAGGAGCCTTCTTTCTCTTCTTCCTGGACACTGTGGCCTTCTCAGGAAGATTTAGCAACTTCTTGCAGTTCACCTTCTTCCTACTTTTGGTTGGCAGGAAGTCATCGTTTTTGTAGGGCAATGTGTGGTTGGCTGATGAGAGGTGGGAGGAGGATGATGAACGGGAGAAGAGATGATTACGGTCAGGGACAGGGGACAAGCATTCCAGTATCTGTTGTCTCCACAGGGAATAACGATGGGTGTATGGCTGAAAAATTTCACCGTCAGTGGCTGAAGGTTTACCTTCAATGTCATCCATAAATTTCATACAAAAGATATGAGAGTTCAGCTTTAAGTCCTGATGTGCGCTGACAACACACAGTTTTCCTGTGTTGATGTTTTTTTGTAGACGTTGGCCCTGACCAACGTCTTTTGCTAAACTACTCAACCACGTTAGCTCTATCTCCATAACATAAAGGTTAATCATTCTGCAGTCCAAAATAAGAACTAGGAGGGCTTTTTCAGTTAACAAGGGGACATATTAAGTGCAAATAAAAAAAGTATCACGGACAGTACTCAATTTTCTCCGAGTTGACACAGAGTCTGCACAGGACACTTCTGAATTTCTGATCAACAGTTTTTCTCTCTTTTTTTAAAATAAGCAGAATGCTCGCTGTTTACACACTTGACCCTGAGCTCGTAGTTTTCTAAATGTAAGTACCGCTAGGTGCATTATCTTTCAGCCTGTCAGAGTTTGATAGTCACAGGCCTGCATGGTGAACCTGTGCCCTCTGCCCACAGCTAAATGTCAGAGCCTCAGGCACTAGGGCTAAACACACAGTGAGCATAAGGACTAACTCAGAAAACCTATGCAGATCAAAAGTTCTGAATCAAACTACCTAAAGTTCATTGTACTTTGCGAACGTATTTTAAAACAACAGGTGCAGTTGACTGACACAACGTTTGCTGCTTATACTTAGCTTCTCTTTACTCCCCTGCCATTCCATTTATTAGCAGGAGCAAAATAAATAAGCCCTGTGTAAGCTCCAAGTTTACACACTGCTTGGTTGGTTGCTCATTGCTGCTTCATTAAAGGAAGTGAAGTGAGTCATGTGTTTCCCATACCTAGAAGTACCAGGTACTCTTAGCTAAAGGGATCAGTGAGGTAGAAGGAGAAAAGGTAAATGCAGCTGCATGAACAAACCACATGTTCGCAAGGTGTCGGGAAAACCTTCCCAGTAAAAGTCCAAGCAATTTGAGGGTCAGAGGAATGCCTGTGCGCCAGAGAGCCGTCTGGCGCATGCACATGCGCAATAGCGCAATTAGCGGCGCGCGCAAGAACGCGCGCCCGTCAAGACAGCGTTTGGCGCCATAGATGCGCTATTTAAAGGGGATCCATGCCTTGCTGACTTGCTGTCCGATCAACAGCGTTTCCTGTGACCCCTGCTATCTGCCTTACCTGATCCGTATCTGACTTGGCTTGTTCCTGACACCTCTGCTCGCTGCCTGCCCCGATCCTGGCTTTGGACTTTGACTACTGTTTGGATTTCGGTTTGGTACCTGATCTGCCCGCCTGTGTTTGACCCGGACTGTCTTTCTACTCTGTATCCTGCCTGCTGTCTGCATCCTGCTGCTGAACTACAAGACACCTCCTTGCAGTCCGTTGTATCCTGCCTGTGTTGCCTGCTGTATCCTGCCTGCTACCTGCATCCTGCTGCTGGACTACAGGACACCACCTTGTCACCTGCTGTCTGCACCCCACTACTGGGCTACAAGACACCTCCTTGCAGTCCGTTGTATCTTGCCTGTGTTGCCTGCTGTACCCTGCCTGCTACCTGCATCCTGCTGCTGGACTATAGGACACCTCCCTGCTACCTACGGTTTCCTGCCCTCTACACCAGCCGTCCAGTCAGGCACAAAGGGCCAATCAGCAAAGGGCCAATCAGCACTGTCAGGGGTCCTGCAGCCTCATAGGACAATGAGGGGAGAATGAAAACACCTCATACAACCTTTAATCAGACACTGATAAGTCACAAGACTGCTATATACTGCTGATGGGAAAAGGTATTTAGCAGTTTATATTTACTAAAACTCTTGAATTTCCATGTTATTTGTACTGTGGGAGACCAGATATAGTGGATGCAAGCTCCTGGGTTTAGTAACACTTTAACCTACTTTCTGTGAACCTATCTGAGTAAAAAGATGAGTAACCAGTGAGGACCAGTGACAAAGCTTGACCAGACTGAAGACTACATACAGGATGTGAACCCTTACCTTGTAAAACAACCCATTCAGTTTAAAATAAAAATGAAAGGCAAAATGTGTGTGTGTGTGTGTGTGTGTGTGTGTGTGTGTATACAGTATATATACAGTATCTCACAAAAGTGAGTACACCCCTCACATTTTTGTAAATATTTTATTATATCTTTTCATGTGACAGCACTGAAGAAATGACACTTTGCTACAATGTAAAGTAGTGAGGGTACAGCTTGTATAACAGTGTACATTTGCTGTCCCCTCAAAATAACTCAACACAAAGCCATTAATGTCTAAACCGCTGGTTTAGAAATGTTGGGGTAACCTCTGCGGATAGGGGCGGGGCAGCTGCGGCTAGATAGTCCCGAAAGTGGGTGCAGATACCTGGATTATACAGGTATCTGCACCCCCCTCCCCCCTGAAAGGTGCCAATGTGGCACCGGAGGGGGGGAGGAATCCGATAAGCGGAAGTTCCACTTTAGGGTGGAGTTCCGCTTTAAGGCATATTTAGTCACAAAATCCAAAATAGAAAGGAAACAGGTACATTTAGCATTGGTATGTACTGTATGGGCAGAGATAAATGATATAGGGAGGGGGGAAAAGAGGGGTAGAAGAAAAGGTAATTATATGCAGAAAAGTACATATAACGAGGGAAGATAGGTGAAAAGGAAATAGGCAGCCAGGGCCATAATCAGACTCTTATTTAAAGGTCTAGTAGGCAGGCGTCAGTTCAGTTTCAGTTAAGAAGACATTGCATAAACCAAGCATACCAGGTAGATTTTTCCATTGTATCAGGTGTCCTTGCCTCTTTTTTTTTTTTTTTTTCATGGAGCATATATAGTGATTTTTATAAAAAAGTGCTGGGAGGAGGGCTTTTGGGAGAGGGTTTCCAAAAACAAATCTGGAGTTAAAGTGGTTGTTAAGTCAGCGTCCTCAATTACTGGCAGCCCCTCTGTTAAAACAATATATACAACTCAGTGTATGCATTTTTGCTAAATTCTAATCCTTAATGCCTTAATCCACATCGCTGATATGCGGTCACGTGACCACACACCATTCTCCTTTCCCAACCTAAGGACTACAATAGGAGGGGCTGAGATTTAGAATTAGAATTTAGCAAAAACACATACACCGAGTTGTATATATTGTTTTAACAGAGGGGCTGCCACCAGTAATTGAGAACAATAACTTTACTGCCACACGGAATAGCGGCGGGGGGGGGGGGGGGGGGGGGGGGGACAGCTCACACACAGGAGCTGACAGGCACGGAGGAGGGGCGGAGAGAGGAGAGCAGCAAGCTGATGGAGGCACGTAACCTGACCATGGTAATCCAGGCTCAGCAGCCCTGATTACTGTGGTCAAGACAGAGAGGGACACAGGAACTGGCAGAGATCAACCAGGGTTTTTTACAGGATACAAAGGGATAAATGACACCGCAAAAGCACTATGCGGTTTAACATGTTTTAAAGGAACAGAAATGTTATTTTTATTTTTTTTATTTTTTAGGGTTACAACCAAGCTTTAAAGGTGAACTCCAGGATAAACAAATATATTCTAAATACAAGAGTCAAGAATATTTTTACTTGAATCTCAGTGTGCTTTGTGTATTTCATCCATATCTCTGCAATAATCCAGTGTGAAATGTTGCCTCTTTGCAGGAGCTTCCTGTAATAAAGGAGACCTAATAGAAGGACTCTATTTGTGAAAAAGGGATGAAGGGATTTGCGCTAAAGAGAAGGGCGCCTGCAAAAAACTGATAGTTTTGAGCGATGTGTGTCCTTATAATGATCCTAAAATAAGGAACATTGTGAAGGAACAGAGAAGAGAGGGTCCAAAAACTGAACTGTTGAGAACCAAGCCTGATCCTGATTGTGGGCTTGTGTGCTCCTCCAGCAGGGATGAACCCTCACACTGTATCTGGGTTCTTTGCACATCGCTCCTCTCGCTTCCTTTTTCTAAAGTGCATTTGTCTTCTTTTTTTTTTTTCTTCTTCTGTTGCACCTAAGAACTTATCTTTAGCGCTCAGTTTTTTCTCTTTTAGGATAAATATAATAAAGTTTCTGGGAACATTCAGGCTTTGCCTTGCCCCTTCCCTTCCCTGTTTGGAGCCCATGAGAATAGAATTCTGCCTTTCTCAGATTCAGCTCCTCCCTGCTTCCCCCACAGAGATCTGACTAACATGCTAGGGCTCTAGTTGCTAGCTCAGCTGGAAAGGAATTTAACCACTTCAGCCCTTATAACAGCAAAAGCAACTGCAGGCAAGGCGAATCCTCTAAGAGCCTCTAGTCTCACTTGGCTGGGAGGGTTGATGGAAATAGTTCACAGTGAAATCCTTTCTCTCCTTTTGAATGCCAAATAGACTATTTTTCTATCTCTTTCTGCTTGAGCAGATGTTTATAGGCAGGAGAGGTACACTGTGAATACGGCGTACGGGGAACGCATATTGATCTTGACAAATCTGTATGGATTTCCACGTGGCTTGCCCCTTGGTTTTGGTGCCTGGTGCCAGAGTATCGGTCAATACAGACTAAAAGTACTATTTCAGGCTGACAGGCTTTCCTTCTGGATATTCAGTGCAAAAAAAATGTAGAGGGAAACTTTCAACACTGCAGATGAAATCCAAGATCATTAAAGGAGAAGTATAGACTTGTAAAAAAAACAAACATCTATACAAACGTCCATGCTGCAGCTTTGGTCTGATGCTGCAGCTGTCCCCCACCGGCTCTAAACCACAGAACTGAGCAATCACGTGACCTCTGATCGTTTAGTTCTCAGTCTTCCCAGAGCAGAGAATGGTGACTGTCAGTCACTGCTCTCCTCTCCCGGCTGGAGAGCGGACAGGCGCAGCTGGCTTTGGCTCTCAGCCACACACTGAAAGCTACGAGTCAACTGTCGATCAGGCACCTAGTTGAATTCCGACAACATGGTGCAACTTCATCTTTTATATTTTACCAAAACATTCAAGCCAAGCTAATCACATGACTCCCTGATGGTATGGGAAGATGGATAAATATCTGCCTGTATTTTTCAGCATTGAGGACACCATTAATCCTGACCAAATCTCTAACTGCATTTGCAGAAGGGCAGCCCCAAACGTGCAAGGAACCTCCGCCATGCTTCACTGTTGCCTGCAGACACTCATTATTGTATCGCTCTTCAACCCTTTGGGAACAAACTGCCTCCTGATACAGCCGAATATTTCACATTTTGACTCATCCTTCTAGAGCACCTGCTGCCATTTTTCTGGACCCCAGTTCCTATGTTTTTGTGCATAGATAAGTCTCGGTATGACTTTTTGGCCACAATTCTTTAGTGAAGATCACTTTTGGCGGGACCTCTCTGGACAGTAAATGGGTGTACCTGGGTCCCACTGATTTCTGCCAGTTCTGTGCTGATACACTGCAGGACATCTTCTGATGTTAAGGCCCCTTTTACACGAGGCGGACTCCGCTTCCACGGAGTCTGCCTCTGTCCGCCGGCTCAGCGGGAGATCTCTCCATTGATCTCCGCTGAACCGGCGGATGACAAGTCCCTCTCTGCTCACTGAGCGGGGAGGGGCTTGCGAGCGCCGCTGGTCTCTATGGAGAGATCGGATGAAAACGGACAGTGTGTCCGTTTTCATCAGATCTCACCCGATCCGATCTGCCAGCGACGGATCTGGACGTAGAGACATACGTCTGCTTTTGGCGGATCGGACCGGGTCGGATGTCAGCGGAGCTGTCTCCGCTGACATCCAACGCTCCATAGACTAACATGGAGCGCCCGTTCAGATCCGCCGTCAAAACTGACAGGCGGATCTGAACAGTCCATGTGAAAGGGGCCTAAAGGAAAGTAAGAATTTCTTTCCTTAACAGTCCTCAACGTTGCCTTTTTCTTTGTGCTTCTTCAAAAGAGCTTAAACAGTACATCTTGAAACCCCAGTTTATTTTGAAATCTTTGCCTGGGAGAGACCTTGCTGATGCAGTTGAACTACCTTGTGTCTGGTTGCTGTGCCCAGTCTTGCGGTGTAAATTTCGTTGATAAAAATATTTTCGTCATAGTTTATCAGCTGCATGGTTTTAGTGACAAAAACTAAACAAAATAAAATTAGAATTAAGTCAATTGATGAAAACTATATCAAAAATCAATTCCAATTTTCATCAATGAACGAAAATGTCAGAGAGGGACGTTTAGCCACCAGAATTTCTGCTTTCCCCGGAGCTCCGCATGTCTGTGAAAGCCTCAGCTCCCTGATTCTGTCAGCAAGCTGTATTGGATGAGAGATCCAGGCTCACATCAATTCTTTCCCTTTCCTATGCAGTTCCACACATTACACTCTTTCACACTATCTCTTTGTTGCCCTCTGCTAAACTTTTCTAAATCGGCAACACAATTCTATCCCCAGCTTATAATAATAGCACATTAAAGTTTAAATATGTATTGCACTACCACATAAGGATAAGTAGGGGGCATCTACTAAAAGGCCTTTATTGTTTGTTTGTTTTTTTCTTAATATAATGTCTTTAAGATATTCAGGAAATATGTGCAATGGCATTACAGCCAACAGAGTTTACAGTTTTTTTTTTTTTTATGTTTTAAAGTTGCACTTCTGTTTGTTAAAAAGCAATATTTTTGTTTGTTTATGAAACTTTTATTTATAAAGACGTTATATATCTCAACAGCTATATCTGTGTATGTAGTGCTTGTTCAAACCTTAATACTATAAATAATTACATGTTGTTATTAGATTTTTTGTCTAAGAGTACCCTATATTGTCAAAAGTATTGGGACATGTGAACTTTAATGACATCCAAGTCTTGGTCTGTAGGGTTCAATATTGCGTTGGCCCACCCTTTGCAGCCATAACAGCTTCAACTCTACTTGGAAGGCTGTCCACAAGGTTTAGGATTGTGTCTGCTCATTAATGGGCAAGGTAAATGATAAAAAAAACTAAGCAAAATCCTATGTATTTCAGACTCAAACATAAGGAGAGGGAGCCCACATGGTATAGTACGTCTTGGTTGATTGTCAGGGCTGGGCCCAGCCCTTCCTTTCCTCTGAGCTTGACCGCTCAGCTGTTGGCTAATTGCCAGCCCTTATCTCTCTACAGTGAACTACCTGTTGATGATATCCTGCTTGTCAGTCCTGCCTACTTAAGCAGTCCAGCCCAGATGATCTCTGCCTTCGCCTTGGTCAACATAACAGAGACTTTCTCCTGTGTTCCTGTTAAAGACTTGCTTGGCTGACATTCCTTCTGGCTCCAGATCCTGCTTGCTGTTTCACTACGCTGATCTCTGGCTTCCTGACTTTCTGGCTAGTCTGACTATCCGTTCCGGTTACCGAACTTTGGCTATGTTTTGACTACATTTGTTCTATTTACTTTTATTATTAAACAAGTGTGATTTAACTGTACTTCTGTCTCGGTCTGATTTATGGTTTCTGACAGTAGGGAAAAGCCATGAATTCAGAAGATGCAGTCAATCCACTTGTTGGTAATATGTTTTCCAGATTGGATGAGCATGATCACCGCATGGATCAGTTTGTCATGGCGTTACAAATGCTCCTGAGTCACACGGCTCACCTGGAATCTCCCACTGTGGCTGCTCCGGTACAACCTGTGTTGCAGGCCATCAGCTACTGCTCCAGTCTCTGTACAGGCATCCGCCTCGAGTATTACGTCTATAAGAGGTATGTCTGGTTCTGCTCTGCATCCCCAGCTCAACCAGGTTGACATATACTTTGAGATGCTGCCCCATGCGTTTACCATGGACAGAAGCAAAGTAGGTTTCGTGATAGTTTTTTTTCGTGAGTTTGTGGCTTCTTTTAAAAGGGTCCCGCACGCTCCGCTTCTGCTGCCAAGTGCCTCATGTCCATCAGAGTACGAGAACTGTTGCCGATTACGCCATTGAATTCCGTACTCTGGCAGCAGAGGTTGCTTGGAACAATGAGGCTGAGGATGAGGATGAGATAGCAGCCCGAGATATACCCACTGAGCTGGAGAAGCTTATCACGTTTGCCATCCTCATTGACTCCAGACTCAGAGAAAGACTCTCTTTTTAAGGAGCGCTTGCAGAAGCCTCCTGTACATTTGTCTCCGAACTTTGCAGTCCCATCCTTGCCTACCTCACCTCCCATGCCTCCTGGTACCGAGTCAGTTGGTGAAGGTGAACCCATGCACTTGGGCTTCACGCGTCTCTCTACGGATCAGAGAACCCTTAGGAGGAGGGAGAGATTGTGCCTTTATTGTGGCCAGGCAGGTCACTTTTTGAAGTCTTGTCCTACCCGTCCAGGGAACGCCCTAACATTGGGGTCCTGTCACGGACAGACCTTAGATGGCGTTGTTTCGTCCCTAGTTATACAGAAGGATAAGCCCCTGGTTTTCGGTTATCCTTTCTTGGGCTGGGTAGTCCGTCGAGATACAGGCTCTAATCGACTCTCGGGCAGCAGGCCTGTTCATTGATGCTGCCTTTGTATCAAAGCACTCGATTCCGCTGCAGCTGCTTGACACTCCACTTGCCATTGAGGCTCTTGACGGGAGACCTCTAAAGCCTGCCCCTGTGACTCATGAGACTGTTCCGTTGTCCATGGCTGTAGGAGCTCTTCAACATGAGATCCAATTCCAAGTTATTTCCTCACCTAAGTTTCCGCTGGTTATTGGTTATCTTTGGTTACAGAGGCCCAACCCCTCTTTTGATTGGCTCCGTGCTGAGGTTCTCTCCTGGTCGACACAATGCAGTAAGACATGCTTCCAGAAGGTAGCCAAGGTCCTGTGCACCGCTTCACTCTCCCCCTGCCTGAGGAGTACCGCGATTTTATCGATGTGCTTGACAAAGGTCAAGCCGGTAGTTTGCCTCTGTGTTTAATACCAGAACAGGCCATTATGAGTACCTCGTAATGCCTTTTGGCCTTTGTAACGTCCTGGCAGTTTTCTAGGAATTTGTTAACGATGTCCTCTGATATTTGTTGCAGTTATGTGTGGTGGTTTATCTCGACGATATGCTCATATGTTCCAAGTCCCTGGAGAGCCACCACACAGATGTCTGTCGTGTGCTTCGGAAACTAAGCGAGAACAATCTCTATTGTAAATTGGAGAAGTGTGAATTCCATCGTGAGCAGGTTTAATTCCTGGGTTATGTAATTTCCACTACTGTTTTTTTGACACAAAGAGAAACTTTCAGCAGTCCTACAGTGGCCTCGACCCATGGGTTTATGTCCTCTGCAGTGTTTTCTTGGCTTTACCAACTATTATTGTAAGTTTATTTCGGAACTTCTCGTCTCTGGTCAAGCCCCTGACTGATATGACCAGAAAGGAAGGTAACCCACAGAGTTGGTCCTTGGAGTCCATTAAGGCCTTTGAGAGTCTCAAGGCTGCCTTTGTTTCTGTTCCTGTGTTGGCACATCCTGATCCTACGTTACCTTTTATCCTTGAGGTTGATGCTTCTGAGACTGGTGTTGGCGCCCTTCTGTCCCAATGTACTACCTCTGAGAGCGCTATGCATCCTTGTGGCTACTTTTCCAAGAAATTGTCACCTGCGGAGTGCAATTACGAGATTGGTGTCAGAGAGCTGTTAGTGATCATTTTAGACCTGAAAGAATGGAGACATCTCAACAAATGTACCACTGTGCTGTTTCTCATTCTTACTGACCATAAGAATGTCACATTTTTGTCTGATGCTAAATGCCTCTCTCCCAGAAGAGCACGATGGGCTCTTTTCTTGTCAAGTTTCAATTACATGTTCTCATTCTTACGGTACTAAGAATGTAAGGGCTGACGCTTAGTCACAACAATTTTCTTCCACTTTCAAGATGGAGTTGGTTCTGGTTCCTGTGATTCCTCCTGATCGTACTCTGGCTATGGTTCGCACCAGTCTCTCTTATCCTTTGGGTGACAAAATTCTTGCTGCTCAGGTCCATGCTCTTCCTGAGAAACCTTGTGACCGCTGCTTTGTCCCAGAGAGTCTCCGTACTGCCATGCTCCAGACTTACCATTCTCCCAAGGCTGCTGGCCACCCTGGGAAAAATCAACTCTTTTGAGCCATTTCCCCAAAATTCTGATGGCCTTGTCTACGTGCTGATGTAACCGCCTTTGTAGCTGCCTGTTCCGTGTGTGCTCAGAGTAAGACTTCACCACACCTTCCAGTGGGACTCCTACAACCCATACCCAATGGAGAGAGGCCCTGGACCCACCTGTCTATGGATTTCATTGTGGAGTTACCCAACTCCCAGGGTAACACAGTTATCCTTATGGTGGTTGACCGGTTCTCGAAAATGTCTCATTGTATTCCACTTAAGAAGTTGCCCACTTCTAATGAACCGGCTTCCATTTTTGCTCGGGAGATCTTTCGCTTACATGGACTACCCAAGGTGATTGTCTCGGACAGGGGTAGTCAGTTTGTGTACCGGGTCTGGCGAGCCTTTTGTGCACAGTTAGGAATTCAGCTTGCTTTCTCCTCTGCGTATCACCCGCAGTCCAATGGGGTCGCAGAACGAGCCAATCAGTCCTTGGAGCAATTCCTATGTTGCTATATTTCTGACCATCATAACAACTGGTCAGAGCTCTTACGGAGTTTGCATACAATAGTGCCTTGAAATCTGCTTCCCGATTGCCATAAATGGGGACAAACTATGGTTTCCAACCTTCCATGTTGCCTGACGCATTTTTTCCGCAGAGTAATCTTGCGTTAGAGGAGCATCTCTGTGGTCTTCGTTCCACTTAAGCACAAGTCCAGGAGGCTTTTTGCAACATGCTAATGATAGGTACAGACTCCATGTTGACCGCAGACATCTGCCTGTGCCTTCCTACCAGGTTGGGGACAGGGTCTGGCTGTCATCTCGCAACCTCCAACTTCGTGTTCCCTCTCTGAAGTTCGCACCTCAGTTTATTGGGCATTTCCGTATTTTTCGCAGGATTAACAGAGTGGCTTACACATTAGACCTTCCTTCTAATATGCGTATCTCTAATGTATTTCATGTCTCCTTATTAAAACCTTTGGTCTGCAACCACTTCACCACCTCGGTGCCCCATCCTCACCCTGTACAGGTTGAGAACCATGAGGAGTATGAAGTACAGTCCATTGTTGACTCCCGTAGGTTCCGTGGGCACATACAGTACCTGGCACATTGGAAAGGGTAAGGTCCAAAGGAACGCTCTTCGGTCTCATTCTTGGACGTACATGCCCCTGTCCTCCTCCGTGATTTCCATAGACGATTTGCCCTCAAGCCTGGTGGTCCTCCAAGGGGAAGGGGTCGTTGAGGAGGGGGTACTGTCTTGGCCCTTCCTTCCTCTGAGCTGGCGGCTCAGCTGTCGGCTAATTGCCAGCTCCTATCTCTCCACAGTGACTCACCTGTTGATATCCTGCTTGTCAGTCTTGTCTACTTAAGCCATCCAGCCCAGATGATCTCTGCCTTCGCCTTGGTCAACATCAAAGACTATCTCCTACGTTTCTGTTAAAGACTTGCTTGGCTGACATTCCTTCTGGCTCCAGATCCTGCTTGCTGTTCCACTACGCTGGTCTCTGGCTTCCTGCCTTTCTGGCTTGCTTGACTATCCGTTCCGGTTACCGAACTTTGGCTATGTTTTGACTACGTTTGTTCTATTTACTATTTTCTATTTTGTTCTATTTACTTTTATTACTTTTATTATTTTTATGCAGTCGGGAGATGGGAGAAAGTTGTAGAAAGTCAACCATCACTTCAGCCCTCCACCAGTCAGGGCTTTATGGCAGAGTGGCCCAACAGAAGCATCTCCTCAGTGCAAGACACATGAAAGCCCGCATGGAGTTTGCTAAAAAAAACACCTGAAGGACTCCAAAATGGTGAGAAATAAGATTCTTTGGTCTGATGAGACCAAGATAGAACTTTTTGGCCTTAATTCTAAGCGGTATGTTTGGAGAAGACCAGGCACTGCTCATCACCTGTCCAATACAGTCCCAACAGTGAAGCATGGTGTGATTTAACTGTACTTCTGTCTAGGTCTGATTCATGGTTTCTGACATTTATTCAGTACAAGGTTAAAAGTCTTGCTTGCAGTGTTGCAGAGTAAAAACCGCAAGGTTAAACATCAAAGGACAGTCCACTTCCTCCAGGAAGCAGGTTGGTTCTCTCACAACATCACCTGCATTCCACCGCTTGTAGAACGTGATGTCACTGAGAAGCCGGAATCTGCATCGATGCGTTTCCCCCCTCCCCCAAGATTACTCTTGAAGTGGAAACTCATCACCTTGCTCACCAGTCTAAGCCTGATTGACCCACATGCAGTACTGCTAAGGGGTATATTCGATCTGGTGAGTTTAACCACATAGGGGGGTGTGTGAAGCACAAATCACTTATGTGAAATTTGAGCACCACAGAACTTTGGAATATTGATTCCACAGCAGCACTTTTGAAGAAATATTGTGTTGGGGACTGGTGTTTGTAAACTAATACAGACTTTCACTGGCTACATGCGTGTCAATTTTTGGGGATTTTGCTTTGTTTTTTTACCATTTACCTTGCCCATTTATGCACAGCACTTGCACAGCAGCAGCAAGTTAAGTACACATTGATACTAGTATATTCAGCACGGCTGATTTTTTTATTATGGAAATGCTTTGACCATTCTTCCAGAAGCGCCTTTGTGAGGTCAGGCACTGTTGGACCAGAAGGCCTGACTTTCAGTCTCCACTCTAAAGCCCCATACACACAGTCGGACTTTTTCATGGATTCTGTCCGATCGGACAATGTTGTTGAAAAATCAGACCGTGTGTATGCACCATCGGACAGTGTACGTCGGATTGTCCGACGGACAAAGTCTTATCTCCTGCTGGAAAGATTTGCCGACAACACGGTCCGATCACACCAAATCCGATCGTGTGTACGGTTGTCCGACCGGACAAAGTGCTACGCATGCTCAGATCACATTACAAGACCAAAGCTATTGGCTACTAGCCTCTACGTAGTCCCGTCGTAGGCAACAATCGTCACCGCGTTCAGAATGATCGGATTTTCCGACAACTTTGTCTGACCGTGTGTACGCAAAACCAACATCAGACAAAGTATGACGGACATGGTCCGACGGACCTGTTCCGCGGATTGTCCGACCGTGTGTATGGGGCTTTATTCATCCCAAAGGTGTTCTATTGGGTTGGGGTCAGGACTCAGTGCAGGCCAGTTAAGTTCCTCCATCCCAAACTCGATCATCCATGTCTTTATGGACCTTGCTGTGTGCACTGGTGTGCAGTCATTTTGGAACAGGAAGGGACCAACACCAAACTGTTCCCACAAAGTTAGGAGCATGAAATTGTCCAAAATGTCTTGGTATGCTGACGCCTTAAAGACTCGTACACAGGATCGGATTTTCCAAACCTCAGACTTTTGTCCGAAGGCGCGTACCTGGATTTTGTCCGTCAGGCCAACAAACACGAATGTGCTGATGTACTACATTGTTTTTCAGCTCTTTAGTGCCACCCTTTGGGCTCCTTCTACAAATATTGTGTTAGTAGAAGTTTGGTGAGTGTTGATTCGCACCGTTCGTGAACCAGACATGTTGCGGAATCGTAGGAGATAACGTGTTATTGGCCTTGGAGTTATTGCTTTGACCCAAGTCCAGTCCAGGAACAGGAGGAGGAGGAGTACTTGGACCAAAAATTGGTTGCTTTATTAATCGTGACCAATTATGTCATATGCCTTTGCTGCGTGAGCTCCAGGAGAATAATCCAGATGTTTTTCGGAAATTATCTCCTGATGACGGACCCCTGCTTTCACCAACTCTTGGCATTGTTGACCCCTATATTAAGAAGCAGGACACATGCATGAGGCTTTTATTTTATTTTTTGGTTGAATAATTTTGATTTGTTATATTTTCTATATTGTTGGATACATAGAATGCACTTTTTGGTTAAGTTCTATTGGCAGATAGCATGTCTAATTTTATTTGTTTTCTTTTTTTAATGCACAATAAAAAAATTGTGGACAATAATACTTGGCTATGTGTTTTACTTCAAATGACAGTTTGGGAGTCGGCAGTTAGATTTAAAAAAATACAATGTAAAATTAACAAGGGACACCAACATAGTTGTATCTTTGATCTTAAAAACTAAGGGATAATGGCGGTGTGCCCAAAAAAAAAAAAAAAAAAAAAGCATAATAATATAATTCTTGATGTCATTAGAAAAAAAAGCCTTTGAAAATTAGTTTGCAATAACTCTACCAGTATCACCAGCAACGCAGCTTCATTATTATCACATTAAAGAAAATTGTGTGCTGCATTTCTAGATTTCATAATTTGCTACGTCACGAATGTTAATTCTCCATTATGAATGCTAGTTTACAAGACCGACCGCTTCTGGCTTGTCCTTGCTTCTGAGCATGTGCTTGTACTTTGGACTTTTGTCTGATGGACTTGTGTACACACGCTCGGAAAATCCGACAACATACATTTGTCCATGGAAAATTTATAAACCTGCCATCCAACATTTTGTCCACGGAAAGTTGGCCAAAAATTGTCTGATGGAGCGTACAAACCATTGGATTTTCCACCAACAGCCTGTCATCACACATTTCCCGTCGGAAAATCCAAACATGTGTAAGAGACTTTAGAGTTTCCTTCACTTGAACTAAGCCCAACCCCTGAAAAACACCCCCACACCATAATCCCCTCTCCACCAAATGATTTGGACCAGTGCACAAATCAAGGTCCATAAAGACATGGATGAGCGAGTTTGGTGTGGAGGAACTTTACTATGGTCCTGACCTCAACCCGATAGAACACATTTGGAATGAATACGAGTGGAGATTGTGAGCCAGGCCTTCTCACACACATCAGTGCCTGACCTTACAAATGCGCTTCTGGAGGAAACCTTGTGGACAGCCTTCCCAGAAGAGTTGAAGCTGTTATAGCTGCAAAGGGTGGGCCAACTCAATATTCAACCTGTGCGTTTAAAGGCAGGTCTCCCAATACTTTTGACAATATAGTGTATATAATGAGTATAGAGTGAAATTCTACAGAAATGCTTAAATAATGCATTACAATTTAACTAAACCCATTCGATTTTCTTCTACTAAATTGTACTGGAGATGTTAGTCCAGTGGCAGCTGGTACTCAAAATTTTTGGGGGGGCGCAAACATTTTTTTAAAAAAAAAAATCATCAATTGCAGCCACTGTGCACTCAAACGCTGCCACTGTGCCCATCAAATGCTGCCAGTGTGCCCATCATATGTGCCCATCAAATGCTGCCAGATCAAATAATCGTGGGACACCCCGCCCGCAGATGGATCGCTGGACATCGTGGCCCGCTTACACCCCCCTGCGCGCGGATGGATCGCGGGACACCCCGCGCAGGAGGACCGGCGCTTACCTTGGTAAGGTGTCCTCTTCTCCGGCGTCTCCTCTCCAGTCAGCTTCCTCTGCTCTGTCCCACTTCCGCCAAGGCGCTGAGCATCCAATAGGGACGCCTGGTGCTTTGGCCAATCAGGAAACGGGTCTCACTGACCTGCCTCCAGATTGGTGGGGAGGCAGTGCGGTGTGAAAATAGCAAATATTAATTTGCTATGGTCACACAATTGGGTGGGATCCGGGCGCACTCTCTGCGCCCCGAGCCCACCATTTTTTCAAGCCTATTAGAGCCTCTGGCTCTAATCAGGTGCTTAAAAAAAAAAAAACATCGGAAGAAGAAGAAGAAGAGGAGGAAGAAGGCGGCGGCGCAGAAAGCGACGACAGCAGCAAGAACAGAAGAGACCCCGGAAGACCCCCGAAGGCGGATCGAGACCCCCAGACGACGGCGGCGACGACGAAGAAGGTAGCTGGGCTCCTCTGCTCAGTAAAGGAGCTAGGTAAAATAGCGGAGGAGTCCGGCGAGAAGACCCCCCAAGACGGAAGAAGACCCCCGGAGCAATAAAATATTTTGAAAAAATTGTGTGTTTTTTTTTTATTTACACTTTACACCTTAAGTGAATGGGTAGGGGTACATCGTACCCCATACTCATTCACATAGGGTGGGGGGCCGGGATCTGGGGGCCCCCTTATTAAAGGGGGCTCCCGGATTCCGATAAGCCCCCCGCCCGCAGACCCCGACAACCAACGGCCAGGGTTGTCGGGAAGAGGCTCTTGTCCTCATCAACATGGGGACAAGGTGCTTTGGGGTGGGGGGGGGCCGCACGGCCCCCCTTTCCCCAGGGCACCCCCCATGTTGAGGGCACGCGGCCTGGTACAGCTCAGGAGGGGGGGGCGCTCGCTCGTCCCCACCCCTTTCCTGGCCGGCCGGGCTGCGTGCTCGGATAAGGGTCTGAGATGGATTTGGGGGGGGGGAACCCCACGCCGGGGATTCCCTTTAAATCCATGCCAGGTGACGGGCTAGCGCGGCGGCATTCACTGCCTTCGCTAGCTCCGTCTACCTGAAGTCACGTTCTAAATGAACGGACTTTCCGATGATCGGCAAGTCCATTCATTTCCAAAAGTCCGGCGGACTAGCATACTAACCGCGGGATTGTCCGCCGGACTGCCAAGTCCAGCGGATAATTTTAAAACCAAACTTAAAACCTAGTCCGCCGGACTTTTGGCGCTAAAAAGTCTGCCGGCGCCCACACACGGGGGGATTGTCCGGCGGACAATCCCGCGGGAAAGTCCGCTCGTGTGTACGCCGCATAAGCAGTCCCCCACAGTTCTTCAGAGTTGCTAGAAGTACACAGACAAGGGTAAAAGGGAAAAAATAAAATGCGTGTCATCTTAATAAATTGCATTAGTTCCTCTAACATCACTGTCCTAAGCACTTGCCTTAAGGGGTCTACTGGAAAATACACGCACCCATGAGGTGGCACAAAGGTTGAACCTAGAGGAGATGATTGCTAAGAACTGCCACTGTGAATTGGCATTGTGTAGAAGATGGCAATCTAAAACAACTGTACAGAGCAGGAACAATAAACTATAGCTTTGGCCCAAAGGATTACACAGCAGGTTCCAATGGGAAAAAGAGAAGCGATCCGAGTCTCCAAACAGCACATACTGGTCACATGGTGCTCCTCACACAAATAGTTGTGTCATACATACCATTCAAGGAAAAGGTTCATCCACCCAACTTTCCTCATAAATGGCCCCTTGGTAATAATTTATCCATAGATTTGGTGCACATTGATGAAAAAGAAATAAACCTTTTCTACCTGAAAACTGTTTTCCTTGTGGACTGTTTGTATGGATAATTAATTTCTGCACCATAGCTTAAAACTCCCCAGAGACTTATTCATACCCAACAAAGGCACCTGACATTAGCATGTTTTAAAGATAGTAATAAACCAATAGAGCTGTCCTTGGGGGATTCAGAGGAGCCACATAAAACTAGGTTTGTGTCTCAAAATATACCGTAACTACTAGTCTAGTTTTTTTTACAGCAAGTTCATGGAGAAAAGAACCAGACGAGTCAAATACATGCAAGTGTTCTACAAGAAAAATTTTCTTACTGTTCATGGCAGGGGATGATGGGAGCAATAAGGATGATGAGACAAAAAAAATGTAGAACTAATCAAGGACAATTTAAAGTGGTTGTAAACCTCATGCCACGTACACACGATCGGACTTTTCGGCCGGACTATCCGGCGGACAATCCGCCGGACTTTCCAGCGGAGGTCCACCGGACTTTCCGAACGTGCCCACACACGCCCGGTCTCTCCGGGAGACGGTCCGCCAGACCTTTATACGGAGTAAAGTCTGTTAATTTATAACGTGACTCCAGGTAGACGGGACTAGCGAAGGAATTCAATGCCGCCGCCTCGATCGGCGAGATTGACACCTCGCTAGCCCCGTCACCTGGTATGGATTTAAAGGGGAATCCCTACGCCGAAAAAACTGCATGGGGGTCCCCCCAAATCCATATCAGACCCTATCCGAGCACGCAGCCCCGCCGGTCAGGAAAGGGGGTGGAGACAAGCGAGCGCCTTGGGGAAAGGGGGGCCCTGCGACGGCGACAGAAGACCGGCCAACGCTAGTAAAAGAGCTGCAAGAAGAAAGCGGAGGCCCAGCAAGAAGAACAGAAGAGCGGGACAGGACCCCTGAAGTCGGAACAAGACCCCCAAACAGCGGCGGCGACAAAGGAGAAAGCCGGGCTCCTCTGCTAGTAAAAGAGCTAGCAGAAGATAATGAAGGAGTCGGGCGAGAAGACCCCCCTAGACGGAAGAAGACCCCCGGAGCTGTGTTATAAAGTATTTTAAAAACTTGTTGTGTTTTTTATTTACACTTTTTTCACCAGGTGAATGGGTAGGGGTACATCATACCCCATACTCATTCACATAGGGTGGGGGGCCAGAATCTGGGGGCCTCCTTATTATAGGGGGCTCCCGGATTCCGATGAGCCCCCTCGCACGCAGACCCCGGCAACAAATGGCCAGGGTTGTCGGGAAGAGGCCCTTGTCCTCCTCAACATGACCCCCATTTCCCCAAGGCACCCCCCCATGTTGAGGGCACGCGGCCTGGTATAGCTCAGGAGGGGGGGGGGGCGCTCGCTCGTCCCCACCCCCTTTCCTGACCGGCCGGGCTGCGTGCTCGGATAAGGGTCTGATATGGATTTGGGGGGGGGGGGGGGTTCATTTCAAAAGTCCCGCGGACTAGCATACAGACGGCCGGATTGTCAGCCGGACTGCCGAGTCCGGCGGATTATTTTGAGTCAAAACTTCTTTTTAAGTCCGCCGGACTTTTGGGACAAACCCGCCAGATAGTCTGATCGTGTGTACGGGGCATCAGACATAAAATATGAACAAAGCATATCCCTCCATAGTGTGGTGTGTACCTCAAATAAGAGCAATAAATGTCCCTTTTGTCTGCTGCTTCATTCTTCTGCTATCTGCATGAGTCACTTCTGACAAGTTTCCCTGATGCCAAGAGAAAAATGATGACAGGGGAGGGATCTTCATCTGATTGACAGCCTCAGCTCTGTTCTTGTGTGCTGTGTAGAAGGGGGTGTCTCTTTCCTCCAATCAGCTGTCAGAGCCCTCCGCACTGAGCTCTGCAGAGCATAATCTCAGCTCTCCACCTTCTCTTTTCTGAATTCTCAGACAAGCTTATAAATTCAGCACTTTGAACAGATGTAGAGAGAAGACTGCAGATAAACAGGTACGACTTATGTAGGATGATTTGTTTAATCTCTTTGTATTACCTAAGGCCATTTACTTCACTGGGTACATATAAGGGTTTACAACCACTTTAAGTGAAAGGCAATCCATGGTGAAACATTAAAGCGGAGTTCCGCCTGCCACTTTAAAAATGTAAAGTCAGCAGCTACACATACTGTAGCTGCTGACTTTTAACATTAGGACACTTACCTGTCCTGGAGTCCAGCAATGTCAGGACCACAGCCGATGTTTACATCGGGTGGTTGGGTGCTGCCGCTGCCATTGCAGATAAGGGAACCCGGCAGTGTAGCCTTTCGGCTTCACGGCCGGGTCCCTACTGCGCATGTGCGAAGCGTGCTGCGCTCTCTCACTGGCCTGGAAGGACGGGAGGGAAGAGGGGGGCTGAGCCTCTGACGTAATTCGCCGTGGCCCGGTCTCCTGGAAGTGGGGACAGGGTACCTGTACAAAACATCTGAAAATGTAATGTGAAATGTGGCAGCGGGGGGATCAGATAAAGCGGAGTTCCACCCAAAAGTGAAACTTCTGCTTAAGATTTTATTTTTAAAGTATTTAAAGTGGAAGTTTAGTCAAAATCGAACTAATGTTAAACCTACTCTCACCCCATTCTAAGACTATTCTATCTACCCCGTGAAAGAAAAGATGCTTATACTTACCTATCCTGAAGCTGCTGCGATCCAGGCACATGATCTCTCCAGTGGCATCAATGATGCCTGCAAATGCCTATGCAGTGATATCTCCCATACGTTTAATATGGGGCATCCATTGTTGGCTGCCCCTCCTCTATACTGAAGCAGGTGCAGGGACCTGATCATGTGACTTGACCAGAGTCCCACGACCCCATCCTGGCAGCTCCAAACTACAAGTGAAGGTTCGTTGTACAGAAGGATGCCCTCACATACAGGGTGGCACAGTGGTGTAGTGTATAGGACTTTCGCCTAGCAGTAAAAAGGGTTGCTGGTTCGAATCCAAAACAACAACACTACCGGTCTGGAGTTTGCATGTTCTCCCTGTGCCTGCGTGGGTACTCCGGTTTCCTCCCACCCTCCAAAGAAATGCTTGTAGGTTAATTGGATCCTGTCTAAATAACTGAAATACATCACAGGTTATTTAATTTACTGCTTAGTGATTGGAGTATTCTAGTCTGCATCTCCCCAAGGTAATACATAAAACCTGGCCTGTTAGTGGGCCCTGAGGACAGAGTTGATGACCACTGCCCTAGTATGTGTATGTATGAATGTGAGTTATGGACCTTAGAGTGTAAGCTCCTTGAGGGTAGGGACTGATGTGAATGTACAATGTATATGTACCTGAAATAAATAAAATACAATAAATATGGGCTGGGGGCTGTCCTCAGCCAGGTAAATGAGGAGGGGGAGGAGCACCAGGTGGTCTTCCTTAGCAGAAAGTTGCTGGACAGGGAGGTGGCCTATTGAAAATTAGTGCCTGGCTATAGTATGGGCCTTGAAAATACTGCAACCCTATTTGTATGGCCGGGAGTTCAACATTCTCACGGACCACAACCCCCTCATCTGGCTGAATGGGGTCTCAGGGGATAACAGCCGCCTGCTAAGGTGGAGTTTGGCCTTACAACCGTACAACTTCACTATTCCCGTCAACAAGATTCCCAATAAAGCACAGCAACCCACAAGTGCCTCTAGGGTAGACTGTTGAGGTACCCCTTTTGGCACTCCTAAAGTGGAGGGGGGTTGTCACAGGGACCCTACTTCCCCTGATTGCCCTACTGTTCCCCAGCACCAACCCTACAAGTGTTTGCGGCAAGTGTCACTGTGATGGGACTTACTTTGGGTGTGGTTGTATTTCATTGTTCTGTTGTGTCTGTTGGCCTTGGGAGAAAAATATATATTATGGGATGTATGTCTGTCTGTGTGGGGGGGGGGGAATTCCTCCAGCAGCCCCTCCCTGCTGATAAGACTGTACACTGATGAGACGTTTGAATACACCTGACCTGTGTGTCTATTGTTATTGGACAGTTTACCCCGCCCTGAATCCAAGGGAAGGGGGAGTGTCCCTGAGTTGTATATGTGTTTGAATAAAGAGTCTGATGTTTTTCACCCTACACTGAGTTACGGCTAGTGACTGGGTGGGCTAAAGAGTCTTGGATCGTGTGGAACCGGACAGAGGAAGCATTTACGGCAGACATAGTCCTGTTGAGGACGGAGGTCCGTTACAGCTACAACAGCATGTACCCACTTGTTACCCTCACAGGATGCAGTAAACGTGCTTACGACACACCCTTTAGTCCAGTGAGTGTGTCCACTGGCAGTGGTCTTATGGAACACTTGTTACCCTCACAGGATGCAGTAAACGTGCTTACGACACACCCTTTAGTCCAGTGAGTGTGTCCACTGGCAGTGGTCTTATGGAACACTAAAGCCCCATACACACGGTCGGACTTTTTCATCAATTTGGTCCGATCGGACAAGGTTGTTGAAAAATCAGACCGTGTGTATGCACCATCGGACAGTGTTCGTCGGTTTGTCCGTCGGACAAAGTCTTATCTCCTGCTGGAAAGATTTGCCGTCAACCCGGTCCGATCACACCAAATCCGATCGTGTGTACGGTTGTCCGACCGGACAAAGTGCTACGCATGCTCAGATCACATTACAAGACCAAAGCTATTGGCTACTAGCCTCTACGTAGTCCCGTCGTAGGCAACAAACGTCACCACGTTCAGAATGATCGGATTTTCCGACAACTTTGTCCGACCGTGTGTACGCAAAACCAACATCGGACAAAGTATGACGGACATGGTCCGACGGACCTGGTCCGCGGATTGTCCGACCGTGTGTATGGGGCTTAAATGTCACACAGACCCCAAGTGTGTCATCAGCTGCCATGCAAATTGTGGAAAATTTCATAGGCACACAGTAGTGAGGGGAGGAGGGAAAATTTTAGGAGCACCACATTTTCTAACCATCAAGGCATGCAGCAGTGTAAGTAAGGTAAACAGTTGAGGCTAGAGTTGGGCTTTAAGTAGAGTGGGAGTTACTTTCTCTCCGTCCAGTTATTGCTATCAGTTTTTTTTTCTTTCTGAGATTTTTTACCTTTCTGTTCCAGGGACATCACAAGCAGATGTAGATGAGGAGCATCAGAAGAACACTCAGAGGATACTGTATATCTTCCATGGGAATCCACTTGCTGGAAACCAATAAAAAAAGAAGGGGGCCAGGGTGTTTTAACAGCACCCTCTTCTTCAGGGTTGAGTGCTTCTGTAGCCACATCTCCCTTCTGACAGTTTGGGGTTGATTTATTAAATCTGGAGAGTGCAGTGCAACATCTGGTACAGCTGTGCCTGGTACCCAATCAGCTTCTAACCTCAGCTTGGTCAATTAAACATTGACAATAAAACCTGGAAGCTGATAGGTTTCTATGCAGAGCTGCACCAGAATTTGCACCCTCCAGTTTTAGCAAATCAACCCCCTAGAGACTGCATATTCAACCATCAGCTGAACTTTCTGGTCACCTTTCAAGAAACAGATCTAATTCCACAGACAAATATGTTTGCACTGCAGCTAACAAAAGTGAGACATGTTGATTTTTATCCGTCCGGGAAGGAAGTGGTTCAGATTATCATATAAATCCCCTGCAGAGGAGGTTCTAGAAAAGACATAACACAAACTGGTTAGAAAAGTTTTATGAGACTTCTCAGTAAATACCATGGCCAGGAAGAACAATGATAACCACCTACTGGGGAGGGTGGGCTGTTAGGCATAGGGGTAGCTGCTGGCCTTGCTAGTGATCACTAATAAGAATTTAAAAGAAGAGTTTCTACTGTCATCAATTTTTTGTGTGGTGGGAATGAGTGTGAGTCAAGGAAAAGAACCCAGTTATTGATACCTTCCAGTAAAATATATAATAAATATTTAATTTGAACGCACTTGGACAATGAAGCCCACATGCTAAATGGCTTTAATTTTTACCCAGGTTTTGTACAATATTCAACCTTGAGGGCACAAGTACACTTAACCTTCCTGGCGGCATTATTATGTCAGATTTTTTGCGTCACAAAGCGGTACAATTGTTTTGCATGGAAATTTGGCATTTTATATTGTAGGTCTGTACTTCTTAGGAATAAATCACTTAAAGCGGAGCTCCACCCTAAAGTGGAACTTCCACTTATCGGATTCCTCCCCCCATCCGGTGCCACAATTGGCACCTTTTTTGGCTACCGCATGCGCAGTAGGGAACCGGGCAGTGAAGACGTTGCGTCTTCACTTCCTGATTCCCTGACAGAGGATGGCGGCGGGGCAGCGAGAGACGAGCGATCGCTCGTCACATTCTGCCTACACCGCTGGAACCAGGAACAGGTAAGTGTCCATTTATTAAGAGTCAGCAGCTGCAGTATTTGTAGCGGCTGACTTTTTTAATATTTTTGGTGCCGGTGCAGCTCCGCTTTAAATCTGTCCAAACAAGAGTCTAGTAGACATCCCGGGTTTGATAAAGTTTGAAACACAAAATCGTATATTAATAAATAACTATAAATAATTTATAACAAATAATAATAAAATGTATTCAATAATGTAATCAAACCAAAAACACTGAAATTTGCTCAGTTGCAGAATTGTTGCTGTCATTACTTTTAGTGTCTGATGACGAATTTCCCCACGAATCACTATCACTCGATTCTGCAAGTGATTCTAATTTATTATCGCTGTTTTCTAGCTGGTCTAAAACCGCTTTTGAAGTAAAGGGGCGCTTTTTGGGTGTCATGGACAGTCTCAAGTTTCCAGGCAGAAAGAACAGTATATAAAACTGCATGCAGGGCACTGGACAAAGCATTAGGGACAAAAGGGATGTGAAATGATTTGATACAGTAAGGCCCCTTTCACATGGACGGACCGTTCAGATCCGCCTGTCAGTTTTGACGGCGGATCTGAACGGGAGCTCCATGTTAGTCTATGGAGCGTCGGATGTCAGCGGAGACATCTCCGCTGACATCCGACCCGGTCCGATCCGCCAAAAGCAGACGTATGGCCCCACGTCCAGATCCGTCGCTGGCGGATCGGATCGGGTGAGATCTGATGAAAACGGACACACTGTCCGTTTTCATCCGATCTCTCAATAGAGACCAGCGGCGCTCGCAAGCCCCTCCCCGCTCAGTGAGCATAGAGGGACTTGTCATCCGCCGACTCAGCGGAGATCAACGGAGAGATCTCCCGCTGAGCCGGCGGACAGAGGCGGACTCCGTGGAAGCGGAGTCCGCCTCGTGTGAAAGGGGCCTAATATAATCTGTAAGATTACAGTGTACTGTATCTGTTTTGTTTTTTGCACTTTTTGAATTTGGCGCCGGGCTTCGTCCTTGTGCGTCGCTCACAGGGAACTGAGCCCGGAACAGTGATGAATTGGACAGAGGACACAGCCCACACACACACAGTGGGGAGACATCGCAGGATCCTGGGGACAAGGTAAGTAACTTTCCTAGGATACTGCAATGCAATCCCGAGATGTAAATGAGGAGCATCAGAAGAACACTCAGAGGATACTGTATATCTTCCATGGGAATCCACTTGCTGGAAACCAATAAAAAAAGAAGGGGGCCAGGGTGTTTTAATGGCACCCCCTTCTTCGGGCACACAGAGTGTGGCTCGAGGTTACCGCCTTTCCTAATGAAAATTCACCCAGAGCCACACTCGGGATTACCGCCAGGGAGGCTAATGACCCAAAATTTAAAAAACTTTTGTCCAGGTATAATAAAAAAAAACTATGTAGTACATGTTTTGTCTTTTTAAAAACAATGTAGGTATGGAAAAAAATACCTGTTGATCCTAACAGACGGGCAGTTCCTGTTTGAGCTGACAACACAATGCCTATGTTACAATGAAATCTCAAGCAGTGTTGTCAGCCCTGCCTGAGCTCCCTGCTAGACTACAGAACGCCTTCCCCTTATGTTATAGAGATACAAATAAGTGTAGGTATTTTGTATCCCAGAAGAAAAAAACAACAAGGCACAGGTGACAACATGGCATGTACTAGAGGCAGAGTTGCCTGTTCATACAGGAAGTATGAATTTCTGTCAGATCAGCAGGCATTTTTTTTTTCATGTTTTCCTGACACCAAGAGAAAAAAAAGGCGATGGGAAAGGAGCTCCAGCACACAGCCTGTGACTGGCAGCCTTGTGTTGTGTTAAGAGGGTGTGACCCTTCCCTTCAATCAGCTCTCAGACCTCTTCTCACTGAGATCTGCAGAGTGTGACTTCAGTCCCCCCCGCTTTCTGAAAGCTCACAAGCTGTGTAAATTCTGCACTATGAATGGCTGTAGAGAAGGGAGGGCTGCAGATAAACAGGTACATCTTATATAGGATTTGTTTCATCTTCTGAGGCTAGTCACTTCAGTTGGTATATGTAAGGGTTTACAACTACATTAAGTTTTGCTTTATTAAAATATTTGTTTTTGTTTAAAATGTAGTTTTAGATTTTGAATTTTAGTTCTAGCTTTGAATAGAGTATGGGAACGTTAGAACATCTGTGTTTGTGTTTCTTTTAGCTGTCTCCAAGTTGGGGAAGTTATATTTTGCTTCCTGTGTGGTCACTGGAATAAAAAGGCACCATTCACATGGGCATTTTGCCTCACTGCAAATCCCAGCTGCAAGAATCGACTGATCCCTGACAGTTTTGTGCAGATAGTTGTTGCACAGCCAGCGAGTCAGCCAGTAGTAATTAGTGCCTTCTGCTTAACTGTCAAATATGACATAAATATATTGTTTCTTTTAAATTGTAAATCGGTCAGTTAATTTATCCAATGTAAGACGTTCCAACATTCTGCGGTCTGTCCATAACTAAAAAGTTTTGGCCTGCAACTCTAATTTTGATTCATTCAGTTACAAGAGTGCACATCGGACATCCATTTCATTGATGACATCAATGTTCATTGAGTTCCTACCATTGTTGTGCACCCAAACAGCATCAGCAGCGACTCCCAGTACCAATCAGTTTCTTCCCCCTATTGTTCCCATTCATATGAACAGGAAGGCTTTGGGAAGCACAATATTGTCCATAAAAGCTACCAGCCAATTCTTGCACTTAAAAGCAGTTAGATTGTACATGCACTTTAGCCACCCCATTAGGTCTACAGGTGACTACATTTCTGACAGATATGTGGCCAATCAGAAAAAACATTTAAAGAAATCACAAATTTTAAAATGTTGGCATGGATTATTTTACCACTTGCGACTTCCTTACGCACTTGCACTGCGGCAGGTCGTCTCTATTGTGCAAAACCTGTACGTCATTTCATAGATAGACACTGGAGGGGGGGCATGTAATCGCACATTGATTGGACAGAGGGGGAGCTAATCAGTGGATCCGGCATTCAATATCCGCTGGCCACCCGCGATCGTTCCCGAGAGAGGCAGAACGGTGGTCAGCAAATGTAAACAAAGCAGATCGCCGTTCTGACAGGGTAGAAGGTAGAGATCCTGTGTTCCTGCTAAGCAGGAACACTGATTTCTGTCTTCACCCAGCCCCCACACAGCTAGCAATCACCCCCTAGGGAAACACTTAACCCTTTGATCGCCCCTGATGTTAACCCCTTCCCTGCCAGTGTCATTAGTACAGTAACAGTGCATATTTTTAGCACTGATCACTGGAATAATGTCACTGGTTCCCAAAAAAGTGTCAGGTGTCTGATTTGGCCACCGCAAGGACTGCGGTCCCACTAAAAAACACTGATCGGCACCATTACTAGTAAAATAAATAAATAAATAAAAATGCCAGAAAAATATCCCATAGTTTGTAGACGCGATAACTTTTGGGCATACCAATACGCTTATATGCAACAGGCTGAATGGTATGTCAATAATCAGATATCATTTATGGAGGAAGCTTGATAAGAACACTAAAGAACAATATTTGCTTCTGTTACAGGCAATCTATATTCCTTTATGATGACAGGTGTTACAGGTCACACTTATCTTTTTGAGTCTTAATACTTTACAAAAGGGTTACCATAACTTTACCACATGGCATACACTATGGCAGGGATATGCAATTAGTGGACCTCCAGCTGTTGCAAAACTACAAGTCCCATCACGCCTCTGCCTCTGGGTGTCATGCTTGTGGCTGCCAGAGTCTTACTATGCCTCATGGGACTTGTAGTTCTGCAACAGCTGGAGGTCCGCTAATTGCATATCCATGCACTATGGAATTCCTTGTTACTTCTCATAAGGAAACTGTTCATGCTCTAGCCTAGACAATCAGAGGAAGAAGTGAACTGATAATGCTATTCAGAAAACATTGCCACAGGGACCTACCAGAGCTGCCACTGCTAGTGCTATCATCCTTATCCTTGCATCACAGTTAAATTAATCACTGACTCCTCCTCTCCTCCTTATTACAAGTCTGTATGAGGACATGTGCTTAAAGGTGTGGCTGCCACTCAGCTCTGCCAGCACAGAGCACTGGAGTGAAGGGAGCATAATTTTCAGTAAATTTAAAATTATTTTAAATCATTTTAAAGTAGGTTTGAATTACAGTTTTTTTTTTCTTTCAGTTGTCTTCTGTGACTTACTGGGCAGCAAAACAAGGATAAATATGATATTGCAACCTTTGGAAGCAAGGCAGCAGTGACCGAACCAGTGTGGGGAATTATTACCAAAGTGTCTGAGACTAGATCTATCCCAGCTGGTGCCCTTGCCCATTAAAACCAACCAAATGCGATGTTTCATTTTTCCACACAGCTTAAAAATAGAAAATTGAAAAGCTACTTGGCTGCTCTTCAGTTGAGACAAAGTCTCAGACATTTTTTATTCATTTCCCCAACTGTGTCTATTTTGATAAGTTCTTTTCTTTTCAAAGTGATCTTATGATAATGGAAAATTAATTACAATGGTTCTGCCATTGGCACAGTGTTGTCTGCAAAAAAATCATCCATCTGACATGACCCCTAGCATGCAAGTTGTTGAAGAATAGCAACTTTAAAGAGACTATGTTGTAACTCTGATCAAATAAAACAAGCACCAAAAAACAGGATTTTTACCATGAAATTCCTTTCGTGGAGTTGACTAAGGAGCACAGGATTCAATATTCAGAGATGACTGGGTTATTTTGGTGCCTATATGAGAATTTTGACACTCGGTAAAAACAACTGTTGGCCAGCCAAGCATAACCCCTCCCACACCCACCATGCTCCAGTTTGGCAGAAAAGCAGTACTTATGAGCAGATCACAAACACAGAGGGGTGAAACTTGTGCCCTCTAATGAACTTCAAGAAATGGACTTTATGGTAAGTACAAAAATCCTGTTTTCTTTCTCGCTCATTAAGGGACACAGTATTCAAAGATAATTGGGAGGTCCAAAAAGCAGTCCATCTGAGGGGTGGACATAACTAACAGAGAGAAGGAAGAATAATATCCTAGTTTAGGCGGAAGGCTGACACTATGGTAGGAAGGAAGAAGGGGTTCTAGGCTTCAGCACCAGGACAGGTGTCAGGGTTATGGCCGTAGGATAGGGAATTCTGACAGTACCCATCATGGCTGCACTAGGCGCATCCCTGTGTGCATGTGCGCACGTGGGCGCACACGACAGGCGCACACAGATGCGCAACAGCGGGAGCGTGCTAATGTGCGCTAATGTGCGCACAAATGTGCTAATATGCAAAGGTGCGCGCATCGCGGTAATCTTTGGCACCCCTGGTCTATTTAAGCCTGCTGCTGGTACACGCTGGTTGCTGGATTATCGTTAGCTTCCGTGTCTCCTGTTCCTGTTGTTTACCTGCTTCCTGTTATCACCTGGCTTGCCTGACTGCTCCAGTTTTCCGCCTGCATTTGACCCGGCTTGGACCTGACTACTCTCCTGCTCTGCACCTGTACCTTGACCGTCCTCTCGTGTTTGACCCCTGGCTTGGCTACCGACTCCATTCCTGATCATCCTGCTGTACCTTCATCTCGGACTGATTCCTGCTGTATAGGACCTCTGGCTTGGCTCTGACTCCGTTCCTGGTTGCTCCACGGCTCCATACCTGGAATCTCTTCTCGCACGGTTGCCCCATCAACCACACCTGCGCACCCCAGCAGCTCCCTGCTACCAGCTACCCAGCTCAGCACTCGGCAACCCGTGCACCTTTGGGCACCGTACTCCCTGTCTCCTTACCAGGGCTACGCTGCACTTAGCTGCAAGGGGCGCCCTCTCCGCAATCCGGCCTCACATCCAGGACTCTGACAAGCAGTCTTTGGAATAAGATTGCAAGGGTCTGAGTTTTTGTGGTATTTGTGGATGAGGCTCTTTATCTTCTCAGATGGTAAAGCTGCCCATTCCTCTTGGCAAAAATCCTCCAGTTCTTCTAAATTATTGGGCTATCTTGCATGAACTGCACATTTGAGATCTCCCCAGAGTGACTCAATGATATTGAGGTCAGGAGACTGAGATGGCCACTCCAGAACCTTCACTTTATTCTGCTGTAGCCAATGACAGGTCGACTTGGCATTGTGTTTTGAATCATTGTCATGTTGGAATGTCCATGCGCGGCTTCCTGGCTGATGAATGCAAATGTTATTCCAGTATTTTTTGATAACCTACTGCATTCATCTTGCCATCAATTTTGACAACATTTCCTGTTCCTTTTGTAGCTCACACATCCCCAAAACATCAGCGATCCACCTCCGTGTTTCACAGTAGGATGGTCTACCTTTCATCATAGGCCTTGTTGACTCCTCTCCAAATGAAGCATTTATGGTTGTGGCCAAAAAGTTCAATTTTGGTCTCCTCACTCCAAATGACTTTGTGCCAGAAGGTTTGAGGCTTGTCTCTGTGCTGTTTGGCATATTGTAAGCGGGATACTTTGTGGCATTTGCGTAGTAATGACTTTCTTCTGGTGACTCGACCATTCAGCCCATTTTTCTTCAAGTGCCTCCTTATTGTGCATCTTGAAACACCCACACCACATGTTTTCAGAGAGTCCTGTATTTCACTTGAAGTTATTTGTGGGTTTTTCTTTGCATCCCGAACAATTTTCCTGGCAGTTGTGGCTGAAATTTCAGTTGGTCTACCTGACCGTGGTTTGGTTTCAACAGAGCCCCTCATTTTCCACTTCTTGATTAAAGTTTGAACACTGCAGATTGGCATTCCCAATTCCGTGTGTAGCGCTGGTACTTTTGCCTACTAATGCAATGTTAATGTTTTATAATGAAAGTATATGGACAATTCTATAACTTAGTATTTGGCGCCATCTAGCGGCCAAATACAGAAAGTGGACTCGGATGACTTTTCTTTTCACAGAGCATTGAACTAAATACAGGAAGTGACTGTTTATTTACTTTTGATATTTGACCTACCTACCCAGAATGCCAGGTGACCTACCCATGGACACCCTCTTTTGCACTGCATGCTGGGTAGGATATAAAAGGACCCCGTGCGGCCATCTTAGGTCTCTTTCTAGACGCATGGCCTGCCTGTAAGACCCTGTGAGGTCTCCAGAGAGCACAGCCTGCAACCACAGCGCAACGGAATCAAGACAGACTTTGCTATTCTCCTGATCGCTGCAGAGACTTGGTGACCGGATCGGGAAGGATCCAGAGATACCTGTCGGAGCATCAGAGGGAACTGGTCCACCTTGCAGAGCGGAGCGGTGTGATGGAGCCGGCCGGCTGGAAGCAAGACACAGTGCACCGGAGCAGAGCTGTTGTAATTTTCCAGATCCGGTTGGTGAGCGGGCTGTTGCCCACAGTTCTATTATGCACTTGCATATAGTTAGATTTTGACACAGTGGTGCTGGGACCTGTAGTCCCATGGAAGAGGAATTAACAGAGACTGACATAAGGCAGGCCTAAAGCTTATCTCTCATTACATTTAGCCCTGTGTTATAACCGAAGAAGAACAATTGAAGCCTTTTACAGAAACAGTTCCAGTATTCTCTTTAAATCAACCTTTTATTATCCCATTGTTTGGATTACAAATTATTACAGACACCATAGCTAGCAGAAGAAAGAAGATCAAAGACTGTGTATCTCATTACAAGGCCTTTCACCATTATTAAAGTAGGGGGAGCTCCCTTGTAGTTTGTGTGTCATAATACATTGTTATTTGCATTTCTGTATTCAGTTTGAGTGTACTGGACGTGGGAAGGTGCTCAGCCAGGCATTTGCATCCTGAGCATCAGTCCCAATTGGAGACACGCTTTTAAGGTTTATTTCAAGTACCAATTTATATAAATATTTTGTTTGTGTGTATCCACAGAACTGTTGCAATATGTTAGTGAGGCAGTGCTGTCTATGTAACTATCTTTATCACATTTATTCTTCAGTAAACTTAATCTGTTATTTTAATTACAGACAGTGAGTTGGTGTTATTGCACAAATGGAACCCGAAGTGTCAGAGGTAAGGGTAGCTCCAGGTGTATGGGATGGCCAGTGGGAAAGTGAACAGCTTTGCAGCTCCCAAGGGAGTAGTGCGCTTCACGTGGATATCTTTTTATATCCCTTTCCTGTTTTATACAGTTCAACTACCTTTTCCCGTAGATCCTTTGACAATTCTTTTGCTTTCCCCATAACTCAGAATCCAGAAATGTCAGTGCAGCACTGGATGAAAGATGCAAGGGTCTGTCAGGAGTCCAGAAACTGATTGACCTTTTATACACACACACTAATTACAAGCAAACTGATTACAGATGAGGATGGTTACCTTTTAATAGCCATTCAAATCCCCTTTTGTCAAATTGTGTGCATCTCTTTCTAGTCTGCTGAAAAAAAGCCTGTCATTTACAGATCTCAACAGCTTAATTTTAGATTTTAGGTGTTTACATGTTAAAACCATGTTTTATTGCTAGAAAATTACTTAGAACCCCCAAACATTATATATTGTTTTTTTTTCTAACACCTTAGAGAATAAAATGGCGGTCGTTACAATACTTTTTTTCACACCGTATTTGCGCAGCGGTCCTACAAGCGCACTTTTTTGGAAAAATTTCACTTTTTTGAAAAAAAAAGAGACAACAGTAAAGTAAGTCCAATTGTTTTATATAGTGTGAAAGATAATGTTATGCCGAGTAAATTGATACCCAACATGTCACGCTTCAAAATTGCGCCCGCTCGTGGAATGGCGTCAAACTTTTACCCTCAAAAATCTCCATAGGCGACGTTTAAAATGTTTTTACAGGTTGCATGTTATGCGTTAGAGGAGGTCTAGGGCTAGAATTATTGCTCTCACTCTACTGATCACGGCGATACATCACATGTGTGGTTTGACCACCATTTTCATATGCGGGCGCTACTCACGTATGCGTTCGCTTCTGCGGGCGAGCTCGTCGGGATGGGGCGCTTTAAACGTTTTTATTTATTTTTTCTTATTTATTTTACTTGATTTTATTTATTTTTACACTGTTTTTTAAAAAAAAAATTGGGTCACTTTTATTCCTATTACAAGGAATGTAAACATCCCTTGTAATAGAAAAAAAGCATGACAGGTCCTCTTAAATATGATATCTGGGGTCAAAAAGTCCTCAGATCTCATATTTGGACTTAAATGCAAAAAAAAAAAATGCCATTTGAAAAAATTACATTGAAAAAATGTGCCTTTAAGAGGTATGGGCGGAAGTGACGTTTTGACGTCGCTTCCGCCCTGCTATGGTATAGAGACGGGTGGGGGCCATCTTAGCCTCACTCATCTCCCTACCCACCACGAGAGAGGACCCGATCGCCTCAGCCGATACCGATGGCTCCGGTAAGCATCGGAGGGAGCGGGATAGCGGCGGGAGGGTGGGGGAACCTCTCCCGCCACCGATAACGGTGATCTCGCGGCAAATCCGCCGCAGAGATCACCATTATCGTAAACACGACCGGCGCCCGAAGAGATGGATATCTCAGTTGTGACAACAGCTGCTGCCGTTACTGAGATATCCCTCTTCAAAAAAGGGACGTACATCGTCGTGCGCTGGTCGAGGTTTAGGAATTTAAAGTTTAGAATTAGGATTAAAGCAACCAAAATCCATAACCCAATTTAATTTCCCCAACCTACCCTACAAGCCTCTTGCCTGTTTCTCATACAGATCCCAACTCAGTACTCATAAACATGACTAGTGTAGCCTAGATGTTACCCACCAGCTGATACAGCCAAATACTTCCCCTTACTTTAACTTAAATAATAGACCACACCTTCTTTTATGGAGTAAATGGCCGCAACAGCCTTTTATTAAAAACATAACTCCAATAACTGAAACACACATAAATAACCATAGTGATAAATAAAATATCAACACATAACCAGTAAACAAACATCAAGAACTGTAAACAATCAGTTACAACCTGTTGATTGGTCAGTGACGGAGCTAAGTACTATAAAACATATATATATAACTACTGTAACTGTATATATATATAACACCACCGGGGGCACTGCGGGATACAACATAACCAACTGGCCTCCATCTGTGCCGCCCGGAGACAAACACCTATCCCGCAGTGCATGTAATCATCAAATATATAATTTGATGTACTACCAGGAGGGGCCATCTACTGATGAGCCCCCCACAAACCGGAGGGGCCATCTAATGATGAGCCCCCCACGAACCGGAGGGGCCATCTAATGATATGCCCCACACACACACTTACCACCTACATAACTGCTCCGTCACTGACCAACGAACAAACACGCCACCCCTTTTCATATGATGAACCCTCTGCTTCCGATTCCTGAAACGACAACAAAAACATTAAAACCTCCAAAACAATGCCTTATATTAGGGAGGGTGGGTGGGAAAAAACCTGCCTCCTCATGTGTTACTGCCCGCCGAATGTCCGTCCTAGCCACGCCCCCTTTTTATATGGCCACTCCCCCCGTCTCCTGATTGGCCCGCTGCGCTAAGCCACACCCCTTAAAATTGTAAATGTGTGTCCTAGACACACTGTCATGACCAGGCCTGCCCTACCTTTGCTGTGCTGCATCCCGGTCCGGCCCTCTCTGGAGAGGAACACAGCATATGTTTCATCAGAGATCATTTCGCCAAATACCCACACAGGTGGTAATCAATTTTTTGCAGGCAATGGCTGGTGTTGTTCAATCATCACTGCACCGTGGTTGATATGGTGTCAGGATGATTAAAGCGCATTATTTCTATTGTTACATTGTAATATATAATGAAGTGTTTCAACTCACCATAATGCAGAATCAGTGGGAGCCCTGGGCGTGTCACTTGCCACATCTCCTGCCAGCAGATGCAGCTTGTCACTTTTGCCACTGTCGCCTGTCATTAGATGTGGATTGTCACTTGCCATGTCGCCTGCCAACAGATGTGGATTGTCACTTACCACTGTTGCCTGGCACCAAATGAGAATTGTCACTTGCCGTCACCTGCCACCAGATGTGGATTGTCATTTGCCACATCTCCTGCCACCAGATGTGGATTGTAACTTGCCACAGTCGCCTGCCACCTGATGTGGATTGTCACTTTCCACCGTCGCCTGCCACCTGATGTGGATTGTCACTTGCCACGTCGCCTGCCACCATTTGCAGATTTTCACTTGCCACGTCGCCTGCCACCAGATGCGGATTGTCACTTGCCACGTTGCCTGACACCAGATGTGGATGATCACTTGCCACATCACCTGCCACTGTTTGCGGATTGTCACTTGCCATTCCAGCCAGTGCCACCAAATGTGCATTGTTGCTGCATTGGTGGCAGGCTGGCAGCACTGGTCCATTTAGCACAGAGGCAGTTGCAGTTGTCGGTTCTGAGTTAGGGCAGGAGAGCGGTGATGCGGGGCGGGCAGTGAGAGATGATGCCTTCTCGCTGCTCCCTGCCGCACCTCCGGCATTGAAGAGGCCTGGCTTTGAGGGCGGAAGAGTGGCAATGCAGGGCGGGCAGAGAAAGATGATGCCATCTCTGCTCGTCCGCCTGCTCGCTTCTCTCATCCGCCTACCCAGCTCTCTCATACAGCCCACTGCACCCGCGGCCTGGCTGCAGAGAGGCCACGGCCCGCTGGTTAGGCAGACACCCCTGTGGCAAGAGACTCAAGGCTAAGGGCCCCAGTTTCAGGCCTATAGCCCCAATAGCCACCCCCTAGCGACTCTACTGGGGTCTAGTAAGCCACTCTTAATATCCCATCTATATTACAAATTCAGACATCTTTATGTAGCACCCTCTACCTTAGGTAGGTGCTAGGTGTAGGTTTTGTGTAAGCTGCCAGTGCAGGTAAATTTAGGCAGGCCTATGCTGTGAGCTAAGCCTGTTTGTTTTGAACTGGGGGCAGGGGAGTGGTTTAGTATAGCAGTAGGTGACTGACATGTGCTTCATCTCTTGGGCATCTCCTCTGTTTCCAGGGAGAAGGTTCTGGAAAGGAGGCAGGACAGAGAGCTGGAGTGACATGGGGTGCATGTGGGAGTCCTGACCAATCCCCAACTAGGATTGACAGGGGGCAGGCCTCCTATATATACCCATGGTCAGCCTGCTGTGAGAGGTATTATTGACTGGGTGAACTAGATGATGGAGTTAGACTGTTGTGTCTGAGGGAACCCCCTTTGTGGGGGGGGGGGGGGGGTGTACCTCAGGTGGGGAGCTAGGAGGGAGCCTCTATTTACAAGGATATAGAGAGGTGTCCTGGAACTGGAAGAGACAATCGGGAGCATGTCTGGATATCCAGGCTGGGTGTCGGTGAGTGGAAAGCACAGTGGAGAGCTCTGGAAGAGACATGTCAGGAATTGGATGTAGAACCAGAGGGAGAGACTGTGGGTGTTGTGTCAAGTCGCAGCAGCCAGGAGGGTGGGCAGGATTTGCAATCGAACTTGCTGGGATCAGTAGTCCATCAAGTACATTTATTCTTCTCAATCAAATTGGTTGCTACCACAATGGGGTACTGCAGACCCCTGCCTGCAAAGGGCTATCAAGGAAAGACACTAGGGCTTATTCAGATTGAGGCCTAGCCATGTGCTAATGGTGTGACAGGAGGCTAAATTTGGACAGTGAAGCAAGTGCTCCAAAGTAGTGTGCTGGAGGAGAGGTGAAATTAGTGCTCCAAAGTAGTGTGCTGGAGGAAGTGTGCTGAGGAAGAGACTATCAAATTTAGAGTCAACCATCTTTGAATTCTATAAAGAACTAGTCATCTTGTGGGCATCCCATGTCCCTTTCCCCAAGAAAGTTAATCCCCTAATAAAAACAACAAAAACAAGCAAGGGACTGTTCATTGACTGAAGAAGTGTGCCTAATGGATGTCTGACCAGCAGGTGTGTGGATGGCGTAACACATAGAAACCCCATGGGGGCACCACTACCTTTACAAAGACCCATGTCTGGAAATCAGATTATTATTATTATACACAATTTATATAGCACCAACAGTTTGCACAGCGCTTTACAATGTAGAGGGGGGACAGCACAATTAAAATACAGTTTGGTACAGAAGGGACAGAAGGGCCCTGCTCATGGAGCTTACATTCTAAAGGGAGATTATGTTTGTTATATTTATATATGCTTTAATTTGCTGTATTTTTAGACCATTCTATATATTGACAAGATGATATATTGCCATAGCAACTTTGTAACTACATACAGTTACGTACATGGTTGGTGACATAGGTTAGTTTATTCTATTTGGTGCTACTTGTTGACAGTTTGTATGGAGCCCCTAGTAGAGTCAGCAGGACTGGCTTGTGTAGAACAACCCTTGAACGTGGAGTTTCAATATGCATCCTTGAATTTGCTTGCAAACTATAGGAAGAAAAAAAGCGTGTTTGTAATTTCAGTTCAGGGGCTCTACATGTTTAGACTGAAAAAAAAAAGTATGTAACAAGCCCCAAACTGTGAAAAAGTATACAACGCATTTATCAAATCTAAGTATCATGAAACACCAAAAAAATACTAATATATAAAATTGAGTTTTACTTACCCTTATTAAGTTTCAGCTTAACCTACAGATTGCATGTTCAAAATAATAATAAAGTTCAATACTTTAAAAGTGAAAGTGATAAATAGTGGTGTTTTATTTAAAATAAATAGCTTACCTTGAAAAAAAAAAAAATATATATATATATATATATATATATATATATATGTATATATATATATTGGAAGGCCGGGTACCGGCCTGAAGTTATGGGAGGAGCCCGGAGGGTATTTAAGCAGCCCAAAGGCCGCCGGTCTTTGTCGGTTTCCTGTGCGTGATATCTGATACGTCAGACATCTAGGACCGACTCGTTCGAGACAAGCGCTGTTGGTGCCGGTTTGTGAGCTCCGTTTTCGTCTGTCCGTCTCCTCTTGTTGCAGTCCCGCGTCCGTGTTCGTAAGTCGTGTTGTCCCTTCGTGTCGCACTCGTGTCGCCGAGTCGCAGTTTCGTACAAAGAGTCTGGTTCGGCGGTCGCAGGTAGGGCTTCGGCTCCCATGTTTTACGTTCTCATGCACTGCTTATCATGTCACTAAACTGTGGTCTGCGTAGCTCACGAACCACGCGCTGCTTGTCTCGAAAAAACGAAACACTTACTCGCACGTTTTTGGTTGTACACGATCGGGAGCCATCTTGCGGCACGCACATTCAGGGCCGCCCGCCACTACATTCCGACCGATGCCGCATCCGGCACTCAAGGGTTCCCTTTCGCGGTCGTGCTACGCAGTCTTCGAATCGTTCAAACGTGACTCATGCACGGGTGCCGTTCGCACTCACACGTATCGTTCATGTCCTGCCATTATTCGAATCGGTGGCGCCAGCAAGCGTGCCGAATCGCTATTCACATTCCGAAGCACTGTTGGCATACTAATTATACAAATCACTTCGACCGTGTCGAAACATTTCACGTGTTAGCATGACAATCATTTCATCATTTCAAACGTGGCCAACGTATCAGGCCATTCGGTCATGCTAAGTCATTTCGCATCAGTTGCAACAGGGTGTTCATGCCATCGCTTCCATCTTGGTCCGGTCGCATCCATGCATGCTCCGATCGGGGCGACCCAGATGCACGACTACCCGGCCTCATTTCGATACATGCGCCAAGGGCAGAATCACATCACTGGTTACGTACGATCTTGATTCTTGCCCCTGTCATGGTATATCATTTCGGTCACCTTACCACGCCCGGCTTGTATGCAGTCACTTCCCTTGCACTGATTCGGGTCGGCGTGCCCCAGGCCGGCCTCATTTCAATACATGCGCCAAGGGCGGAATCGCATCACTGGTTGCGTACATTCCTGATTCTTGCCCCTGTCATGGTATATCATTTCTGTCACCTTACCACGTCCGGCATGAATGCAGTCACTTCCCCGCACTAATTCGTGTCGGCGTGCCCCAGGCCCGGCCTCATTTCTATACATGCGCCAAGGGCGGAATCACATCACTGGTTGCGTACATTCCTGATTCTTGCCCCTGTCATGGTATCTCATTTCTGTCACCTTACCACGCCCGGCATGAATGTAGTCACTTCTTCGCACTAAATTCGTGTCGGCGTGCCCTAGGCACGGCCTCATTTCAATACATGCGCCAAGGGCGGAATCGCATCACTGGTTTGCGTACATTCCTGATTCCTGCCCCTGTCATGGTATCTCATTTCTGTCACCTTACCACGCCCGGCGTGAATGAAGTCACTTCTTCGCACTTAATTCGTGTCGGCGTGCCCTAGGCACGGCCTCATTTCAATACATGCGCCAAGGGCGGAATCGCATCACTGGTTTGCGTACATTCCTGATTCCTGCCCCTGTCATGGTATCTCATTTCTGTCACCTTACCACGCCCGGCGTGAATGAAGTCACTTCTTCGCACTTAATTCGTGTCGGCGTGCCCTAGGCTCGGCCTCATTTCAATACATGCGCCAGGGGCGGAGTCGCAAAAAAAAAAAAAAAAAAAGACTTTGACTCTTGTCCTTGTCATGTTATATAATTTCTGTGTCACCTTACCACGCCCCGGCGTTAATTGGTCACCTGCCTGTATGAATTCGCGCCGGCGTGCCCTTAAAAAAGAAAAAAAAAAAAAAAAAAAAGGGGAGCTTGGAGTCGGACCCGGTGGCAGCTGGATGTCACAGTTCGGCCTCAGCAATACCCAGGCAGTTAGCCTCGTTTCACGGTTGCCTCATTCCTGTACGTGCTCCAGAGTCCGGCTCTCAGGCACCCCCCAAACGGTACGAACAGGCCGGGCCCTGTCACGGGAAGTTCGTTCAGTTAAGGCAACATGTCAAGTCAGTCATTAGTGTTGTCATCTGTCATTTGATCCCACAGCGGTCTCGGCAGTCGACTTAAGTCACTATCGCCTGTTGTTATCATCTACGTTGGGTTCCGTCGCTCTGGACGGCAGCAGTTAGGCTCTTAAATAGGTACTTTCTCTCACACTCTCTCAGGTCAGTCGGATTCAGTAGGTCCACCTGCACCAGCTTGATCAGGGTTCCAGCAGGTAAAAAAAAAAAAAAAAAAAAAAAAAAAAAAAAAAAAACGCAGGGGCACGAGGGGCTCCTGCTTTCTCATGGCAGGTACGTAGATCAGAGGTGACACGTCCAAACTCATTTCTTGTCACCTCTTTATAGGCCCAGCCTGCAGACACGTGACCAGTCTACTAAGTAACGGGTCTTGGCAGCCGCCATGTCATCAGTCGGCAGCGATGACCTCACCACCCCGCTTTCTCCGGCATCAGCCTCCGAGGCTGGCAGTGTCCAGTCCCTTAGGGCATGGACAATTTCCAGGCTGTCCGCCGAGCTGAGACGCAGAGGGATACCCTTCTCGTCCACGGCCAGGAAGGCGGAGCTATTCAGGCTCCTCTTCCCACCACCGGCCGCACCAAGCCCCAGCAGCCAGCAGGCGTCTCTGGAATCGATTTCAGCCGCCGTCGCTCAGCTACACACCCTCGTGTCCTCCCTGTCTTCCTCAATCGTTGAGGTCCAGGACAGGGTGTCTCGTCTAGAGACTAGCCCGGCTGCCACGGTTCCGGACCCTGCGGTGGTCCCAGCCATCAGTGCACCGGTCGCAGGTTGTGAGCTTGCCACGACTACCGTACACCCTTCCCACCTGGTGCCACCCAGCGTAAGGAAGGACATTTTAGAGGGCAGAGACGTTAACCTGGCCTCACTCATGATCTCGGTCCATGACTTGGCCGAGAACAAGGCCTACACCTGGGGGGACGTCTCGGTGGTTCTGAAAGCGAAGGATCCGAGGCTCAACAGAAAGCTCACGGTGCCCGAGTTCACGCTCGCTTTCGGCATGTTTAGGGATGTGCTGTGCTCAGCCTCCCCCGGCAGACGGGAGGAACTGGACCTCTACCTCCATTTGATCGTAGACCTAGGCCACAAATACGGTGGCTCAGCGTTCTACGACTATCATCGGTCCTTCTCAGCCAAAGCCGCAGCCAGATTCTCACAGTTTCATCTGACAACGGACTGGAGCGTAGTGGACACGGAGTTGTTCTGCCGCCACTTCGCGGGTCTTCGCTCCCCGCTATGTGCTGTCTGTCAGTCAGCGTCCCACACCACGGTCTGGTGTGCCAACATAGCCTCTGTCCATCCGATAGCTAGCACGGCCTCTACTAGCACGAGCCAGGCTCAGCAGGCCCCGGCGCAAGGACAAAAGGTGGACAAGTTGGGACGTCCGGTGCGGCTGGTTGGGGGAGCCGCCATTTGCAACAATTTCAATTACGGCTCCTGCAACTTCAGCCAGTGCCGGCTCTTGCACATTTGCACCCTATGCCAGAGGGCGCACCCCAGGATTCTATGTGAAGTCAAACAGAAGAACCACGACTAAGCCGGGTCAATGCCCTTTGGCTCGGTGTTTACTTGACCTCACACCCTACTCCGTCACTTGCCAGCTACCTCATCCAGGGTTTCACCGATGGGTTTCATACCGGGCTCGTCACCCTGCCCCACTCCACCCACGAATGTCCGAACCTACGCTCAGCAGCAACAGATGTGCCAGCGATTGACGTCCTTCTGCAGACGGAGTTGGATCGGGACTTCTTGATAGGCCCGTTCAGTCAGTCTCCCTTTAACATCTGGAGGGTTAGCCCTATCGGGCTTGTACAGGGAATAATTTTTCAAATAAAAACATCTGGTGTATGATCTGTCAGCGCCTCATTCTTCCGTCGCTCCCAGTCTCAACTCGCTCGTCCCCTCATCAAGTGGAGGGAGCGATATTGTTTCGCGACCAATTTGACCTTCGGGTCTAAGAGTAGCCCTTGGGCAGCCAGGGCAGATCTGGCCATGGGGGAACTCTTTCTTGGTAATTGGAACGGTGTGTCCCTGTTCATCCCAGTCGTGTCCACGCAGTCACCTCAGGTGGTGACCGATGCGGCGACATCCACAGGATGCGCCGCCATTTTTTGGCCATTTATGGTTCGCCGCCCCTTGGCCTCCTCAATTACTAGCCACACCAGGCTTCACTACCACGTCAGCCCTTTTTGAGCTCTTCCCCATCGTAGCAGCCGCTCACCTATGGGGTCACCATTGGTTTGGACAGACTGTGGCTTTCACGACAGACAATCAAGCCACAGCCAAGATCATCAGCAAGGGCAGGCCTAAATCCAGGCCCGTCATGTCCTTCCTCCGCAGACTGGTCCAGCTGTCCCTACAGCATCAGTTCAATGTTTACTGCCCATTCATTCCAGGGAAGTTTAACTCAGCGCTTAGGGTCATTCTCACCTAGCACTGTCACACAGCACGATACGCCAGTACGTGGCCGGGGTGCCGCACTACTTGTCGCATCAAGACCCCGCGAGGCCTTCGGTGTTCTCCTGCCACGCAGTGAGGGCTCTACCACGGGGAGTGCAGAAACACCAGCCGCCAGTCAGCCGAAGCGGCTGCCTACAACGGGGGAGATCTTCAGGGGAATATCTGACATCCTGGATAGGTCCCCTTTCGGTCTCCTCCTCAGCACCATCCTGCAGGCTGCGATACACATGGCGTTTTATGGGTTTCCACGGCCAGCGAGTTCACTCGCAGCCACCCAGCCGGTCCAGCCTTGCATAGAAGTAGTCTCTGTCGCCACCAGGATCACTACGTCCTTCACTTGGCGACATCCAAAACTCGGCAGCGAGGTTCCGGAGTAGATGTTCACCTGTACAGGACTCACAACAACTGGTGCCCAGTTGCCGTGTTAAACCGCTTGACGGCACTCCTATCCGACCGCCCAGGGTCCAGTCCGCTCCTGCCCTTTCCGGTATAACCCCTCAACTCGTCGCAGTTCGTGGAACATGTCCGGGTCCTTCTCGGCAATCTTCAGTTGGACCCCAGCCAGTACTCCGGGCATTCATTCCGGATTGGGGCGGCCACGACGGCCTCAAGACAGGGGGTTCCGGACCATGTGATCAAGGAACTGGGTCGGCGGAATCGGCCTGCTTCTCTCGCTACATTCCTAACCCACAGTTAGAGGTGGCTCAGGCCTTTGCTCGTCTTACTCAGCGACATTACCTTAACAAATAATTATCCCCTACCTGAAGGTTTTTGCCCCCTTATTTTGGCGTACCATACGGTAGACCAAGGCACACTTTCAGGTCTATTTCATGTTGGTGAGTTTTGTGTTGTTCCTATATGGTCATCTTTACTCATGTCGTCCGTAGGGCTCTAGACCATAAATTGGAAGGCCGGGTACCGGCCTGAAGTTATGGGAGGAGCCCGGAGGGTATTTAAGCAGCCCAAAGGCCGCCGGTCTTTGTCGGTTTCCTGTGCGTGATACCCACCCACCCTCCCCTTTTAAAAGCCTCTTCCAAGTATTCTTACCTCAGACCGAATACTCATTCCACATTATTCCATAACTACTTCTTATCATTCTTTATCTAGGGTATGCCCCCTTATTTTGGCGTACCATACGGTAGACCAAGGCACACTTTCAGGTCTATTTCATGTTGGTGAGTTTTGTGTTGTTCCTATATGGTCATCTTTACTCATGTCGTCCGTAGGGCTCTAGACCATAAATATATATATATATATAAATTTGGATGTTTGACTTCTAGAAAATGACTGCTGCATTGGAGCTCTGTGGTAATGGAAGTGGTGGTTGGGTTTAGTGTTTTTCTTTGCTCTTCCTTTAGCCCTGAAGTTTGCACCTACCCATTTTTCCCCAGCAAAACACACAAGGTACACAGTGTCCATAGAAGCTGGAGGACTGACTGGCCTTTACAGGCTGCACTGGAGAGGAGGTGATGTCACCAAAGGGTTTAGAGAACCTAAACATGGCAGTCTCATCCTGTCCTATTCCTTTCAAAGGTGAAAAAGGTGGCAAAGTTTTTATTTACTTAGTTACTGATGGCGCATTAGCTGACAAAAAGGTGCAGTGTCTGGAGTGTTGGGTTCAGCATTAAGGCTGCTGGGAGGCAGGAAAATTCTGAATTAGGGGTGCTGGATGACCAGAAGATGCAATATCAGGGTGCAAAGTAGCAGGGATACTTCATAGGCCTAAATGTAAAAGTTGTCTAAATGTAAGCCTACAGAGAAGCTTCTCCGACTGAGTATTACCCTACAAGGTGAAGGCTCCTAGACCACATCACCTGCTGATCTACAGTAAGTGCAATGGGCGTTTAGTTAGCATGGGGAGGGGGAAGGTCATTAGGATTAAGTTATTTGAAAATACAGTTAGCCTTCAGACTTATTTGTTGCGGTAATTGGTATTTTACTCTGTGTGGTGTGTTGAAGTGTCATTTATTTAGAATGGCACAGTCTAACTTCAGTCAATACACATATATATATATATATATATATATATATATATATATATATATATATATATATATATATATATATATATATATATATACGCTTTCCATTTCTTGTACAAAAAATACAGATATATATGTGTATTGACTGAACTTAGGATCCATTCACACCTGAGCGTAGCAATTTACTGGCGTTTTTTTTAGTGTTTGTGCAGCTTTTTACAAGGGTTTTTAAAGTGTTTTAGAAGCGTATTACAAGTATTTTAGTATTTTACAGCTTCAGGTGTAAAAACATGTTCTATTTCTAGGTCCGTCAGACTTTTGTTAGATGAGGCACACACACGATCGGAATATCCGATGAAAAGATTCCGTCAGACTTTTTCTGTCGGACATTCCGCTCGTGTGTACGCGGCATTAGACTCTGATGAAGTTATTAATAGAATGGCTTTTTATTATTGTCAATTCTGTTTATCTCATTGATGTAATTTACTTATTTGCAGTCTTAAGAAATCGGTAAAGCCATGAAATGCGTTGATTGTTGCTTGAAGATGTAAACATATGTAATGTATAACATCCATAGAGGATGAGTGTTTTTAAAATGTTGTTTTACTAAGCAATTGTAATAAAGCTGATATTTTTATTGGATGTAAACTGTTCATTCCTCATTCTGGGGTAGTCAATCAAAATCCCATTTCTGCATATTTTCTATTTAGTTTGTTGCCCTTAATGCAACACACGTTAACTGGTATTCTGTACTCTGCAGACTGTATAGCAGCTTCAATGCGACACACATAAACCTAGGATAAGTGACCAGAACCTCCTGCAAGCAAAACCAAATATGTTACACTCCTATGAATGCAGAATAAGGGAGTTGTTACCATGTATAGTAGAGTAAAAGATAAAATAAAATTTTACTCTACCGTACATGGCTACAACTCCCTTATTCTGCTTTCAAAGTCCCATTGGGGTGTAATATTTTCAGTTTTGCATGCACATTAGGGATGTCGTCAGAATTTTTTTTTAGGAACAACACCTAGCCTTTGTCGTTTTTAGAACCTCCTGCGATGTTCACCAGAAGAAGCTTCTAATCAGCATTCCAGGACATCCTTTGAGAGTAAAATCTTCACCCCTGGTACTCCAATACAAACAGTCATTTTCCTGTTCCACATCTCCTTGATGTACCCTCCAACAGGACAATTTTCCAGGCCCCAGACTCGCAGGCAGCAGGCATGGGAGGCACACGCTTCTGACACACAACCTCCTCACCATATCCAGAAGGTCACCCCAAATATTTAAATCTTCCCCCAGAATGAACCACTGATAATAAACCTGCTAGTGGTTGGCCAGGGGGCCTAAATATCCATAATTCAGCATTATTGCATCTTCCCACTCTACTGCCAGAGGCATTCGCCAACAGCATGCAGAAGCAAACAATAAAACTGGGCTTAGAGCTGACATAAGGAGAGTAGAACTATACCAATCATAGTTCAGGCCGACTACAGCCCAGCAACACTAAATGTAAGCTAGGGACACAACTGCATAGGGCAGGGAACCTACAAATAAATAAAACATACAAACTGAGTAGATGAAGTACACAGTGATTCTGAATAACAGCCAGGTACCAGAGGTGCTGCGTACACACGGTCGGAATTCTCGGCGGAAAAAGCTCTAAAGGTTTTCCCGTCGGAATTCCGACGGAATTTCGCTCAAACTGTCTTGCCTACACATGGTCACACCAAATTCCGATGGTCAATAACACCACGCCTTAAAAAACGTTCGACTGCACTATAAAAGGGAAGTTTAATGTTTCTGAGCATGCGTCGAATTGTTTCCGAGCATGCGTTGGAATTTTGCGTGTCGGAATTGCATACACACGATCGGAAAATCCGATAGAAAGGTTTTCCGTCGGAAAAATTAAGAACAGGTTCTCAATCCAAAGTCCGTCGGAACTTCCGACAGAAAAAGACCGATGGGCATACACACGGTCGGACGGAAATTCCGCTTTAGAATCATGCAGGTTGTCCCATTATCACACTGTAGTTTTCACTTGTCATAGAAACATACATTGGATTATTTTATGCAATATGGAGGACACTCATCTCTGAGGGAATTTGAATATAACGGTTCCCACCTGGAACAATTAACTAAGTATCCCCCCTTCAATTTACAAGGCAACAGGTATTCTGTTCAATTTGCCCTCTCTAATGACAGAATTTTAGTTTAAGAGTGTTATTACTATGCGTGTGAATAATCATCACAACATAGAGCTCATGTCTGAAATTCACAACACAATACTATGTCTTTGTTCTGATATACATAGCTAAGCCCCACCCAGGAGTGCACCCACGGCATGCTAGGGGAACACTTGGAGGAAGAAGGAGTGGACAGCACTGGCAAGAGACTCCAGAAGAGGAGATGAGGGGGCCACTTTGTGCAATATCATTGCAGTATCTTTGCTTGGAGTAGGTAAGAATAATGTATTTTTTATTTTATATAAAAAAAAAATAGTAATAATAATAACAATAACCTTTAATAGCACTTAAAAGTGATAATAAACCCTTACATAAGTCCACTGAAGTGACTAGCCCCAGGTGATACAACACAGTGATGAATTAAATCCTTTAAAAGCATTTTCCGACAAAAAGGTCTCATGGGAGTTTTGCTCGTGTGTACGCGGCATTAGGCCCCATATACACACTATTACATTTTCTGCAGATTTTTGTCTTCAGATTTACCAAAACCATGTAGTGCAAGGCCGCCTGATTGCATACAAATTTAAACTCTTATTCCACGTACACACGAGCGGAATGTCCGAGAGAAAAAGTAAGACGGAAGCTTCTCATCGTATATTCTAATCGTCTGTATGCTTCATCATTTTTTTTTTTCTCGAAAATTCTGACAGACCTAGAAATAAAAAAAAAAATTATCTAAATATTTCCGACGGAACCAATTCCTATCGGGAAAACCGCTTGTCTGTATGCTGTTCCGACGGACCAAAAACTACGCATGCTCTGAAGCAAGTACTAGACGGAAGCTATTGGCTACTGGCTATTGAACTTCCTTTTTCTAGTCCCGTCGTACGCATTGTACGTCATCACGTTCTTGACGGTCGGACTTTGGTGTGATTGCGTGTACGCAAGACAGTTTCAGCGGAATTCCGTCTGAAAAACCTTCAAAGTTTATTATGACGAGAAAACTGGTCGTGTGTACAGTGCATTAAGGTTTGACCTCATATTATATGGTTTTGGTAAATCTGAAGACAAAAATCTGCAGAAAATCTAATTAGTGTATGGAGCTTAAGGCTCCTTTCACACCGCTCTGTTGCAAAAACGTGGTAAAAATGCATATGCGTTTTTGCTGCATTTTTAACACGTTTTCTTTGTGTTTTGCACCTGTGAAAAAAGGACACGTGAGTTTTCCATTCATTTCAATGGAGAGGTGTGTTTTTGGTGTTTTTTTTACCACACCAAAAATGCAGCATGCAGGACTTTTAAAAATGCAACTGACCCGCAACTGATTAATGTGAACAGCCCCATAGGATTTAATAGGCATGCATTTTTCTTCCGCTTTTCGTAAGGAAAAAAATGATCAGTTCGCTCTATGCAGCCTGATAGTACACATGCTACAGCAAAGGCTGGCTATGTATATCAGAAAGTGGAGTAGGCTGGCCATTTACTGTATACCTAATTCATGCTAGCAATACAACCATTTCACTCATCACTGTTGATTATCATGTACAGCAGAAGACACAAAGTGCCAGACTTCCAGTACGGGAGATCCTACCACATGCTGAAAAACTCTGACTGATGACTGAACATTCCCCTGATTATGAGAAGACATTTTCCCAATTCACAGCACATATGATATTTTCTTGGAACTAATAATTGTCTTGTATATGGGTAGAGCATGGTATTCCTTGATTTACTACCTACTTAGCTATAAATTGGTGGAATGGAAATTCCAGTCACGTGATGACTGATTACACTTGCGTACTTGCATATGAGGTCATCTTGCAATTTTTTTCTTCTAGACACTTCATTCTACAGTGGTTCTGAAGGACTGAATGTTACATACATACTTGTGTGCACATGGGTAGATTTAAGAGAATTTAACAAGATAGATTTATGGAATTTAAAATTCCTGACATGTTTTGTTAGATGCCAGAACTAGGGTTGTTATTCATATACCTTCGATTGTAAGCTCTAACGAGCAGGGCTCCTTGATTCCTACTGTATTAAATTGTATTGTAATTGCACTGTCAGCGCTATATAAATCCTGTATTATAATAAACATAATAATAATTGTATGCCTGTATTACTGCTTCATTGATACATTTGTGTCACCGTGGCTATATGTCTACAACCAGCCTAAAGACAATGATCAATGTTATATGATAATCTGGCAATCCTGACATGTTTGGCCAGATTGGGAAAAGACTTAATGTTGCCAGTGGGTAAAGTTTATTGCAGCAATGGGGCATGCTGAAAAATTTTGTACAATCACCTTTACATTTAAAGGCTAGCACGGTGGCTGCTGCATGCCTTCCCTGCCTTTCCTCATAGGGTAAACACAAACGGTTGCACAATGCCATAGGTGTTTATGAATCTAGCACTCAACATAACTTTGACACCATGTAGACAAGTGCCTACTAATAGTGTGCTGCTGTTTTAGTTACTGAGCTGCCCAGGTGGGGAAGGAGTTAATGCCGGTTTTGCATTTTCCCTTTCTGGGTTCTGCCCTCCACCCTGTGGTACATATAAAACTGGGAAGGCTGGGCTTGAAAGGATTGGGAAGGGACAGCTTGGGAAAGGAGTGAGAGTCCACCTGAGAAGATATAACCCACAGCAACCTGTGAACTGCCTCCACTGGAATCCATCTTGCAAGAACTTTGCCAATTATGGATTACCACCTGGAAAGAAATGGATGTACAACCCCTAGATCAGTTAGTTAATTAAAAATGTGTTTTGTACTAAGCTCTGTATGCTGCAGAAAGTGAGTTTTAAGCCTGGTCTGAAGTTGCACAAAGGGGTGCATTAAGGTACATGGCATATCTAGAAGAACAGGGCCTGGAAAGCACACACAGAGTTTAAAAAGAAAGGCCATCGCAAAGGTATACCTCAGCAGGAGAGTCGGAGAAGGAATGTAGTTGATATGGGTAACCACAAACTAGTGGGAATGAATAGCAGCCAGATAGTGAGGAGTGGTATCAGGCTTTCAGGTGACAGGTCCTCTGGTAGTGAGGTGGTTGGTATTCTGGCTCCCTCCCTACCGGTTTGTGACTGGGACCAAACCCACTGTATAGAGATCCCATGTATGTAGCCACATGATAGAGGAGAGAGAATAAGTTAATTCTCTGCAAGCCTGATGTCCGCTCTAGTGCATGGCAGGACTCTATTCTATCACTGGGAGTGAGGTGGCTGGACTGGTGGAGTAGGGCACAGGCTCAGCAGCTTCCCTCCTAAATGTTACATTGATAGAGCAAAGGTGTGTAGTTACATTCGCTTCGTCTCTAAGCTGGGGTACCGCCTTAATGTTGACTTTCACACGAACGTGGAACAAATGTACCAGTCCCCGCACCCCTGATCCCCTGTTTTGGCAGTGTGCGGTAGAGCTTAACCCCAGCACCCCCACTTGCTGCCATAATCTAAAGGAAATGAGACTGTGCATTGCTCTGTGAATGAATGGACTGCAACTACCGACAGCCTTTGCAGCTGTCGGCTTGTAGTACTCAATGAACTACCACAGCGCTGTTGTAGTGTGGTAGTTCATCGATTCTTCCTGTCAGTCCCCACAATGTACGGGCAGACAGCTTACACTGCCAGTCTGCAGGAGACCTGCATGGCATCAGTGATCTGATGATCAGTGATGCAATGCTTTCCAGGCTCTAAAACAAAAAATAGTAAATGCTAATTTTTTTACCTGCAAGAAAATGTGCATTTATTGTATTTTGTTAAAAGGTGAACTTATCCTTTAAGGTTACATATGCTGGAACATCCAGCTGCCCAGCCATGATCACTTACACTAGCCATAGACATTTAGATTTCTGGTGTTCAGCCAGTGAAGATGTTCAGCCTAGTGTAGATGAAGAAACCTCCTCTGTCGGCTGTTGTATTCAGACAGCGCCTAATTCAATGCAGTCACAGGTTGGCTGAAAATTTTCACCTTTTCGAATTATGATGAGCCAGTGCTCAGACAGCCACCAAAATCTAAAATTTTGGGCAAGTCGGCACGAATTTGGCCAAAATTAGAGCTATGGAAGGCCAACTTATAAAAAAAGTATGAGAATATAAATTTTTTTAATCATACTTACGTAGGTAGATGCATTGGTTCCCTGCCGGCTCTAACACTGAGAACCGAGCAATCAAACATGGATGATTGCTAAGTTTTTAAAGTTTTTAAAGAGCAGAGAGGTGGTAACTCTCCGTCAGCAGCTTTCTGCTCTATCCACCCCCCCCCCCCACTCACTCGCTGAAAGTCGGTACTGGTCCAGGCATGTGGGTGGATATCGACTTCATTGTCGCGATCTTGCCGAGTCTGGACTGGCTCTTTGACCTCAGCTGTCTGCTAAAAAACGGGTCACAGGAGTGCAGAACGAACCGCACTCCTGGGATCCAAAGGAGAAGTACAGCCAAATGAGCTTTGGCTGTACTGCTCTTTTTGTTTATTAAAAGTCAGCAGCTACACAAAGTTTAGCTGCTGCCTTTTAATAAACAGACACTCACCTGTCCCATGGTCCAGCGATGCGGCCGCATGAAGCCTTGCTCCTCTCCCCCTTCTCTCCACGGCACCTCCATTGAAACTGTGGGCACCCGGTCGTGACAGCTTGTGGCTTCACGGCCGGGTGCGCACTGCACATGCGCGAGTCGCGCTGCGCTTTCAGAGTGGACAGGCAATCTTCTGGGACCTGTGATGTATCCCAGAAGATTGCCGAGAGGGAGGGGCCGCCTAGGGGAGAGGAGGAGTCGCCTAGGCGGCCCGTACTCAGAAGCAGGAAGTGGGACAGGACTAAGCACCCATTCCCCCCCAAAAAAATGACATGCCAAATGTGGCATGGAAGGGGCGAGGAGTGCCTAAAGCGGAAGTTCAACTTTTGGGTGGAACTCCGCTTTAAGGCACATAAGCCTGTTTATGCACTTAACATATACGCTGTGTGCATAATTATTAAGCAAGTTGCAGTTTTGAGGATTCATTTCATTATTGAACAACTACAGTGCTCTCGTTCAATCCAAAATGTTAATAAACCTCAAACCTAAATATTTAAGTGAAGTGAACATTAAAAGTGAGGTTTTGGCTTTCTTAGGAGAACATCTAAGTGTGCACAATTATTGGGCAACTATTAGTGTGCAGACTAATTATGCAACTAAATAAAAAACAAACATTTTCCCATCTCACTTGTTTATTTGCATCTGTTTAAGTGAGAACAATAAACAAACAACTGAAAATTTCCAAATAAACATTTTACATTTCCAAAAAACAAATCAGTGACTAATATAGCCACCCTTCTTTTCACTAACAGTCATAAGCCTTCCATTCACGAAGTCTGTCAGTTTCTTGATCTGTTGACAATCAACTTTTTGTGCAGCAGCAACCACAGCCTCCCAGAAACTGTTCAGAGAGGTGTACTGTTTTTCTTCCCTGTAAATCTTCCATTTAAGAAGGGCACAGAAGTTCTCAATAGGGTTTAGGTCAGGTGAGGAAGGGGGGCATGTTTTTATTATTTCATCTTTAAGGCTTTTACAGGCTAGCCACGCAGTGGAGTACTTTGATGCAAAGCGATGGAGTATTGTCCTGCATAAATATCATGGTCTTATTGAAAGATTCAGACTTTTTCCTATACCACTGCTTAAAATGGTTGTAAACTTACCTTTACCCTTACAACCCTTACAAACCACTTTGGCCTAGATTAAGGCTTACCTGTAGGTCCAATAAATATCTCCTAAACCTAGATGGTTTAGGAGATATTTAGAAAAAAGAGGCATCGCTGTCTACGGCGCATGTGCCGTAGACAGCGGCGCGCAGGCGCACTGCGCATGCCGAGATCACGGCGATATGCCTTTGCCTTGCAGGTTCCGCCTTTTTTTTTTTTTTGAGGGGGGGCTTTACTTCCTCTTTAAAGAAAGTGTCTTCTAAAAATTGGCAGTAGGTTAGAGAGTTGATTCTGAGTCCATCTTCAACCCGAAAAGGTCCAACTAGCTCATCTTTAATAATACCAGCCCATACTAGTACCCCACCTCCACCTTGCTACTGTCTGAGTGGAAGTGGAGCTCTGTGCCTGTTACTGATCCAGCCACAGGCCCATCCACCTAGTTTGTCAAGAGTCACTCTCTTCTCAGTTCATAAAACCTTTGAAAAATCTGCCTTCAGGTATTTCTTGGCCCAGTCTTGACGTTTCAAAGTATGTGTCTTGTTCAGTGGTGGTCGGGTTTCAGCCTTCCTTACCTTGGCCATGTCTCTGAGCACTGAACACCTTGTACTTCTGGGCACTCCAGATAGGTTGCAGTTCTGGAATATGACAGCACTGGAGGATAATGGGTTTCTGGTAGCTTCATGATTGATTCTTCTCAAATCTTTGGCAGTTAATTTGCATCTTTTTTTTCTCAATACATTTCTTGTGACCCTGTTGACTATTTGCAACAAAATATTTCATGGTTCTGTGATCACACCCCAATATCTTAGCAATTTCAAGAGTGCTGCATCCCTCTGATGCAATTTTTGACTATTCTGAGTCAGGTAAATCTCACTTTTGGCCCATTTTGCCTGAGGAAAAGAAGCTGTCTAATAATTATGCACACCTTGATATAGGGCGTTAATCTCCTTGGGCCACACCCTCCCTCATTACACAAATAAACATCACCTGATATGGTTAAATCCAATACGCATTCAAGTTTATACAGGTTGGAGTTGGACAATATGCATTTAAATGATTATTTGGTCAAAATACTAATTTGCCTAATAATTGTGCACACCGTGTATATGTGGTGGCAGGCCCATCCCTGGGAAATAATAGCCATTGTCCAGGAAGATTGTCATTTCCCCCTTCATTGCTTTGCCAGAAGATGTCTGCAGTTGTTTATTGTCATACAATTCTTTTCCTTATTATGTTTTTTCACTTTCATATTTTTATTAAGGTTTTACATAATGATTACAGAAGAAAACAAGAGAAAAGAACAAATTCTGTAATTTCTTAATACATAGTGAGTAAAATTTCTTAGATGAAAACATTGACAAAGTAGATTCAACAAGCATGTATGACTTTGGTTTCAATGAGCAGTAATAGTTATACAGTGGAGAGTATTGTCCAGAGCCCCCAGGCACCCCTACTGGGAACAAACTGTGTCTTAGTGGGGGAACAATACCACCATCTTTTAGTTACCTTGTGTTTTCAGTAGTGGTTTTATAGTAGTGTAATAAGTACAGGCCTTCAAATATGTTCAACCGAACAAACACTTATTACGTTTTTTGACCAAATCTATTCATATTTTGTTTCTAATGGGTAACCCAAGTTTCACCTTTTGATAAAGCGTGAAGTTTCACTAGAGGCTGACAAGCCTGATCTAGATGAACTGCTTATTTAACTCTAATGTTAACAGCGTGAGAATCGGCACACCATAAGCACCACACAGATATCAGACCACCTCCAACCAGACCACAAGACTGTTAAAGTAATCAGAGAGCTGGGGAAAATAATGGCTTTGTTGGGCAGGGAAGCCTAGAACTCCCCACCTACAAGTATCAGACACTCCAAACATGCTTTGAAACGTGATCCAGGGAGAGACTGTTTATAGAGGTGGTGGGGAGACCTCTGTGTGTAGACATCACACACTCCCACCACTGCCTGGAATTCCTTTGCAGCTGATCAGTATTTATTACCCCTTGTAAGAAACTGACCTTTGAAGAAAAAAACTTTATTTATTCCTCAATACAAACACTGGCTGTGCAGTCAAGGCTTTTTTCCCCTTACTATTTATCAATTACAAGAAAAAGTGTACCTGTTTACTAAATGATAAAAATGTAGAGGAGGGAAAAAATATTATATGATAAGTGTATTATTGGCCTAATCCCATAATAGTGCTGTTTACATAATACTATGTTGTAGACTTGAGAGTGGTATTTTAACACGCCACTCTGAGCGCAGCTATAAAACAGCAGAGGATGTATTAGGCTCCCCTGTGCAAGAACAATTTTTTTTTTTGCATTTTGATGCTTATATTTGTTCAAGGAATAAGTATGTTTTTTTCAGTTAAAAATACATTTGTGTTCAAGAAAAGTACTAGAAATAAACATATACTTTTAATAATTGTTGCAAGCATTCTAGATGACCAATACTACCAGGTGGGGAATTTCGGTTGTCAAGGGCTGTGCCCAACACCAGTCTGGAGCCTTTCCGAGAGCCTGTGAGTGACCATCTTTCTTGGGTTAAGATTAGTCCTTGCAATAGGGTGTGTAATATAGCCATCAATCTGTAGAAATTTGGTGTAGGATATATAGGTGCAGCAGTGAGCTGTTCAACATGCCAGGGGAGTGGAGTGGGAGGTAGTCAGTTGGGGTATGTGGCTAGATGTCACTTCTTGAAAGGACACTATAGGGCAGTGTTCTATAAACCGCAGCCCTTTGCTTGCTTTTATCTGGCCCTTGGGGCACTATTTTCATCCACTAATACCAACAATGGGACATAATTCCCCCACTGACACCAATGAAGTGGCAGAATTCCTCCCAATGACACCAATGATGGGGTGCTATTGTTCCCACTGACACCAAAGATGGGGTATTGTTTACTTACACTAATGGCAGCACGTTTTCCACTCCCATTGGTCAGTCTGGCCCCCCTTAAATCTGAAGGACAGTAATTGGCCCTTTGTTTAGAAAGTTTGGAGGCCCCTGCTATAGGGAATCATGACTTGGTGGCTGTGTGAGTCGATGTCGAGTTCAGACAGAACATATGGAGTGCACCAAAGTGCCCCGGGAGATTGACCCTCTTGGACTTTAACGGCAGAAAATGTAGATGAAAGTGTAAATGCGTGAAAGGCAACAGCGCCACTTTTATTAGTACTAGAGTTCAGACAGAGGTCATTAGGTCTGGAGCGGGACAACCTGTGTGCTTACTATAAGTAAATAAAAAAAATATATATAAAGATTACAATTGGGTGTTTCATCTTCTATAAATTAAGCTTTACGTTTACAGACTGCCTTACCACCTTGAGCTGTGTGCAGGTAGCCTATAAAGGTGGATGCAGAGACAGCAGCTGTACAGACACAGCCACTTATCAATAATTGATAGCCATGCAGGAGTGGCTGTATGGCCCCCAATGTGCACAGACAGTGATAAAATACCTGACAGGGATACTAACCCTTCCACACCTGTGGATATGTATGTATTCCCCACCTAAAGGCTGCTACTGAATTGTTGCTGCAGTGGACAGTGTGAGTGCACTTTGCACCATGGTAAAGAAATCTCCATGTTAATAAGTCACTCATGCTATCTCTCCACTCCCTTGGTCTGTTGAAAGTATGTTGTAATCTTGTTTGCTCTTCTTAGTCATTTGAAATGCTCCTTACTTTTTCCCAGTTTGAAAGCACTGCAATACCCCCTGGATATTAGTTACCTGTGAGAAAGATATCCTTGCCTTTTATCTGACAAAATGTTTTCTGAATGCTTCAGGGATATTTAGAAATAATAAGAGTGAATTGTTTTTTCAATGGTAAAGGCACGGAACTACTTAAAGTGAACCTGTCAGCCATATAAGATATACAGTAGGCTTGTTTAACAGCAATCACCTAATATAACCTTTGTTAGCAGGAAAATACTTTTTAGTGAACCCATCTGATTCTGATTACACTTTGCAATAAAGGGATTTTGTTTCATAGGAAGATCAAACTGAAACAGAAACAGCCTGCAAAAGATCACCCATACTGGTGACTCCAATCTTCTCTCTCTTCCAGAGCTATGGCCACCACTACGGATATTTTGTGATGGTTTGTACACTACTGTGTGCTATGGTTCCTCCCACTGGCCCCTAGGACACAGTTGTGTCCCATAGAGATGTAGGGGTAAGCAGGAGAAACCACTGTGTACAGTGGGGAAACACTATGCGTTACATTTGTGTCACATTTCAGTGGCAGCCATAGCTCTGCAAGACCAAAAAGATTGGATTTGGTGCCCGCTGGAAAGGTATGTAGCACCATCCTAGATTGGTGCTAGGATTTGGTGAATAGGTGTTAGATTAGGTACATTTAGTTCAGGGCAACTGGAACCAGTATAACTGTGTTGATTGTTCTGGCCTGTTGTATGTTTCAGTGGCTGCAGAACTAACTGCTTCCCTCTGGCTTTTCCAAAATGGTCTGGAAGATAGCAGGCAGGAAGAGTCTAATCAGCAGCTAAATATTCATACAGCCTTGGCCAATCCCTGGGAGAGATGCCCAGATGGTGACCGGGAGTCTGTATAAATACAGAGATAGCAGCCTGGTGGTGGGGGGGGGGGCTGCTAGTCCTCTAGGCTTTTCTGCCATGTGCCTGTGGGGTGAGAGGGACTGCCATCTGAAGCTCTAGTCTGGTACCATGGGTGGAATTGTCGCAAGGATATTGAAAGGAGGCAACCGTTGACAGACAGATCATCTTCAGGTGAGCCAGTGGGGATTGGTAGTTGTGGGTGCATAGACTGGGGGCTGCCCAGACTGCAGGCGGAGTTTAGGCCATGGGATGACGAGTTTTTGGAGTGGTCATCTCACAGTAGAAGTGGATACACTCTCAGGAGAAGGTGGAAGTGTTGTCCGAGGTGTTGGATGTACCAGACCCAGCTGAGGGGCCCAGAGTCGTGCAGATCCCAGTCAGTGTAAGACAGAAATTCCACAAAAGACCCTCTACCACCCAGACCAGAGCCGCTGAGTATAGGCAGTGGATAGTGAGGTTACCCAAAACCTGTCTTCTTCCTGGGAAGGGAAAGCAAAGAGACCTGCAAAGGTTTTTCAGGTTCCAAAGGGAGGTGCAGTAAAGAACAGCTGTGGGGTCTGGACTATACCCATGTCCCTCCAAACAACATGGATGTCATCAACAGTGTTGCCAACCTACCAGATTGAAATTTACTGACACAACATCCAAAATTTACTGGCGCAGCCACGTTTTTACTGACATTTCCAAAAGTTTCAAAATTACTGAAATTTGCACTTGCAACTGTATTTAGGCAGTACAATATGCAATTAGCAATAAGATTCAAGGTAGATATTAAGAAAAAAGCATATTTCGTAAATTATTTTAAATATAGTAAGTAAGTGGCTCAGGGGCAGGAAATTAGAATGGGCGACACACGCACATGAAATACACAGTGACACGGACACGTCCCATCCTGAGTGACAGTCTCTATCCATGCCAGGAGGTCCTCTCAGTCCCCTCCAGTCCAAACAGCATTGACAGTCCTGCTCCCGGCTTGCCTTGCTCCCGTCCCTCAGACCTGCACACGAGGATCTGGCCACTCCACTTGGCTCCCTTGCACCATGACATCACACGATGCTCAGGCACCGTCTTCACCAGACCCGCCCCCCCCACCGGTACCACACCAAACACACTGTAGCAGGTACTTGGATGGTCCTGGCCGGCTCCAGACCCAAGCTGCGCTTGCCCAGTTCTGAGCCAAGTGCTACAGCCATATTTTTTACTGGCAACCTTTTCCTCTTACTGGCATTTACTGGCAGGAGAAAAGTGCCTGCTTTTTACTGGCTGCCAGTAAAATTACTGACGGTTGGCAACACTGGTCATCAAGGACTCTCGGAGAGAATGAGAGGCTGACATAATATAGGAGTATATGCATGTCCCCAAACCCTTGCGGGGACCACATTGTGACCAAGCTTGGACCCGGGTCCAGGACATTCAGCAGGAATAGCGGCTGGGGAGAATTATTTACAAAGACAAGGTGGTGGTTGTTAACACTGGACAGCCCACCAAGAGCCACTCTGTCATTGTCAGGGGAGCTGACGACACAGGTTAAACTTAACCTCAGCAGAAGAAGATTGCTGCCTCATTTTTTTTTTTTTTGCTCCACTAATGGACTAGGCCGGCCTAACACCCTGACCTGTTTGAAAAGAGACTGACCACAAAAGGAGGTGGTCCTGCTACCAGAAACTGTTTGGGAAAGAAACTGTTACTGTCTGATTGTTTCTGCCAGCGGGCTTTATAACACCCTGCAGACAGACTGCTCAGACAATTAGTGATAGGATTTTTTTTCCTGTTCTGTTGGTATCATTGTGGATGGCTGTTCACCCTGATTTGTGATGGACTCAACATTTTCCAGCTTGCTGGGGGGGGGGGGGGGGGAGGTGCTGTAGCTAGGATGTATGTACGTTATATCATGTACATACCTGTATGTGGTTTTGGGAAAAGAGATGTCCATATTTTGATACATGCTAAATTTATTTGTACATAGCCCCTTCCAAGTTTGTTCCCTTTTGCCCTCCTCTGTATTTTTATGGGATGCCCTTGCTCCTGGGCGCAGAAGCCATTTAGCTACTGTTCTAGATGTAAATAGGTTTGTTAGAGTAGGAAAATTGGTTTGGCCTGGGTTGAATCTGGGTCAGGGTTGAGTGACTCAGAAAGCACCTTCTCTGGTGCCTCCCCCTGTTTTCTGGAACCTTGGAGAAGCTTCCAGATGTAGTGGGTTAGGGGAAGCTATTTGGCATATGTATGAGGTCCCCCAACAATTCACAGCAAAAAGGGTCTGGAAGGGGGTAGGCACCTCATAAATAGGCATGAGTCATGCCAGGGGGGAAGTCGAGTGGAAGATGGAGACGGAGTGCTGAGGAGGCTGTCGTGGCCCTTGAGGGTACCCCCTAGTCTGGGGGGGGGGGGTGACCAGGGGCCTGCAGCATGGTGCTGGAGGGACCCTTTACAACACATGGAGAAATCCTTTCCTGGAGCAAGTGAGAGGACAGCAGGAGCAAATCAGCACATCCGAGAGATTTCAGCCGGGTGGGCTGGTGAGTGTTCAGTCTGGGAGAATGGTGGAGAGAGTGTCAGTCTGGGAGGACTGTGGAGAAGTTAGCCAGGTGGGCTAGTGAAAAGGGCAACTGTAGCCAGGCAGGCTGGCAGTGCCTGAAGCGGTGGTGCTGGGCTCAGTGACCACAGGAGGAAGTGCTGGAAATGTGTCACCCCAATGTTCTACAAGTATAGGGGCTGCAAGTCCTTGCCTCTAATGGGCCATTGCTACAACTCCATTCAAAGTGACACAGCTGAGAACCAAGCAAGTGTGTGCTGGAGGAAGAGGTTGGAGCTGCATATACCTGTAGACTGTATATAGCAGAAGTGTCCCTGAAGTTGTTTTGAAGTCAAGTGGACATCCCATAATACCCCTTATCCCCATCCAAGTTTATTACCCTCAATAAAACAATAAAAACAAAGTCAGGGACTGTTCTCCAACTCTGAGCGGCTGTGGAAATTCAGTGTATCTGGCTGTGTGGGGTGGGAGATCCCAGTTTACTTGCAGCTCCTTAGGTAGTGCGCTACATATATAATAATTTCCAAATTGAATTTGAATAATTTCTAATCTACTCCTATTAATTTTAACAATCTTGAAGTTTGTAAACGGACTTTCTGAAGATCCCCACACATTTACTTTCTTGAACTCTATGACTTGTACTCACTATGCCCTTTGGGTAGGCACTGCTGTGTCACACATTTCACAGAGCCTGCCTTCTGAACTACAGAAGTGCTGAGTGTGGGGCTTTAAGAGGCGGAGTCAGCACAAGAATCACCACTTTCATGGCATTATTATGGTACCATGGGATATGTAGTCCTTAGAAATGTAACGTAAACAGTAGAGTAGAAGCTGAAAAACATGCAGTAAATCCAGGAAGTTGTGGAAAGAGACGGCCAGCAGACAGGCAGCACTCACAACATGAAAGGAGATTTTTCAAGTAAGCTAATATTGGATTGTCAAAAATACCTATTGTTTATATTGCTATTACAATGCTGATGTTATGAAATGAAAATGTATACTGTGATGATAGTTCTTATTTTGGTAAAACAGTACAGGACACAGCTACTTGAACAGCATTCCTGTCAGGAAGCACATACCAGCAGAAAGGATGGCTCTTCTAAACAGTGTTCTGTGCATAGGCACAGGCTAATTCTTGTTCCTTTAAATGCACATAGAAATTGTGCACGTACTTGTGCACACACGCACATCTGTTGCTCACATTGGCGCCAAGCGAGATATTTAGACTGAGCCTGTGCTATGCTTCAGTGCTGTCTTGTCTACAGCATTCCCATGCATATGTGCAACCAGTTACTTTGCATCTGACTACTGTTTCCAACCCAGCTTGTCTTGACTACTCCTGAACTCTGCCTCCATTTACCCCCGCTTGCCTCTGAATAGCAGAGAAACCTATCTTCCCTGGGAATGTCCAGGGAGTTTTGGGAAATTGAATTTAAGGAGTCTGTTGCTGCATCATGACATAATAAATAAATGAGCACTCCTCTAGCAGGTTACAGAGAGAAATAGTATTATGGTTAATGTTAAAAGCAGGGTTATGGCTGCAAGGGTTGCAGGGAGGGATAGTGTTAGGCTTAGCGTATTGTTGGGGCTGCAGGGAGGGCTTGTGTTATGAGGGCCTTTGGGTAGGGCATAGCTCTCTGCACCGAAAGCAAACTGGGCTAATCCTGGCACAGAAATGGAACATACCACGACTGCACAGTTATTCAGTTCTCGTATATGAAATTCTATCAAGGGTAATCACATGTTTAGGTGAATCTAGCGCGACGCATTATTTCTATAGCATATCTGTTGCACTTTTTTTTCTGTTCCTTTTTCCCCTTTTTATAGAAAAATATAGGTAGGAAGGACCCCTGCCAGTGCAGGTTATTGCAATATGGAATTGAAATGAAATTGCCAACATGATACATTCCACTGAACAAGCATATAGTGGATTTTACAAGCTTTACAAATTCACAGGGTTTCTTCAGCAATAAAAGCGGTTTGATAGTATATTGAACTTGGGGCAATAAAACACACATTAATATACGGCTTATTAGATTTCTCCTCATAGACGGGCTAATTTTCATGCATCCCTATTGTGGCAGTATGATTTTGGTGGCGCTTAATAAAATAGACAAAGTTGTTGACCAAATATGATCAGTATTGAGGCAGGTTTTGGGCAGATGTGGGATTAAACACAATCTGATCATCTCGCAATGTCTGCTGTACCATCTTCATCCTTTAGATCAGAATGCTCTATAAAGGGAGGATGGAGCTTCACTGCTTATCCTTGGACGAAATGATAAACGTTTTTCAACCTGTTCGATTATTTTCTTCCCCCCAAGATTTGTCACGCAGGACAATCTTAAGCCTGGTACACACTACAGTTTTTTTTTCATGCAACCCCATGGGTTGCACAAAAAAGAACTGTCAGCTCTGACCGGAGCTGCTGTACTAACCATGCAAGGTTAGTCCTCCGATCTCCCCCGCTGAGGTGCTGTGTTCCGACAGGGGGGGTGGCCCCTGCCAGAACACTCCGATCAGCGCTCTCCTGCCAATGGCTAATCCGGAGTCGGTCAGCTGATGGTTTTCCAGCATGCAGATCCGACAGAAGCCAGCCTGACCGACATACACATGGGTAGAATGTCGACCCTTTTTTTTTTGGAACTGGCAATTGTCTCCTGACCTTCTGCCCATGTGTACGTGGCTTTAGTGCTCAGGCACACTAGAAGGTTGTGAACACCTTTCTCCTGACAGGAGAAAAGCAGCTAAAAATGTGCCGAAACGTTCAGGCGTGTCAAGCATTTTAGTGTTTGTTTACTTGAAATGATTAAACGCTCAAGCGCCAAATGCGCCTAGCGTTTAGGTGCGTTGGGCCTTTTTTTGTCTAAACACTGCTTTCCTGAACGCAATTTTAGTGTGTTCATACACACATAGGCATTCAGGAACAGAAATATGGATGCATAGGCTAACACAGAGGGGCATTTAAGGGCAGAATAAAATGTAAAATACCTGTAAAACAGACACTTGATAGCTGTTGTGTGCATGAGGCTCCTGGCGTTTTTTTTACTTGCCTCTAAACGCCCCCCGTGTTAGCCTATGTGTCCATGCACACATAGTTGGTGAAGTAAATTAAAAAAAATATATATACAAAACAATTTTTCAGACAAAACGGATAATTGGCGTTTGGCATTTGCGTATGTATTCACCCCGTTTGTTATGAAGCCCATAAAAAGCTCTGGTGCAACCAATTACCTTCAGAAGTCACATAATTAGTGAAATGATGTCCAACTGTGTGCAATCTAAGTGTCACATGACCTGTCATTACATATACACACCTTTTTGAAAGGCCAAAACTCACGGACCGGGCAAGGAGGGCTTTAATCAGAGAGGCAGCACAGAGAACTAAGGTAACCCTGGAGGCTCACAGCAGAGACTGGAGTATCTGTACATAGGACGACAATAAGCCGTACGCTCCATAGAGTTGGGCTTGATGGCAGAGTGGCCAGAAGAAAGCCATTACTTTCAGCAAAAAACTAAATGGCATGTGGGAGACTCCCCAAAATGTATGGAGAAAGGTGCTCTGGTCTGATGAGACTAAAATTTTACTTTTTGGCAGTCAAAGAAAACGCTATGTCTGGCGCAAACCCAACACATCACATCACCCAAAGAACACCATCCCCACAGTGAAACAAGGTGGTGGCAGCATCATGCTGAGGGGATGTTTTTCGGCAGTCAGGACTGGGAAACTGGTCAGAGTTGAGGGAAAGATGGATGGTGCTAAATACAGGGATATTCTTGAGCAAAACCTGTACCACTCTGTGTGTGATTTGAGGCTAGGGCGGAGGTTCACCTTGCAGCAGGACAATGACCCCAAACACACTGCTAAAGCAACACTTGAGTGGTTTAAGGGGAAACATGTAAGTGTGTTGGAATGGCCTAGTCAAAGCCCCGACCTCAATCCAATAGAAAATATGTGGTCAGACTTAAAGATTGCTGTCCACAAGTGCAAACCATCCAACTTGAAGGAGCTGGAGCAGTTTTGCAGGAGGAATGGGCAAAAATCCCAGTGGTAAGATGTGGCAAGCTCATAGAGACTTATCAAAAGTGACTTGGAGCTGTGATAGCCGCAAAAGGTGTCTCTACAAAGTATTGACCTTAGGGGGCTGAATAGTTATGCACATTGACTTTTTCTGTTATTTTGCCCTACTTGTTGTTTGCTTCACAATAATAATAAAAAAAAAAAAAACATATTCAAAGTTGTGGTCATGTCCTGTAAATTAAATGATGCAAATCCTCAAACAATCCATGTTAATTCCAGGTTGTGAAGCAACAAAACACGAAAAATGCCAAGGGGGGTGAATATTTTTGCAAGGCACTGTGTATTCTTTCCATCGTAGATAGGAAAAGAAAGATCATTACAAATCAGCACATTGGTGTAAAATATGGAAGGGCTGTGTCATTTAAAGATTATTTATTGGTGAATTATAATTGAAAATTGATTAATAAATCTATCAGCAATGTGGGATAAAAAAGGATTTCCCCTCTTACTGTCTGCCAGGATTGGCGATACTCCGGCCAAATAGCATCGCAAGTGAAATATCTTCCGTTAAAGACATTTCATGTCAAAAAACTCTAAACTGATTAAAGTTGAAAGCCCGGGTTCCTTCTTTTCATCACTGAACGGAGTAGAAATCTGCTTGGAAAGGATGCTCTTCCCCCCACCCCCTCCCTCCTCGTTCCCAGCGCTCCAAAGGCAGCGCCTGCATCCATCCTGCTGTGTCCCTGCATTTTAATTACTGCCTTATTAATATTCATGAGCACAGGCACTCAAGAGGGATTGCAGTCTGTCATTCTCTCCTTCGCCTTGTTGAAACTTTTTTTTTAGCAATCGGTTTTACAATGCACTATGTTTGTTTATGCAAGTGTTTAGGATATCAGTAAATGCCAAGCAGAACAGCAAAAATAAGTCAAAGTCAAATCACCCATCCGGTAATGTGCCCAATTCTGATCTATCAGTTACATTGATTTCTCAATTCAATAATAGGCGAAAATGTATATATAATTGCATGGGCATCGACAGGAGAAAAAATAAACGAATCATTTTAGAATAATACATTGCTGTAATGTAAGTAAACAGGTGTATATTCACAATAGTGTGCTGCACTGTACTTCCAAAATTAATTGTTTTGTTTTTAATGATATGGTTTAAATGTGTTTATTTTCAGCACTTTATCTGTAGCTCCATAGAGAATAATACTGCATGTAAAATGTATCACATGTGCATCTTTTTGCATTTTAACATTTACTTACAAAATGCAAAAAATACTCTTAATTTGGAAAACTCATGAAGAAGATGCATGTTGAAATACATGTAAAAATATGCATTGCAATGTATTGTGAAACATGCTTAAAAAACACTTATTAAATGGAACATATAGTGGTTTTTGTACATACTTTATGTCTTTATTAAGGTCTGGACTAAAAAAATAATAATACTGCATTTCCATATTTTGTATTCTCCTTATGAGCCATCAGATGGAGCTTTGGCCTCCTTTTTGCATGATTTTCTCTATCTTTTTGCCCCTTTTTTAAAATAAAGCCCAATTTTTACAAAGCTCAGTGGCTGCTGACTTTTAGGCCTCATGCACACTGGACGTTTTTACAGCTGCGGTTTTTGGCTTCAGATCTTTTTTTTCTGCAGCCAATAAACTCCCCAGCATGCACGCATAGGCTGTTATCAGCAGTTTTTGACCGGGGAGTTTTCTGGCTGGAAAAACCCCCCAGAACTAGTGGGTTTTGAGAGGAGTTTTTCAGTTGTAAAACAGCTCTAACTATGGAAAAAGCTGAAATCACCTTTGACAGTGGCAGTATGGCACTCCTGCACGAATCTCTGTAGCTTTACGGCGGGCGATTTAAGGAGTATAGGGGGCGCGTGCGCCAGCCGCCCGACGTAGGAGCCAATGCGCGTGGCCGGCGGCTACCCGCGATTGCTTCTGAGAAGGACAGAATGGAGATCTGTCAATGTAAACTTAGTAGCAGTGATCGTTCCACTCCCCCAGTGAGTTCTATCCCCCCACAGTTAGAAACACACTGCGGGAACACACTTAACCCATTAATCGCCCCTTGGTGTTAACCCCTTCCCTGTCAGTGCCATTTATACAGTAATCAGTGGCTATTTTTAACTCTGACCGATGTATAAATGTGAATAGTCACAAAATAGTGTCAAAAGTGTCCGATCTGTCCGCCGCAATATCGCAGTCCCGATAAAAATCGCAGATCGCCGCCATTACTAGTAAAAAATTTAAATGTGTAATAAAAATGCCATAAATCTATCCCCTATTTTGTAGACGTGATAACTTTTGCACAAACCAATCAATATATGCTTATTGCAATTTTGTTTTTTACCAAAAATATTTAGAAGCAAAAAAAGGGGAGCGAATGGCAGAAAGAGTGCTACTATTAGTGCCACATCCAAAATTAGTTAAAAAAGAAAGAGGTTCCCCTAGAAGGACTTTAAAGGCAACTAAAGAGTATTTAGAAATGTATTGAAAGTAGCATTATATAATAGTAGAAAAATATTTTATTAAAGATTAAACATAATTAAAAAATAAGCTGAAACATTGATTAACTGAACACAGTCAGTTTGTGTCACCATAAACAACGTTTACATGATAACCTTCTTACACCCAACGCGTTTCGGAGTAACGTCTATTCCTTCTTTAGGGGTGCAGGAAGAGGAGGGATACATCTAAGACATAAAGCGTACAGTAAATATCCAATATTGCAAAATTCATCTATATGAAGTACATACTAACAAATTGGATTTTTTAAGTGATACACTTACATATTGGTAATAGGTGAGATTTTTTTTCAATGTTTCATTCATTAACATTTTAAATCTGTGAGCAGAAACAGCAAGTAGTGGATATGCCGTTCAGGGTGTTGTCTTGGGGCATTTAAAGGGCAACAGAAACATCTAGTAGATAGACTTAAAAGGTTGATACCCTCAGATAGTTCAAAAATGTTCCCCACACCTCAGAATGAGCGACCGGCCAGAGGAATATGCTGGAGCTGGGTAAGGAGATTTCTGCAGGTAATAAAAACATAATTACCAATATTATAACTACTACCTCATTTAGAAACAGAGTTATAAAACAATAAGCATGAAAAAGGATATGCAAAAGGTACAAATACCTGTGGAAATTGTAGATATAATAAACCAAACTGTTAGCCGAGTTTGTTGAATGGCCATCTATACCCACTGTATAATAAATAAAAATAGATAAAAAATAATAATAATTATAAACAGGTTTGCAAAATTAACGTTAGGCTCAATATATAGAGATGCTCAGAATGTATATAATAGACTTTATATTAGTATTTTCATAGTAACTCAATCAGAACATTCATTTTTGGCAAAGCAAACTAGCAACAGAATAGAGTTGCAGGCATAAAAGCTCTAAGTCTGATAAAGGCTGATTTAACATAAAAGACAGGGGGCTCAGTTATCTAAAGAAAGGGCAGCAGGCACAGTCAAATGCAATATCTATATATAAAGCCCGGAGGGCTCACTAGAGCCCCCAGCAAAGTAGCCCATTTTTGTTTGCACAACTTATGGGGAAACAAAGAAAAGTTTATTTACCTTTATTATTTTGTAGAGACCAAAATCATCCGACTGCACCAATTTGTCCATCGGCCGGGTGCAGGCGCTGGCATTGCAACTAAGGGAAACCGGCAGTGAAGACTTTAAGCTTCACTGCCGGGCTCCTACTGTGCATGCGCGAGTTGCGCAGCGCTTTCTGAATGGCCTTGTTGTCTTCTGGGACACACACGGTCCCAGAAGGCAGTGAGGTGAAGGAGGGAGGACCATTGCAAATGCAGAGATGACTTACCTCACCGCAGAGAGGTAGGACGGAAGTCCAACTAGAGAACAGCAAAAAAAAAAAATCCAAAAACTAAGGCTCATGTGCTCAATTGTTCTAGAGCTTCTTTCATTTTGGCCTGGAACTCTGCTTTAAGCCTGGGTTCACACTATTGCGATGCAGGAACCAGTGCAATTCCAGTGCAGGTTCCCGCATCGCATCTCCCTTCCAGGCAGTTCACACTGCCCTCTGCGAACCGCTGCGGGTGTCAATACAAAGTTAATGACACCCCCAGATCGGTTTGCAGATTGCAGTGCGAACTGGTAATTCGGTCAGGAGTCTGATTGCATGGGTGCGAACATATTCCAGTGCGGGAAAAAAAAGTTCCTGCAGCATTTTTGTGCGAATGCTGAATGGCTGAATTTGCATCGCACAGACATCGCATGTGATCTGCACAGCAATACGGTGCAAATCACATGGGATGTCCGAAATAGTGTGAACCCAGGCTAAAGGAGTACAAAAACCTGCAACATAAAAAACTACTAGCAGATAGATATGTATGGCAGAAAAGACTCTGGCACGTTGATGAGTGCAAAACCTGGTAGCCAATCAGTTTTCAACTTCAGTTGGTTCAATTAAGCTTTCACAAAAAAAAATCTGGAAGCTGATTGGTCTCTATGCACCAACGTTTGCACTCTCCAGTGTAAGTAAATCAACCCTTGTATATCTCTTCTGCCATAAAAGCTGTATAAAAGTGTCTGCTGACAGCCAAGCATGCTGGGATAAACTCCCATGAGTTATGTCCCGGCCAATAAAGATGGCTGTAGATTTCTTATGAAGAAGATGGAAATTCCAGAGGTGGGGGAGAGTCTTCTGTAGTTCTGGAGAGGAACACTTTACAAGGTAAATGTGCCATAAAGAGAGGGCCGGAACGAGAATGGACTGCAGGGTAATGGTAGTGTAGGGCCGTACATGACAGTGTGTCTAGTGACACACAGGGAGGATAAAGGGGTGTGGCCAGGCAGGGCTGGCTCTGTAAGCAGCAGGGGGAGCGGCCGTATAAAAGGAGGGGGCGGGACTAAAGGCCTCAGTCGGGAAGGTGGCAGCACACGAGGAGGCAGTTTTCCCACCCACCCTCCCTAATGTAAGGTGAGTTTTTGGAGGTGTTAATGTTTTTTGTTGTCATTTCAGGAGCAGGAACAGCGTTGGAGTCATGACAGCAAGGAGTTGGCGGTGTTTGTTTGTTTGGTCAGTGACGGTAGCAGTTATGGAGGTGGTAAGTGTGTGGGGGGCTCATCATTAGATGGCCCCTCCGGTGTGTGGGGGGCTCATCATTAGATGGCCCCTCCGGTGTGTGGGGGGCTCATCATTAGATGGCCCTTCCGGTGTGTGGGGGGGCTCATCATTAGATGGCCCCTCCTGTGGGGGGGCTCATCATTAGATGGCCCCTCCGGTGTAGTACATCAAATTTATTTGATGATTACTCGTTGTGCACTGCGGGAAAGGTGTTTGTCTCCGGGCGGTACAGGTGGAGGCCAGTTGGTTACGGTAAAATCCCGCAGTGCCCCCTGGTGGTTTCATATATATATACATATACACCGAGAATTATATATATATACGTTTGTAGTACTTAGCTCCGTCACTGACCAACAAACAGGGTGTAACTGATGGTTTATGTGTTTATATGTGTTTTATCGTTATTGGTATTTACAAGGTAAATGTGCCATAATGTGTAACTATGCTGTGTACACCTGAACAGTATGACAAAAGCTCCTGTGAGGCTGAAAACTTTACTTCAGCTTTAGCGCTCATGCACACGGGACGTTTTTACAGCTGCTATTATTAGGGGCGTCTGATGTTTTTTTTAACTGGTTCTAAACTCCCCTCCATGTTAGCCTATGTGTCCATGCACACATAAACTGTCAGAGGCGTTTGGAGGCATAAGCGTTTAGGGGCAGTAGAAAAAAACGACAGCCAGTGCATTCAGGAGTAAAGGCTGTTGAGCTGTAAAACGTCTGATGCCGCTAAACGCGACCTAACACTGGAGCGTTTTTTTTACATGTCAAAATCAATGGTTCCCTATGAGAGCCCATTTATTTGAATAGAAGTCGCACCAGAAGTCGGATCATGTGACTTGTGCGATGGGGGTTCTTAAAGAGGAACCCCACGCCAGAATGGAAAAAAACGGCGTGGGGGTCCCCCCCAAGGTCCATACCAGACCCTTGGGTCTGGTATGAATTTTAAGGGGAACCCCCATGCCAAAAAGACAGGGTTCCCCCCAAAATCCATACCAGACCCTTATCCGAGCATGCAGGTCAGGAAAGGGGGGGGGGGGCGAGCCCCCTCCTCCTGAACCACACCAGCCCACATGCCATTTGTCATCTCCCTCTGTTCTTCCTCCGATGTTCTCTCAATGCTCTCTCCTAGTGTAATGCTAGGGCTGCCATGTGCCAATGCTTATATAGCCAAGGGGCGGGGCCACCTGCAACATCACCTGGAGGCTCCACCCCTTGCAACATCACCGCCCATCATGCCCCAGGAGGTGGCGTCACAATGGGGTGGAGCCTTCAGATGACGTCACCGGATGGCCCCGCCCCTTGGCTATATAAGCATTGGCACACGGTGGCTCTAGCATTACACTGGGAGAGAGCATTGAGAGAACATCGGAGGAAGAACAGCGGGCAAAGACAGAGGGGAGAAGAGAACCGGCAGCGGAAGAAGTCATCAGCAATGAGAGGAGAAGAACCCAGAGGATGAAGATATCGCCAGAGGGAGAAGAAATTGGAGATGCTTTAATAAAATTACTTTGTCAAAAACCTGTGTACTGTTTTTATTTTTGACACTTTTTTTGTTAAGGGGGGCTTCCAGATTCTGATAAGCCCCCCGCCTGCAGACCCTGACAACCAACGGCCAGGGTTGTCGGAAAGAGGCCCTTATCCCCATCAACATGGGGGCAAGGCTGCATGCTCGGATAAGGGTCTGATATTTTTTTGGCATGGGGGTTCCCCTTAAAATCTATACCAGACCAAAGGATCTGGTATGGATTTTGGGGGGGGGGGGGGGGGCTTATGCTGTTTTTTTTTTCATTTTGGCATGGGGATCCTCATCAAGATCCTCAGCACACAAGTCTCACTGCAAGTCGGATCATCATGGTGATACTTCTATTCAAATCAATGGGCTCTCATAGGGAACCATTGATTTAGAATAGAGGCAGAGAAACGCTGCTAAAAGCTAGTGCGACTAAACGTGCATTAACGCCAATACAAAAAGCTACTAAAAACACGTTTTAACAGCTGCTTTTTCCTGCTGTTGGTAGTGGCGTTGCAGCTAGTTTTTTCTAACGCCCTGTGTGCATGAGCCCTTAAGCTGAAATTTACACAAGAGAATGCATCAATGACTCATCCCTTATCAGATGTCTACCCAGCCCAGGTTTCAGTCGCACAGATCAAAACAGGCACCATCTACGGACTCTTTGGATAGCTCATAGTTCTCTGGACATCCTCTGTCATGTGCATACAAAAGAGGGTGCACTAGCCTAGTGTGTTATCCAAAGCACAATTTAATAAAAGGAATCAAGGAGAAAATGATACTCACAAACAGCATATAAAGCTCATCGCATGTGCCAGGAAGGATTAGGACCAGAGCCTCTAACCATGCCCCCAAATGGACCAAGATGGCATCAGAAACAAACCACAGATTCTGACACATTTCACAAAGCTCTAAGAAAGACGGCATTTGAAAGGAACCGCAGATCTGACGCGTTTCCAGGGAGTCTCCTCATCCTCAGAGCTCTGCTCTTCAGCACACGCATACAGCGTGTTAAAATGTGTTACATTAGCAAAAACACACATTGTGGTGTGCGCAAACCCTAAGGCTACTTTCACACAGGGGTGTTAGCGGTAAAGCGTAATTTTAGCGGCGCTTAACCGCCGTAATAGCTGTGCTTTTTAGCCGATAGCAGGGCGCTTTTAACCTCCACTAGCGGCCGAATAAAGGGTTCAAAAGCGCCGGTGCCGAATCACTTTGCAGGCGCTTTGGCAGCGGTGCCCATTGATTCCAATGGCAGGGGCGGTGGAGGAACGGTGTATTCACTGCTCCCCCACCGCCCGAAAGATGCTGCTTGCAGGACTTTTTCTAACATCCTGCAAGCACACCGCTCCAGTGTGAAAGCACTCGGGCTCTCGGGCAGCCCGCAGGGAAGGCGTTTTTCAGGTGCTTTGCAGGCTCTATTTTTGGCCCTGAAAAACACCTCAGTGTGAAAATAGCCTTAAAGTGTCACTAAGCCCAGGTTCACACTGAGCTGTGGGAAAGAAGCCGTGCAATTTCAGCTGTGATTTCACAGACGTCTGTGCAGATTTCTGCACAGATGTCAATGGAAATCGCACCCCGAAATTGCAAAAAGTAGTACAGAAACTACTTTTTGAAATCGGTGAGGCGCCACAAATGCAGCGTTGCACCGATTAGGACGGTGCCATTGCCGGCAATTGCCGCCAATTTGACATGTCAAAACACACCAATGTGAACCAGGGCTCAAGGCAAAACTTTTATTTTTTTTTCATTTTGCATAGCGTAAGGAAAGGTTATAACCCCTGCAAGTTTTTTTTGTTTTTACCATCTGTGTCCCACTGGGAGGATTTCCCTTCACTTCCCGTCTCATAGTCAAAACAGGGAGTGAGAGGAAATCCCTCCAAGATGAGAGAATCCGAGGGTGTGACCAGAACTAGTGTCCCTACTGGAAGATTTCCCTTCTATTCACGTTCTGATCTCAACCCAAAATTTAGGATTTTCTTTTACTTTAGCTTTCGGTGATAGCGGTTAAATAGAGGAGGGTGAATTTCCTTAACGGGGCAAAGACAGCAAAAAGAAAACCTGAAAAGAGTTTTAATCCATTGCCCCAAGTTATCCAGAATATCATAGAGCCTTGATGATTCTATGAAAAATACATTTACTTGGTTGGTATATGCAAGCTATTGGTCAGATTATTTTTCTAGGATCTCTTAACTGATATTATAGCTCAATTCCATGCAGACATAAAAATGCAATTTGATTCAGTTATGTATTCATTAAGAAAAAAATTAATGTTTTTATAAATATAGCCCAGGGATATGCAATTAGCGGACCTCCAGCTGTTGCAAAACTACAAGCCCCATCATGCCTCTGCCTCTGGGTGTCGTGCTTGTGGCTGTCAGAGTCTTGCTATGCCTCATGGGACTTGTAGTTCTGCAACAGCTGGAGGTCCGCTAATTGCATATCCCTGATATAGCCTATATACTGCAAGTACCTGAATGCACATTAGCTACTAGACTGGGAGAAGTAGGGTCAGCAATCTGAGACAGCAAAAGTTCTAGGCCATCGCAAATTGTTGCCATTCTAACACTGCTACAGAATAAATACGGTGCCAATCACACACCTCCCTTTCTCAGCATGGAGGACACCATTGATTCTGACCAAATCTCCAACTCCATTTGCAGAAATGCAGCCCCAAACTTGCAAAGAACCTCCACCATGCTTCACTGTTGCCTGCAGACATTATTGTACTACTCTCCAGCCCTTCACCAACAAACTGCCTCCTTCTACAGCCAAATATTTCACATTTTGACTCATCAGTTCAGAGCATCTGCTGCCATTTTTCTGCACCCCTGTTCCTATGTTTTCATGCATAATTGAATCGCTTAGCCTTTTTACCAGGTTGGAGGTATGGCTTTTTGGCCCTAATTGTTTAATGAAGACCACTTCTGGCCAGACTTCTTCGGACATAGATTAGTTATGTGCTGATGGCACTGCTGGACATCTTCCAATGATGAAGGGAAGTATGCATGATGTGTCTTTCATCTTCTGTATTACGTTTACTTGGCCGATCACTGCATTTACGGTCCTCAACGTTGCCTGTTTCTTTGTGCTTCTTCAAAAGAGCTTGAAATCTTTGCCTGGGAGAGACCTTGCTGATGCAGTATACCAACCTTTTGTCTTGTTGTGCTCAGTCTTGTCATGGTGTATGACCCGTGACCTGAAACTGTTTTCCATAACCTCACCTTATTAGCTGAGTTCGGCTGTTCCTCACTAAGGCCCGATTCACACCTATGCATTTTTAGTGCTTTTTGCATTTTGCAGATTTGTACTACAGATCATGTTCCATAGGAAACCATGTTAAATGGACTGTAGTGCAAATCTGCAAAATGCAAAAAGCACAAAAAAAGCATAGGTGTGAATCAGGCCTTAAGGTCCATTGAGACATGGATGAGCGAATTTGGGGTAGAGAAACTTGACTGGCCTGACCTCAACCTGATAGAACACCTTTGGGATGAATTAGAGCGAAGACTGCAAGCTAGGCCTTCTCATCCAACATCAGTGCCTGAGCTCACAAATGCGCTTCTGGAAGAATGGTCAAACATTCCCATAGACACACTCCTAAACCTTGTGGACAGCCTTCCCAGAAGAGTTGAAGCTGTATTAGCTGCAAAGGGTGGGCCAACTCAATATTGAACCCTACGGACTAATACCCCTTTCACACCGGAGCGTTTTGCAGGCGCTATAGCGTTAGAAATAGCACCTGCAAAACACCCTAAAACAGCTGCTCCATTCACTCCAGTGTGAAAGCCCGGGGGCTTTCACACTGGAGCGGTGCGCTGGCAGGGCGTCAGAAAAAGTCCTTCCAGCAGCTTCTTTGGAGCGGTGAACTGACCACTCCTCCACCTCTGCTCCCCATTGAAATCAATGGGGCAGCGCTGTGATACAGCTGGCAAAACGCCACTCCGGCAGCGTTTTGCAGGTGGATTTAACCCCTTTTCGGCCGATAGCGGGAGTTTAAGAATAGCGCTGCTTTACCGATGACGCCCAGGGCGGCTCGGTGCGAACGGGGTCTAAGACTGGGATGCCATCAACGTTCATGTGTGTAAAGGCAGGCGTCCCAATACTTTTGCCAATATAGTATATATTTTTGTAAGCATTCTTACTTACAGCATTTCTCCACACCTGCCTAAAACTTTTGCACACTGCTGTATGTCCTTGTACCTTGTGATGTTGATGTTGTGATCTCTGCAGTTAGGGCTTGTTTTCACCAGATACAGTCAGGTCCAAGTTTAAACACAGTACACAGTTTGCATATGCAAAAAACAATTATTAGTATTCCAATGAGCCTAGTTTACACCATTGCAGTGCTTTCATGTACATTAAAAAAAAAAAATACAGTATGCTGCACCGCAAATGCATGTGAACATGCTTAAATGAATCGCAAAAAGGATGAATCAAAGCAAACACACCGTAAATGTGCAGGAACGCATGCAAATGCAACTTAGTTATCAATGTTAAATAAATTAAAATATGTTCCCAAAAAATGCACCATAAACACACTAAAAATGCACACAAATGGGCATGAAGAATTGCACAGTGAATGCAGAAATTGTGGTGTAAACAAGCCCTTATTCTGCCAGGAAGCAAGCTGTACTTCCTTATCCTTCCACTAGAGGAAATCTACAAGTCCACGTATAAATGCAATCATCAAATCATGGATCAACAAGCAAGTATCACATCAATACTTGTTGAAGTTCCAACATCAGGCTGACAATTTATTGCAACCCAAACAACAAAGATTACTGGTACCATCAACTACTAGTGTTATGCGTGTATATGATTTTCTTATTTTTTTACTATTTTTTTTTCTGATTTTCTTATTTTTATTACTGTAACAAGAAAGCTGATGTGAGCCCCATGTGACAGTATATAAAGGCGTAAACAGCTTTTAATACTGGCTAATGGAGCCACTTTGCGCAGCATTCTCCTGTGAGTCTGGAGCAGTAGATGGAGCCATGACGCCCTGGCCTCACAGAAAGTGTCTGGAAGAAGATCATTGCTGGATATGTGAGCTGGTGATTTTGTGGGGGACAGCGAATGAGATAAAAAGTATTGAAATCATTTTCATTTTTTTTGTTCTTTTTTTAAACAGGTTAGAAGCTGGAATTTTGACCTTTGTGCTCAAGCAGGGGTTGGGCTTTAAGAGTTAATAAACCCAAAAGCAAACATTATATGATATTGAAACTTATCAATTCTCAGATGTGATGGCTGCATTAGTTTTCTTTTTTCTAAGGCTCGATTCACACTAATGCATTTTTTTATGTTTTTTGCATTTTGCAAAAATGCAGGGAATTTTTTAAACATGGATTCCTATGGAACATTTTTGTGCCTTTGCATTTTTGAAAAAGGGTCAGGGACTTTTTTTCCCCCGCAAAATGCAGCATTTTGCATGTAATAGACTTCAATGGACCCGCATTCAAATGCAAATACTGCGTTTTTACTGTAATTTTGTAGCGATTTGAGGTTTTGTTTTTTACATTCACTGTATATAGCTGGTTGCTAAGGAGCAGGCCGCTGACTGCTGAATGAATGTATGACAGCTGAATGTCTTATTGGATTAGAAGGGGACACCCCCACACCAATTTTTTTTTTAACAATGGCGTGGGGACATCCCCAAAATCCATACCAGACCCTAACCCGAGCATGCAGCCCGGTAGGTAAGGGAAGGCACGAGCGAGCACCCCCCTCCCCCGAACCATACCAGGCCACATGCCCTCAACATGACGTCACAAGGGGGCGGGCTTGGGTGACTTCATCTGATGGCCACACCCCATGGCTATAAAAGAGATGTCAGACAGAGGACAGCGTCCGGACAAGAGAGGCCTTTCTCGTTTTTAGAGGGTAACCATCGGCGAGGAAGAAGACAGCAGCACGGGAGAAGACAGCTCGGGAAGAGACGGTGGTTGGAGAAGATGCCAGTGGAAGAGATGGCGGCGGGAGAAGATGGCTCGAGGAGAAGACAGCTCAAAGCTATTTTTTTTAATAAAGGACTTGTCAAAGACTGACTCTTGTTTTTTTTTTTAATATTTCAATGCTTTTTTGGGTGAATGGGTAGGGGTATGATGTACCCGATACCCATTCACATAGGGAGGGTCGAGATCTGGGGGTCCCCTTTGTTAAAGGGGGCTTCCAGATTCCAAAAAGCCACCTGCCAGGGTTGTCGGGAAGAGGCCCTTGTCCCCAAAGCACCCACCCCCCCCCCATGTTGAGGGCATGCGCACGTCCCCTATCTTTCCTGACCTACCGGGCTGCATGCTTGGATAAGGGTCTGCTATGGTCTTTGGGGGGGGCCATGTCGTTTTTTCCATGAATTTGTTTAGCCCGCTGATAGCTGATGACTCATCAGTTGTTAAGGATGCGGCGGCCGGCTTCCCGACCCGCTCCTTGGCAACCAGCTATATACAGAGAATATAAAAAAAAAACACAAATCTTAAAACGCAAATCGCAGTAAAATTGCTGTAAAAATGCTCTGCAGAAACGCTTAAAAGCAGCATGCATAGATGTGATTCGAGCCTAATACAGGAGGTGTGTTACTGGCCAGATTATCAGGTGAAAACAGGGAAAACAAACTACATCTAAGAATTGGTAAGCTGCAATATATTACATTTTTGGTTTTGGTTTTGGGTTTAATACCGTGTCAAGTCGTCAATTTCCCCACCATAGTATTTACTGTATTTATATTAATCAAGATAATCATACATTAACAAAATAGATGGTTCCAGATATCATTGAAAGTATTTATCCTTGGTAAAGACTAAGCACATTTTTTTAAACTAGCAAAATAGACGTTATTGCTTGTACAACAGAAAATAGACAGAAAATTCCCTTTCTATTAATCAATTTTCTGACTGGCTGTTTTGTTAATAATTTTACACAAAAAGCACTTTTTTTTAATAATCTGCTTGAAGTTACACATTTGTGACCCTTTAATATAGTCCAAATTAGTTCCCTAGAAGTTGGTGACATAACTATAACATAACAAAAGTATAAGCTTGTACTGTTTTATATTATCTTTGGATGTTTCACCTCTTGCCATTGTAATGCCCATCTCACTGAACTGAATATTTGGCCCACAAAATAGGTGCCTGGATTTGAGAGACAGAAAACTCCCTTAAATGTAGAGAACATTTTTTACTAAATTAGGGGATGTAGGGAGCTGTGTGCTATGTTGGGGTAGAGAATTATGGGTTGGAAACATCATTCATGGGAGATAAATGGAAATAGGTTGGAGTAGATGAAGCCTGGTTTGGAGATACGCCTGGAGACGAGATACTGCTGGGTCACAGACACATGATGTATGGTCCACCGGGAGACACTGGAAGAAGACTATATTACAGACAAAGGAATTGTGCCTAGCCTCTCCATATAAACTTCAGTATTAAAAATAACAGAAATCTAGCAAATTTTTAAGTCAACCTTAGCAAAGTCACACAGCTGGATTACATTTTTTTTTTTTTTTTGTGTGTGTATAAACAACTTTAATATTTAGAACTGATCTGATTGATTTTTTTTCCCAGAATCTATAGCTTGATTCTTGAAAAATGTTTCATTCCAGCAGCTTCAGCCATAGAGGTCATTGGGATTTCAGCTGCTGTGAGCATGTGCTTCCAGTTAAGGGCCCCATTACAACTCTGCACTTTAGGGATACTTTTACACAACTTACATTATAACCGTTTTATTCTGTTAAATTCCGTTTCATTATATCTGACTGGTGCAAATTTTCTCTATGCTTTTTATTGGGGTGTGTTTTCTTTTTAAATCTCCTTATATGCATAATTTTGAGATCAGTGACTCGGAAAGTGCAGTGTAATCAGCATGACAGATTGGAAGGCCGGGTACCGGCCTGAAGTTATGGGAGGAGCCCGGAGGGTATTTAAGCAGCCCAAAGGCCGCCGGTCTTTGTCGGTTTCCTGTGCGTGATATCTGATACGTCAGACATCTAGGACCGACTCGTTCGTGACAAGCGCTCTTGGTGCCGGCTCGTGAGCTCCGTTTTTTCGTCTATCCGTCTTCTCTTGTTGCAGTCCCGTGTTCCGTGTTCGTAAGTTGTGTCGTCCCTTCGTGTCGCACTCGTGTCGTCGAGTCGCAGTTTGTACAAAGAGTCTGGTTCGGCTGTCGCAGGTAGGGCTTCGGCTCCCATGTTTTACGTTCTCATGCACTGCTTATCATGTCACTAAACTGTGATCTGCGTAGCTCACGAGCCACGCGCTGCTTGTCTCGAAAACCTAAACACTTACTCGTACGTTTTGTTGTACCCGATCGGGAGCCATCTAACGGCACGCACATTCAGGGCCGCCCGCCACAGACACTCCGACCGATGTCGCATCCGGCACTTAGGGTTCCCTTACACGAGCGGGCTACACAGTCTCCGAATCGTTCAACATAACTCACGCACGGGTGCCGTTCGCACTCACACGTATCGTTCATGTCCTGCCATTATCCGAATTGGTGGCGCTAGCGAGCGTGCCGAATCGCTATTATATTCCGAAGCACTGTTGGCATTCTAGTTGTACGAATCACTTCGACCGTGTCGAAACATTTCACGACTTAGCATGACAATCATTTCATCATTTCAAACGTGGCTAACGTACCAGGCCATTCGGTCATGCTAAATCATTTCGCATCAGTTAATCAGGGCGTTCATGCCATCGCTTCGATCCTGGTCCGGTCGCATCCACGCATGCTCCGATCGGGGCGATCCAGATGCACGACTACCCGGCCTCATTTCGATACATGCGCCAAGGGCGGAATCACTTTACTGGCTGCGGGCATTCCTGATTCTTGCCCCTGTCATGGCATATCATTTCTGTCACTTTACCACGCCCGGCATGAATGCAGTCACTTCCCCGCACTAATTCGTGTCGGCGTGCCCTAGGCACGGCCTCATTTCTATACATGCGCCAAGGGCAGAATCGCATCACTGGTTGCGTACATTCCAGATTCTTGCCCCTGTCATGGTATCTCATTTCTGTCACCTTACCACGCCCGGTGTGAATGTAGTCACTTCTTCGCACTAAATTCGTGTCGGCGTGCCCTAGGCACGGCCTCATTTCAATACATGCGCCAAGGGCGGAATCGCATCACTGGTTGCGTACATTCCTGATTCTTGCCCCTGTCATGGTATCTCATTTCTGTCACCTTACCACGCCCGGCGTGAATATAGTCACCTCTTCGCACTAAATTCGTGTCGGCGTGCCCTAGGCACGGCCTCATTTCAATACATGCGCCAAGGGCGGAATCGCATCACTGGTTTGCGTACATTCCTGATTCTTGCCCCTGTCATGGTATCTCATTTCTGTCACCCTACCACGCCCGGCATGAATGGAGTCACTTCTTCGCACTGAATTCATGTCGGCGTGCCCCAGGCACGGCCTCATTTCAATACATGCGCCAAGGGCAGAATCGCATCACTGGTTTACGTACATTCCTGATTCTTGCCCCTGTCATGGTATCTCATTTCTGTCACCCTACCACGCCCGGCATGAATGGAGTCACTTCTTCGCACTAAATTCGTGTCGGCGTGCCCTAGGCTCGGCCTCATTTCAATACATGCGCCAGGGGCGGTGTCGCAAATAAAAAAAAAAAAAAAAAAAAAAAAACTTTGATTCTTGCCCTTGTCATGTTATATCATTTCTGTGTCACCTTACCACGCCCGGTGTTAATTGGTCACCCGCTTGTACGAATTCGCGCCGGCGTGCCCTAGGCCGGCCGCATTTCAAAAAAAAAAAGAAAAAAAAAAAAAAAAAAAGAAAAAAAAAAAAAAAAAAAAGGGGGGAGATTGGAGTCGGACTCAGTGGCAGCTGGATGTCACAGTTCGGCCTCAGCATACCTAGGCAGTCGGCCTAGTTTTCATGGTGGCCTCATTCTGTACGTGCTCCAGAGTCCGGCCCACAGTCACCCCCATACGGTACGAACGGGCCGGGCCCTGTCACGGGAAGTTCATTCAGTAAGGCAACGTGTCAAGTCAGTCGTTCATGTTGTCATCTGTCAGTTGATCCCACAGCGATCTCGGCAGTCGACTCAAGTCACTATCGCCTGTTGTTATCATCTGCGTTGGGTTCCGTCGCTCTGGACGGCAGCAGTTTTAGGCTCTTAAATAGGTATTTTTTCTCACACTCTCTCAGGTCAGTCGGTCCACCTGCGCCAACTTGATCAGGGTTCCAGCAGGTAAAAAAAAAAAAAAAAAAAAAAAACACAGGGGCACGGGGGGCTCCTGCTTTCTTGTGGCAGGTACATATATCATAGGTGACACGTCCAAACTCATTTCTTGTCACCTTTTAGGCCCAGCCTGCAGACACGTGACCAGTCTACCAAGTTACAGGTCTTGGCAGCCGCCATGTCGTCAGTTGGCAGCGATGACCTCACCACCCCACTATCTCCGGCGTCAGCCTCCGAGGCTGGCAGTGTCCAGTCTCTTAGGGCATGGACAATTCCCAGGCTGTCCGCCGAGCTGAGACGCAGAGGGATACCCTTCTCGTCCACGGCCAGGAAGGCGGAGCTGTTCAGGCTTCTCTTCCCACCACCGGCCGCAGCAAGCCCCAGCAGCCAGCAGGCGTCTCTGGAATCGATTTCAGCCGCCGTTGCCCAGCTACACACCCTCGTGTCTTCCCTGTCTTCCTCAATCGTGGAGGTCCAGGACAGGGTGTCTCGGCTAGAGGCCAGCCCGGCTGCCACGGTTCCGGACCACGCGGTGGTCCCAGCCATCAGTGCACCGGCCGCAGGTAGTGAGCTTGCCACGCCTACCGTTCACCCTTCCCACCTGGTGCCACCCAGCGTAAGGAAGGACATTCTAGAGGGCAAAGACGTCAATCTGGCCTCACTCTTGATCTCGGTCCATGACTTGGCCGAGAACAAGGCCTACACCTGGGGGGATGTCTCGGTGGTGTTGAAAGCGAAGGATCCGAGGCTCAACAGGAAGCTCACGGTGCCCGAATTCACGCTCGCTTTCGGCATGTTTAGAGACGTGCTGTGCTCAGCCTCCCCGGCAGACGGGAAGAGCTGGACCTCTACCTCCATTTGGTCGTAGACCTGGGCCACAAATACGGTGGCTCAGCGTTCTACGACTACCATCGGTCCTTCTCGGCCAAAGCCGCAGCCAGATTCACACAGTTCCATTTGCCAACGGACTGGAGCGTAGTGGACACGGAATTGTTCTGCCGCCACTTTGCAGGCCTTCGCTCCCCGCTATGTGCTGTCTGTCAGTCAGCGTCTCACACCACGGTCTGGTGTGCCAACGTAGCCTCTGTCCATCCGATAGCTAGCACGGCCTCTGCCAGCACGAGCCAGGCTCAGCAGGCCCCGGTGCAAGGGCGAAAGATGGACAAATTGGGACGTCCGGTGCGGATGGTTGGGGGAGCCGCCATTTGCAACAATTTTAATTACGGCTCCTGCAATTTCAGCCAGTGCCGGCTCTTGCACGTTTGCACCCTGTGCCAGAGGGCGCACCCCAGGATCCTGTGTGAGGTCAAACAGAAGAGACCATGACTAAGCCGGGTCAATGTCCTTTGGCTCGGCGTTTACCTGACCTCACACCCCACTCCGTCACTCGCCAGCTACCTCATCCGAGGCTTCACTGAGGGGTTCCATACTGGGCTCATCACCCTGCCCCACTCCACCCACGAATGTCCGAATTTACGCTCAGCAGCAACAGACGAGCCAGCGATTGATGTCCTTTTGCAGACGGAGTTGGATCGGGACTTCATGATAGGCCCGTTCTGTCAATCCCCCTTCAGCATCTGGAGGGTTAGCCCTATCGGGCTTGTGCAGGGAAAGTTTTCAAATAAAAAACGTCTGGTGTATGATCTGTCAGCGCCTCATTCTTCCGTCGTTCCCAGTCTCAACTCGCTCATCCCCTCCGAGGAGTTCTCGCTGAAGTACGCTTCGGTAGACATGGCTATCCAGGCCATTCTCAGGGCAGGGGTGGGTGCGTGGCTCTCGAAGGCGGACATATCCGACGCCTTCAAGCTGCTGCCCATCCATCCTTCCTTGTGGTGCTGGCACGGCATCAAGTGGAGGGAGCGATATTATTTCGCGACCAAATTGACCTTCGGGTCTAAAAGTAGTCCTTGGCTATTTGACAAGTTCGCCGAGACCCTGGCGTGGATCCTTCTCCATGAGGCACAGTGCCACGAGGTCATCCATTATTTGGATGACTTCCTTCTGATAGAGCCGCCCGGGGCTCCCCCAGGGGACCTTGGAAAGTTGAGGACGGTTTTCGACAATCTGAACGTCCCCATAGCGGAGCACAAGGTTGACGGCCCGGCACACAAGATCACGTTCCTGGGCGTCGACCTTGACACGTTGGCCATGCAGGCCAGCCTTCCAGCAGATAAGTTGGACCGTATCAGGACGGTTCTGCGAGAATTCACCCGGGGGGGGGATGTACTCAGAAGCAACTTCAGTCTCTCCTCGGGATGCTGAACTTTGCCGTGAGGATCATCCCCCAGGGCCGCTCTTTTGTGTCCCGGTTGCTGGTCTTCCTGTCCTACACGCAGGACCCAGACCAGGTCATCAGGCTGGATTCTGCAGCCAGGGCAGATCTGGCCATGTGGGAGCACTTTCTTAGTGATTGGAACGGTGTGTCCCTGTTTATCCCAGTCGTGTCCACGCAGTCACCACAGGTGGTGACCGACGCGGCGGCATCCACAGGATGCGCCGCCATTTTTGGCCACTTGTGGTTCGCCGCCCCGTGGCCTCCTCAAGCACTAGCCACACCGGGCTTTACTACTACGTCAGCCCTCTTTGAGCTCTTCCCTATTGTAGCAGCCGCCCACCTATGGGGTCACCATTGGTCTGGACAGACGGTGGCTTTCTCGACAGACAATCAAGCCACAGCCGAGATCATCAGCAGGGGCAGGTCTAAGTCCAGGCCCGTCATGTCCTTCCTCCGCAGACTGGTCCAGCTATCCCTACAGCATCAGTTCAATGTGTACTGCTCCTTCATTCCAGGGAAGTTCAACGCAGCAGCGGACGCACTCTCCCGTTTTAACTTTATTTCTTTCTTTGAACAGGTGCCAGGAGCCTGCCGTCATTCAGCCACTATCCCGGATTGGTCACAACTGACCTTGGACTAGCCCCACATCTACACTCAGCTACCGATATCATCAACGCCTCACTCGCCCGCAACACCCGTCGGGCCTACCAGACGGCCTGGAGGGCGTTTAACAAGTTCCTGCCCCAGCGGCCTCGCGAGTCTTCCAGCCTCAAGCAGGTCTTGGCGTTCATCGCCTACTGCCATTCACACCTAGCACTGTCACACAGCACGATACGCCAGTACGTGGCCGGGGTGCAGCACTATTTGTCACTTCAAGACCCCGCAAGGCCTTCGGTGTTCTCCTGCCACGCGGTGAGGGCTCTACTACGTGGAGTTCAGAAACACCAGCCGCCAGTCAGCTCAAAGCGGCTGCCTATCACGGGGGAGATCTTCAAGGGGATGTCTGACATCCTGGATAGGTCCCCTTTCGGTCTCCTCCTCAGTACCGTCCTGCAGGCTGCGATACACATGGCGTTTTACGGGTTTCTGCGGCCCAGCGAGTTCACTCGCAGCCACCCAGCCGGTCCAGTCTTGCGTAGAAATAATCTCTATCGCCACCAGGATCACTACGTCCTTCACTTGACGACATCCAAAACCCAACAGCGAGGTTCCGGAGTAGATATTCACCTGTACAGGACTCACAACAACTGGTGCCCAGTTGCCGTGTTGGACCGCCTGACGGCACTGCTGTCCGACTGCCCAGGGGCCAGTCCACTGCTACCTTTTCCGGTGAAACCCCTTAACTCGTCGCAGTTCGTGGAACATGTCCGGGTCCTTCTCGGCCATCTTCAGTTGGACCCCAGCCAGTACTCCGGGCATTCGTTCCGGATCGGGGCGGCCATGACGGCCTCAAGACAGGGGGTTCCGGACCACGTAATCAAGAAACTGGGTCGGTGGAAGTCGGCCTGCTTCTCTCGCTACATTCCTAACCCACAGTTAGAGATGGCTCAGGCCTTTGCTCGACTCACTCAGTGACATTACCTCTAATAAATAATTAACCCCTACCTGAAGGTTTTTGCCCCCTTATTTTGGCGTACCATACGGTAGACCAAGGCACACTTTCAGGTCTATTTCATGTTGGTGAGTTTTGTGTTGTTCCTATGTGTCATCGTCACTCATGTCGTCCGTAGGGCTCTAGACCATAAATTGGAAGGCCGGGTACCGGCCTGAAGTTATGGGAGGAGCCCGGAGGGTATTTAAGCAGCCCAAAGGCCGCCGGTCTTTGTCGGTTTCCTGTGCGTGATACCCGCCCACCCTCCCCTTTTAAAAGCCTCTTCCAAGTATTCTTACCCCAGACTGAATACTCATTCCACATTATTCCATAACTACTTCTTATCATTCTTTATCCAGGGTATGCCCCCTTATTTTGGCGTACCATACGGTAGACCAAGGCACACTTTCAGGTCTATTTCATGTTGGTGAGTTTTGTGTTGTTCCTATGTGTCATCGTCACTCATGTCGTCCGTAGGGCTCTAGACCATAACTATGAGTTTTAGAATTTTCAGTGGAGGTCAATAATAGCAGAATTCGTACTTCCTTAGAAAAAAAATTCCTAAAGTGAACTGTACTCAAAATGTGAAGCTTTGCTGTCCAATAGGGAATATATAGTGAGGGTAATATTGTTTAAGCATTGCTCTTAAAAAGAAAAATTTCTTCCTGGCTCTTTTTTTTTTTTGATGGAAGGATGGAAAGGTACCAACAGAGCTACTGGCTTTCTCTGCTGCCTCTGACTGCTGGTTTCTGGAGATTGGGAGTGAGATTTGGGGACATCGCTAGTGTTTTGCTCATTGTTCTTGCTACAGAGGAAGCTATCCCTTAAGCCTAGTAGACATGGGCCGAATGTCAGGTGCCATTGGCCGGTTCAATAGAACCTGACCGACATTTGGCCCATGTGTACTGTGCAGCCGTTCTGTCGAAGGAGCATAACCGAAAAAGGTCAGTCGACTGGCTCCCGAGTGTTGACCAGGAGCATTCCCCTGTCAGAATGCAATAGAACAGCAGGGGAGTTTGCTGTACTAACATCTCATTAGTTAGTACAGTGGCTCCAACCTGAGCTGTCCGTTTTTGTTTCGTTGAGTTGAATGAAAAAAAAAAACTAGTAGCGTGTACTAGGCTTTAGGACCTGGAGATAAAAAGATCTGCAGTTTTCTGCTTCATTCATTCTGTGGATATGAGCTTAATTATCATTTAACCTCCCTGGCGGTATGATTCTGTCTGGAATTTTGTGCTGAAAGCGGTACAATTATTTTGCATGGAAATTTGGCGTTTTTATATTGTAGGCATGCAATTCTTATGAATAACTCACTTAAATCTGTCAGAACCAGAGTCTAGTAGACATCCCGGGTATGATAAAGTTGGAAAAACAAAATCATAAATTATAATAAAATAAAAATATATATAAAAAATGATTCAATAATGTAATCAAATCAAAAACACTGAAATTTGCTCAGTTGCAGAATAGTCGCTGTCATTAAATTGAGTGTTTGATGATAAATTGTGATTCTAATTTATTATCAGTGTTTTCTAGCTGGTCTAAAACCACTTTTGACATAAAGGGACACTTTTTGGTTGCTATGGACAATCTCCAGTTTCCAGGCAGAAAAATATCTATTTATTATATAAAATGACATGCAGGGCACTGGGCAGACCACTAGGGACAAAGGGGATGTGTATTTTTGTATACAGTACTGTAATCTGTAAGATTAAAGTACTGTATTTCTACTGTGTTTTTAAACTTTTTAGAATTTGGCGCCGATCTCCGCTCCCGTGCGTCGTAACGTCGCAGGGAACGGAGATCAGCGGCACTCGGCACTGTGTGAATCGAGCAGGATCCAGGGGAAAAGGTAAGTAACCCCCCCTGTATCCTGCAACGCAAGCCCGAGGCTGGCTCGGGGTTACCGCTTTTGGTACTAAAGTTCCTGCCCCAAACCAGACTCGGGAATACCGCCAGGGAGGTTAACTCACCAATTGATCAGTAGGGTAGCTCTGACATGAGGAAGAAGATCCTAAACCTCTACCAAGATGCTCACTTCCACACAGAGATAGAACAAGGCATAGTGGGGGAGATTTACTAAAACTGGAGCACCCAGAATCTGGTGCAGCTGAGTATTTTAGCCAATCAGCTTCTAACTTCAGCTTGTTTAATTAGGCTTTGGTAATAAAAACTGGAAGCTGATTGGTTTCTATGCGGAGCTAACGTACAAAGTATGAATAGGCCCTAAAATGTATTTTCACTGTGGAACAAAGTTGCCTACACATTAGTTTTGTTCTAATAAGCGCTTCAAATAATTTGTTGTGTAGCGACATTCATGCAAGTGATTGATTGCATATCAAGCCAATGATATGTAATCATTGTTAATCACCTTGGTTTCATTTAAATATTCTGGTAAATCTGTGCAATCAATAAAGCATGGTTCCTTTCTTCCTATAGAAAAGGAGACAATACTTCCAATGCCTGTGTGCTGGTGTTTAATGTTTCCCGCATTGAAAAGAAAAGAGAGCAGTACAGCATTGAGGACAGTGATGGGCATACCCTATCATTATTAGCGAGAGATCTGCTTGCCTATGGGCTCCCAGAGTTTTCACACATAATATGAATATGAAACCAATATTGCCATCAATTTCCCGTTTAACTTTTTCTCCAACAGATAATTTATCCAGTTTGTCCTACTCTATCTAAAATAAATACTGATTGTCAGTTTTGATTTTGTTCTCATGCTCTCTACCTGCTAATAGGATTTTCAAACAACACTTTGCATTTCTCTGAGATCTGTAAACATTGTAACTGTAAATCTCCTGGTATTCTTCACAGTTGTAAACCCTTACATATACCCATTGAAGTGACTAGCCTCAGATGATACACAGCAATGAAACAAATTCTCTGATATAAATTGTACCTAATAATCTGCAGCCGTTTGTCCTGTACAGCCTTCCACTACCACAAGGTTAAGTGTTCTTTCACACGGGGCGGATCAGTGCAGATCCGCCCCGTGGATATCCGCTTGCTCAGTGGGGATCGCCGGAGAGCTCTCCGCAGAGCAGGAAGATGACAAGTCCGTCTCTGCACACTGCACAGGGACGGACCTGTCACAGCGCCGCTCTCCCCTATGGGGGATCGGGTGACGACGGACCGCAGAGTCCGTCGTCATCCGATCCGCTCTGCAGACGGATGGAAAAATAGGGTTTTCCTCCGTCTGCAGAAATGGACCATATCGGGCACGGACGAGAGCGGGTGTCAGCGGATGCTCATCCGCTGACACCCGCTATCCCATAGGGATACATGTATGTCCGTTTTTCATTCGAAAGCAGATGGATGAAAAACGGACATACTGGGGCAGCATCTCTCAGCCACAGAAAGCAGGGGACGGGATCTGAATTCACTCACTGCACAGCTAGAAGAGAAGAACTCTGACTGTAGGGAAGGAACACACCCCCCTCCTCACGCTACAGGAAAACAAGCACAGCTGTGGCTGTAAATCACAGACTGTGTGCTGGAACTCCCTAATTGTCCTAAAAGAGAAATGCACTTTTGGTACAAACTGTCCTTTAAAGCATGCCTCCATCCTCTTGTGTGCAGCCCACCTTGTCCAAAGTTCCAATGCCAAAGATCTCTGTCGCGCGACCAATCAGTCTTCCTTCTGAAAGCATTCCCGCCAGGTCCTCTTCATCCTTCACATGCGCTCCATGGTCCTGTGGAGTATGGCTCTCCCCATAGGAATAAATGAGGACATAGCACACATGCACAGGATTTAGAGCACCTATCGGAGAGGTTTTCAGAAAAAGAGGTATGCCGCTCTGGGAAAGGATCCATACTGTCAGGGCTGGGCTCAGCCCTTCCTTCTCAGAGCTGACCGCTCAGCTGTCGGCTAATTGCCAGCTCCCATCTCTCCACAGTTACTCAGCTGTTGATGATATCCTGCTCATCAGTCCTGCCTACTTAAGCCATTCAGACCAGTGGATCACTGCCTTCGTCTTGGTCAACATCACAGAAACTCCTGCGCTCCTGTTCATGACTTGCTTTGCTGACATCCCTTCTGGCTCCAGATCCTGCTTGCTGTTCCACTACATTGATCCCTGACTTCTGGCTTGGCTGACTTTCTGTTCCGGTTACTGCACTTTGGCTATGTTTTGACTACGTTTGTTCTTTTTACTTTTATTATTAAACAAGTGTGATTTAACTGTACTTATGTCTCGGCCTGATTTCATGGTTTCTGACACATACAAAGCCAACAGATATGGGAGTCCTGCGTATGACCACTGACATATCAATTGGGCAGGTAGGTCTTAGCTGCTACTAGTCCTTCTTGTAATGAACAGAACTGGTCCTGCCTGCTATCAGCAGTCATTTCCTTTCCCCTAATTACCAGAAACATTTGAGGCAAACACTCAACTTTAGTGACTGAAAACAGTTGAATAATGCATCCATGTACAGCTGTTTCTGAAAATGCACACAACCGCCTAATATTAAAAATGCTAGATTTGAAGGTAAAGCCTTAATTTCCCTTTGATTCAGTCCTGGACACTATCTGCATATAGTTTGCACATTCTCCCTGTGCTTGGGTTTCCTCCGGGTACACTGGTTTCCTCCCACACGCCCGTAACAACTTGCTAGTAAGGTAATTGGTTTCTATCTAAATTGACCCAAGTATGTGTGCTTGTATGTATGCTTTTGAGCTATGGACTGATGAATGTACAGTATGTAAAGAGTTCCTTAAATTGTGAGTGCTATATAAATGCCTGTATTATAGAAATATTGGAGGAAAACATGGACAAAATTTGCAAAAAAAAAAAACTGTTTGCAAAAGAGTGGCTAAGTGGTAACAAGGTTCCTTTGCTGTACTGAGTTCCTGGTTTGATTTTCTGCCTAGCACTATTTGCATAGGACCACTCCAACTGGTCATATGCGTATGTTTTCCAGAAGCTGCCATACTATGTAATGGTGCAGTTTATTTTCACTTTTACTGTATAGTCATTTTGGAATATGTAACATGGAAGTGTAAGACTGATTATCATGAAAATAGTTTTGGACTCCCATTGCTGATCCTATTCAGAATGTCTTGGTATGCTGACGCCTTATTACTTTTGGTAATATAGTGTATCTTGGTCCATTTTTTGACATTCCAGTCTTTGTCTTGAACAATACACAACTCCACATTTGGAAAATGTACTAAATCAACACACTGAAGATTAGCATGAGTTTTACAGCAAGGTTCTCTGACCAATACACCTTCCCACTGACCCCACCCTCCACACAAGATGCCTCAAACATTTTCATATAACAATGTACATAGTTTGTCAATTGTTTCCATAGCAAGACCAAATCACCCACCTCCTTTGAGAACGTTAGAACTCCCCCCAACCTTAAAGTGATTGTAGGGTTTTTGTTTTTTTTTCTAAATAACAAACATATCAATCTTAACTCCACCGTGCAGCTAGTTTTGCACAGAGTGGCCCCGAACCTGCTCTTCTGGGGTCCCCCGGTGGCTCTCGCGACTCCATAGGATGCATTAATGAAAAAACTCATAGGTTTACAGCCCCTTTAAGCCTAGTACACACTAGTATTTTTTTCCGTTCAACCCAGCAGGATGATGTAAGTACAGCGATCTACCCTGCTGTTCTATTGTGTTCTGACGGGGGGATGCGGGGACCCCCCCCATGCAACTCCTGTCAGCTCTCTTAGCCATTGGTTGGCAGGCCTTTTTCGCTCATGCTCCATCGACAGAAGCCGGCCAAACAGCTGGCTTCTGTCAGACAGGCTGCAGTACAAATGGGCCAGATCTCGACCGGTTTCTATTGAACCGGGCGATGCTGCCCGACATTTGGCCCGTGTGTACTAGGCGTAACCCAGATACTAAGAAACTTTGGATAAAGAGATAAGGACCACAATAGCACCAGAAGACTAGGAAAATGCCTTTTTCCTCTCCATCAAACTGTTAACTGCAACCAAAGCATAGTAGACAAATGTAAAGATGTTACTCACTAGTAGAGATATAATCCATCTTTTCTACCCCCCCCCCCCCCCTCCAGTTGTTAGCAATGTCATGTTGCCACTTGTAACATGACTAGGACCAGAACATCGAACACCATCTTGTCACTCCTGGGACTATAAAAATTATGTCCTATGTCATTTTTCTTATAGCAGCCAGAACTGTTGTTCCCCTATACTGGCAATCTCAACAAATGCCTTGGTTGTCTCACAGCAGAAGAATATGGTAAGATGGGAGCATTGATGGTGGAACTAGACTCCATGCGCCTGGAACCTCTAAGCACAGAAGAATATGTATGTACCACCAAAAAACATGAGACTTTAGATTGAATATATATTTATAACATTTCAGTAAAAATATAAGAGAAGAGATAGAGCAGGGGATAGTAAACAATGACTCCCAGTAACAGATGTGTATAACAATACAATTATGTAGAAATTGGTATACAATGCATACATACAAAAGTAAAGGTTGTAGTCAGGTCCCTGGGACCAGAAGCAGACTTTGTGTAGCAAAAAAATGAACGATCAATAATGAACATTGGGTCCACCAGGGGCCTACAACATGGGACTTTAAAACTGTCAAAAGTACAGCAATAATATATAAAAATCTGTTTATAGTATAATCATAATACGATCAGTACTACTCCCAGATACAACATATGCCCATTTATATATATATATATATATATATATATACACACACACTACCCTCAACCACTTTGTTATCAAGTTTTTGTATTCTGTGAAGAAAGCTTCTTCTAGAATATGTTGATGATCACAAGATAGTAGGAGGGTTTTACTTTCCTTGACACATTTTTCCAGAGCAAGTCTGTCTCAGATGTATAGGGGGAGATGTGTGGTACCCTGCCCAAGTCAATTACGCCTTGTGGGAGACTGCCTGAGGTAAAAAAAAACATTGCATTTATTCAGCCCCCCTATGTCAATACTTTGTAGAACCACCTTTCGCTGTTTTTTTGGGTATGTCTCTTCCAGATTTGCACACCTAGAAAGTGACATTTTTGCCCATTTTTCTTTGCAAAATAGCTCAAGCTCTATCAGATTGGATGGAGAGCGTCTGTGAACAGATATTTTTTAAGTCTTGCCACAAATTCTCAATTGGATTTAGATCTGGACTTTGACTGGGCCACTCTAACAGATGAATATGCTTTGATCTAAACCATTCCATTGTAGCTCTGGCTGTATGTTTAGGGTTGTTGTCCTGCTGGAAGGTGAACCTCTGCACCAGTCAACTCTTTTGCAGACTCTGACAGGTTTTCTTCTGAGATTGCCCTGTATTTGGCTCCATCCATCTTCCCATCAACTCTGACCAGCTTTCCTGTCCCTGCTGAAGAAAAGCATCCCCACAACATGATGCTGCCACCACCATGTTTCATGGTGGGGATGGTGTGTTCAAGGTGATGTGCAGTATTGGTTTTCCGCCACACATATCGTTTTGCTTTTAGGCCAAAAAGTTCAATTTTGGTCTCATCTGACCAGAGTACCTTCTTCCACATGTTTGCTGTGTCTGTGGCTTCTCGCAAACTGCAAACAGGACTTCTTATGGCTTTCTTTCAACAAAGGCTTTCTTCTTGCAACTGTGGACAGATTCTCCACCAGAGCTGTGGATCTCTGCAGCTCCTCCAGAGTTTCCATGGGCGCCTTGGCTGCTTCTCTGATGAATGCTCTCCTTGCCCGGCCTGTCAGTTTAGGTGGACGGCCATGTCTTGGTAGGTTTGCAATTGTGCCACACTCTTTCCATTTTCAGATGATGAATTGAACAGTGCTCCGTGAGATGTTCAATGCTCGGGAGACTTTTTTGTAACCTAACCCTGCTTTAAACTTTTCCACAACTTTATCCCTGACCTGTCTGTTGTGGTCCTTGGTCTTCATGATGCTGTTTGTTCACTAAGGTTCTCTAACAAACCTGAGGGCTTCACAGAACAGCTGTATTTATACTGAGATTAAATTACACACAAGTGGACTCTATTTACTAATTAGGGGTCTTCTGAGAGCAATTGGTTCCACTAGATTTTAGTTCGGGGTATCAGAGTAAAGGGGACTGAATACAAATGCACGCCACACTTTACAGATATTTATTTGTAATAAAAAATTGAAAGACTGTACACAATACAAAATATCTACTTCCCCACCTACATTAACCACTTGCCCTATGTAGGCTGTGTATAATATATATATATAGACATATATACACACACACACACACAGTATCTCACAAAAGTGAGTACATCCCTCACATTTTTGTAAATATTTTATTATATCTTTTCATGTGACAACACTGAAGAAATTACGCTTTGCTACAATGTAAAGTAGTGAGTGTACAGTTTGTATAACAGTGTAAATTTGCTGTCCCCTCAAAATAACTCAACATGCAGCCATTAATGTCTAAACCGCTGGCAACAAAATTGAGTACACCCCTAAGTGAAAATGTCTAAACTGGGCCCAATTAGCCATTTTCCCTCAGGAAAGGTCTCAGGTGTGAATGGAGAGCAGGTGTGTTAAATTTGGTGTTATCGCTCTCACTCTCTCATACTTATCACTGGAAGTTCAACATGGCACCTCATGGCAAAGAACTCTCTGAGGATCTGAAAAAAAAGAATTGTTGCTCTACATAAAGAAGGCTTAGGCTATAAGAAAATTGTCAAGACCTTGAAACTGAGCTGCAGCACGGTAGCCAAAACCATACAGCGGTTTAACAGGACAGTTTCAACTCAGAACAGGCCTCGCCATGGTCAACCAAAGAAGTTAAGTGCACATGCTCAGCAACATATTCAGAGGTTGTCTTTGGAAAATAGACGTATGAGTGCTGCCAGCATCGCTGAAGAGGTTGAAGGGGTGGGGGGTCAGCCTGTCAGTGCTTAGACCATACACTGCACACTGCATCAAATTGGTCTGCATGGCTGTCATCCCAGAAGGAAGACAAGCAGACTAAGGACATGGATTTCTGTAACCATGTACTGTGGTCTGATGAGACCAAGATAAACTTATTTGGTTCAGATGGTGTCAAGCGTGTGTCACGGCAACCAGGTGAGGATTACAAAGACAAGTATGTCTTGCCTACAGTCAAGCGTGGTGGTGGGAGTGTCATGGTCTGGGGCTGCATGAGTGCTGCCGGCACTGGAGAGCTACAGTTCAATGAGGGAACCATGAATGCCAACATGTACTGTGACATACTGAAGCAGAGCATGAGCCCCTCCCTTCTGAGAGTAGGCCGCAGTGCAGTATTTCAACATGATAACAACCCCAAACACACCTCCAAGACTACCACTACCTTGCTAAAAAAGCTGAGGGTAGGAGTGATGGACTGGCCAAGCATGTCTCCAGACCTAAACCCTATGAAGCATCTGTGGGGCATCAAACGGAAGGTGGAGGAGCACAAGGTCTCTAACATCCACCAGCTCTGTCTTGTCGTCATGGAGGAGTGGACGAGGACTTCAGTGGCAACCTGTGAAGCTCTGGTGAACTCCATGCCCAAGAGGATTAAGGCAGTGCTGGAAAATAATGGTGGCCACACAAAATATTGATACTTTGGGCCCAATTTGGACATTTTCACTTAGAGGTGTTTTGTTGCCAGCGGTTTACATTGACATTAATGGCTGTGTGTTGAGTTATTTTGAGGGGACAGCAGTGGTTATACAAGGTCATGTCTGCCACTTCAGCCATTATCCGGTATCAAATTTCTTGCTTTCCGGTAAAAGTAATCAGAGTGGCTCTACAGCTTTCCAATCACTTTTATGGTGCTCTGAAAGGGGCCACCCCCCTCACCTCCGTTCCTGGGTTTTCCCATTCCACTGGGGAGCCCAGGAACGCTGCAAGAGGTCAGGTCAGCTGCACACAGTAATATGAGGCTGTAAGTAATGAAGTAAAAAAAGCAACAAGGATTTATTTCACTCCAGGTTTCAGTTCTGTGTTTACCTGACAATCTCAATAAAGAGTATTTATCTGCCCAAGCTATCACAAGGGAAGTTGAATAAAAAAATTATTGTAAAATAAATAAAAACATAAAAAATAAAAAAAAGATTCCCCCCACACAAATATGCACATTGGTCCCACATGCATATGTAAACAGTGACTGCAGCACACGTGTGAGTTATTTCCGCAAACATCAGAGTCAGAGTAGAAATTCTTGCACCAGAGCTCATGACTCTAAACTGGTAACCAGTAAAGGCTTTTAAAGCATTGCCTTTGTTGAGATTTTTACTTGAAGTGATTGTAGACGTATTAGTGCAATTGTGACAGAGAAAATTGAGTACTGTCCGTGATACTTTTTTTTATTTGCACTAACATATCATTTTTCATATGAGGGTAGGAGTGATGGACTGGCCAAGCATGTCTCCAGACCTGATGAAAAATGATATGTTAGTGCAAATAAAAAAAGTATCACGGACAGTACTCAATTTTCTCTTGAGATTTTTAGGAACATTGATCAGCGCTCACAGCCAATGGCTGCCAGTGCTGATCGGCTGCTGGTTGCATGCTGGTTTTCCAGCAAGTCCCATCGGCAAAAGCTGGGCGTTGGTCTAGCTTCTGTCGGACAGGCAGCTGTACACAACACTGTCCGAATGTTGGCCAGGTCCTGCTGATCCAGCCGATATTTGGATTGTGTGTACCCAGTACTAGAAAAAAAGGGGGGAAAAAACGTATTTATAATTTTTTTATATATATATATACACACATACATACACAAATGCTATGCCTTTTTTTTTTTAACTGAATGGATTGTTTTACAAGGGCAAGGGTTTACAATCACTTTAAAACAGAACCAAAAGTAGAATGCAGTGAAAAATAATTATATATAGGGATTACATGTTCCGATGCTCAATACTAAAACAAGGAGCATTGCCAAGGACAAAAAATATCCAAAATGTAGATAATAAAAGCGCTGTGTGTACATCTATGGCAGTTTTCAGCTTTGCAAAAATAACCTCTGCACATCTCTCCAATTTTTGTAGATGTTTGAATTTCCCTCAAAACAAAAAAAAAAAAAAGGAATATATGAAAGAGCACAGATCATTCTGAGAAGAGGAGAGGGAAAATAGTCAGCTGTGAAATCCCCCACCCTGTGTTCTTACTTGGTTTTTTCTTGTGCAGCTTTAACAATCTCCCTACCCCCGCAAGCCAGCTGCCTCTCAGTATATCACCTCCCTCTGCTCTCCTCCCCTCCCCCCATCCATAACTCAAAAAGCTTGTCAGGCTGGTTCCAGACTGCTGGCGCCAGGCTTCTATCCAGGAAAAAATAAAGAGAGAGAGAGAGAGAGAAAGGCATGCACGGCAAAATAGCCCCACCGCATGCTCTCCCAGATCAAACCGTCCTTTATCTCTATGGAATTTTCCCTCTGCCTTTGTAGCTGGGCTGTAGACAGCTGAGATTACTCTAACCCTACTGCAGGAGAGCTGAGCTAGCAGAGCCAGAGAGATGGAGGGAAAAGGCCACTGAGAACGCATTTATATATTATAAAAATGCTAATACAGAGGAGGCAAATACGCGTCGTGGGGGACACAGCAATAGAGGTGGTCTTTTTTTGTTCAGGTCCCGTACACACGACGATGACTCCCGCACCCCCAGAGAGCTGGCCTGGCACGAAAAAAGGGGGACAAACAGCCCCCATTTACACCTGAGCGATGTGAAGAGCATTTCCAGAAGCAATTTAATGCTAAACATTAACCCTCATTCACCCTTGAGCGTTCCTCAGCTCGTTTCCCTATGTCTGACTATGCTTGGTGCGCAGAATCCTGTTCTTTCGAATTGTCCGTGTTCACACTTCCACGCTCAGTCACCCTACGTCCCAAAAAAGTGCATGAGCTATCTTTGGGTGTATTTTTGCCCCCCTAGACTTCAATGGATGCTTGTATAATAGATAGTGTGTAGACAACTTTCGAAAGCCGATTCTGACCTTCCGAAGGGACAAACTCCAAAAATATTTCTAGCACAGGAACCAAATGAAAGATTTTCGGTTAGTGTACTGATTTCGTAAGATGAGAAAAATCAGATACGAAAGAACAAAAAAAAAAAAAAAAAAAAAGCCTTTGTCATATTAGAATTTTTGTACATTATTTCCTTCCTTGGTTCTGACTTGATGTAAAACTAGGAAAACCATGCGATCGTTCGGCCAATTTTCTTTTAGTATGCACAAGTGCTCGGTGAAATGTGGTGGCCAGTACAGTTACAGTGCAATTCAATAGAAAAAGAATTAGACTATGTATATGTGTTGATGTGCATTAAAATGCATTGGTGTGAAAGGGCCCTCAAGGCTTTCACACCGACCTGTATGCTAAAATAGCCCGTTTTTGCTTCCAATGTGTATCGGCAGTGAAGGGCAGTACCTTGCAATGTTCCAACACAAGGTACTGTTTACCATTTTTTTCTCTGGTGCAGTGAGATGTGCTGACCTTAGTTGAAGTGTTCTGCAAAAAAATATAGCATGTCTGCATTTTTACACCTTGCAACCTACCTCAATGTAGTATGAACAGGACACATAGAAAACAATTGTTTTCAATGTGTTCCTTTGGTGAGCCTGTGTTGATATGTGCAGATTAATGCAGGTCAACACACTTGGTGTGAAAGAGCCCTTATAGTTGCTAATGTCTGGATTCACAATGTCTCGTGCATTCGCTCAAGTTGAAAACACACTTTGTACATATTTTTTGGGGGGCATCCCATTCAATGACCCCCCCCCCCCCAATGCACGTCAACACAATAAACAACTCACCACAACATATAGATAAAAATAAATAAAAAAATACAGCTTGTCTGTGCATTTATATATAAAAAATACCTAGTTCTTTAGGCTGTACAACGCATACTGGTTTGTAAGTGAAAAACAGCCATTATGAGTACAGGGGGTCCCCGACTTACAAACATCCAACTTACAAACGACTCCTACTTACAAACGGAGGGAGACAACAGGAAGTGAGAGGAAATCCACCCCTAGAAAGGGAAATTCACTCCTGTAAGAGTTATTATGGGAAAAAGATGTCCCCACTGATGCTTTATCGCCAGTCCATGTTTCCCTAACAACCCAAAATTTTCAAAATCCAATTGTCATTGGGACAGAAAGTGAGGTGAAATCTTCTGAACAGGGGCACAGACAGCAAAACAAATGTTACAGGGGTGATAACCCTTCTCTATGTTATCTAAAAAACTTAAAAATAGATTTTTTGGCTGGAGCTACACTTAAAAAATGTACCTGTTCCGACTTACAAACAGATTCAACTTAAGAACAACCCTACAGTCCCTATCTTGTTTGTAACCCGGGGACCCCCTGTATACATGCAACATAACCATGAGGCCAATAACAAAGCACAAAAAGGGAGAAAAAAACTAAAATTTGGCCATACACTAATAGAATTTATTCAAAATATTTTGTTTTAAAAACATTTGTCCAATCTTCTAATCATTAGCAGTTTGTTTTTGACCATAGTTGAAAGAAATCAATGAAGCAGGATGGAAGTTTTTTGATTGAACACATTTCTAAAGGTGTATGCAGTTTTCATTTGCAAAATTTTGAAATATTTTTGAACGACATTCATGAAATCATCACATGCACTAAATATTCATACGAATGTTCGTTAGAAAAGGTACTAGTGTATGACCAGCTTAAAGAGGGAGTCCACCCGAATTTTTTTTAGCCAGCAGCTACAAATACTACAGCTGCTGACTTTAAATAAATGGACACTTACCTTTCCTGGAGTCCATCGATGTCGGCAGCCGAGGCCGATCAATTCCCGCCATTCTCGGTGAGGCAATCAGGAAATGAAGCGTTGCGACTTCACTTCCCGGTTCCCTACTGCGCATGTGCGAGTCACGCAGCGCAATGTGAATGCTCCGCGCTGTCTCTGGGACTGTGTGTATCCCAGCAGACAGGGCGGCGGGACAGAAAGAGGCATAGACTTCCGTCGGAGTCTATTCCGGGAAGTGGGTGCAATCCAGGTATCCACACCCCCCCTCCCCCCTGAAAGGTGCCAACTGTGGCACTGGAGGGGGGGTTCCGATGAGCGGAAGTTCCACTTTAGGGTGGAACTCCGCGTTAAATCTCTGGCTGTACATTGTAGGCTCATGAAATGGGCACTGATGAATGATTAAAAACATCACCACCCACGGGACCTGTTTAAATCTAAAAAGCTCTAAAATCTAAAGTGTGACTGAGAGCAACCTCCCCCATTTTCAGTATAAAGAACAAGATCAAAAAATAAAGGGAGGGTTTGTATGCTGCCATGGATTGATGTCAGGAAAGGAAAATTATGGTATTTGGTACAATTTTTCTGACGCCAACATGGCAGCATACATATGATAAATAAGGAGCTAAACAGGGAGGGCTTATGTTACAGCCTCAGTTTTTATTGACAACGGACATGGAGCCTAGAATGGCTTTTTTCCCAATCTCAACAGGAACCTGTTCACCTTGCAATTTACCTGAAGATGCAAATAGATCCAGCTGAGGATGACCCCACTCTTGCGTAATCTGTCGGAAGACCTCCAGGTGAAGAGACCACTCATTGGGGTTCTAAAACTCTTTGGTATTCTGATGACCTGAAGGATATAAGGCCCAAAGCTCTAAAAGGCTCTGCTCTGCTAACCTCATGATTGGCTTCACCTCTCTCAGAAGCGATTGTCAGCACATCCCTCCTTGGGCTGCAAGAAGCTGCATGAAGCTCCAGTACATTGGAAACTAGATCCTGAGTGGGGAACCCCCCTCTGCCCTGACTCTTGAGGTGTCTGTAGGTGGCGCCCCACCCTGCAGTGCTGGCATCTGTAGTCAGTGATCCAAGGCAGCGGTCGATGCTGAGTTAGAGTGCCCTGATGTATCCACCACCAGAGACTTGCATCTGAGTGGAGATTCTGATTGGCAGAGACAAACAACCCCTTTTCCATTGCTCCAGGAAGCCCAACTGGGAAGTTCTGAGCCGCCAGTGAGTCCAAGGAATCATTGGGATGCAGGAGGCATGCTCCCCAGCAAACTCATGCACTGGGAAGCTGGCATTACTGGCAAAGCTTGGAGCTTCTAAGGCAGTAAAGATACTGTGGCTGCACACGACCAACATTTATTGCCCCTGGGACATTGTGCCTGTCGAGGAGAAACTGATTGTTTGCACTCATGCAAACTCTTGCTGCCTCTATGACAGGATTTGCCAGGACTGGAGGAGTCACTGTCTTCTCTGGGAATGTTGGACCAGGGATCCTCTTGACCTTCTTGAATGGGAGTGTGAGCGGGCCAGTTTGCAACAAAGAATAAACCACGCTCATTAGAAAGAAACTCACTCTTTTTTCCATCATCTTCTTACCCATAGGTGGCCCCTTACATTATGTTGCGGTGGTCTTGACTGTATGATGGTAGGCTCATGCTGGAAAAAAAGCATGTAAGGGCACTGCATGACAGAAAGGAAAAAGGAGAACGTGTTTAAAAGACCCCAAACACTACAATGTCCCCCACCCCAATGAATAGAAAATAGACTCAAAGAAAATCACCGCCCTTTGGAAGAAGAAAAACAAGGGACCAGCAACCTGATAACAACAGATGACCTGGGAGCGAGACGCACCTGCAAAAAAGGAAGACAGCCTTTTAAATAGGGCGCCTGAGCACTCCCCCTCCCCCTCCCCCCCTCAGAGCTCCTCCCTTGCACCTGAAGGGTAAAAACCCTTGGCCACCGCAACCTTGCGACACGTCACGCATGTGCGAGTCTCTCTGGGCTTTGCCAAGATGGCCACCAGAGACAAAAAGATGTACTGCACATGTGTGAAAGTCCAGGATTGCCTGGGAGAGCAATGCAGCCGACTCAAAAAAGGAGCGAGAAAGACACAAGACACAAGAGCAAAAGAACAGCGTGCTGGCGAAACAGGGAAAGGACTAAAGATACTCAGAGTGGATAACAGAGGACTGAGAAAAGGCCAGAAGAGGAAGGCAGAAATAGAGCCCTAAACATACCGAGTGAGGGAGGAAAGACACAGAGGCCCTGCAGCGCCAGACCCTGACGCAGACAAGTAAGCATGCCACAAGGGGAATACTGTCTCTAGTTAGAGAACACCTCAACCTCAAAACACCTTATCAGTGCATTTAGTAACCTAAGATGTGGGACCGTGCCTGGGAGAGGCTGAACCCAGGTGGAATCCAACTCAAGCGGCAGGTAAGGGGCTTATCCTTAAATGCAACTGTGGATATCTGTGGATATTAATCTTAAGGACAAAAAGGAGGATGGGGTTAAATATAAGGGTATTTTATTTAAAGTTTCAGCAATAAAAAGAGGCCAACGTGTTTCGGGGGACTAAGGACTCCCCCTTCATCAGGGCTGCTAATACAAGTGGTTATGGAATGATCCTGTTGGAGGGTGCCTTTGGCATATGAATCGAACCTCTAGATGTCCGCAACGCTGGCTGTGTGTTCAGAGGCAGCAATCTAAAATAAAACCAGGCTGCATCCTTTTCTGTTTAGACCGCTCTGAACGGATGTAAAAAGATGTAAAAACTGATACAAACTGATTTAGTATTCATCGGTTTGATGACGCTCACGCAAGGCACCTTAACACACAAAAGGATATGTATAAAGAGGATGGATTATTATTATTACAGGTACTTACTAGCGCTGACAATTTTACTATTTACACACCTATTTACGCTTTACATATATATTTTACATATCCGTCCCTGCCCTCAAGGAGCTTACAATCTAAGGTCCCTAACTCACATTCACACATGGAAAACAATTGCAGGAATTTAAAACTGACAGAAGTTCTCACCCTTCTTCTTTTTACTTCTCCGTAAAGATAAAAAATGTTCCGACTTCACATATATTGCAATTTTAAGAAAAAGGAAAATTCAGGGCAGTATATATTCATTTTGCTCTCTGGATAACCATACACAGGCAAATCTGTCACCAAAAAAGTTGAGTGGTGAGAGATCCTTGCCCAGTCCAGTCATCTGTCTGTCCAGCCAAACTGATGTGGTGCAGGCACAGTAAAATGCTTCTTCTCTTCTGGGGAAAAAAAACTAATAACTAGAAGTTCTTCACAGCAATTTTTGCGAAAAAAATTCTGTATGTTATAATGAGCATGAATGTTTAAAATGTTCATTATTTATCTGCCATACAATCCTTTCCTACAGGGAAGGTCCTAGGGCTAGATGGCCTCCCTCTTTTATAAGACCCATGGTGATCTCCTAGCACGATTAAGGCATCCTTATACACAAAATGTTTAGCAGATTATTATTATTAAAAAGGATTTATATAGTGCCAACAGTTTACGCAGCGCTTTACAACATAAGGGCAGAGAGTACAATTACAATACAGTTTAATACAGTAGGAATCAGGGGGCCCTGCTCGTTAGGCCTTACAATCTAAGAGTGTCCCTACCAGCCTTGATGAGTCACACCCATATAGTTTTGATTTACAAGTCACCCAAGTACCCAGAGTCTTGTGCTTCTTACAGGCCCATTACTCTGCTTAATATTGATTTTAAAATTTTAACAACAATGATCACTCTAAAGGCCCGTACACACGATCGGACTTTTTGACAACCAACATGCAAATTAGCTGGTTTGGACCAACATCCGACCGTGTGTACGCTCCATCGGACCAACTTTTTCCAGGTTTCATCTGACTTTTGTTGGCTGTGCGAACGGACCAACTTTCTGCCAACAAAAGTCCGATAGACCAAAGTCCGACCGTGTGTACACAAAACCAACAGACTTTTGTACAAACCAATGCAGAACCAATGCAAAAGATCAGACAACAATACAGAAGTTGACCAAAGGTGGCGGTAAAGAGCAGAAAAACCAAGTGATTTGGTGAAAGTTGGCTGAAAAAGTCCTGACGTGTGTATGCAATACCAACTTGGGGCCAACGCCCTTTGGACAAAAATCCACGGGAAAGTTGGTCCACGGTCCGATCGTGTGTATGAGGCTTTAGATTACAATGCTTGCTACCCTCAATTATTGATCCAGAGACCAAACACACAGGGCTACAGATATCAACCTGCTCAGACTTTCTACTAACTTACATGCTCAACACTCTAATATAGGTTCCAGGACCGTAGCCTCCCTAGATATTGAGAAGGCTTTCGATATGGTTGAGTGGCGTTTTTTTTATTGGATGTTCTCCAGTAGATTGAAATCCAGCTGGTTCAGCAGGGACCGGCCCAAGTTTGATCCATGTATCGATCGACTTGTGTACATCCAGCCTGTTGTAAAACTTTCTCTCGATCTGAGTGTATTCTGATGGTGGGGAAATCTTCCCACTGTCAGAATACAAAGGCACATTGGGAGGGTTTCCCCCATCCACATAGAGTGTGTGGATGGGTGAATTGAGTAATTTTCTTTTGCTCAACCAGTGGGTTTAAAAAAAAAAAAAAGACTCATGTATAGCCAGTTCTATCTGAAGAGCACAATCAGCTGAGCCACCTGCAAAAGATGTCCTTGCCATAGTTCCTGCTCCAGTTTCACCCACTTTGGATTTTCAGGTGTTCCCATTCACCTTGCACAATTAACATTACTCCCATTGCAATCTTTAAGAAGACAGTGATTATTGCTAGCGATAATTGCAAGTGAATCTGGCAGGCTGGTTGTACCCAAGGTGATCGATCGATGGATCAACTTGGGTTGCACAAAAAAAACTGACCTGTTGTGTTCTGCCAGGGAGATGGCCCCCCTCCAGAACACTCTGATCAGGGCTCTCTGCCATTGGCTGAGAGTGCTGATTGGGAGTCAGTCGGATTCTGGTTTTCCAGAATGCACGGCCGGCTTCTATCTGACAGACCGACATACACATGGGCCGAATGTCAGACTTTTTTTTTTTTTGAACCAGCCGTTATCTCCCAACATTTGGTTCGTCTGTTCGGGGCTTGAAAGGCAGTATAAAATTAGCTGATACGATGATTCTGCCTAATTGCTTAAAGCATTTTGAGATAGCATATCAGCTACACAGGGGAAGCATTGTTTTCAATGAGTAGTATGGGAAGGAGCAGTAACGGAAAGCAGGAAGCAAAGCCTGAATATGTAATAAGCAAATATGGTCGCCCCTTTATGCATATACATTTACAATATAATTACAAATTAAACTTAGAAACAAGGTTTTCAAAAAGAAAAACATATTAGTAAGATTATTGACATCAAGCCAATCTCTTTTACATGCAAATACTGAAAACACTATACAGTCCCTTCAAATGCTCTCCCACACCTTCTAAACTCTCAACTCGAGCTAGGCTTAGCAAAGGTGTTGATTTAATAAAACTGAAAAGTGCAAAATCTGGTGCAGCCAATCAGCTTCTAACCTGTCTTTGTTGTCATCATAATATATATTTCCTCTGAAGTTTGGGTTGAGGCTGGGTCCATACTATTGCGAATTGGATGCGGCTTACACGGCATCCAATTCGCAGAAAATTTGCAAACATGTAATTTTCAATGGTTATGGTTCACATATGTGTGTTGCATCCACACTCTGCATTGCACAAAGATGTTGTGTGTTTTCTAGGCAGTGCGGTGTGAATTGAAGGCACATAATCTTTAATGGCAACGCATCTGATTCGCAGATGTGTTCCATTCTGAACAGGAATGCTCTCCCCCTACTCCTACACCCCCCCCCCCCCTCCCTGGTTAGCTGATCGGCAACTCCAACGGAGAGGAAACGCTGAATGAATCATTTTTATCTTTGCACAGAAAACGGAGCTGCAATTCGCACTAGACTAGTGTGAATCTAGCCTTAATGTTGGCCTGCCTGCTAATTGGACAGTGAAGGCACGGCGACACACAAGTCATAAACTCTACTTACTGCTCTCCTGTTGGTATATTCCCTGTTAGCACATGTGCTTGCAGCATAGCCTGATTGACTCTTAGTTCTTCCCCTCCCTCTATCATTCTGTGCAGTGCAGGAGATGATAGAATGCTGATACTAACGCTACTGGTTTGTAAAAATACATGCATTTTAAAGAAGTGCAAAATACAATCAAAAATGTTTCACATTTATGAATATTGGTGGTATGCTTTTACAAATTCCCCAATGCAAACATCGCTTGTGAACCATCCTAAAGATACACCATTTAACCCTCCTTACACCATTAACACACATTAGCAGAAATGCAAAGGAGGTTGCAGCGAGGTTCACCAGCATGGCTGTAGGTACCTTACTGCCTGTCATTCTGAGCTGTCTGGCTTTTGGTGGTCAGCCATCATTAAGAGTGCACACTCATTTAACCCTTCCATGCTAACGATGTGGCAATTTATTACTATATTGTTCTAAGACTGTCTTTAAGGAGTCCATGGCCACACAATATATTCCAGTTGGTAGTCCTGGTATAATTCCTGAAAAGATCCGTGTGTGCGGAATGTCACAAGTGCGGGGGCTCTACATGTCCGGAATACCTCTTACTCAATAGATGAATGTGGCTGTTTTACAATAAGCTCCAACCTTACCCTTGTTCCAACACGTTCCACTATTTGACTAAGTGAGCGTGACCCTACCCCTGTTGTGCTAAAATGAATAGGGGCATAAGCTCAGGTTCCTACAGGCCTGAAAGACATACAACAGGAAGAGAGAAGAAAAGGATGTAATAAGAGAGTGAAAAGCGTGCCCAGGTCTGAGGCAGACAAGCTGTGACACACAGAGGAACTATGCCCTGCACCAGAAAGATTCCCTGAGCTTCTGATGGAATACGGAAGAAAAAAACAACTCTTTTTTCTTTCAAGTTATCCTTTGTTGGAAACCTAGAGAACTCAGGTCTAGGTTAAAAGAAGTTTTAAAATAAGAAGCACTGCAAGTGCATGATGCTTAAGTAGTTAGCATGTTTGCAGGAGTGTTGGGTTTAATTCCTCTAAGCTGTAAATTGAGTTTGTATATTCCTTTGACTAACAGTCTTATCTGTATGCCACCCCACAAAATTGTTCCAAGTGTGGCTGATGTGATTGGTCTACATTTCTTGTACGATCTTCTATGATCTTCAGAAATTATCTGAGATATATGTTTAATTAATAGTTTGGCGCACTGCCAAACAGACCTACTTTACCACTCTCATTAACACCCTCTCACGCAGTCCCCGTCAACTCTTTTCTACATTTACTTCTCTACTTCGTCCTCCATTACCTCCACCCACTAACTTACTCACTGCCCAGGAGATTGCTAATCACTTCAAAAATAAGATTGAGACAATTCGTCTCGAGTTCTCTACTCTACACATATCTCCCTCACTTTACACTCCTTGTCCTCCTGCACAATCCATACTTTCCTCTTTTAATCCAGCTACTATAGAGGAAGTCACTAAATTTTTTTCTAATGCCCACCTAACCTCCTGCCCCCTGGACCCTGTTCCTTCTCAAATACTACAGTCACCCTCTGACTCTATCCTACACTCTTTAACTCATATCTTCAACCTCTCCCTCTCTACTGGCATCTTCCCCAACCCTCTAAAACATGCACTAGTCACTCCCATACCAAAAAAGGCCTCACTAGACCCAACCAATCTTAACAATCTAAGACCCATCTCTCTACTCCCTTTTGCCTCCAAACTCCTTGAACGTTTAGTCTACAGCCGACTGAGCGACCACCTCATTGAGAATAACCTTCTTGATCCCCTTCAGTCTGGATTTCGCCCACAGCACTCCACAGAAACTGCCCTCCTAAAACTCACAAATTACTTACTAACAGCCAAAACTAATGGTCATTATTCCATACTCTTACTCTTATGCCCCGTACACACGGTCGGAAATTCCGACCACAAAATCCATCAGATTTTTTTCGACGGATTTTGTCCGACACTGGTGTTGAATACACACGGTCGGACAAAGTTGTCGGAAAATCCGATCATTCTGAACGTGGTGACGTTCGTTGCGTACGACGGGACTTTGTAGAGGCTAGTAGCCAATAGCTTTGGTCTTCTAATGTGATCTGAGCATGCGTGGCACTTTGTCCGTCGGAATTCGCTACACATGTTTGGAAAAAGTCCGATCGGACTTTGTTGTCGGAAAATTTGAGAGCAGGAGATAAAAACTTTGTCCGTCGGAAAATCCGATGGAAAAAGTCCGATGGAGCCTACACAAGGTCGGAATTTCCGACAACATTGTCCGATAGGACATTTTCCGTCGGAAAATCTGACCGTGTGTATGGGGCATTAGACCTTTCTGCTGCCTTTGATACAGTTGACCACCCCCTCCTCCTCAAAAAACTAAATTTGCTTGGTCTCCATGGCTGTGCTCTCTGTTGGTTCGAATTTAACCTATCTCATCGCACCTTCAGTGTCACTTACAACTCCACTTCCTCTCCAACTCCTCTTACTGTTGGGGTCCCCCAAGGTTCTGTCCTTGGACCTCTACTGTTCTCAATCTACACATCCTCCCTGGATCAGCTGATAGCCTCACATGGCTTCCACTACCATTTATATGCTGATGACACCCAAATCTATCTCTCTGCCCCTCAACTCACCCCATCAATCTCCTCACGCATCACTGATTTACTAACAGACATATCAGTCTGGATGTCAAACCACTTCCTCAAACTTAATCTGTCTAAAACTGAGCTCTTAATATTTCCTCCCCCACGTGCCCCTTCCCCTGACTTCTCAGTCAAGATCAATGGCACATCTATCAGTCGGTCACCACATGCCAGGGTGCTAGGGGTAATCCTAGACTCTGAAATGTCCTTTCAGACCCACATACAATCCCTGTCCAAATCATGCCGCCTTAGCCTCCGCAACATTTCCAGAATACGCCCCTTTTTAACAAATGACACCACCAAGCTTCTAACTCACTCCCTGGTTATCTCTCGCCTCGACTACTGCAACTCCCTCCTCATTGGATTACCTTTACATAGACTATCCCCCCTTCAGTCCATAATGAATGCCGCTGCAAGACTCATCCACCTTACCAACCATTAAGTGTCCTCCACCCCTCTCTGCCAATCCCTCCACTGGCTTCCACTCACCCAACGAATTAAATTCAAAGTACTAACAATAATTTACAAAGCCATCCATAACTCTGCCCCCAGCTACATCACTAACCTAGTCCCAAAATACCAACCAAGCCGCTCTCTACGGTCCTCCCAAGACCTCCTGCTCTCTAGCTCCCTTGTCACCTCCACCCATGCTCGCCTCCAGGATTTCTCCAGAGCTTCTCCCATCCTTTGGAACTCTCTACCCCAATCTGTCCGACTGTCCCCTAATCTATCCATCTTTAGACGATCCCTGAAAACCTTTCTCTTTAAAGAAGCCTATCCTGCTTCTAACTAACACTGTTTTACTTCATCCATCAACTCATCCCCCACAGCTATTACCTCTTGTATCAATGCACCCTTTCTTTTTAGATTATAAGCTCTAACGAGCAGGGCCCATTGATTCCTCTTGTACCAAATTGTAATGTAATCGTAATGTCTGCCTTTATTTTGTTAAGCGCTGCGCAAACTGTTGGCGCTATATAAATTCTGTATAATTATAATAATAATAATTCATAACAAATAACTACAACCTTTCGCAGCTTAAATTTTCTGTTTTTTTTAAAAAACAGCACATATTTGTAACACCTAAAAAGCTATGTATGCACCAGGGACATGCAGTCAGGGGGGGCAGGTGAGGCTCTGAACATAAAAAAACTTTGAGGGAACTTTGAGACTTTGAGGGTCATAGCTCGGCGACCTGGGGTCACAGAGACCACTGGTCAAAATTTGGGGCTCCTGCAATCTATGGTTCCGGAGATACGGAGCTCTTTCAGCCAGCCTTTCGGAAGCTACATACAGAGCGGCCAGTAAATACAAGCTGGCACACTCTGTTTGCAGCAGACAGAGAGGATGAGCTCACAGTGCCTCTCCTCACTTCTTGTCAGAAGCACTGAGCTCAATGAACAGCTTGGAGTCTTGGACCAATGGTAAAGTACCATTAGCCCAAGCTGTCCAAAAAAAATGCTGCAGTGGAGGCACGCCTCTCACTGCAGTCAGTGGCGTCTCCAGCTTTCATATTTAGGGGGGGCACATGGGGGGGAAAGGAACTAAAGTAGGGGGGCAACTATAAAATGCAATTTTACTACGATCCCCAGGGTGGCAGAAAACAAGAGATATATGTCACCAGCATACCAAGAAAATATAAGGGTCCAAAGCAGTGGGAGAACTATCAGGGTTGCAAAGGTTGTCTTGCCACCGGGCCTTGGTGTTCTGCCACTGTGGTGTTCCCCAGCCTCCTCTTGCTGTCCTGCCCCTGCTATTGATAGTGCTGGTCTGGCATCTGTCTCCTTGGCAGTGGCAGTGGCAGCAGTCCCCTGCAGCAGTCTATTGCATGCAGGGGAAGGCTGGCACTATTGGTTGTAGAGAGCCGAGGCCCCAGCTGGTCACCTAGCAGCAGTAATGCTGTATAACCTTCTCTGTTGACATGCTGATCGGGATGTGATCCAGGTGATGCTCCCAGTCAGATCTAATAAACACAGTATTTATTAGCATCAAGAGTACAACCACATCCACCGTATGTTCAGCAGTCATGTGGGCTCTATGCCTGTAAGGTGTGGGCTCTATGCCTGTAAGGTGTGGGCTCTATGCCTGTAAGGTGTGGGTTCTATGTCTATAAGGTGTGGGCTCTATGCCTGTAAGGTGTGGCCTTCGATCAATAAAATCACTATAATATTTAACACTAGGATTTTACTAGGAGCATCACCTGGATTGCATCACGATCAGCATGTCAAAGAAGGCTGCACTGCTGCTAAGCAACCTGCAGAGAGGTCAACTGTCTACTCTACAACCATTAGAGATGGGCTCGGGTGTGTTTGAAATCCCACATGCCCAATCCCGCCAGGAAGCCGACACGGCACACGGCTAATCACAGGCACTGAGACATTCCTGATCTGTGCAGCTGCGGACCGGGAAATGTCTCACTGCCTGTGATTAGCGCTGTGCAGTGTGGGCTTCCTGGCAGGCTCGGGCATGTGGGATTTTGAACATGCCCTGCCCATCTCTAACAACAAATTGTGCTGGCCCTTCTGTACATCAGCCCCATAAAGTAACCAGCACTGGGTTCCAATGTGCTGCCGCTGCCATGGAGACAGAGACCAGCGCTGTGAATAGCCAGCACAGGACAGCAACCCTGGTAGTTCCACCACTGGTCCACACTGCAAGGATTCCCCCATCCACCTATAATGTGTAGATGGGAGAATTGGATCATTTCTTTTTTTTTTTTTAATGCAACCTACTAGTTAAATTAAAAAAGTGGGGCTGCCTAAGTGCTAAGACCAGCCATAGGCAGTTTAAATCTCAGCTGGTTCATCAGGAACTGGCTGAGGTTTGAACCATTAATGAGCAGGCTGAATGTACCAAGTTGATCGATCAAATTGGGAACAACCAGCCTGCCAGATACTCTTATGATTATCACTAGTGGTTGCTATAGCCACTAGTAATAATGACTGTTTGTTGGGAGAATACAATTGCTGGGCAGGAACGATATTCCCCTGTCACCACCACTGTCTGTGTTGTTGGGGGAATCATGCAAGTTTCTTTCCTGCACTCTGTGGATGCAGGAAAGAAATTTGCATAGTACCTGCCTGACTGAAAGTGAAAGTAAGTTGTGAAGGTCTTGAAAGAACAGGAGAGGGGAGGGACAGATGGGGGAGAGAAGAGATGGAGATAATGCAGTTCAGTGATTACAGTGTACTGCGGTGCACACACTTACCCAAGCGTCCAGGCTAGAAGAATACTCCCTCTCTCAATAGAGACTGTGTTACTCCAGCGGCGGCCTGAGTAAGATGTGGCACATCCGCTACGAATGCAAACAAAAAGACATTGCCTTTTTGTAAAACAAAAAAAAATATATATATATATATTTTTTTTTTTTGGGGGGGGGGCACATGGTGGGGCACAGCATAATTTTGGGGGGGTCAGGGCCCCCTCTGGCCCCCCCCCCCTAGGGACGCCATTGACTGCAGTGTCATAGAATGGGGCATGTGTCTAAAAGACACATGCTCCCTCCCAGCCCTCTTAACTACACGGAAAAAACATGGGTTTATGGGTATAAGATTTACCCACAATCCCATGTTTTTCTCACACAGTTAAGAGGGAGAATGAGAATCTGCTGCTGCTGAAAAGGTACAAGCTAAATCCTATATTATTATGCTATATGTTATAAGATAATAATTTATTATTTATCTATTTACTGTAAATTTACCTTACTCGCCTTCTCCTCCAAACTTCTTGAAAGACTGGTCTACAACCAACTGAGTGACCATCTGACCATGAACAAACTTCTTGATCCCCTTCAGTCCGGATTTCGCCCTCAACACTCCACAGAAACTGCTCTCCTTAAACTCTCAAATTACCTACTAACAGCTAAAACCAGCAGACACTATTCTGTACTACTTCCCCTGGATCTCTCTGCTGCCTTTGACACAGTGGACAACCTGGTCATCTCCCGCCTCATTTACTACAACTCCCTCCTCATTGGCTTACCTCTAAATAGGCTATCCCCACTTCAGTCCATCATGAACGCTGCTGCCAGGCTCTTTCACCACACAAACCGCTCAGCGTCTGCTATACTCCTCTGCCAATCCCTCCATTGGCTGCAACTCAGCCAACAAATTACATTCAAGATACTAACTATAACTTACAAAGCCATCCACAACCTGGCCCCCAGCAACATCACTAACCTAGTCTCAATATACCAACCTAATTGTTCTCCTCGCTCTTTTCAAGACCTCCTGCTCTCAAATTCCCTTATCACCTCATCCCATGCTCGCCTTCAGGACTTCTCCAGAGCCTCTCCCTTCCTCTGGAATGCTCTACCCCAATCTGTCCGATTTTCTCCTACTTTATCCACATTCAGACGATCCCTGAAAACGTATCTCTTCAGAGAAGCCTATACATTTATCTTCTCCATCAGCACATCCCCCACAGTTATTACCTCTTGTATCTCTTGACCTTCCCTCTTAAATTGTAAGCTCTAAGGAGCCCTCTGATTCCTACTGTATTAAAGTGTATTGTATTTGTACTGTCTACCCTCAAGTTGTAAAGCACTGCGTAAACTGTTGGCACTATATAAATCCTGTATAATAATAATATATGTTATAAGATAATAATTTATTATTTATCTATTTATATGTCTATGTCTATTATTTATCTATTTACTGTGAAATTTCTGGTTTGAAGTTATAACTTCAAACTTCAGTAATTTGTTCATTAAGCCACCTGCTTGAGTACAATCTTTGAAAATATAGTAAATTACCTTAAAAACAATATATAATAATTATTTGTATATTACTCACCCAGGCCAATTCTGACACGTCTCTCCTACATGTAAAAATCATATTTTTTTTTGCTAGAAAATTACTCAGAACCCCCAAACATTATATATATTGTTTTAGCAGACACCATAGAGAATAAAATGGTGGTCATTGCAACTTTTTATGTTACATTGTATTTGCGCAGCAATTTTTCAAACTGTTTTTTTTTTTTTAAAGAAACAGTTTCATGAATTAAAAAAAATGCTAAAGTTAGCCTGATTTTTTTGTATAATTTGAAAGATGATGTTACACCGAATAAATGGATACCTAACATGTCATGCTTTAAAATTGCGTACACTTGTGGAATGGCGCCAATGGAGTTACAGAGGCGGTCTAGTGCTAGAATTATTGTTCTCGCTCTAACGTTCGCGGTGTATGTAAACCATGTGTATCTGGCTCTGATACTAGCCAGTGCCTCACCAGCCACTGACCTCACCGCATGTCCCTGGTATGCACAATCCAGCTGTCAAACAAACTTTTTATATAAATGATCATTGTACAATTATGCGTGATCATGGCAATGGTTTATGCAGTAGTAAGGGGGAAAAAAATAATGGGCTTATAAGCAATTGGTTAAGAAAGTCCAACCTAGCTAATCACTTTGTCTTCCAAGCATGTTTGATTGTCTGCCGGGATTGGGAGGGCAAACGAAAATCTGTTACCAAAATCAGATATAATGTGATAGATCATACAGACATTCTCTTCTGTCTTTAGGCATTTAAATCCTTATGCTCCTTAAGCACTTATGCTCTTATCAAATCCTACACCTGATCCTCTAACACTAGCCAAGACCTTGACCCTATCCCTTAATTTAAAGAGCATCTAGACCTAAAAAATTTTTTTTATATATTGCAGTTTAGTCCTAAGATGTCATGGCAGCATTAGTTTTCATTTTTCAGACTAAAACATTCTCAGCAAGTACAGAAAATAGCTGTCGACCGTGCCAGAAATGTAGTGTATTTGTCCTTAAAGTGGTAGCAAAGGCTTTTTTTTAAAAACTTATACCTACAGATAAGCCATAAGGCTAACTTGTAGGTACAGTAAATATCTCCTAAACGCGTGCCGTTCAGCTGACCTGGCAGAATGATTTGGCTTGCCCTGCACACTGCCTGACTCCTTCAGCAAGTAAGTGCCCAGGGAATCAGGCAAAAGAAGAGTGCTGGCTGACTGGCAGACTGGCTGGAGCCTGGAAGTAATCAGTGCAGCCATGCAGAGCAGCAGAGTCCATGTGATGTCAACCCACTCAGCAGCCGGCCCAGCAGTGGACATAGAGGGAATCACGGGCAGAAGTTTCAGGAAAGATACTGTACAGTCATGACAGCACAGACACCTTTTTCCATGCCCTGGCCTTTGCCTATGTTAAATTATACAGCAGCCAGGTTGATCATCATTATCATCATGATGATAGTTACACAATACAGGTGTTTTGAGCCACAGCACCTGTACTGTGTGACTATCATGATGATAATGATGATGATCATTAAGGCTCCTTTCACACTGGGGCGTCAACGCCGTCGGCGGTAAAGCGCTGCTATTTTTAGCAGCGCTTTACTGCCATTTTTGCGGGGGTTCTCAGCCGCTAGCGGGGCGGTTTTAACCCCTGCTAGCGGCCGAAAAAGGGTTAAAACGACCCACAAAGCGCCGCAGCAGTGCTGCTTTGCTGGCGATTCAGCAGCGGTGCCCATTGATTTCAATGGGCAGGAGCGGTGTGAAAGGGGTTTAAAGGAAAGGTAGTGAAATGCATCTTTAAAGGAATTGTAAAGTCTCAAAGTTTTTCACCTTAAGGCCTCATGCACACTGGACGTTAAAATAACATTATAAAAACGTCAGTAGCTTTTTTCAACGTTTTTGCAATAGCGTTTTTTTTGCGTTTTTTTTCTTGAAAGAAAATGTTTTTCTTATTTTTTTTTCAATGGATCAAAAACGTTAAAAACTGCTGGTGAGCGATGTTTTTTGAGCATTTATCAATGTTTATCAGCGTTAGAGCGTTTTTACAGCTGAAAAACGTCTCTCAGAACCCACTAGTTTTGGGTTTTTTTACTGCTCAAAAACGCCACTGCCCAAAACTGCTGATAACAGCCTATGTGTGCACGGACACATAGGATAACATGATGGAGAGTTTAACCGCTTGCCGCACAAACATTTACGTCCGCAGAATGGCATGGACAGGCAAATTTTAAAAATTGCCGCTCTTTTTTGTTTATAGCGCAAAAAATAAAAACCGCAGAGGTGATCAAATACCACCAAAATTTGTGAGGAAAAAAGGACATCAATTTTGTTTGGGAGCCACGTCGCACGACCGCGCAATTGTCAGTTAAAGTGACGCAGTGCCGAATCGCAAAAAAAAAACGCTCTGGTCTTTGGCCAGCCAAATGGTCCGGGGAAGTGGTTAATGACTGTAGAAAAAAACGTCTACAGACAAAAAAACAGCTGCTGTAAAAACGTTAAAAAATGTCCAGTGTGCATGAGGCCTTATACATTCTATGCATTAAGGTGAAAAACCTCTGCTGCAGCGCCCCCTTTTTTTTACCTAAGCCCATTTGTTTCAGCTCCGTGCACAAGCCCAGTGACTCCAGCCGCTGGCTCTCATCACATTGGACAGATTGATAGCAGCAAGAGCCATCAGCTCCCGCTGCTGTCAATCAAATCCAGTGACGCAAGGGCGGGGCCGAGTCCTGCTGTCTGTGCCAATGGACGCAGCAGCAGGACCCGAGAGCACACCCGCACGGGTGCCCCCATGAAAAGTGGCTCTCCGTGGGGGCACCGGATGAAGAGGAGAGGCCAGAAGCGTCGGGCACCCCAGAAGAGATGGATCACGGCTGCTCTGTGCAAAACCCTTGCACAGAGCAGGTAAGTATGACATGTTTGTTATTTTTTTATCTAAAAACATCTGAACCTTTACAATCACTTTAAGCCGGCCATACATGGTTTGAATCTCAGCTGGTTCAGCAGGGACCGGCTGAGATTTGAACCATCTATGAGCAGGCTGATTGTACCCAAGTCGCTTGTTGTACGACTTGGGTACAAACAGCATGTCGGATTTTACATGCAATTATTGCTAGCAGTCATTCTAGCCGTCTGAAGCCCCTATCAGATGGGGTGGACTCTCTATTTTGTATTATGTATACAGTGTATTATATATCTTATATTACCTTTTAGCTGTCTTTTTTTGCAGCTGTCCTACCTGTTAAAATGGTAAATGTGTATACAGTGGTGTGAAAAAGTGTTTGCCCCCTTCCTCATTTCCTGTTCCTTTGCATGTTTGTCACACTTAAGTGTTTCGGAACATCAAACCGATTTAAACAATAGTCAAGGACAACACAAGTAAACACAAAATGCAATTTGTAAATGAAGGTGTTTATTATTAAAGGTGAAAAAAAATCCAAACCATCATGGCCCTGTGTGAAAAAGTGATTGCCCCCTAAACCTAATAACTGGTTGGGCCACCCTTAGCAGCAACAACTGCAACCAAGCGTTTGCGATAACGTGCAATGAGGCTTTTACAGCGTCCTGGAGGAATTTTGGCCCACTCATCTTTGCAGAATTGTCCTAATTCAGTTACATTAGAGGGTTTTCGAGCATGAACGGCCTTTTTAAGGTCATACCACAACATCTCAATAGGATTCAGGTCAGGACTTTGGCTAGGCCACTCCAAAGTCTTCAGCCATTCGGTGGTGGACTTGCTGGTGTGTTTAGGATCATTGTCCTGCTGCAGAACCCAAGTTCGTTTCAGCTTGAGTACACAAACAGATGGTCGGACATTCTCCTTCAGGATCTCTTGGTAGACAGCAGAATTCATAGTTCCTTTTATCACGGCAAGTCTTCCAGGTCCTGAAGCAGCAAAACAGCCCCAGACCATCACACTACCACCACCATATTTTACTGTTGGTATAATGTTCTTTTTCTGAAATGCAGTGTTCCTTCTACGCCAGATATTCTTGGACACACACCTTCCAAAGAGTTCCACTTTTGTCTCATCGGTCCACAGAATGTTGTCCCAAAAGTCTTGGGGATCATCAAGATGTGTTGTGGAGAAATTGAGACGAGCTTTGATGTTCTTTTTGCTCAGCAGTGGTTTTCTCCTTGGAACTCTGCCATGCAGGCCATTTTTGCCCAGTCTTTTCCTGATGGTGGAGGCATGAACGCTGACCTTAACTGAGGCAAGTGAGGCCTGCAGTTCCTTGGACGTTGTTGTGGGGTCTTTTGTGACCTCTTGGATGAGTCGTGGCTGCGCTCTTGGGGTAATTTTGGGCGGCCGGCCACTCCTGGGAAGGTTCACCACTGTTCCATGTCTTCGCCATTTGTGGATAATGGCTCTCACTGTGGTTCGCTGGATTCCCAAAGCTTTGGAAATGGCTTTATAACCCTTTCCAGACTGATAGATCTCAATTACTTTCTTTCTCAATTGTTCCTGAATTTCTTTGGGTCTCGGCATGATGTGTAGCTTTTAAGGATCTTCTGATGGACCTTACTGTGTCAAGCAGCTCCTATTTAAGTGATGCCTTGATTGTGAACAGGTGTGGCAATAATCAGGCCTGGGTGTGGCTAGAGAAATTGAACTCAGGTGTGGACAACCACAGTTATAGTATGTTTTAACAAGGGGGGCAATCACTTTTTCACACAGGGCCATGATGGTTTGGATTTTTTTTCACCTTTAATAATACACACCTTCATTTACAAATTGCATTTTGTGTTTACTTGTGTTGTCCTTGACTATTGTTTAAATTGGTTTGATGTTCCGAAACACTTAAGTGTGACAAACATGCAAAGGAACAGGAAATGAGGAAGGGGGCAAACACTTTTTCACACCACTGTACATGCTCCCTCCAGTCTAACAAACAAGTAAAGCCCAAAAATAATGCGTAAGGCTCATGGTGGGCACCTTTTTCTTGATGTCTCTAGTGGCCATGTCTGTTCTGAAAGAAAATTCCATGATCTATGACCTGCCTTAAAGCGGAGCTCCACCCTAAAGTGGAACTTCCGCTCATTGGAACCCTCCCCCCCCTCCGGCACCACAATTTGCACCTTTCAGGGGGGAGGGGGTGCAGATACCTGTATAATACTTCCGGACATAGCTAGCCGCAGATTCTGCGGCTATTACGCTACTTCCTGCAGGGCCCCCGCTGTCTGCTGGGAAACACATGGATCCCAGAGACAGCAGGGACAGTCCTTATTGCACAGCGTGACTCACGCATGCGCAGTAGAGAACCGGGAAGTGAAGCCGCAAGGCTTCACTTCCTGATTCCCATACCGAAGATGGCAGCGGCAGCACCCGAGAGCTGATCGATAGATCGGCTTCGGGTGCTGACATCGCGGGCGTGCTGGATGGGTAAGTGTCAATATTTTAAAAGTCAGCAGCTGCAGTATTTGTAGCTGCTGACTTTAAAAAAAAAAAAAAAACGTCGGAACTCCCGCTTTAAGCCCCTATGACACTGGACTCTGCTTTGCTCAGCAGGGGATCTGTGCACTGATCCCCCACTGATTAGAGCAGAGCATACACGCCCAGCAATTCCAGAATTGTTCTGAGGCCCCTTTCACACTGAAGCGCTTTTCAGGCGGTACATCACCGCTTTCTGGACAGTCGAAAGTTTAGAGAACTTTTGTTTGACCGTGTGTATGCAAGCCAAGCTTGAGCGGAATTCCGTTGGAAAAACCATCCAAGATTTTTCCGATGGAAATTCCGCTCGTGTGTATGCGGCATTAACGATTTTTATAAGCTCAAAAAACGCTAGAAAAAAAAATCTGTATGAAAAATGCTTATAATATCTAAAAAGAAAATGCTTGAAAAAAGCTGTTAGGAGCGTTTAGCGTTTCTCCTGCTAAGAAAACACTCCCAAAAACTACAAAAACTATTTTTTTTCTGCTCCTAAACGCTGAAGCTTGAAAAATGTTTCTAGCATAAAATAGTGTGCATAGACACATAGGATAACACTATTGGCTATTAATTATTACTATGAGTAGAAAATAAATGCTCATAATAGCTTCTAGGAGCTTAAAAAATGCTAGTGTGCATGAAGCCTTAAAAGGAAATCCAAAGGCAGCTACCACATCTAAGGATTGGTAAACTACAGTATGTTACATTTTGCTTTCCACTTCTGAAAATCAGCGCTTATGGCTTTGTGCACCAAATTTTATCTCACAAAGTTTAATTACAAATAGATTTTATTGCTTGAAGTAATACACTTCTCACACCCAATGTAAATTGCAGGTGGCAGTATGGGGTGATAATGCACTGTCCAGCAGATAGCGGTATTCCCTCTCTGTTTTAAATTGGCCTCTTATGCCCCGTACAGATGATCAGATTTTCCGACGGGAAATGTTGAATGTGAGCTTGTTGGCGGAAAGTCCGACTATGTGTATGCTCCATCAGACAATTGTTGTCGGACTTTCACACTGGAGCGGTGCCCTGGCAGGGCGTCATAAAAAGTCCTACCAGCAGCTTTTTTGGAGTGGTGAAGGAGTGGTGAACTCACCGCTCTTCCACCGCTCCTCCCCATTGAAATCAATGGGGCAGTGCTGCGATACCGCCTGTAAAATGCTGCTACGGCTGTGTTTTGCGGGCGGATATAACCCCTTTTCGGGCGCTAGCGGGGGGTTAAAACGGCCCCGTTAGCGGGCGAATAGTGCTGCTAAAACGATGGTAAAGCGGTGCTAAAAATAGCGCCGATTTACCTCTGACGCTGGTGGCGGCTCAGTGTGAAAGGGGTCTTAATGGGATAATAATAAAGCTACATTGCTTGTGATACTGATGGAGTTATTGCAAACTGATTTTCAAAGGCTTTATTATGTTTTTTTTTTTTTATCTGTGCATAAAAAAAAAAAATTAGACATGCTATCTGCCAATAGAACTTAACCAAAAAGTGCATTTTATAGAAAATATAGAAAATATACCAAATCAAATCATTATTCAACCAAAAAAATGATGTCAAAGCAATAACTCCAAGGCCAATAATAAATTAATATTATTATTATTATACAGGATTTATATAGCGCCAACAGTTTGCTCATCGCTTAACAAAATAAAGGCAGACATTACAATTACATTACAATTTGGTACAAGAGGAATCAGAGGGCCCTGCTCATTAGAGCTTACAATCTAAAAAGGAAGGGTCAATTGATACAAGAGGTAATAGCTGTGGGGGATGAGCTGATGGAGAAGGTAAAACAGTGTTAGTTAGAAGAAGTAGGATAGGCTTCTTTAAAGAGAAGGGTTTTCAGGGAGCGTCTAAAGATGCATAGATTAGGGGACAGTCGGACAGATTGGGGTAGAGAGTTCCAAAGGATGGGAGAAGCTCTGGAGAAATCCTGGAGGCGAGCATGGGAGGAGGTGACAAAGGAGCTAGAGAGCAGGAGGTCTTGGGAGGACCGAAAAGAGCGGCTTGGTTGGTATTTTGGGACTAGGTTAATGATGTAGCTGGAATAAATAACACGTTATCTCCTCCGATTCCACAACATGTCTGGTTGACGAACGGCCGTTCAGAAACGAACTGAAAAACACGAAATGAAAAACGCGAAAAGAAAAGCGTGAATTAACACATTTACCAAACTTCTACTAACATGAAATTAGCAGAAGGAGCCCAAAGGGTGGCGTTAAAGAGCTGAAAAACCACGTCTAGTACGTCACTACGTTCGTAATTGTTGGCCAACATTTCTGTGACCGTGTGTATGCAAGACAAGTTTGAGCCAACACCCTTCGAACAAAATTCCATGGTTTTGTTGTCGGAAAGTCAGATCGTGTGTAATGGGCTTTAGAGTGAAAGATACAACATTTTGTCACTGATACAGACACTATTACTACAATATAGGCCACAAAAATACTATAGAATAAATATCATGCAATAAAAGCTTTGGCGCCTGTTTACATTTTACCAATATACCTGGGCCAAATTGAATTGATCCACCATTACATCTGAAAACAGCCCGTACATTCAGAGGAGCTGAACATTTTTCCTAGGTCAGATCTACTCAGCTATGACAAACCGTTTAAGCGGCTATAAATATAGAACATTGTATAGTGCCTCTGACATTTCAGATACTCCTTCTGATAGAACCTTTGTCACTCTGCAATTAAACAGTACCAATATATGCAGAGCTGTACAGTGCAGCCACGTCTCATGATGGTGACATACACCTAAAATGCTACGTGACAGTTCAGCCAATTATGTGCAACTTGCAGCTTCATTCTGAGACGCAGTCATGTGGAACGACTGTCTTAATTGGGTTAATAGCTGAAATCTGACTAGATCACATACAATAGGGGGGGGGGTTAAACAATACAAACAATACGATACATGCAATCAGAGCCTAGTTCCAAAATATACAGTGCAAAAGATCAAGGGATGATTTAGTAAAAGTTCACTGTTTCGAAAACTTCTGTTTGATGTAAACAGTCAGTCAGATTAACCACTTCAGCCCCGGAAGATTTGGCTGATCAATGACCAGGCCATTTTTTTACGATACGGCACTGTGTCGCCTTAACTGACAATTGCGCGGTCATGCAATGCTGTACCCAAACAAAATTGATGTCCTTTTTTTCCCACAAATAGAGATTTCTTTTGGTGGTATTTGATCACCTCTGCGGTTTTTATTTTTTGCGCTATAAACAAAATAAAAGCGACAATTTTGAAAAAAAAACACAATATCTTTTACTTTTTGCTATAATAAATATCCCAAATTTAAAAAAACAAAAATGTTTTCCTCAGTTTAGGCCAATATATATTCTTCTACATATTTTTGGTAAAAAAAAAATCACAATAAGCGTATATTGATTGGTTTGCGCAAAAGTTATAGCATCTACAAAACAGGGGATAATTTATGGCATTTTTATTATTATTTTTTTTTTTACTAGTAATGGCGGTGATCAGCGATTTTTATCAGGACTGTGATATTGTGGTGGACAAATTGGACACTTTTGACACATTTTTGGGACCATTGACAATTTTACAGCAATCAGTGCTATAAAAATGCACTGATTACTGTATGAATGTCACTGGCAGGTAAGGGGTTAACGCTAGGGGGCGATCAAGGGGTTAACTGTGATCCCTAGGTGTGTTCTAACTGTGGGGGGATGGGACTGATTAGGGGAGGAGAGAGATCGGTGTTCATACTTAGTATGAACATGCGATCTGTCTCCTCTCCCCTGAGAGAACCGGAATCTGTGTGTGTCACGAGCGATCGCAGGTGCCCGGCGGTCATCATGCCCGCCGGGCACCCGCATCGGCTCCGGTGTGGCTCCCCCTAGTGGTCAAAAGGCGAACCCACATACAGTTATGCCCAGGGGAGCCAACCTGCCGCAGTACAACTGCGCCAGCTGGTCAGGCAGGGGTTAACCACTTTAATACTGGGCAGTTTTACCCCCTTCCTTCCCAGGCCAATTTTCAGCTTTCAGCACTCTCGCATTTTGAATGACAATTACTCAGTCATGCTAAACTGTACCCAAACAAAAATGTTTTAATTTTTTTGAGACAGATAGAGCTTTCTTTTGGTGATATTTAATCACCACTGGGTTTTTTACCTTTTGCAATATAAGCGAAAAAAGGCCAAAACGTAAACAAAAAAAAACAAACACTTTTTTTAGTTTATATTATAACATTTTCAAATAAGTAATTGTTCTTCAAAAATTTAGGCCAACATTTATACTGCTACATTCCTTTGGTAAAAAATAACCCAAATCAGTGTATAATATTTAGTCTGTCTGAAAGTCATAGAAGCTACAAGTTAGGGTACGTGTCACTGAAAATCAATCAATCCTGATGTACTGACGGTCTATCTCTTTTTGAGGCCCGGAAATGGCAGAAAATTATAAATACCCCCCAAATGATCCCTTTTTGGAAAATAGACAGTCCAAGGTATTCAGCAAAAGGCATGGCAAGTTTTTTGAAGTTGTCATTTTTTTTCCCACAATTCTTTGGAAAATTAAGAATTGAAATATTAATTTTTTTCACAAAAATTGGCATATTAACAAGTCATTTCTCACACAGAGTATAGGCATAGCCGAACTACAGGCAGATATATACAGAATCATCAATTAACTCAGTAATACGTGTAATATAAAAAATACAGCTAGTATGTGTATGTGAATAAGTCTTTATATTAGCTTTCTATAATCTCTGCCCAGCAGAACTTGGACTTGGGGGTGAAGTGTGCATTGTAAGCAATCCTCCAATCTGATGGATCAGCAATATGACGAAAGTGACAGTTCAAAATAGCATGTGACAATCGATTTTGTGTTGACTCTCCGTGAGTAATCCGCAAACTTCCACCTTAAGTGACACCGTGTTACAGGGATTAGCCCCTCTTGGGGGTGCACTCACCAGAGATATGCTCAAAATGCGCCTGTAGTATTATACCCTGAGGACCTTCTCCACCAGCATCTGCTACTGCGTTCGCCCACTTATGGATACCTCCAGTGCATCAGCCTCTTTCTCCAGTGTGGTTATACACAGTTGTGCATGCAATTAAACAAGGGGCCACATAGCGTAATATTGCTAAAACAACTTCATTTATTAAAAATTAATATTTTTCCCTAAACAAACAAACTTCCCCCTAGGATTTTAACAAACTTTGTTGCTGATTCCTAACTTTTGTTATTCTGAAGAAATCACTGTTTGTTCCTCTGTGCCCCAGTGCTAAGTGAATCTAATAGGAGTCGTTTCATATTTATCAACCAGTTGTGCACCTGCAGGGCTCTAATGGGGAAAATTGCAGGGTCTGCATCCCTTTAGCCGTGATTTCCTATTGAAAGTATCTCACCATAATTGTCATTTGTTGCAGGGAATGCCGGAAATCTGACTTGTATCTTAGTGTAGACTTCTGGGAAAATCAGTGAGCCAATCACACAAGCAGGAAATTATGTTTCTGGGGGGCGTTCTGTGCACATTCTGTGTACAGAACAACTCCAGGTAGCCATATTGCATTGCATTTTCAGAAAATGGCAGTGCTGCAGATTGAAAAGGAAAGGTCATTTTAAATAACATTCAATTACAATATGTGTCGCAATTGTATACGCTATATTATTTTTTTCATTTTTTTATATTTTTTTCCCCCCAGGAAGGTTGAGTTACCCTTTAAGGAGGGAGCAGAGTGATCAACACATTAGTGGGGTGATGCTTCTTCATTGTCCAATCAGCAGACCTACAGGAGTTCTGTGACCATTCTCCACAGCTTAACTGTGGAGAAGAAAAGTAAGGTAAGGTAAGGGACCCGGCTAAGCTACATTTAGAGTGTATCCAGTGGCTAGAGATCATTGGGCAAAATTTTGATGAAGACCCCCGGCAATCTCCCTGCTGTCATTGCTCCTAACATAATGTATGCCTAAGGCCTCTTTCACACTGAGCGCTTTTGAAGAGCTTTTCAGGCGCTTTTGAAGAGCTTTCCATTCATTTCAGTGGGGAGGGGAGTTTTTCACAGCCCTGCCAGCACACTGCCCCAATGTGAAAGTGTTCATTGATTTTAATGGAAATAAGTTTTCGTGAGCTTTTTAGGCGCTGTTTTTAGCGTGAAAGTGCCTGAAAAGCGCCTCAGTGTGAAAGTGGTCTAAGGGTCCATTCACACAGGCAGCACTACAGTGCCTTGCAATATAAATAAAAAATGGATAATTGGCATGTGCCTATGTATTCACCCCCTTTGTTATGAAGCCCATAAAAAGCTCTGGTGCAACCAATCACCTTCAAGAAGTCACATAATTAGTGAAATGATGTCCACCTGTGTGCAATCTAAGTGTCACATGATCTGTTTTTTCATATACACACCTTTTTGAAAGGCCCCAGATGCTGCAACACCTAAGCAAGAGGCACCACTAACCAAACATTGCTATGAAGAACTTTCCAAACAAGTAAGGGACAATGTTGTTGAGAATCACATTGCAGCTTTTCAGGGGGTGGCTAAGCTAAGGGGTGGCTAAGCAATGGCAATGGAAATTTTGAAGGGCCGCTTTTTTCTTTTTTTTTTTTTTTACATCTTTCCTTGTCCGTTTCAATTGAACTACCATTAGTTCACATGTTCACCAGTCTATCATTATCTGCTTAGCTGAAAAAAAAAAATGGAATTTTGACTAACAATTAAAATCCATTTCTTGGAATAAAGTACAGGTGACGGAGTTTTTAGTACTCAAGGCCAGATGCTGGTATGGATCAGACTGAACAAAGGATAGGATTTGTCCCACAGGGTACTTCCTAGGAAGAAATTTCCTGGTTCTGCACCACTCAAAATAGGCCTTCCAGGTTTGATGACCGCTTTTGTAAAAAGTTGATTTCCTGGCCTTAGCCGTAGGGATGACTGAATCGGATAAGCCCCCTTTCATTGGGAACTGGCCTTTAACAGCCATTCCTTTAAAACCAGCACCCAAGAAAAAGCAAGGAGGACCAGCCCTCGGAACAGAAGGTCCAGAAAAAAAGGCCCATGGAGAGTCTGTCAGGAGTGTGAGCATGTCTGAGTACCATGTCCTCCTGGGCCCTATCACTGCATTGAGAATCACCAAAATCCCCTCCATCTTAATCTCATGGAGCAGACAAGAATGAAACTGGAGGGGCAGAAAGGTGTAGATCAGATGAAACTGATCTTACAAAATCACCAGAGCAACCACTGCAAATTCCCAGTGGTCCTTGGACCTGGAAAAAAACGCTAAATCTGAATACCAGAAATGTTCTCCACTTGCAGCAAAGGCCTTGAACACCTCTGGATGGAGAGTCTATTTCCCTGATTCCTTATTCTCCCATTCCCCTGCACCGAGAGAACATCCAGGACTACTTACCAGCCCGATAGGCTGGCAGCCATTTGACTTGGTAATTGTGAACAGGTTCAGGTAGTGTCAGGAACCATGAATCAGACTGAGACAGAAGTGCAGTAAAAATCACACTATTTAATAAAATGGTAAAATAATATAAACAGAGCAAGAGTTCGGTAACCAGGACGGGTAGTCAGAATAAGCCAGAGAAGCAGGAGTCCAGAGCTCAGCGAAGTCGGGTGCAGCAAACATGATAAGGAACCAGAAGGGAAGTCAGCCAAAACCATAATTTGCCATGAATGGAGACGATTGGGAAGCGGTATTGACGGCACTATTGTGAGCAAACTCCGCCCAAGGTAAGAGGTCTGACCAGTTGTTATGGTGGTCAGAAATGTAGCAACGTAAAAACTGTTCCAAAGAGCGGTTGGCTCGTTCTGCAGCCCCATTGGACTGCGAGTGATATGCAGAGGAGGAAGAAAGCTGAATTTCCAACTGTGCACAAGGCTCACCAGAACCTGGACACAAACTGGTTACCCCTGTCCGAGATGATCACCTTGGGTAGCCCATGTAAGCAAAAGATCTCCCGAGCAAAAATGGAAGCCAGTTCTTTAGATGTGGGTAACTTCTTAAGTGGAATACAATGAGACATTTTCGAGAACTGGTCAACCACCATAAGGATAACTGTGTTGCCCTGAGAGTTGGGTAACTCCACAATGAAATCCATTGACAGGTGGGTCCAATGCCTCTTTCCATTGGGTATGGGTTGTAGGAGGCCCACTGGAAGGTATTGTGGTATCTTACTCTGAGCACACACGGAACAATCAGCTACGAAGGCAGCTACATCAGCACGTAGACTAGGCCACCAGAATTGTTGGGAAATTACCCAAAAGAGTTGATTCCTCCCTGGGTGGCCAGCAGCCTTGGGAGAATGGTATGTCTGGAGCACGGCAGTATGGAGACTCTGAGGGACAAAGCAGCGATCACAGGGTTTCTCAGGAAGTTTGTCTCCCAAAGGAGAAGTGAGACTGGTTCGAACCGTAGCCAGAATACGATTGGGAGGAATCACAGGAACAGGAACCGACTCCATCTTGGAAGTGGAGGAAAACTGTTGCGACAAAGCATCAGCCCTTACATTCTTAGTACCGGGTAAGAATGAGAATGAGAATATGTAATTGAAACTTGACAAGAAAAGAGTCGATTGCGCCCTTCTGGGCATTTAGCCTCAGACAAGAATGTGAGGTTCTTATGGTCAGTCAGAATAAGAACCAGCACAGTAGTATCTTCGAGGAGATGCCTCCATTCTTTAAGGGCTAAAATGATAGCTAACAACTCTTTGTCCCCAATCTCATAATTGCTTTCTGCACGAGATAATTTCTTGGAAAAGTAGCCACAAGGATGCATAGAGCTCTCAGAGGTAGGGCGTTGAGACAACAGGGCACCATCTCCAGTCAAAAAACAAAGGGTTAATATGGCGCACTCTAGATGTGGCTGTATACTAGTAGCTAAAAGAGGGACATGAATAGGGAGAGGGGAACTTAGTGGTAGATGTGGGTATTTTAGAACAAATACATAATAAATATGTCCATGTAAGGATGATAGGTTGCTGAATATATAGAAGGCTGCCAGTCCACAAAAGCTAGAAGAGGCTCTGGAACAAAACAAAAGAAAAGAGAACGACGCCCTCTAAGGCCCCTTTCACACTGGAGCGGGGAGCCGCGGTGACGGTAAAGCAGCGATATATTTAGCGCTGCTTTACCGTCGTTTTAACCGCGGTATTCGGCCGCTCGCGGTGCCGTTTTCCCCCCCGCGAGCGGACGAAAAAGGGTTTAACACCCCCGCAGAGCGCCGCCGTAGCGGCGCTTTGCGGCGGTATTGCCGCGGTTTTACCGCGGTTTCCCATTCAAATCAATGGGAAGGAGCGGTATAGGAGTGGTGAACACACCGCTCCTATACCGCTCCAAAGATGCTGCTAGCAGGACTTTTTTTGCCGTCCTGCTAGCGCACCGCTCCAGTGTGAAAGCCCGCCGGCTTTCACACTGGAGTTAAAGGGGCCAGATTTTTTCAGGCGGTGAACAGGCGCTATTTTTAGCGCTGTACCGCCTGAAAAATGCCCCAGTGTGAAAGGGGCCTAAATGCAGCGTGTTTTACAATCTGTTTAATGTAAATGGGTTAAAAACACTCACATGGGAGCAGTGATTTTCCAGCATTCATAGAAATATGGTGGTTCATCAATGAATCCGAATCAGTCCCCGAATGGTGTTTAACCACTTGCCTACCAGGCACGAACACCCCCTTCCTGACCAAGCCATTTTTCAGCTTTCAGCGCTGTCGCATTTTGAATGACAATTGTGCGGTCATGCAAAGATGTACCCAAATACATTTTTTATAATTTTTTCCCCACAAATAGAGCTTTCTTTTGGTGGTATTTGATCACCTCTGCAGTTTTTATCTCTTGCACTATAAACAAAAGAAGAGTGACAAGTTTGAAAATACGCAATATTTTTTACTTTTTACTATAATAAATATCCAATTTCCATCCGATTGTCCCATAGAGAAGAGCGGGCTGTGCCCCTGTCCGCTCTGCATAGTGGAGCAGGCACTGGCCTGTCATCCGGCTGCTCTGCGGGGATTAACAGAGAGAAGTACAAGTTTTTGTTATGAGAAAAAGCCCAAACATTCCAATACATATGATATGGGGGAACATTTATGTATTTGTGTATACAATACAATAATTAAAGTATAGAACAGTAGGCAAGTGCAAATGTGGAAGTCTCTTACAGAAAATACACTACAGTTATTCTTTACGTTAAACATAAACACATCTGAAATAGTAAAAGTGAAATGCAGCTTAGTAATTTCTTTTCTTCTTTCTATACTTCCTTTTCCATGCACGTCTGGAATGGTGTCATTTCCGCTAAGCGCTTCTGCAGACATTTTAATGGCTGACATTGATGAATGGGGGCTTTAAATGGAAACAGACCATCATCCACATTGCAAAGCCCCCTTCTGGCTGTAGAATGTATCAAAGAACATTTAACTTAACGGAAGCAGGATATAATATATTGCACACACTCATATGTGAACTGCACTGGAATCATACTTTTTTACATCTAGTTGTTGTTGTGCTGTCTCTTTCCCTTAAAGTTCGCATCTCAATATTGTATAGCTGAAAAGAAAATCACCATAGCGATAATTTAGAACTAGACCCTAGTAAGTACAAAAAATAGTTATACTTTTTATTTTATTTTTATCAAATAGATGTGTAGATAAGAGAATGAACGGATTTACTGTAGGTCTTGAGTTATTAACACTCTCAGTAATGTATTGCTTTCCCTTGCACAAAGTTTGTTAAAGGGCAACTCCTGCCACAAAAATGAACACCTTTCTGAAGTGTAAATTTCAACTGTTACCTACTAAAATATTTGTAAAGCAGTGCACCAACTACTGCTGTTCTACATGTTTGCATAGAATTTGCAATTCTTTTCAGAGGTACAATCCAGCAGACTCAGATTGGCTGGTCTTGTTGGTACATTACTCCTTAACAGAAGCTGTTTGGATATTATAGCCACCAGCCCACCACATACCTAAAGCTATTTTCACACCGAGGCGCTGGGTGCGCTGGCGGTAAAGCGCCGATTTACCGTTGTTTTAGCGGCTCATTTTGGCCGCTAGCGGGGCGGTTTTACCCCCCGCGGGCGGCCGAAAAAGGGTTAATACCGCCCGCAAAGCACCGCTCGATCGTCACTTCGCGGGCGGGTTCGGAGCACTGCCACATTGTTTTCAATGGGAGGGGGCGCTTTAGGAGCGGTAAATACACCGCTCCTACAGCGCACCAAAGATGCGGCTTGCAGGACTTTTTCAGCGTCCTGCAAGCACACTGAAGACACAGCAACGGCTGTTTCAGGTCGGTTTGCAGGCACTATTTTTAGCGCAATAGCGCCTGCAAACTGCTCCAGTGTGAAAGGGGACTAACAGACACCAAATCAATAATACCAAAACATACTGGGACTTTAAAGGTGCCATCCATAACTACCAACACAAAATAGTATTTATTTTTAATTTTCCTATACAAAATGCAATAGAATCCATTAGAAATGACAAAATTGGATGCCACATATTTTCATGTGTTTAAATATATAAAAGGCCCTCTGATGGACAATATAAGGAGTTGGCTGTCAGAGGGCCTTATATATATGGATTTTTTTTTCTTTTTTACGGTAAATATTATTTAGTGTTGCTTTTTATGGATTGCACAGTATATTTTGATAAATATAAATAAATATATTTGATAAATATAAATAAAACATTATTCCTCCAAGCACTTGCTGTAGAGGCCATGTGACCATTTTAGAAATGAAATGCATGACTAACACCAGAGGGGAAAAGAACTGCAGATTCCAGAAGAATTGGATTTTGAAATGACTCTGTTGCATTCTGTAAAGTCTTTATATAGTATAGGAACATTTTAAAGCATTAAAGATGTGTTACCTTTATAAAAGTGCCTACACAATATATAGGAAGATGCCAATCAGGTAACACGAAATACACCTATATTGCAAAGTCCAGATACAGTAGCTAAGAAAACACATTACCACTCCTAAGAAAAATATACAGTACCTAAAATCGATAGTATATTTGGTCTCTAACTTATGATAATATCAATCTAGCAAATAATATCTTGGTTGCCAGATTATGAAACCATGTCATATGTAAATATGGATGTGATTAGGATTAGAACAAATGAAAAAGTGTAGAGAACAAAACTTTTAAGGTATGACATCTCAGCAAATGAATTATACAGTACATAGATAATTCAAATTAATATCTTTACTATTACATAAACATTAAAATTCAAGCTGAAAAATGTCATGCAAAGCCGATACCAAAAATAAACACCCTAAAGAGGCTACATCAAGGACCAGTAGATACAAATGAATAGAAAATATATCTGATATCCATGTGACCTAATATCCATAAAGTTAAACTGGTAACTCGTTGGATGAGTAGCAATTGTGTGGGAACATGGGACTTTTGGGATGACCAGTGCTAAGTACCTGCTGTGCGTTCAGTCTGTGCATTGCCATTAAACTGGAGTGGTGGGTGGGGCATCATTTGGCGGGCGCCATTTTAACTGGCCGGTGTGGCTATTATACCCATCTTCTCAATGGACAACAAAAACTGTAGCACTTGACAGCTTCAGCTCATGGTTAGTTTCAAAACTATGAAGAAATCCAAAGAGTCATTTACAAGGGCCAGTGACTCTAACATGTCAGATTAGACTTTCTCTGCAAGTAAATCGGTCTATGCAAAGAACCAAAGAGCAGGGAACTTTGCTGTAAGTGTAAGATCACCTTTACAGAAAATCTGTAAGGTGACCTTACACTGGACCCTGTCCCCTTCCCCATTTCCCCCACCGGTTATGCTGTACTGTAGTCCAGTGATCCCGCTCTGTCAAGGAACAGAACGCAGATTCACTGGTCCTGGGGATTTGAAATCCTCATGGCTTTATCTCCTTTCTATACCTCTCTGTGTGTAAGGACAAGAGGCATTCTAATTAGTCAGCACCATCACATGGACAGCGCTGACCAATCAGAATCCGTCTAGCCCATCCTGTCAGCACTGCAAGGAAAGGAGAGAAGGCCAGGAGGATTTTAAATCCCCGGACCAGTGAATCTGCTGACAAAGCAGGACTGCAGGACTACAGTACAGCAGGAATGTGGGGGGGGGGGGGAGAGGAGGGGGTCAAGTGTAAGGTCACCTTACAGATTTCTGTGAAGGTGAAAGTACACTATAAGTATTTTTCACTTTTTATCCCTTTCATTATAATGTTGCTAATGTCGGTTTTGTAATATTTTTCAGTAACTATTATTTTCCCCATTTTTCATTATAACATTTCAAAACCTGTATACTAAATCCTTGAAAGGTATAATTAAAAATGAAAGAGAATTGAGTCTTTGAAGAAACTACTATATAGTAAAGTGGAACTCCAGCCAAAAATGAAATCAGTGGTGTAGAGCAGGGGTCTTCAAACTATGGCACTCCAGTTGTTCAGAAACTACAATTTCCATCATGCCTAGTCATGTTTGTGAATGTCAGAGTTTTACAATACCTCATGGGATGTGTAGTGCCGCAACAGCTGGAGGGCGTAGTTTGGAGATCCCTGGTTCTTATTATGCTAATGTTGCAAGTCCTTTGCTAGTATTTTGCAACTCCCTGTTGTCCCTGCCCATTCTCAGTTTAGCAAGTGAGGTTCTCAATGTTGTTGGCACCCAAAATAAGATAAAAAATTACAGAGAAAAGCAGTGAGCCAATTACATGAGCAAAACATTACATTACCGGGGCAGTTCTCTTTACAGAGTACGGACTACCTTTATTGTTGCCTAGGCCACAGGGAAGCATTGCTATTTGCCAGTTTCAGAAAAATTATATCTGGCACCACATTGGAATATAGTTTTTAAGTATATTACAAAATGACTTGTGTAGCAATTATATATACAGTGGTGTGAAAAAGTGTTTGCCCCTTCCTCATTTCCTGTTCCTTTGCATGTTTGTCACACTTAAGTGTTTCGGAACATCAAACCAATTTAAACAATAGTCAAGGACAACACAAGTAAACAGAAAATGCAATTTGTAAATGAAGGTGTTTATTATTAAAGGTGAAAAAAAATCCAAACCATCATGGCCCTGTGTGAAAAAGTGATTGCCCCCTAAACCTAATAACTGGTTGGGCCACCCTTAGCAGCAACAACTGCAACCAAGAGTTTGCGATAACGTGCAATGAGGCTTTTACAGCGTCCTGGAGGAATTTTGGCCCACTCATCTTTGCAGAATTGTCCTAATTCAGTTACATTAGAGCATGAACGGCCTTTTTAAGGTCATACCACAACATCTCAATAGGATTCAGGTCTGGACTTTGGCTAGGCCACTCCAAAGTCTTCATTTTGTTTTTCTTCAGCCATTCGGTGGTGGACTTGCTGGTGTGTTTAGGATCATTGTCCTGCTGCAGAACCCAAGTTCGTTTCAGCTTGAGTACGCGAACAGATGGTCGGACATTCTCCTTCAGGATCTCTTGGTAGACAGCAGAATTCATAGTTCCTTTTATCAGTGGCGGCTGGTGCTCAAAATTTTTTGGGGGGCGCAAATAAACTGAAAAATTCTGAAAAAAAAGCCAATCAAATGCAGCCACTGTACCAAACGCAGCCACTGTGCCCATTAAAACGCAGCCACTGTGCCCATCAAAACGCAGCCACTGTGCCCATCAAAACGCAGCCACTGTGCCCATCAAAACGCAGCCACTGTGCCCATTAAAACGCAGCCTCTGTGCCCATCAAAACGCAGCCACTGTGCCCATTAAAACGCAGCCACTGTGCCCATCAAAACGCAGCCACTGTGCCCATCAAAACGCAGCCACTGTGCCCATTAAAACGCAGCCACTGTGCCCATCAAAATGCAGCCACTGTGCCCATTAAAACGCAGCCACTGTGCCCATCAAAACGCAGCCACTGTGCCCATCAAAACGCAGCCACTGTGCCCATCAAAACGCAGCCACCGTGCCCATCAAAACGCAGCCACTTTGCCCCTTTAAACACAGCCACCTTGCCCCTTTAAAACACAGCCACATTGCCCCTTTAAAAAACACAGCCACATTGCCCCTTTAAAAAACACAGCCACATTGCCCCTTTAAAACACAGCCACATTGCCCCTTTAAAACACAGCCACATTGCCCCTTTAAAACACAGCCACATTGCCCATCTAAAACACAGCCACTTTGCCATCAAAGCTGTCCCTGCAAAGAAGCTGCCACTGTGCCCCCCCCCCCCCTCGCCCTGCACTTACCTTGTGTTGGGTGACGGCGGCATCGGGTCCTCCATTCCCTCTCCGGCCCGCTCCTCCTCTCATCCTCTGCTATGATTGGACGCCTGATAGGCGCCCAATCACAGCGCCTGTCGTTTCAGCCAATCAGGGCACAGGTAACACAGACCTGTGCTCCTGATTGGCTAAGGGGCCGTACAATGTTAGCAAACCGAATTCCTTCGGTTTGTTAACGCTGCTGCTGAGTGACAAGGAACGCACAGCGTTGCGCCCGCTTGTCACCTTTTTGGACGCCTATTAGCGCCTACGGCGCTAATCAGGTGTTTCCAAAAAACACCCCCACCGCTGTTATTCAGGCGCCCGGTGACCGAAAAGGGGCCGGACACCTGAATAGGGGGTGTCAGCAGCGACCATAGATAGATTCATGCAATGCATGAATCTATCTATGGAGTATCGAGAGTGACAGGAGAGGGGGGGCGGCGCTCCTGCGCCCTTTATGGACGCACCGCCCCTGCCTTTTATCACGGCAAGTCTTCCAGGTCCTGAAGCAGCAAAACAGCCCCAGACCATCACACTACCACCACCATATTTTACTGTTGGTATAATGTTCTTTTTCTGAAATGCAGTGTTCCTTCTACGCCAGATATACTTGGACACACACCTTCCAAAGAGTTCCACTTTTGTCTCATCGGTCCACAGAATGTTGTCCCAAAAGTCTTGGGGATCATCAAGATGTGTTGTGGAGAAATTGAGACGAGCTTTGATGTTTTTTTTGCTCAGCAGTGGTTTTCTCCTTAGAACTCTGCCATGCAGGCCATTTTTGCCCAGTCTTTTCCTGATGGTGGAGGCATGAACGCTGACCTTAACTGAGGCAAGTGAGGCCTGCAGTTCCTTGGACGTTGTTGTGGGGTCTTTTGTGACCTCTTGGATGAGTCGTCGCTGCGCTCTTGGGGTAATTTTGGGCGGCCGGCCACTCCTGGGAAGGTTCACCACTGTTCCATGTCTTCGCCATTTGTGGATAATGGATCTCACTGTGGTTCGCTGGATTCCCAAAGCTTTGGAAATGGCTTTATAACCCTTTCCAGACTGATAGATCTCAATTACTTTCTTTCTCAATTGTTCCTGAATTTCTTTGGGTCTCGGCATGATGTGTAGCTTTTAAGGATCTTCTGGTGGACCTTACTGTGTCAAGCAGCTCCTATTTAAGTGATGCCTTGATTGTGAACAGGTGTGGCAATAATCAGGCCTGGGTGTGGCTAGAGAAATTGAACTCAGGTGTGGACAACCACAGTTATAGTATGTTTTAACAAGGGGGGCAATCACTTTTATTACACAGGGCCATGATGGTTTGGATTTTTTTTCACCTTTAATAATAAACACCTTCATTTACAAATTGCATTTTGTGTTTACTTGTGTTGTCCTTGACTATTGTTTAAATTGGTTTGATGTTCCGAAACACTTAAGTGTGACAAACATGCAAAGGAACAGGAAATGAGGAAGGGGGCAAACACTTTTTCACACCACTGTATATATATATATATATATATATATATATATATATATATATATATATAGAGTTTTATTTTTTTAACAAAACTGTGCAAGATCAGAAACTGAACACCACATCAGCCAATTCCCAGGACCTTATGAAATAGTTCAACAATAGCCAAGTTTTGAAACCCTCTGTTTGTACTGAACAGTAATAAGCTTGAGAATATATTCAAATGTGTAACTCAATGCTGTTGAGCAAGATGTGATTTCAACATAATAGATTACTCATGAGCTTATTTTCTTCTGAAACAGAGAACTGCATGAGTGCACGTGGTTTACTTGGAAACACACCTTCTGATTGTCTTTTTAAGCCAGTGATGTGTACCTCCTGATTTTTGCATTTCATCATTTAAGACTGACTCAATATGTCCTCACATATAGTTATACTATTGCACAAATAAACATATCCTATTCAACTTCCTCAAACGTTCTCTTGAATGTGTAGCTAGGTATATTGTTCACAATTCAAGAACAGCTTTCAATGTGTGTGATATGTAGGGTTGCCACCTGTCTGGGATTCACCCGGACAGTTCGGGATTTGACTCTTGTGTCCAGGTTTTAGACCGCCTGAAACCCAGACACATTATTCAGACTGGACTATGGATTCCCAGCAGGGTTGCTGGCTGCAGTTGTTTAAGCCGAGAGTGTGTTATGCCGCGTACACATGAGAAGACCTTTCGACAGCAAAGGTCCGATGGAACGAATCCGTCTGACAATTCGATCGTGTGTGGGCTCCATCGGACTTTTGCTGTCGAAAAATCCGACAGACTTTAGAAATAAAACATGTTTTAAATTTTCCCGCCGGAACTCCGCTGGACCCAGTTCCTATCAAAAAATCTGCTCGTCTGTGTGCTAGTCCAACGGACAAACAACGACACTAGGGCAGCTATTGGCTACTGGCTACGAACTTCCTTATTTTAGTCCAGTCATATGTCATCACGTTCAAATCCGTCAGAATTTAGTGTGATTGTGTGTGGCCAAGTCCGTTCATTCGAAAAGTTCATCAGCACTCAGTTGAAAGTCAGTCGAAAAGTCGTGTGTACGCGGCATTACACTCTCATTCACCCTGCTCAAAGCCAGCACTAACTACCCCCCCCCCCCCCACACACACAGGAGAAGAGAGAGGGCTTGATCTGCTCCTCTTCCTCCTGGCCCTACCCCTCTGTGTCTGCCCACCCGGCACTGTGCCACCCAGCCAAGGGGTGAGTGAGCTCACCAAGTATCCCTGTCTGTGACTGGAGTCTCTCCCCGCCCCCTTCTCTCTCCTGCCTCTGAGTGAGTACACTAAGGCCCCTTTCACACTGGGGCATTTTTCATGCGGTGCAGCGCTAAAAATAGCGCCTGTTCACCGCATGAAAAAATCCTGCCCCTTTAACTCCAGTGTGAAAGCCGGCGGGCTTTCACACTGGAGCGGTGCGCTAGCAGGATGAAAAAAAAAAGTCCTGCTAGCAGCATCTTTGGAGCGGGATAGGAGCGGTGTGTTCACCGCTCCTATACCGCTCCTTCCCATTGAAAAGAATGGGAGACCGCGGTAAAACCGCGGCAATACCGCCGCAAAGCGCCGCTACGGCGGCGCTCTGCGGGGGTGTTTAACCCTTTTTCGGCCGCTCGCGGGGGGTAAAACCGCACCGCGAGCGGCCGAAAACCGCGGTAAAAACGACGGTAAAGCAGCGCTAAATATAGCGCTGCTTTACCGTCACCGCGGCTCACCGCCCCAGTGTGAAAGGGGCCTAAGGTACATCAGGGTTCTCAGAGCACCCCTTACATCAGAGGCAACAGTGTTCCCTATTAAATCAGGGTTCTCAGTGCATCCCTTATGTCAGAGACCCCAGAGTTCCCCATAGCTCCCAACTGTCCCTGATTTTGAGCGACTGCACTCTGGCCCCCCTAAAGTCCGAAGAACAGTAAACTGGCCCTTTGTTTAGAAAGTTTTGAGACCTCTGATTTATACTATAAAAAAAAATAATAATTCTGTGCGCCATAAAGTGTTCGGGTTTGACTTGAAGAAAACCTAGTGATATGTGTGGTCATTTTGACAAGTATGGAGAAAATGATCAATGTGTCCACAATATTAAAAATAAAAAGCCTCTTATAAAAGTATATAATGAAAACCAAAATGTAAAGTTCTCATCAGAGCAAGAAGCACGGGTGAATCATCCAAAGGGAACAGATGTTGTGGTGGCAATAGTCTATAAGTGGGTGATTTCTAGTTATTTCCTGTAGTGTCTCAGGGTTAAGATGTTGGATACAGATGCCCCAATTAGCCTGATAGGAATTTTGATCCTTCTTTATTCTATAAAAAACAAAACGAAAAGTGTTGCCTTTACAAACACTTTAACGTGATGGGCAGTCTTACTGACCAATAGGGAAGAGAAAGTCAGACCAAACTTGACTTTTAAAAAATAGTAGGATTTGCATGTACCTTTTAGCTGCAGTAATCTCTGGATCTAAAAAATGTTTTAACATGCAATTTTCACTGGACTTCATACAAATATAAGTCAATGTGACAAGTGTTACGCAGCTTGTGGGTCAGAACCCCAAAATTATTTCCTGAATTTCTAGAAAATTGCATTTGGGCACTTGATGTCATCATCATGAAAACTGGTTCATCACTACTAGGCCATTTTACATTGTTCTGTTCCATTCCAATAATACCAGCTATAAGGGTACCTCAAGTACTTTATTTCATAGTTACTGATATACCACAGCCCTAGTTTATATGTAAAGTATAGTATTATAAACTAAGGCTGTGGGTAGTGTAGTGCCACGTCATGCCATTACTTCAACATCCCCCTCAGGACACTGCTGGAACACCCCCAAAAATCAGGGCCTTCTGGGCAAAAGAGACTAGACCCCCTAAAAAACACACATCCCACAAACCAGTACTCAATGTATACATTACATATTTCTAGAGAGACAGGGAAGGGAGAATGTGTTTCTATGCCTAGCAACATGAAGACGAATGCTCAGATTGAAAACTGCTTGTGTTCCAAACATTTGTGCCTGGGGACATACTAGTCTAAACATTGGTAGCACTGAGTGCACTGTCCAGTCACAACAGCTTCCAGCTTCTCATAGGGTTTTACAGGCAGCTGCCTGCACCTAATTACTCAGTGTGTATAAGGTCTTGGAGTCATTTATAAGGGCCAGTGACTCTTCAAACATCAGACTGGACTCAATCTTCAAGTGATCTAAACTCTGTACTGTATTTACTTAAAGTGATACTAAAAACACGCTGTTTAATTTATATTGCCCCTTCTATTTCTGTATATGGATGATGGCACTGAAATTATTTTAACCACATGCCGACCGGGCCATAGCCGAAAGACCGCGACAGCGCAGTCGGCTTATTCTGGGTGGTCGTCCGTGGGACGTCCTCCTAGAACCTTGCACCCGCGCGCCCCCTGTGCAACACTGCAATACTCTAACAATACTCTGCCAATACTCGCTAATACGCTGCAATAAATTTTAATAGAAACAAAGAATTAAATTTATTTTTTTTACCGAATTTTCAGTCTTTTTTGATTTATAGCGCAAAAAATAAAAAACCCAGCGGTGATTAAATACCACCAAAAGAAAGCTCTATTTGTGTAAAAAAAATTCATTTGGGTACAGTGTTGCATGACTGAGTAATTGTCATTCAAAGTGTGAGAGCACCGAAAGCTGAAAATTGGTCTGTTTAGGAAGGGAGTTTAAGTGCCCAGTGGGTAAGTGGTTAATTAAAACCGCCGTCAGCCTGGACAAAATGGGAGTCCTTCTCCCAGAGATCACGGAGGGGAAGAGAGAGAGAGACACCCAGGTGTTCACAGCGCATCGCGGGGAACACAGCGATAACAGCTTTTATTTCAATAGCTGTGTTCCCCGGCTCTCGCTGTCAGATACAGCCCCACCCCATGGCCCCGGGACTTTGATAAACAGATCACACGTCCAAGCCCGGTGACGGGTAATCTGTCAATCAAAGTTCCCCGGCCAGGGGGCGGGGCTGTATATGACGTTGAGCGGTGGGAACACAGAAATTGAAATGAAAGCAGTTATCACTGTGCTCTCTGCCCAAAGGGCCTGGTATGGATTTGGGGGGGGGGGGGGTGGGGCCACACCGTTTTTTTTCTTAATTCTGTCATAGGGTTCCCCTTAACCACTTCAATACACTGTATTATATACTCTGCACTGCCCTATATACCCTGCACTGTATTATATATACTACACTGACTGCACTATATATTCTCCACTGTATTATATATACTACAATGACTGCACTATATACTCTGCACTGTATTATATATACTACACTAACTGCACTATATACAGTACTTTGAACTGTATTATATATACTACACTGACTGCACTATATACTCTGAACTGTATTACATATACTACACCGACTGCACTATATACTCTGAACTGTATTATATATACTACACTGACTGCACTATATACTCTGAACTGTATTATATATACTACACTGACTGCACTATATACTCTGCACTGTATTATATATACTGCACATTACACTAACTACCTGCCTAATCTCTATTTATTCACTATATACAGCTCGACTCGAACATCGGGACCATCCCTAGTCGTGACCATAAATCTCTATTTTGGTCTCGTCACTCCAGATTACAGTGTGCCAGAAGCTGGGAGGTGACAAACAACTGTGATATAATAAATGGCTTCATATGATCACTATCCTTAAATATAAGAGTTTATTGGCATGATCACTCATATTTTCAATTTCAATACCAAAATGTCATGATTTCGGACAGGGTATGCAAACTTTTGAGCACAGCTGTACATGTTTGGTTGAAACTGCTTCTCAAAGTGTTAAATCCTTGTTTCTACACACTATATCAAATATAGGATATTATTTCCCTAAATATCATTCAGGGGTTTTCAACCTTTTCAAAGAAGGAAAGTCCCTTTAAAAAAGCTGTCATGAGTAAAAAGATGGAGGCTTAATAACATGAGTCTCCAGTGCCATTTATAAACAGTCCTGGGACAGAAGCATTCTATTTCAGTGGCACTGGGAATGAGCATTGGGAAATAACGGCTCATGTGGACCCTGGCCAGGGTTAAAGCTGGAACTGCTGGCTATCAGTGACAGATAGTGTCCTGCACTAAGCCCATGAACTGAAAAGATCAGCTTCTAATGCTTCTTGCTTCATAAGAATGTGCCATAGAAATAAATGTAAACACTGCAGTGTAGTGACATCACAAGTGACTTCACCGCACATCCTGTCAGTACGGAGGCTCAGGCAGAGCTGTTGCAGCATATCTGGCTTTTCCCTACAGCAGTAGATCACTGCTGTAGTGATCTATTGCTGACTGATTGCAGCCATCATTATTAAAAGTGATCTTCTTCTATTTCCTCCCAATATGATTCCGTAGGTCGCAAAAAATGATGTTGGATGATCTGGATGACTTTTGACCATCAAATACTTACATAGGTGAACACAATGTTATCTGAATTTTTAGTGACTGCAAACGTATGATAAAGTTATTGTCATAATAATTTTTGCACTTGTCAACCCAAAAAAACGTATCTTAATGGTATGCCGACAATTTACGCAAAAACATTTTTTTCCCTGCATGTGTCGCAATTCTGCTGCATTACATAAAAGTTGCATTAATGTGATATTTTAATTAGCAGACTTTGTTGACTATATTAAAAGCTAGGTCACCTTCTTGCCCCCAGTCTGTGGACCAGCAGCAATTCACCATTTTTTTTCACACTGGTCTCTCTTTTGTTTGCTTGTTCCCTGACAAAACATGTGCATGCAGCAGCACCTGACTGTCTCCTAGTACTGCCGCTACTACCCCTAGTCTGAATGTTGCTATACAGGGAGTTACAAGAGGTGCATACCAAGTTAGCTAATTTTAAAAATAAATTTCATTATTTATATCTGCCTGGAGTTTAGCTTTAAAGACCACACACTGACTTTTCAATTAGAGAAATCTTGTAATTAATTATTAAAGACTTAAAGATGTAAACCCGATTCATGAAATTTGACCTAAGCACATCTGTCTGTAGTGTTTCTTTGTTTCTCTCCAAAGCACTAAGTGCCGTGTCTTTCTGTTGTTTCGTTGCTCTGTTATCAGCATGATAACTTCTGACAAGTTCTCTGTCAACCAAGATAAAATCAGCCTGAAATTTGTGTCAATGGAGGTTGCTATAGATAGATTAGCAGAGAGCTTGCCTTGTCACAGCATAGCTCTACAAGTAAGTCTCTGCCTATGTGGAGAGGGGGTGTATGCCTTGCCTCCAATCAGCTGCCTTGGCTGTATGCCAATAATCCACTCCCAGTGATAAACAGAAGGAGAATATCTCTTACACGATGTGCACTTTCTAAAACTGAAGACAGCAGATATACATGTAAAACTTATGTAGGGAGATTTGTTTAATCTCAGTGTATCATCTGAGGCTATTCACTTCACTGGGTATATGTGAGGGTTTACATCCACTTTAAGACACTTTGTTAAGATTTTTTCTATAATACTCATCTCTTTCACACATATATCCAAATTTTCACAGCTGTCGCTAGAACTTTTCAGAGGAGATCTATCAGTGGGGAACAACTGTCTGTGAGGGCATGATAAATTTCCATCAATTTCCTGTTGCTTGTCTTAGGAAGTAAAGGGAAATCCCCAATAAAATACAGACATAAACCCTTCACTGGGTTTCAAACCATTGTTCATGTTTTGTTTTGGCTTTAGATACACTTGGGGGTTATAGTGGATGTAAACCTGAAAATTTTTTTTGTCTGGCACAATATAGAGTATGGGATTTCAGATCAGCTATGCCCAGTCTTGCCAAAAAGAGTTAATCCAGCTCTGAGCAATCCTCATATCTTTTTTCAGTGAAATAAAACGGACAAACTGTGAAAACTTTGTCCGTTCTTCCCCCTTGCTGTGATTGACAGGTGATTTACATATCTCACGTACTAGCCTGAGACAGGCATTATTTTTTAATTCCCACCCCCACTCCTTTCTTCAGCAGCTCTGCAAGGATCGGATGTTACACACCTCAGCATGATTTGGCATGCTGAAGTCATGTGGGGACTTTTCTGGGTTTTGACTGGATGTTAGTGATCATAGCAGAAGTTCAGTGTAAGAAATACACAGGAGAAAATGCATGTTGATAAGGGGAGTGAAGAGGTGGGCAGGGAGTCTACTGACATCACGACTCCACCCACTGAGCCCTGGAAAACAGACCCACCCACAAAATCTGCAGTTTTTCGGGTCTCAGAGCAGACAGAGGGGAGACATTTGACAGATAAGTATACATGCAGGAGGCGTGTATATCCTTCTAGATAACCAATATTGCAGTAGTTTAGAAAGGATGGGAGTGGCTTTACATCCACTTTAATTTACCAAAAGTGGAGAGTGCAAAATCAGGTGCAGCTCTGCATAGAAACCAATCGGCTTCCAGATTTTTGTCAAAGCTTAATTGAACAAGCTGAAGTTAGTATCTGATTGGTACCAGGTTATGCACTCTCCAGTTTTAGTAAATCAACCCCACTAAGTCTATGAAAATGCAGTCTATGGAAGCTACAATATATTTTCATGAAGTTGCTGTTTATTTAAATGTTTGGAAGGCAAAGTCATCTATGAGACTACAGTTAAACTCTGATAAACCACCATCTGCTTCTTTTTCAACTGCATAATACAAATCGTAGGAATAATCTAATATAAAGAAAATAATCATCCATCTAAGGTTTAGATTTACATACCTAGTGGAGACCCTTCACACACAGCCTCTAATGCTAGAAAATAAATGCCTGTATTGTGTGACATTTACATTTTTAGAATGCAATATTACATACATTCTCCATATAACGGAATTCCAAGGCATAAGATATACATTATCGGCTTGCCTTCTCCTTACAGTTTGGAGGGTTCCTTCTTGGGAGACTCATAATTTACAGCCATACTCTCAATATGCTTGTGCTGAACATTAGATTAATATTGGTATTCACTGATTTCAGTACCCATATAAATCAGAAGCCTATTCTACCTCTTCCAGGATTTTATAATATGTTGGCTCTGGAACCAGAGTAGAAACTTTAGGACATTCAGGTAATCTAGGAATCCTATTCTGGCAATAATTTTAGTTTCATAAAAATTATCTTAGTCATACTCATTTGTTCTTCTTTTAAGACAGTACTTGTCATGAATGCAAATGTACTACAAGCTTTTCTTGACTCTTCACTTAGCAACATTACGGTTTCCTGAGCTTAGTAAATGAGGTGAAGTAGAAGAAATATTTTTGTCTCAAAAACAGACACCTCAAACAGGGGAGAATACATCACTATACACCTTAGAAAAATGTATCTTAAAAACTCTATAAATAAAAATAACAACTGTATTTCAGAAACTTGTTCTAAAACCCCTATTAGGGGCATGCAAATGTTTTCAAATTGATTTTATCAGGTTTCTGAAAAAAAAAAAAAAAAAAAAAGCTATTTAAATGTAGCTACACAGCAAAAAACGGTGTACCTACAACAAGTCTGCATCACTAACCACACAACCAAAAATTCTAGAAAATAACAAATCAAAAATTGACCAACCAGTCCTGATAAACATAATTCTTCTAGTGTATGGCAAGCGTTTATCAAAATGTATATTTATGTAGTATAGATTTTCTATATGGAGTACATGTGGTGTATAGTGATGGGCATCCCCTGCTTTAAGGTACCAATCTGTGAGACCTCTACTTTTTTTTTTATGTATCCTGACATCCACTTGGGAGACACCTGACTAGAGACATTATACATTAACAACGTTTTATTATTTTGTGGCTGTAAGCAGCGGCCTCATTTGAAGTTTAACCCCCATTCACACTGAGTGCAGCTATGAATGCGTGCAATGGGGCATTCACTAGTTCAGTGTGATTTCAAAGCCGCAGGACAGTGCGTATTCATCTGCGTGATTTCATGCACAGATGTCAATTTAAGTCACACATGAAATCGCAAAAAAATAGTGCAGGAACCTTATTAAAAGTCGCTGCGAAAATTGAACAGTTCCATAGACACAAATAGGGCGCGACTTGGATCTGTCAAATTGCATGACAAGTTGCGCTGGTGTGTACAGGGGCTTGAAGATTAACATAGGTGAAACTGGGTTCACTTTAACAAACCAATCATAAGCTAGCAAGAATCCCCCTTTTTTTTTTTTATTTCTCTTGCACATAACTGCTTGTACAAAACATGGGTTCACCCTAAGTAAATAACATTTGCTTAGCACATCAACAGGGTGTACTCAATTATCTGCACTCTTTTGCCATCTTCCCACTCCATTGATCTAAGGTAGGCATCACTAAATAGTGGACATTGGTTGGTATTCAGGCTGAGAGACAGTTCTATCCAGACCACCATGGCAACGCCACTCTGCAGCCTGGGTGTTTTTTTTCACCCGCCCATCTTGTAGTCTTCTCTCACCTCCGCTGTCATCATCACAGCAGGGCAGAAGGCAGGAGATGCAGCAGGTCTGGACAGAGGCCAGGAGCTGACCCACACGGTAGCAACCAATCACCCACTTGTTATCATGAAAAGTTGGGCAGCTCCCGCCCTCTGTTCTGCTGTGTAAGGTAGGACTGTGAAGGGGGGCTCTGATGGGTATGACTCTGAGGACATTAATGTGATAGGGGGGCTGCAATGTGAAGGAGAAACTAGGGACCCTGACATAAAGGAGGGTTTGTGATGTAAATGGTGTGGTGGGGGGGGGGGGGTTGGGATGTGAAGGTGGTACTGAGGTTCATAGGTGTGTGCAGCCTATTGCATTAGGGTGTGCACCCCAAGGCTCAAACACACATGCCTTCCTCATCAGCCTCAGCTGCACTGGACAGTGATTTTTTGGGAAATGCTCTGTGCTGAGTGGCTTCTTGTTTATTCACAAACTGAAGCATAGTAAACAGTTTACTATGCTTTCAGTTATGAATGAACACAGTGAGTGAGCGTGTTTACTGTGTTCATTTAGAAAAGCAAGGCGCTGGTAAATGACACATTTAGGAGGCCCCTCCCCCGCTCTCCATTCTGAAACATCCCCCGCAGCAGCCAGGGGGGAGAGGACAGGAGAGGAGGGAAGCCAGCAGCACTGTGGGGATGGGACGCCAACACGGGGCAAAGCCCATGCAGTAGGGGGAATCTGCACTGCACGTAGAGATTAGGGTGTGGCCAGGCACACCTAGCACACTCCCTGCACACGCCTATGCTGAGGATTCTGATATAAAGGGGCAATATGGTGTAAAGAGCGACTGTAATGTAAAGACAAGATTATGTTGTGACTTCCATATTCTCTGCTGCTGCTGTCATCCTCACAGAAGGGCAGAAGTCAGGAGGTGTAGCAGGTCTTGATGAAGGTCAACAGCTTATTTGTGCCATAGCATCAATTGCCCCCTCATTAACATGAAAATTTGGGCAGCTCCCGCTCTCCATCCAGACCTGTGGCACTTCCTCACTTCCTGGCCTCTGCCCTGCTGTGTAAGGTAGGACTGTAAAGGGAAAGCTTTAATGGGAAGGGGGCTGAGGACAACGATGAGAGAGCGGGGGGACTAAACACACTAAAGTAAAGGGGGAACTGTAATATAAGGGGGTGTGATGTGAAGGAGGGACTGAGGAAACTAACATAAAGGAGGTACTATGATGTAAAAGGGGGTGGGCTGCGATGTGAAGAGAGGACTGTGATGTGAAGGGAGAGTATTATTTGAAGGCGGGACTGTAATGTACAGAGGGGCTGTGATATAAATGGGGGATGTGATGGGGAGGGAGGACTGAAGACACTGATGTAAACCAGAGACTGTGATAGGAAGGGGGTACTGAGGACATGGTTTTAAATGGGGGCTGCAACATAAAGGGGGTTGTGATGTAAGGGAGAGCTGTGATGTAAAGGGGGATATGTCATATAAAGCGGGGCTGTGATGGCAAGGCTCAGACATATATCTAACATAAGATTCAGACCTCTGCTGGAAGAACATTTTACTGACAGAACCTTATGAATTTTAATGTAATACCCCATTTAATACCCCTGCTCTAAGGCCTCATGCACACCGCCATACAGGGGTTATATATCATGCAGAGCCTGTGTAATCACTTCCCCAAGAACTGGGAACCGCAGCTGCTGTGTACAGCCGCCCATTAAGATAAATTAGAAGATGCTGCACTTATGTGTACCCACATGCAGGGCCAGGACAAGGGGTGGACAGGAGGGACAGCTGCCCTGGGCGCAATGGTTTATTGCAGGGATGGGGCCGCACTGTTTCAGTTGCTTCTGTTATAAGACTGACAGAAGTAGTGACAGCAAACCACTGCTAACCCTAAGGCTGTTCCTTTACACTGAGGCGCTTTGCAGGCCCTAAAGTGTTAAAAATAGCGCCTGCAAAGCACCCTGAAAGAGCCGCTCAATGCACTCCAATGTGAAAGCCCTGAGGTCTTTCACATTGGAGCGTTGCGCTTGCAGGGCGGCCAAAAAAGTCCTGCAAGCCGCATCTTTGGAGCGCTGTAGGAGCAGTGTCTTTACCGCTCCTAAAGCGCCCTTTCCCATTGAAAACATTGGGGCTAGCGCTCCAAACCCGCCTGCAAAGCACCGCTGAAAGACTTGCAGCGGCGCTTTGCGGGCGGTTTTAACCTTTTTCCGGCTGCTAGCGGGGGTTAAAACTGCCCCGCTAGCGGGCGAATAGAGCCGCTAAAACGACGGTAAAGTGCCGCTAAATATAGCGCTGCTTTACAGGCCAGCGCGCTCAACGCCCCAGTGTGAAAGTAGCCTAAAGGAAGGACGGGGGGTGCAGTTTGGTACCTTTGCCCTGGGTGCTGGATGATCTTGCCCTGGCACTGCCCACATGCATACCGGCAAATACTCCAAATGTTTATGGAATGTGTTCAGAGCATACATCTGTGTGCATGCGAATGCTTTCCGCAATCCCAGGCGCATAACCATGTACAGCTGCATCTTTTTTTTAATCTCAATGGGCAGCTGTACGTAGCAGCTGTGGATCTTTGGAAAGTGATTACGTATCTATACAGTCATGTGCATGAAGCCTAACAGAGTGGGGCTTCTGGGTATGGGAGAGAAAGCAACTTCCCCCAATTGACCGTACACTTCACCTTCACCAAGGGCCATCGAAAGCTGGTAAGATGGGCTGCGATCACATAATCACTGTGACAGCCAATCACAGTGATTACATGATCAGGAAGCCCAGTAAACACCTTCAGTGTTTAAATTTGTTAAAGGGCCAGCAAAAAGGAGTAAATAAAAGACAAAAAATATGGTTTTCAGTTAAAGTGATATTAAAGCCTTGTTTGTTTTTTTGTTTAAAAATAACAAACATGTTATACTTATCTGCTCTGTGCAGTGGCTTTGCACAGAGCAGCCCAGATTATCCTCTTCTCAGGTCTCCTGGCTCCTCCCTCCTGCCTAATGCCCCATAGCAAGCAGCTTGCTATGGGGGCATCTGAGCCAAGCCGCTGCTCTGCGTATCCATTCAGAAACAGAGCCGCAGCTTGACCCTGCCCCCTCCCTCTCCTCATTGGCTTACTGAGATTGATTGACTCCCACTGCTGTTTCAGCCAATGAGGAGGGACATTCCCGGACAGTCGAGGCTCTCGTGCAACATTGCTGGATCCTGATGGGGATCAGGTAAGTATTAGGGGGGCTGCTGCACATAGAAGTATTTTTTTTTTTTATCTTAATGCATAGAATGCATTAAAGGCTAAGTTCACATTTGTTCACCTTTTTTTTCCCCCTAAATTACAGCCCCCCTATGTACCATTAGCGCATTAATGTACTTATTTTGCAAAAATAAAACAGCTTTCCATTCATTCTACACAGGCTTACCTAACGCTCTTTATAGCTGTTTAAACACACTGCTTGATTACTTATGCCTTACTTCCTGGTCAGTCTTTAGGTCATCACACAGGAAGGAGTTGACCAGCTGAGGGTGGATGATGCAGGGTGTGCTAATGAGGTCAGTTGGTCAACTCCTTCCTGTGTCTTGACCTAAAGTCTGACCAGGAAGAAGGCAGAAATAACCGAGCCGTGTGTGTAAACAGCTATAAAGAGAGTGAGGTTACCCGATGTAGATTTAATGGAAAGCTGTTTAATTTTTGTAAAAAAAAGTACATTCATGCTATATTGGTACATAGGGAGCTGGAATTTAGAAAGAAAAAAGAAAGAAAGGTGAATAAAAGTGAACCTAGCCTTTAAGGTAAAAAACCTTCTGCCTTTAGAGCCACTTTAGGTGCATTTGTTTTTTTTTGTGTTTATTATAGGAATTTGTAACATCAAAGCACTATTTAACAATTTGTAAAAAATAGACAGATTGTTAGAAAATTGGGAAATGCAGCAAATAAAAACAGTTTATTATCTTAAGGGTGGTTCACACCACAATTTCTGTGCTTCTGGATATATTTTTGCATATGTGTTTTTGATGCGTTTTCTATGTGTTTGCTTTGACACTTGAACAATCTCAAAACAATGTGCATTTTTGGTGCGTTTTACATGCATTTTGCTGTATTCCAGATGCATTCCATACAGAAAAAAATCATCAGGTTCTACTTTTATTGAATGCACTGGAAGTGACTGCACTGGAGTGAACGTGGCCAATTGGAATACATTGAAACCACTATGAATGTGTTTTTTATGCAGATTAAAAACACACTGGACTGCATCTGGTGTGATTTATGTCTGCTCCTTCGTTCCTCTTCTATCAACATGAATCTCTTCTGACAAGTTTCCCTGACACCAAGAGAAAAAAGGTGACAGGGGAGGGAGCTCCAGCTGATTGACAGCCTCAGCTCTGTTCCTGTGTGATGTGCGGGGGGGTGTGTGCCCCTTCCCTCCAATCAGCTCTCAGAGCTCTCCTTACTGATCTCTGTAGAGTGTAACTTCAGCTCCCTGCCCCCTTTTTTTCTGAAATCTTAGACAAGCTTTATAACCAGTCACTTCACTGGGTATATGTAAGTGCTTACAACCACTTCAAAGTGTAACAAAAGTCTAGTATTAAAAAACTGAGCAGGCAGGCCCTTTACTGCAGAAGAGACATGTAATCTCTCTTCTATAGTAAAATGAACCTACTTGGCTGCTCACTGTCTTCCGTAGAATATACACTGAGCATGAAGAGTGACATCATCCCGCACCACCCAACTAAGATTGCTGAAGTGAAGACCAGCATTCAGAAGAAGCTAGGGAGAAGATGCCAGAGGGGGACCTCAAAGACGTCGGACTGTTGAAACAAAGGTAGATTCCACTTTGTTTCCATCTTTTGAAAACAACTGATTGTTTTTTTTTCAAATTATCAGGCAAAACAAACAAACATTTTTTCAAAAGATACAATAACATAAGTAAGATTTTTTTTTCAACTCCACACTTTATTTTTGTCTGACACCTTACTGTATTTTTTGACAGATAATTTTTGTAGCATAGAAACTTCCTATGATATTTAGCACCATCTAGTGACCAATCAAATGCCGGTTTTAAATAAATTCGAATTATTCGACCAGTACAAGAAATAGCCTAGTAACATTCATTTTTGCCCCATATGCACAGACCGAAATTACAGATTTTAAGACTTTACACATTTATTATTCTGATGCATCCTAAAAGGATTTATAGTACATCACTTAGGTCCAATTGGGCTTTTGATTGAGGTGGCTGTAAGCCAGAGTGATATGACTGAAAGCTTGAGCACTTTTAGTGCCGGTTCACACTGGGGCAACACGACTTACAGCACGACTTAGCAAGGCAACTTGGACGTGACTTGGACGTGACTTGGACATGACTTTGAGTTATTTACAACACAACTTCAAGTCGTCCCCAGGCCAGGCGACTTTGGCAGTGGCCAATCACATAATAATCAGCTCTGTGGGAGGGAGGGGTTTGCCTAGAAAACTATTTATACTTCCTGGAAAGTTGCTTCAGTTAAGACAGGGGATCCGACTTGGAGGCAACTTCCATTGAAATCTATGGGTACAAGTCGCCTAGAAGTCAGATTGAAGTAGTACAGGAACCTTTTCTGAAGTCGGAGCGACTTCAGTAGCGTTCATTAAGACGGCTCTCATTCACTTGCATGTAATTTCTAATGTCAAGCGACTTGGGGCGACTTGCGTTCTGACAAGTCGCCCCCCAAGTCGCGGTAGTGTGAACGGGCTCTCACCCTTCAAAAGACCTCCAGACTGCTTGGGCATTGCTGGGTTACCATTTATTGGGTAATTTGTTGGAAATTATTGGCTGCTGATTGATTGCCCACTGTGGCCATTAACAATCTTGCCAAACATTGTGGTGAGATTATCAAGAAAAATATGTGAATGGTTATAAAAGGGGAGGAGAGTATTAAACAAACATCTAGTCATATCCAGCAGTAGATATACAGCATATATACCATTTTAATATATGCATCCTGTGCTCCTTGTTTGGACAACAGATAGGCAAAATTAACTGGATGAACCACTAAAAATTACATTAGAACACTTATGGAGAACTGGGAGAAAGAAAAAAAGTTACATTGGCAATCTTGGTTAATCTGTTTGCTACAATGTGTAAAGGTGGATTTACAATTGAATGCCTCTCTAGCACTAGCTGCTAATGGGAGTTTTATTGGAGCCATACTCTATGACATCCCAAGAAGCAGTTATCAGAATGGGCACATAAGAAACAGAATGCAACTTCCCAAGCTGATTTTAGCTCAGGCCAGCCATTTGTTCCATTGGCATACACCTACACTGTATGCAGTTTGAGATGCTACTAATTAACATTGGGTTTTCATTTTAGTTGAAGGAGAGTTCTGTGTTAAGAGAATACTGATCACTACTAAACCATGTATATACCCCTGTTTACAACAGGAGTATATGAGGCCTTTGAAGCAGATGTGTTCACAAAGCTGGTGTCAAACACTCATCCAAGGAAATCCCTTTTTTTCTTTACAATATGAACACAGAGATCAAAGGTTAATTGGATAGCACAGTGGCTAAGTGGTTAGCACGTACTCCTAGCAGCACTAGGGTTGTCAGTTTAAATCCCAACCACGGCACTACCTGCCTGGAGTATGCATGTTCTCCCTGTGCCTGCGTGGGTTTCCTCTGGATACTCCAGTTTCCTCCCATACTCAAAAGATATGCTGATATGTTAATTGGCTCCTGTCTAAATTGGCCCTAGTATGTGTATATATGAAAGTAAGTTAGGGGCCTTAGATTGTAAGCTCCTTGAGAGCAGGGACTGACGTGAATGTACAATATATATGTAAAGCACTGCGTAAATTGACAGGGCTATATAAGTACCTGTAATAAATAAATAATTTGATATGACATAATACTTGACCAGAATTCATGTGTACTGTTATTTTTAATTGTCATTGTAGAAAATGTATACATGTAAACTAATGTGTTACCCCTCTGGGTTGTTTGGATGTTTCAAGTGGGATCACACTGTAATCAGCAGTAGAAGCCTGTGTGCACTATTCATTTTCTTCTATAGTAAGGTGACCAGATTTTTTTAATGAAATCCGGGGACATATTTTTTTTTTACTAGTAATGGTGGCAATTAGCGACTCCCTGCCCGTCGCCGCCCGCCTCACAGCCCGTCAAGTCATACTCTCTGGGCCCCAACTACTACTGGGTGGGAAGCGGAGGAAGATCACTCCGCTAGGGGACGCAAGGAGATGGGCAGGTGGCTGACCGGGACTTGCGCCAAGGCAGAAGGACGTGCGAGCAGGAGCAGAACGGGCATTCACCCGAAACTGAAGAAATAATCTCTTTACTCCAACCAGCACATGGAAAGGAAAAGGAGCACAGATAATGAAAAAAATGCACCCCCAACCCCTAAGCTAGTAGGAGCAGCAGAGCAGGGTGTAAATCTAATTTTTTTTTTTTATTTATTCTGCACTGACTGTCTTTGAAATTGCCCCAGCCCCTGTTCAAATCCAATCCGGGGACAAAACCGGGGACAGACTTGGTTCGGGGGCAGGGTCCTCAATCCGGGGACTGTCCCCGGAAACCGGGGATGTCTGGTCACCCTATTCTATAGCCCCCAGCAGGCCCACAACTGGGTAGCAATATTGTGCAGCTAGGGGACTAGACCTTGTGAGGTCAAGCTGTTGCACTTTCCTTTCCTTCATTCTAGCTTCTCCATTGGCTTCTATATTGCAGCTTCATTAGCTAATAAGGAGGCCTACATGGAGAGGAAGAAGTAGGCCACAGTATGGTCATGACCGAGGTGTGGTCAATAGCTGCATAATACAGTACCCATTACCAAACGTCACCAGTATCCCTGGTGCTTAGGAAATAAAGTCACAGTGCAGAGCACTTGGAGGTGCCCGCATTGTAATCTCACCAACAAAAGTTGAATGTGTATGATGTGACAAAAACTAACAGGGGTACCCTTTTAACACATGGGGAATTGTCACCAGGGATAACTTCTCCAGCTGCCCATAGTTTCTGAAAAAAACCTAATGTTAAAGAGTATTGGTCATGCTGTTACCGATTTCTCCACCCCCCCCCCCCCTTCTCCACCTCCTATTCATTTCACATGGGGTGAGCCAAAGCACCCAAGGTTTTGTAGCCAATGGAGAGCTCTGTAATACCGTGAACATGTGTGAACCTTGACGTGACTGTTTTTTTTAGCTCAAGGGCAGGTTTAGTAGAAATGGTCAATGGTTTACTTTAACTTTGCTTTGAAGCCTGCTGTTTTACATATCATACCATTTTAGGCTTAAAAAGCCCTCCTGTATCAGCTGACAGTAATTTTCTTTCGGTTCACTGGACAGGAAGTAAGGATGGAATTCCCCACAGTAGTACAAGGAAACATACCATAAGAGAAACATGGAGGCAAAATGCTAATTACCTGGCTGTCATGCTAGTCTTGCTTCAGTGTTTCGAACCACCGAGCTGGAATAATTATGCAAAAGAGCACTTCTGACTTTACTGATCTGCATATTTTTTTCTGGTCGGTGACAGAGAAAGTACTGAAGCCAGTGTGTTAGCAGTACAGCCGGTCAGCTAGTATTTTCAAAGGGAGGTCAGTTATGACAGTCCTACATTTCCCATATGATAGGTTTACTTTAAATATTGTCAGGTCTCATAAATTCCTGAAACTGCTATATTCATCCATATTTGCTATTGAAACTATGTTAAATAAATCAGCTTTGTTTAGTGGCTTTTGAGGCCAGGTGTCCAGGTTAGCCCCCCCCCCCAACTAGTTGAGATCATTCTAAGGTGGTTCAGTAACCCCACAAGTATGTTGCATTTATACAAAATAAATACTTAAATATAACCATCAGATTCTAAAACACATATTATAATGTAATAACTAAAAGAATGACTAAATAAAGACTTAAATAGATATTTTTAAATTGTTAAATAAACAGTAAAAACAGTCAATTCTGAAATAAAACATGATGCATTTTTATACGCAGTAGATCAATATTTTCTGTTCATGATAAAAGCTCTCAAACAAATCTCAAATGTCCTATCACACAGTATATTAGAACAAAAACAGCTTTATTTTGAATTAAAAAGAAAGACAAAAATAAAATAAAAGGAAAACATAATTGACAACGGAATTACAATAGATCTGCTTTTAAATAAAAAAAATAAATAAAAATCAATACATGAAATATATGGAATCTTGATGAATCAGGGCATGAATAGGTATAAGGATGCTAAATGATGCGAGATCTATGATTGCAGGAAAGAAATGTATCAGAAAACAAAAAAACCTTTAGGATAAAAATGAAAAAGAAAAAAATTGGGGGGAGAATTGGTAAAACGGTAAGAAATCGAATAAATAATGTGGACCAAATTCAGTCATTAAGAAGAGACCTGTCCGGGTATAGCAGGCAGCATGGGGCTTCATGGAGGCTTGCTTGAAAGTAAATACAAAGGGCTTCAGCTCGCCAGCACACGCTAATGGTCGACCTCTCTCTTGTCCTGAATGCATGCCTGTCCCAGTTACATGAGCTGGTTGCTATAGCAACTGAGCTCTGACTAATCATTTGCGCAATGACCTTTTTTCCCCCCTGAGAGCGAGAACGAGTGAGAGAGAGAGAGCGAGAGAGATAGAGCAGGAAGGAAAGGGGGAGGCGAGCTGTGGAGGTTACAAATAACGGTTACACTATGACAGAAATATTTCCTGTGGGAGGGGGGAGCAAAAAAAAAAAAAAAAAAGTTTTAGAGGATGAGGCCTGTGATTTTCACACACTGTAAATTGCAAGGGCATTTCAAAAGCGATGTTTTCTCATATATGGGAGGTTTTAATGGAAGCGTGCACATGTTTTCTGTTTTATTCTGTAATTGGGAGAAGAGATTTCATTATTTTAACTCCTAGCTAGTCTATTTATTATATTCCCATGCAGACCAGCGTCTGTTGTTCCGTTGCTAAGCTGTTTGCCATATCCTTCCATGTAGTTTAAAGTGGTTCTAAAAGATCAAGTTTTTTTTACCTTACTGCATTCTATGCCCCCCCCCCCCCCCAGTACTTACCCAAGCCCCATCTCCATCCAACAAAGTGTACGAGAGCCTCGTCTCTCCGGGAACCCTCTCACCATTGGCTGAGACAGCAGTGGGAGCCACTGGCTCCTGCTGCTGTCAATCACAGCCAGTGAGCCAATGAGGAGAGAGGGGGCAGGACTGAGCCATGGCTCCGTGTGTTAATGGACACGCAGAGCCACGGCTCATGAACGAGCCTGCTTGTGTGCCCCCATTGCAAGCTGCTTGCACTGGGATGCACTCAGAAAGAGTGCCGACAAGGGACCCAAGAAGAGGAGGATCTGGGCTGCTCTTGCAAAACCATTACACAGAGCAAGTGAGTATGAGATGTTTGTTATTTATTTAATTTTTTTTAAAGAAAGCCTTTAATATCACTTTAATGGTGGTAAATTATTCATATATTAGGGGAACTAGGGGAAGTAGTCTTTCACAAAGCCAGCAGCTATAGTTGGCTTCTCAAAATGTGGCTTCAGCATATAACTTTCCTAATTCTGACTTTGTGAAAAAACTGAGAATTGCCCCCCACACACCTCCACTGTAACAAATTCCTGGCCTATCAATGGGCTACCCAAGCACCAAACATTACAGGTGGAGTTGTAACTATGCTTGTTCCCGGAAGTTGGAGTAATTAGATGGGCTCTCCAAGCCATAATGGAACCTAATTTTGAGACCAGGCAGGCCAGTTGGCATCATAAAATACCTGAGCCTCTACTAAAAGGTTTGATTACGTACTTCACGGGGCCCATTAACCTAGCAGTGAGACATGTAGGTGCAATCCAATGGCCCTTCATCACCTCTGATGCTACAGCACTCCATGAAAAATATTGCTTATTTCAAAGGGGAACGTGATCTGGACATGTTTTCTAACCTCTTTGATCAGTGCTCCCAGTGAGAGCAGATGGCCTGAAGTCATCTGCTTCAACCTAAAGACATGAGATTAACCCAACTGTCATCTCATGTCTATGGGTTGCTTTGGACCAAACACTGCTGCTCTTTAAAGTACAGCTCCACTTTACTGGTACATTTTAAGGCAGAACACTGTGTAATACATTTTGTAAATTGTTTTTCATATTTGTGTTTGCCTTATTATTACATATATACTTATTACATAAGTATATGCTGATAAAGTGGGAATGGTTTTGTAGGTCGCAAGGGTGGTCTGTCAACAGCTCTCTATGTTACAGTTGGTGATGGAAAGTTCGTCTGTTGTTCCAATTTAGTAACACAATTTTACATTTTCAGTGAGCAGAATAGATGTATTACAAGCATAAGGTAATGAGATTATAATTATTAGTTACAAATGTGGTTATTTTAGGCCCAAGTCATACCAACAAGCTGCCGCCAGTGCCAGAATCTCTATTGTGACATAGCCCTTACAGTTCTACCTTACAGCATCAAATCTGTAAAAACATCTGTGGCTTTAAAGAGGGTCTGTCATTTTTGACACATCTTATTAAACAGTAAATGTAAAGCAATTCTGCAAGCTTATTTATTTCTTCTTCATTTAACTTACTTTTTTGAAGCTATCCCTTTACATACATTAAGTTGTCTTGGGTCCATTTTGGGAGTTCCCTGCAAGATACCTCTCTCTATAGGCATGCATACTGGTGACCTGGGCACACCCTAATCCAGGGTCGGCAACCCTTAGATTGCAATCAAATCTAGACAGGAGAGGCGGCAGGGGCAGCATTTTCCTCCTGCAGCAGCTGAAAGTAGGCTTCTCCTCCTCTTCCTCCCACAGGAGGATAAAACAGGGGATCAGTACCAGCATATGCCACCCCCACCACCCCTCCTGTCACTGTTCCTCTTCTTTCTGCTGCCCAGAACCCCTATGTGCTCCCCTGAACACAGAGTGATCTGTACCAATTAATTCATAACTATAGGATAGTAAACGTGTATACTATGCTTCAGTTTTTAAATGAACGGAAACTGCTTCGCATGGAGCACTTCTCATTCATTCACTGTCCAGTGCAGCTGAGGCTGCAGAGAAAAGGACTGGAAATCTGTGTCCTCAGTCCCTTTTTAAAAAGTGAGACATCAAGGGTCTGTTTAGACCCCTAACATTTTACCAAAGCCCCCCAACAGGGCTCCTAAAAAATTGTAAAAGAAAAAAATAATATTGTATAATATAATTTGAAAAAAAAAGTGTAAAAAATTATAAAAATGGAAAACTACTGACACCGTCCACTCAGCAATCATTATCAATAAAGTGGCACCAGGTTCTGCAGAGTCCAGTATTGTCTTGGGAAGGGGGGAGGGGTGTACCAGCAACAAACAACACTGATTGTGCATGCACAATAAGTGTTTATTCAATTAAAAAAAAAATGTTTAAATGCATTTTAAAATGTTTGTTACATTTATTTACAAGAGTTTGGTTATGTGTGTGTTTATTTATATTATATATATATATATATATATATATTAAAAAGAATGGAGAACGAAAGAGAAAAAACTCTTTCAGGTGTAATGGAATTTTAAATTGAGACTGTTGTCTGTTAATAAGTTGAGCACCAGAAACGATAATTCAATAAGAGAATATAAATTTATTCATAATAACAGTGATAAAAACACAGCCATAATACAAATTTTAGATTTTAGACCAGGGGTCTCAAACTGGTGGCCCTCCAGCTGTTGCGAAACTACAAGTCCCATCATGCTTGTAATGGTCAGCCTTGCAATGCTTCATGGGATTTGTAGTTTTGCAACAGCTGGAGGGCCGCTAGTTTGAGACCCCTGTTTTAGACCATGAGATGATACTTGAAAAAGTGAAATCAGATGTGTAGATATGCATGAAGAAACCTACATGTTTCGCAAGATGCTTCGTCAGGGTACTGCATATGTCAATGATTTCATCTAATTACATAAGACATAAACGTGTCATTAATACAGTATCAAACATACATTTGTAAATTCATCAATAAAAATATTTTGTACACATTGAATAGTAACAACATCAATTTTAATCAATTTTGAACAATTTTGTGCTCACCTGGTCTTCTATGAGGTTGGACACCCCGTTATATATATCCAAATGGGATAGCCAGTTGGGAGATTGGATAGTGCTTGTTGCCAATTTGTGTAACAAGAGTAATCTAGAGAGTGAATTAAATTAAAGGAATAATGATAATAATAAAATAAGATTGTAGTCCACAAAAGTGGACTCATATGGAAAGTAATAAAAAAGTAAGATTGAGAATGATAGTCAAAACGTCAAAACGCTTATCGCAAATTCTCTATATAGTAATCTATACAAAAGGATTTGAAACATAATCATAGGGATTTGTTTGTTAAAACTATATATGGTAGGCTATGCATTTAAACTACAGATAAGAGACCAATAATAGATGGAAATGGGCTAACATAATAGCATATAAACATTATAGTCAATATGTAGCTAATACAATCATAAGCTGGCATAGCAATGGTGGGGTGCAAATGCACCACCATCCACCAAGCATAGCCGACCATGGCTGTAGGTGTGTGGTGGTACACCGCACCTCAGACGTCAAGATGCGTGTGTCGGTATGATACTGGCACTGCTATCTTTTATGTCCGCGATCCCACCGGAAGTGAAGGGTCATCGCTGACCCCTGATATCACTTCCGGTCCGGGCGTCCCTGGGGGGACACATGTGCAGTAATCCCAACGAATTGAGATGATGCGTCAGCGCCGACAGTCACACGCTGAAAAGTGTGGATGGGAAATGAGGAGGGACAAAAATCCTCCCTCCTCATTCCCAGGGACGCACAAATAGCCCCACTACTAGCTAAAAGCCGCAAAGTATCCAATGAGCGGACGGTGGAAAGGAGTGAAGTGTGCTACCCCCAAAGAAGACCAAAAAGTGAACGGTCTCTAACATAGAAACATTTTATTTTTTCGCTATATTATAATGCATTTCTTTTAAAATGTATCCCAACTTAGAGTGATCATGATGGTATTAGGAGAGTACCCTTACACATAGACATAAATAACACCAAAGACATATACAAATATTAGTGATGCTGGATATAAGGCCATACTTAACCAAGCAACTAGAAAGAATATATAAAGATACAAAAAAGAAATGATTAAGAGCAACAAAAAAAAAAGATAAAACAAAGAAAAAGGGGAATTCTTAATCATGCCAATCATTGCAAGTAACAGGAGCAAATTCCTGTTAAAGGACCATATCCAGAGACAAACAGACATGCAAAACGTAGCCAACAGGTGTTTACAGGACCAACCATTGCCATTACAGCCAAAATACAGACGGACAGTAACATATTTTAGAGAAAGGGTTTAAATGATAGTGCTGTATTTAACCCCGAAGGGTGGGTGGCTCTCTGCTCAAAAATCCATCTTACATCTTTCTGGAGGATTTTCTTGTCAAAGACCCCTCCCCTTTCCAACTCGGGGATGACTTCCAGTGCTGAGAAAGAGATATATGAGGAATTATAACTATGGTTGAGCCCCACATGCTTACATATGGGGGTATTTAATAGCCCAGCGTCTAAGTAATATAAATGGTCCTGTATTCGCTTCGCAAAGGGACACTTGGTCTTCCCAATGTAAAATGCACCGCACCTGCACATCACCAAATAGACTATGACGATACCCGATAGTACGGCAATCGGCATAGCCCTTTAACTTATGGAAACCTCCTCTTGGGAGCGGACATCCCGTGCCTTCCCTAATCCAGGGACATTGATCGCATTGGGAAGGCATGGGATGTCCGCTCCCAAGAGGAGGTTTCCATAAGTTAAAGGGCTATGCCGATTGCCGTACTATCAGCATAGTCTATTTGGCGATGTGCAGGTGCAGTGCATTGTACATTGGAAAGACCAAGCGTCCCTTTGCAAAGTGAATACAGGACCATTTATATTACTTAGACCCTGGGCTATTAAATACCCCCATATGTAAGCATGTGGGGCTCAACCATAGTTATAATTCCTCATATATCTCTTTCTCAGCACTGGAAGTCATCCCCGAGTTGGAAACGGGAGGGGACTTTGACAAAAAAATCCTCCAGAAAGAGGCAAGATGGATTTTTGAGCAGAGAGCCACCCACCCTCTGGGGTTAAATACGGCACTATCATTTAAACCCTTTCTCTAAAATATGTTACTGTGCCTCTGTATCTTGGCTGTAATGGCAATAGTTGGTTCTGTAAACACCTGTTGGCCAAGTTTTGCATGTCTGTTTGGCTCTGGATATGGTCCTTTAACAGGAATTTGCTCCTGTTACTTGCAATAATTGGCATGATTAAGAATTCCCCTTTTTCTTTGTTTATCTTGTTTTTTTTGCTCTTAATCATTTATTTTTTGTATCTTTATATATTCTTTCGCATTGTGCTTTTGTTGTGTCTTTGTGTTGTGGCTGTATCAATGTAGCTTGGTTAAGTCTGGCCTTTTATCCAGCATCAATAATATTTGTATATATCTTTGGTGTTATTCATGTCTATGTGTAAGGGTACTCTCCTAACACTTTAATGATCACTCTAAGTTGGTATACATTTTAAAAGAAATGCATTATAATATAGCGAAAATAAAATGTTTCTATGTTAGAGATCGTTTACTTTACAATTTTCTTTAAAATGGATACATTTGGTCTTCTTTGGGGATTGCACACTTCACTCCTTTCCACCGTTCGCTCATCGGATACTTTGCAGTTTTTAGCTAGTAGTGGGGATATTTGTGCATCCCTGGGAATGAGGAGGGAGGATTTTTGTCCCTCCTCACTTCCCGTCCACGTATTTCAGCGTGTGACTGTCGGCACCGACGCATCATCTCAATTAGTTGGGATTACTGCGCATGTGCGCCTCCAGGGACGCCCGGACCGGAAGTGATATCAGGGGTCAGCGATTCTGATGGGATCGCGGACATAAAAGATGGCGGTGCCGGTATTATACCGACACACGCATCTTGACGTCCGAGGTGCGGTGTACCACCACACACTGCAGCCGCTGATTTGCCACAAAAGGACCAATTACAATTTATGCTACCAGGTAATGACAGCTACTGGCAGGGTTACTAGTATTAGGCTACACTGTCTATTTTTAGGCTTTAAGCATCTCCACACACCTACAGCCATGGTCGGCTATGCTTGGTGGATGGTGGTGCATTTGCACCCCACCATTGCTATGCCGGCTTATGATTGTATTAGTTACATATTGACTATAATGTTTATATGCTATTATGTTAGCCCATTTCCATCTCTCATTGGTCTCTTATCTGTAGTTTAAATGCATAACCTACCATATATAGTTTTAAAAAACAAATCCCTACGATTATGTTTCAAATCCTTTTGTATAGATTATTATATAGAGAATTTGCGATAAGCGTTTTAACTATCATTCTCAATCTTACTTTTTTATTACTTTCCATATGAGTCCACTTTTGTGGACTACAATTCTATTTTATTATTAGCATTATTCATTTAATTAAATTCACTCTCTAGATTACTCTTGTTACACAAATTGGCAACAAGCACGATCCAATCTCCCCACTGGCTATCCCATTTGGAGCTGACACTCATCGGGAATTAGCCGCAATTATGTATTATATGATGGGCGGACGTATGGTTAGAGGTATAACGGGGTGTCCAACCTCCTAGAAGACCAGGTGAGGACAAAATTGTTCAAAATTGATTAAAATTGATTTTGTTACAATTCAATGTGTACAAAATATTTTTTATTGATGAATTTACAAATGTATGTTTGATACTATATTATTGACATGTTTATGTCTTATGTAATTAGATGAAATCCTTGACATATGCAGTACCCTGACAAAGCATCTTGCGAAACATGTGAATTTCTTCATGCATATCTACGCATCTGATTTCACTTTCTCATGGTCTAAAATCGAAAATTTGTATTATGGCTGTGTTTTTATCGCTGTTATTATGAATAAATTTATATTTTCTTTTTCACTTTTTATTTTTATTGTAAATTGGATTTTTAATTTCAATATTTTTTATTGGTATAAACAAGAATATAAAGGTTATACAAACATTCTTTGGCAACACAGATTTACCTTTGTGTAGTAAGCTAGGGCTTGAATTCCTAACCTATGGTAACAGGGTCGTGTCGAGAATTGACACTGACTGAGGTAACAAAAGTAATAGAGAACAACAAAAAAAGAACATAACAGAGAAAAAGCTGAGTAGGACGTTTCGGATCAGACATGAGTTAACAACAATCCGGACAATAAATTGTCGCTTATCTCAACCTTTATGGTTAGATAAGTACCAGATAGTCCATCTGGACCATTAGGTTTTTAGTTTTTGATAATTACCTTGGACTGCAGCAAACATAAGCTCATAGGTGGCATGTGTGTTGGTCAACTCAACTATTTCCTTGAATGTGGGAGGATCTGTGTCCTTCCAATGTCGCATTATTGCTAATCTGGTGCTAAGAAGGATGTGTGTAACTATGGTTCTGGCTACGGCTAGTTTGCGTTCTATACCCAGTGACAGTACCGCCACAGTTGCGTCGAGGGAAACTTGTGATCCTACAATCTCTGAAATTAAATTGAATACTTTATACAATAATGTTTGGAGAGCTGGGCAGTTCCACAGCACATGGTGCAACGTTACAGTTTCCCCGCATTTTCTCCAACACTTGGGTGAAATATGCGAATCAAATTTGGATATTTGGTGTGGGGTTAGGTACCATCTTAACATTATTTTGTGGGTTACTTCCCATAAATTGATGCTCTTAGTCGCAACAAAAGTGTTGTGCAGAGTTTTTTGCCATTGTTCCTCGGTAAACGTTGCGCCAATGTCCTGCTCCCATGCTTTAATGTTATTGGTTTTGGTAAATACGTTCTTGTTATTTAGAAGATTATAGAATAACGAAATTCCCTTAATATTAGTGCGGGATTTGTGATGAAAAGGAATACTCGCCATGGCAACATAATGGAGAGTTTAGGAACTTTGTGAAGGAGATGGGCAATTTGGAGATATGTGTATTTGTCATTGTCCTCTAGTCCATATTCTATTTGTAAAGCCCCAAATGTTTTAGGTGTTGGGCCTACCATTAAGTCTTCTAATATTATTATGCCTTTAGGCAACCAGTGTGTTATATGTAAGTCTGGGATAATCAATGATAAGCTGGAAAATTGTGTTTGAGCTTTGGTGTGCACACCTATGCCTCTCTCTCTTTTACTTCCATTTCACATTTCCTGAAAATGCCTTCATCTGCCAGACCCATTGTTGTTTAAGCATCATCCAAGTTCAGAATCTATTTCCTGGACTGAGATGGTGGCTTACAGATGACAGTCATGTAAATTCTGATATCTATCCTATTTTCGGATACGTTTCTAAATGTTTCACACAGATTAACCTCTCTTCTTTTGAATTGTTACAGTTTTATCTGATCACTGGGGCAGAGGAGAAAAAAGAAATGCTTCCTCCTGTCTGCAGCAGGCTGGTGACATCATCTCAGCCTAGGCACAGTCACCTGCCTAGCAATTAAGCCTCTGCTTAATAATAATAATAAAATAATAATAAAATAATAATAATAATATTTTTAATAATAAAATGTACAGCTTTTCTGAAAAAAAATATACAGTTGCTCTATATTGTGACATGACATGAATTTATTCATGCAGACTTAGGTTAACCTTTTCCACCCATACCAAAAATTGCTACGTAGACATATATAAGGGATAGGATGGGGGCAATCTAACTTTGGTAAGTATTAATATACTATTTCACAAATAGCATATCATCTTAGAGGTGTACATTTTGCCAAGATTACCATTTTGAGGGGCACCTTTGCTACTAAGGCCAACGTTTACCTTACCTCCTTTTGATCTGTATTCTTTTTGCACCAACATTCACTTCTGCCTCATCAATGAAGTTCACCAGGAACAGCATACCGGGTTCAGTAATTTCTTCTTTGAAAAAACACCTACCAGTTTGGACAAGTATTTAGAGTCAGCATTAAAAACAGAATCCAGTTTTATTATTTATTATATTTATTTTTTGTCTCACAATGTAGGATTTGTCACAGAGCACGATGAGCTGAAATAAACAGGTAATGTTGAGATTCAGGAAAACATTGCCCCCTATGTCTTTTTGTTCGCAAGTAAACTTTTTTTTCTTGATTGTGATATTGTTAAATGTATTTTCTCTTGTTTATAATTTAGGCTATGGTTCTCACCAAAGGCAACACTCTGTTATCTTATTAGGTTGGGATTGAGATCATCTATCCACAATATACTCAACAGGGGATCAATCAGAGAGGAGTCTATAGCTGTGAACCTGGAACCATTTTCTGTGTTTGGCAAAACTTCCATTATGAGAAACTCAATTACACTTTACAAATGTGTGGTGTGAAGACAATTTGGTGCCAAATATCTTTAGCGTGAAATGCAACCACAGCATGCAATCTCCTCATACTCTGGCAGATGTGTAAATTTGGTCTTCTTGTTTTGTCTTTTAAAATGCCAAGCTTGTGTACATGGGTAATTTGTTGGTAAGAGAAGTTAAATCATACTTAAGTATAAAAATGGAGAAAAACTAAACAAAAGTGATCTGCCTTTTAGGGGTAAGAGATGGCTACAGCAGATGGATGCAGATGAGAACTCAGGAGCAGAGACCGTGCTGTTGATGTTCACAAACAATGTAACAAACCAGTTGGTGATCATACTCCTGGACCCATCCTTTAAAGTGGATGTAAACCTCAGACATAAAATATGAACAAAGCATATTTGTGTACAGATACAATTTATGTAGGGGGATTTGTTTCATCTCTTTGTATCACCTGAGGATAGTCCCTTCACTGGGTTTACAACCACCTTAATATGCATAGGTATGAGCATACAATACTGCATGGGCAAAGCGTCTGGTTGCTAAACCAAATGGCTGGATTATTTCACAGTCATTAGAGCTTTTTGGGTAGACACTTATGGCTGGTGTTGCTGCCTGGATCTAAAAAGAAAAAAAAGCTTTATCACCTGAAAAAAATGACAATATGAATGGATGTCCTTATTTTCAAATGGGGAAATATTCACGTCATTCAATTGCCGTCAGAGCTCTATCTACATGGAGTTTGTATGTTCTAGCATTTCTTAAGGGATATTCCTCCAGACTGTTTTTTTTTTTTTTTTTACATATTTATTTATTGATTTTCTTATCAAAAAGTTATTTTACAGGCACATATAAACGGTTACATCTCGTGGATATATCACATTATATAAATGGTAGCCGAACAGAGCTTACTAGTAACAACCGAGAGTCTTAAATCCCGATTCCTCAACGGAGGAAAACTTAAACTTAAGGTATACCAGGGTATTAAATGTGGACCACATAGGGCCCAACTACAGTAAGTCATAGTGCAATATGCCAATATGCAGTAGCAATACAATAATTTTTCCAGAACATCCATACACACACATACTGCAAGTGGAGTAGCATTCCATCCCCACAGCCCCCCTACACCCTCTACCAGCCCACAGGAGCACAGAGCCTACAATACTCTCAACAGCCTACAGATACCGCAGTCCCCTCAGAGGGGGGCAGGAGTCCCCTATTGCTGAGAGAACGGGGTGTCATTCCAGAAGGAATCAGCTATGTCAAGCAGAGGTTGCCATATCTTAGTAAACTTTTTGGGACAAGCCCTTTCCATTATAAATGAGTTTAAAGATGGGTATAATCTTATTTACCATACGGTACAACATTTGAACATTTGGAGCAAAAACATTTTTCCATTGTAGCAAAATGTATTTCCTAGCATAAAACAATACAATGCGAGCTAGAGTTTGGGCATGGGTCTTGTGTAGGAAGTAGTTTAATACACCCAATAGTCCGACTTCTGGAGTGCGAGGTACTGGTAAATGTAAGGTGTCTTAAAAAAAAAAAAGAATAAGTCCTTCCAGAATGTTGACAGGGCTGGGCAGGACCAAAACATATGCATGTATCCGGCTTCAGTGGAGCCACACCTGAAACCGGAGGCAGTGGAAGCATAACCCATATGAGCAAGCCTGGCAGGAGTATAGTGCAATTGGTGTATAAATTGAAACTGTACATATTGGCCATTAGACCCAATAAGATCGAGAAAACAGACCTCCAAGGCCTCCTCCCACCCCTCCTCAGACAGCCCAGGAATTTCTACTTCCCATTTCCGCTGAGCAATCTGGATGGGTCTAACCCCAGCAGTTTGCAGGCATGTATAGATAGTCGTGACCAGTTTTTAAATGTCCGGGTATGACAGTAGCACCTCCATAGGTAATTCAGTGAGCTGCTGGGTCAGACCATTGAATTGTGCCTGGATGGCATGATCTAATAAAATATATTTAAAGAAGAATTTATTCGACACTCCACACTGTGCCTTCAAGCCTTTAAAGGAAATGAATGCTTCGTTAACAAAAATATGGGAGGCATGGGTGACACCAAGTCTTGTCCACCGCAGGGAATCTGGGTTACCCAGGAGCTCTAAGAAGTTCGGACTGTGCCATAAGGGGGCTTTGGGAGACACCCCACCCAAGTTTTTGAGCACCTTATTTCCTTCATGCCAGGCTAGCCAGCTAACTTCTATCAGAGAGCTACGGGAGCAACGTTTAGGTATAGATCTATGTAGTATCAATAAGTGAGGCCCCGGAACCAGCAAGAGCAGTCAATAGAGCGGTGGAACAGGACGAGGAGGCCTCCAGAAACCAGTCATAAACGTATGCAAGCTGTGACACAATAAAGTAGTGTCATAGGTTAGGGCAGGCTAGCCCCCCATCTATCTTAGCGGCCTGGAGAGAGGCCCTCGCAATTCTTGGGTTTGACCCCTGCCAGAGGAAGGAGGATAAAAGTGCATTAATTTTGTTACAAGCCCTTTCCATTATAAATGAGTTTAAAGATGGGTATAATCTTATTTACCATACGGTACAACATTTGAACATTTGGAGCAAAAACATTTTTCCATTGTAGCAAAATGTATTTCCTAGCATAAAACAATACAATGCGAGCTAGAGTTTGGGCATGGGTCTTGTGTAGGAAGTAGTTTAATACACCCAATAGTCCGACTTCTGGAGTGCGAGGTACTGGTAAATGTAAGGTGTCTTAAAAAAAAAAAAGAATAAGTCCTTCCAGAATGTTGACAGGGCTGGGCAGGACCAAAACATATGCATGTATCCGGCTTCAGTGGAGCCACACCTGAAACCGGAGGCAGTGGAAGCATAACCCATATGAGCAAGCCTGGCAGGAGTATAGTGCAACTGGTGTATAAATTGAAACTGTACATATTGGCCATTAGACCCAAGAAAACAGACCTCCAAGGCCTCCTCCCACCCCTCCTCAGACAGCCCAGGAATTTCTACTTCCCATTTCCGCTGAGCAATCTGGATGGGTCTAACCCCAGCAGTTTGCAGGCTTGTATAGATAGTCGTGACCAGTTTTTAAATGTCTTAAACAAAAAGACTGGGAATGCCCGGAAAACAAAGAAATTTAGGTAAGTAAATAATTTTATAAATGTTCACATGACCAATTAAGTTTAGTGGTAGGGAGGCCCAGGTATGTAGCCTGGTCTCCATGTGTGTTATAATCGGGTGATGTTAAGGGATTAAAAAATAGATAAATCTGCGTTAATATAGATCCCCAAATATTTAAATATGGGTTGGATGGTCAATTTGGATTGAGATAGGTAGGTATAGTCAAGTTTGGGGCCTATAGGGAATGCCACAGACTTGTCCCAGCCAACTTTTAGCCCGGAGACCTTCCCAAACTCCTCCAACACTCCCAATAGGGAAATAAATGATTGCTCTGAGCCATCTAAATAAATTAGGGCTTCATCTGCATATAGGGAGATCTTTTCAGACAGCTCCCCACAGCGGATGCCACCTACCGTCGCCGTCTACCGCACCGCCAGAGCAAGGGGCTCTATGGCCAGTGCAAATAGAATCGGCGAGAGTGGGTAGCCCTGCCTAGTACCCCTTTGCAAATTAAACACATCAGAAACATCCTTATTGGTACCTATACTAGCCCTAGGGTTGGTATAGAGCAGATGGACCCACTTGATAAACTGAGAGCTAAAGCCATACGATGCATAGTTTGCCAAAGAAAGGACCAGTTAACTGTATTGAAGGCTTTTAACACATCTAACGATAACACTAGTCCACTTTTTGGGTCAGTGGCAGCCCTGTGTATATGTATATACAGACAACGAATGTTATCAAATGTACTCTTTCCAGGCATGAACCCAGTCTGGTCCCTGTGAACGAGGTGGAGTATGACCTTCTGCAGTCTCAGAGCTAAAATTTTAGCCAACACCTTAAAGTGGTGTTTCCACCAAAAAAAAAAAATAGCTGAAAATTCATAAAAAAAAAGAATTTGAAAAAAAAATAAAAATTAACTTACCTCTAAATGCCTGATGCTAGGGGGTCCCTCATAGTCTGCCTCCTTTAGTGCCCGGGCACTAACATCACTTGGCACCGCACAGTCATCTGGAACCTGTCACGTGTTCCAGATGACTGCGTGGCGTATCACGGCGAGCGGCGCAGCTCGCGCATGCGCAGTGGGTGCCCACAGTAAGAATGCCGGCGCCGCGAGCGGAGTGGGGAACGAGGGGGACTTCGTTCCCCCACATCGCTGGACCCTGGGACAGGTAAGTGTCCGATTATTAAAAGTCAGCAGCTGCAGTATTTGTAGCTGCTGACTTTTACATTTTTTTTTTTAGGGGGCACCCCACTTTAACATCACTATTCAGCAGTGAGATTGGATGGTAAGACCCGCACGACAGTTTATCCTTACCGGGTTTGGGTATTACAACAATCAGGGCTTCGCACATGGAGGAGGGAAGTATGCCCTCCTCCAGTGCCCGTCCAAACTGAGAGTGTAATTTCTGTGCCATCTCTTGGAGTGGTCCAGAATAAAGGTTTTCGTAAAAGGACTTAAATGTCTGGTTAATGATCTGGGGATTGGATGTGACAGAGCCATCAGGTAGTTGAATTTGTTGTATAGTCCTGTCAGTGTATTCCGTGCTGGAAAGATAGGCCAACATTTTGCTGTTTTTACCGCTATATTCATGTAATCTTGCCGACAGATTAGGCTGCTGCTTCCGCGTTGCATCCGCCCTATTGAGGTCCAGGGCCCTGTGAGCCCCCACCAAGACTCCATGGGAGTCCGGAGTGGGAAGCGCAGAATATTGGGCCCTTCCCGCCTCCAGGGAGGACTCCAAGGCCAGAAGAGCAGCCTGAGAGGTCTTCCTATGTTTGGCAATGTTGGCGATGTAGGAGCCTTAAAGGTGTCCCGTGTGGGGCCGGAGGAAGCGGAACCGGCATTGTCCCCCCAATAGTGGGACATACCCTGCCGTACTGGCTCCTGGAATGCGGGGGTGAAGATCCAGAGGGGACTGAGTCTCCACAACCGTAATGAGGGCCTGTGGCCTAGTAATAGTTCAACACACAGGGCAGAATGGTCAGATATCGTCTGAGGTAGATAAGAAACAGTCTGGATATATGAGGCCTGATCGTGAGTTCCCATGGCATAATCTAGCCTGGAAAGAGTACGGTACGGTATGTCCAGGATTGGCAAGAGTATAACCTGGCCTTAGGATGATTTTGTCGCCAGAGATCGACATAACCAAAGGAAGCACACCACTGACCAAGCGTCCTAGACTCATATTGAAGGGGTTTCAATTGATCCAAACTAGGGTCAAGTAACAAATTAAAGTTCCCTACTATAAGGGTAGCAAGTGTTGGCAACATGTAAAATTGCGTACTCAAATCAGAGAAGATTGCAGCCTTGACAGGGGGGGGGGCGTACACCACTACCAATAGCAGTGGCGTAGCGTACATCGTACATTGAAGAAAAATGTAACGACCCTTGGGTCCAGGACCACACAGTCACATGAAAAGGGAAGACCCTTATGTATGAGAATGGACACCCCCCCCTGGCATAATTAGAATATGTGGAGTGATCTGTGCATAACCCAGTGTTTTTTGAGGGCAAGCACTTTTGATCCCATAAGGTGCGTTTCCTGTAGGCAATATATGAGGTTTATGTGCCTTAAGGAAATCAAACAGGGAGGTCCTTTTTAATTTAGAGTTTAATCCCCGGACATTCCAGGAGATGCACTTGACCGTAGACATGTTAAGATATTAGAAATTAAGCAAAATAAAACAAAAGTATGGACAATTGATATTGTGAGCAGAGCAAAGGTCCCCACACGGCTGCAGGTGGAAAACAGACACACACATACACATAACAGTCATCCATTCACACAGGAAGTCTATAAAAAAAGGAACACATATAAGACAGGCGATAGCCCAAATTTAGCCCCTGCTATTCCCCAAAAACAAGAGGCTGGCTTATTCCCCAAACTGCTGGTACATGCTAGGAACATGGCCAATACAAGCAAGCCAGCGAACAAACTTTAGATCAGTCAGTGATCAGGAGTAAACAAACATTAGCAGCATAGTCACCAAGTGGAGATCTGTGTCCTCTTGACATAGCAAACAACTTGGAATACCTGCTACAGGTATGGTCCCAATGGTTGGGGTGGAGAAAAGAAATAGAGCACATAACATGGGAAAAAAAACCCAGCTCAGGTGTCAGGTGCCCAGTCGGACATGCGGCCAGGCTGGTGCAGGGACTCAAACCAGAAAAGGTCATTTGCTGGGGTGTGGAAAAAATGCACCTGGCCTTGGTGCACAACTCTCAGCATGGTGGGAAACAACATGAAGTACTGGATGGTCTTCTCCCTCAACTTTTGCTTGATGTGTTGGTACTTGGCTCTCGTGGCACGGACTGCTGGGGAGTAATCAGGAAAGAGGGACACTGATGCATTATTAATCTTCAGGCTCCCTTTTAGGCGGGCAGCACGCAGGATAGAGTCCCTGTAGTTTAGGAGACGGATCACCATAGTGCGAGGAGGGTTGCCTGCAGGAAGCGGTCTGCCGGGTACTCTGTGTGCACGCTCCAGAACAAAACAGGGGGATAAACAGTCCTTCCCAAATTCCTGGGTAAACCAGCACTCCAGGAAGGAAACCGGGTCAGAACCTTCGACCCGTTCAGGCAGGACACCCAAGCGTAGGTTGTTTCTGCGTAAACCGTTCTCTAAATCATCAACTTTAGCCTCCAGGGATTGTATTTTGGTGCCATAGGTCTTTAGAGCAGGTTGGACTGGGCCGACAGTGTCTTCCAGATCACGGATACAGCGTTCAGTGTCAGAGACCCGGTCCCTCATTTTGTGCATGTCCTGGCGCATTATGGTAATGTCCAGCTTTAGTTCCTCCACTTTGCCCATAATATCTGAATGGTTTACCTTGATTAGTTTGAGGACATCCAGCAGGATGGGCTCCAGTTCTGGGCTGTCATCCAGGCCGTCATTGCTGGGAGATGGATGGGCCGGCAGCACCGTGGGAGCGGAGGTCCGGGGAGACAGTGGTAATGAGATATCAGGCTCCATTTCAAAGAGATCCGGCGTGGATGCCAAGGAAGAGTGTGGTATGGTAGAGCAGCGGCCATCTTGGCAGGAGCATGTGGTGATACTCATCCTGGTCGGGGGCTGTTTCTTCCCCTTTCGTTTTCCCATCCCACAGAAAGTATCACAGGGTCTTCCCCCAAGGGTTTTAGAGAGGTTTTAGCCGATTCAGAGTGGCAGGTAAGGAGGATTACACAGGATTGTGCTGAGGGATCTTGGAGCTGCTAAGAAAGACGTCCGCTCACATGATGCGTCAGGCCACGCCCCCCTCCAGACTGTTTTTACCCACTGCCCAAAAACATAGTGAAAGGAAATACTTTCTTTTGTTTTACAGAGTAGAGAGTGATTAGAACCAAATTAGGTTTATATTGCTTTTTGTCTCTCTGCTAGAGAGATACACTCTCTATTTGTTCTGGTGATGGTTATCACTGAAAGTGAAAGGAAATCCCAAACTTTTGTGTGGTCGCCAGAACAGGAATTGAGGGAAAATCTTCTAATGGTAACACTAGTTCTGGTGATCCTGGTAACTATCAGAGATTTCCCTCACATTGGAAGGATTTCTCCTCATTCCTGTTGTGGCTATGGGACAGTAAATGAAGGGAAATCTCCCCAACCATCCACTACTCTATCCAAAATTAAAACAAAAAAGTTTTGCCTTCAGTTCTACTTTAATTGGCTTTATACTAAACGTACAATAATGAATATACACTTGTGGTAGGGACATAAGCATACAAGCTCTTATGGGATTGAAGGTGTTCTAAATGGTTTTATAGAGTATAAAATACTGAAATTATAGTATATAAGTCCAAGAAACACAGTCTTCAACATGAATACAGTCTTCAACGTAACAAGAACTCAAATCTAAATGGAAACGTTTAAAACTACCTTGGATTTTGAAATCATTATTAGGCTTGACAAAGGAAAGTAAGGAATTGTGTAAGTACCACCACTAGAGATTCTAGCCATGGACAGCATTGTTGACATTGCATAAATTAATCTTGATAGGTCCAAGTCAATTTGTTCTGGCCTAAAATGTATTGTAATAACAGGGCTCAAATACATGTGTTACTCCTCAAATCAATGTCTGTAAAGCCAAACTCCAGCTCACACTTTCTAATCAGTTACAACAAACATTTTTTTTTCCTTTTTGGATAAAGGTTTTGCATGAGTAAATAAAAGCTGATCACTGTAATCAACCTTGTTAGGTGGTTTGTCTCATTCATGTAAACTGAACTACTCTGCTGGAGAGTTTGAGCTTGTGAAAAACAGCAGACTTAGGCTGGCCTTACACAGAGCAAATTTCTTTCCTGCAACCATGGGTTGCAGGAAAGAAATTTGCTTGATTCCCCCATTAACACAGTCAGTGTTGATGTAAAAATCCCTCCTGCCATGCCATTGTCTTCTCCTGAGAAGAAAGTGATTATTGCTAGCGGCTATAGCAGCTGTTAGCGATAATCACAGGTAAAACCCTGCCTGCTGGATGTACCCAAGTTAATTGATCAGTCATTGATCAATCTAGGATGGAAAAGGACCTGGGGGTCCTAGTAGATGATAGGCTCAGCAATGGCATGCAATGCCACGTTGCTGCTAACAAAGCATACAGAATATTGGCATGCATTAAAAAGGGAATAAATTCCAAAGATAAAACGATAATTCTCCCACTCTACTAGACTCTGGTCCGGCCGCACCTGGAGTATGCTGTCCAGTTCTGGGCACCCGTCCTCAAGAAGGATGTACTGGAAATGGAGCGAGTACAAAGAAGGGCAACAAAGCTAATAAAGGGCCTGGAGGATATTAGTTATGAGGATAGGTTGCAAACTTATTCTCTCTGGAGAAGAGAGGCTTGAGATGGGATTTGATTTCAATATACAAATACCATACTGGTGACCCCACAATAGGGATAAAACTTTTTTGCGGAAGGGAGTTTAACAAGACTCGTGGCCACTCATTAAAATTTGAAGAAAAGAGGTTTAACCATAAACTATGTAGAGGGATTTTTACTGTAAGAGTGGCAATGATGTGGAATTCCCTTCCACAGGCGGTGGTCTCAGTGGGGGGCATGGGTAGTTTCAAGAGACTATTAGATAAGCACCTGAACGACCGCAACATACAGGGATATACAATGTAATACTGACATATAATCACATACATAGGTTCGACTTGTAAATATGTATGGCCTGCCTTATTGGTCAGATCACCAGATGTAAATAGAAGGAAGGACGCCTAAAAAAGGAAACAAATACAACCATTACACCTAAAAGCTGGTAAGCTGCAATATACAGTAATAAATGTTTACTTTTGGGTTTAATACTGCTTTAAATCCTAGGCAGGCTTTACTTCTGTCCAAGCTGAGATTAAAGTATATCTAAAGCCAAAACTTTTTTTATTATTTTGTATAGAGCAGGGGCAAGCTGAAACTGATGTCACTTTTTTTCTACTTTGTTGTCTGTCTGATTAGAGAGATGTCTCTTTACATCCTGACCTGTAGACTCAACAGGGAGTGAGAGGATAACTTTCCAACGTGAGGGAAATCCCCTCTTGGGCCAGCCATACACAGTTCGAATCTCAGCTGGTTCAGCAGGAACCGGCCGAGATTCAAACCATTAATGGCCAGGTATAATGTACATAGTTGATCGATCAATTAACTGGGGTACAACCAGCCTGCCGGATTCACAAGCTATGACTACTATACACGCTAGCGATAATCACTGTCTGCTCCCGGTGGGAACAGCTTCCCCTGTCCGCTTCCGCCTGGATAAGACAATGGCCCAGCAGTAGCATTTCCCCTGTCATCACTGTCTGTGCTGATAAGGGAATCATGCAAATGTCTTTCCTGCAACCTATGGCAGGCAGAAAAGAAATGTGCATCATCTATTGCCAGCCCAAGACACTTGTCAATGAAACAAGTGCCCCCATTGGAAGATTTCCCCTTTATTCCTGTTTTGGTCTCAAAAAAGGTACAAAACACCCTGCTCCTGTCCTGAATATTTACCCTACTGATTACAACTAGAGTTGGGTGAATGGTTCGAACCAAGCATGAGTTCGGACCGAACATTGACTGTTCGCCCATTCAACGAAAATCCAAATTATGGGGGCGCTTGACGATTTGTTCGGCCCACCGAAACGACCACAATGTACCGCATCTCCACACAGTGCATTGGAAGCTGTGATAGGCTGAAACAATGAAAGCTTTGTCCAATTAGGGCACAGAACACTGTCAGAGCCATGATTGGAGAAAGTAATGATGACTCAAAAATCAAATCATGGCTCATTGCTCTTAGTCCCGCCCCACACTATGAAAATATTCTCCCCATATTGGCCATTTGCAGTGTTATATTGGCCTGGAGAGGGATAAAACAGGGCTCTGTTCAGTGCTACTAGCTAGTTAGTGTGCTATAGTGTGATATTGTGATTCTATTGTCAGTGTAGAATATCAGTTTAATGTCAGTTTATTTTGTCAGGTCAGGTTTCCTGCAGTATATTTCAGTGCGTTACTGCACGTTTAACGCTGTGTATTTCAGTGCATTACTGCATGTTTAACGCAGTATATTCTTGTGCATTACTGCACATTTAACGCTATATATTTCCGTGTGTTACTGCAAGTTTAAGGCAGTATAGTTCAGTGTATTAGTGCACGTTTAACAAAGTATATTTTAGCGTGTTACTGCACGTTTAACGCAGTATAGTTCAGTGCATTAGTGCACGTTTAATGCTGTATATTTCAGTGCATTACTGCATGTTTAACGCTGTATATTTCAGTGCCCTACTGCACGTTTAAGGCTGTATATTTCAGGGCGCTACTGCACATTTAACACAGTATATTTTAGATCAGGTCGGTTTTATCCGTGACAGAGAGGCAAGAGACAACACAATAAGAACTATCAATGTTATAGCAAGAGCCAAGCATCTTAATACACCATTCATTCTCCTTTCCACTGACGCTGAAAAGGTGTTTGATAGGGTGAACTGGACCTTCCTCCAGGCCACCTTACGACACATTGGAATGCCGAGCTCGGTCCTATCTTGGATTTCTGCCCTGTACTTGATGCCCACAGCCACAGTCAAAGTGAACGAAGTGGCCTCCAGATCTTTTGAGATTAGTAATGGAACGAGACAGGGCTGTCCCCTCTCTCCACTCCTATTCATCTTATCATTGGAACCCCTCTTGCAGCACATTCGGAATAACCCAGACATTAGTGGTCTTAAAACTAGCACATACCATCACAAAGTTGTTGCATACGCAGATGACTTGTTGTTCTATGTGTCAAATCCGTACAGATGGAGAATTGTCAGACTTTAAAGTGAATCTACAAAAATCAGAGGCCCTCAACGTTAACATCCCGCCCGCCCCCCGTCCATTTCTCATCTCAGTAGTTACTTTCCTTTTCTATGGGCCCCCTAAGCTATCCAATACCTGGGAACTAGAATCCCTTCCAATCTCCATTTGATTTTTCAATATCATTTTCACCCTTTACTGGCTACCCTTTCTGCGGATCTAGAGAAATGGAAATCCCTGTCAGTTTCTTGGCTTGGCAGATGTAATGTCATCAAAATGAACGTCATGCCACGTCTCTTATATCTCCTGCAAGCCTTGCCAATCAAACTGCCACGGGAGTTCTTTCAAAAGATCCGAACAGCTTTTATCCGATATGTCTGGCAAGGTAAGCCTTCCCGTCTTAAGCGGAAACTCTTACAAAGATCTAAGCTCAGAGGTGGCGTCGGACTCCCAGACCCTGCCTTATATTGTATAGCGGTACACATGGTCAGAGTGGTCAACTTGTGCAGACATGCCTCTCATAAACTTTGGGTGTCTTTGGAACAAGAATCAGTGACTGCCCCCCTAGCCGGCCTTCCTTGGTCAGGAATCCACCACTCTCGAGTAGCACCTCCCCATTCCTTGATTGAGGCTACCTTGATAGAACTTTCTAGATATTACAAACTGGCAGCTACTTCCAGTTTCCCCTCGCCATTGACTCCCGTCATTGGTCACCCAGACTTTGCTCCGGGTTTGGCTGATAAAACCTTCAACTCCATCAAAATCTGAACCTAGTCAGAGCGCCTTCCTTCCTTAGCCCATCTGGCTGGATCCATCCATCAGAACGCTATAGTTCCTTTAACTCTTCAGACCTTGGCCAGTGGAAAATTTTACAACTAACCTACTTCCTCCGATCCCTCCCAAATCATTCTGAGTTTCGAAGACCACCTACTTCATTTGAAGACCTTTGTTTGGGAGAAGGTCCTATCCGAAAATCTCTCTCCGTTTCATATGGAATTTTACTCGCAGTCACGTCTTACCAAGATCCACCACATTTGCTCAAATGGGAAAGAGACCTAAACTTCTCATTTTCAGAAGATCAAAAAAAACTTATTTTTTGCTCATAAATCTTCCCTCTGTAGCAAATATCAAGAAACATCTTATAAAATCTTGACGTGCTGGTACAGGACCCCTGCTGTACTGGTGTCCCTTTTCCCTGGACACAGCCAACTGTGTTGGAGATGCGGCACCAAGAACGGCACAATATTTCACATTTTCTGGGATTGTCCAAAGATTCGCCCCTTCTGGCAACAGGTGCTCCAAATTGTGCACAAACTTACAGAATACTCTCTCTTTGACAACCCTGCAACAGTGCTTCTTAATTTGACTCCTATGTCGAGTAGGAGATACCGTAAGTCTTTGCTGAAGCACCTTTTGAATGCCGCTAGGGCATGTATTCCCAGTATGTGGAAACAACAAACCCCACCCCTTATGACACAGTGGTTTGCCAGGGTGAACGATATCCAACGGATGGAAAACCTCACTGCAGTCCTCAGGGACAAGACAGAGGAACACAACAAGTGCTGGCTGTATTGGGATATGTTTCACTATTCGGATGAATATTTAACATTTTCTTAATTATCTGAGGGTACTAGCTAGTTCTGTAAGCTGGTACTGTCAACCCCACAGAAGCCCCCCCCCCCCCTTTTTTTCCTGACTACCCTTTTTCTAGCTCTTCCTTTTTTTTCCTTCTTCTTTTCTTCTTGAATCTCTTCTCTTTGGACACGAAATGTGTTTTTTCTATTCAACAAAAAACACCAAAAAATGCCTTTCGGTATGCACCGATCACACGGTACGCGAGTTTTGTGTGTTTTGGCGGAGTGGGGTGCTTCCCTATTGAAGGGAGACGCCACTTGCTGTTACTCTACGAACTGATGCGTGCCTATAAGTGATCTGATCCTCTTATGCCGCGTACACACGGTCAGATTTGCCGATGAAAACAGTCCGATGGGAGCTTTTTAACGGATTTTCCGACCGTGTGTATGCCCATCGGTCTTTTTCTGTCGGAATCACCGACGGACTTTGGATTAAGAACCTGTTCTCAATTTTTCCGACGGAAAACCTTTCTATCGGATTTTCCGATCGTGTGTATGCAATTCCGACATGCAAAATTTCCGACGCATCCTCGGAAACAATTCGATGCATGCTCGGAAGCATTAAACTTCCCTTTTATAGTGCTGTCGAACGTGTTTTATGCCGCTGTGTTACTGACCGTCGTAATTTGGTGTGACCGTGTGTAGGCAAGACAGTTTGAGCGAAATTCCGTCGGAATTCCGACAGGAAAACCATCAGAGCTTTTTGTGACGAGAATTCCGACCATGTGTACATGGCATCAGTGTGTGCATGAGAGCCACGTTCCTACAATTATTTGCCTACGCATGGTTATATCTTTTTTGGTATTGAATAAAACCCTGACTTGTTAGATATAACTTATCACCAAAGTGACAGTGTATATAGATTGATTAATGTGATTTCTAATTCCATCTGGTCACTGATGAAAAATTTTCTGTTGGAACTGTGCTGTCATGTCATACTACTGTGTTTTATTGCATACCTTTAAATAACTTTATAGTAGAGTTACCACCCTCTGAAGGGTTCACCACGATCTTGGTAGTGGTCGACCGTTTCTCTAAAATGGCCCACTTTCTGCCCATGGTCGGTACCCCCTCTGGCGTAGAAATGGCCAACACCTTTATTAAGGAAGTCATCAAGCACCACGGGTTCCCAATAGTGGCACTACTGACAGGGGTTCCCAGTTTACCTCCAGGTTCTGGAAAGAGCTTTGCAAGGCACTGGAGATCTGGATCTGTCTGTCATCTGCCTACCATCCCCAGAGTAACGGACAAACGGAACGCACTAATCAGACCCTGGAGAAGTATCTTCGCTGTTTCTGCTCAAGTTCCCAAGACGATTGGTCACCCCTCTTACCCTATGCGGAATTTGCCTACAATAATTCTATACATACCACCACCAACCAGATCCCATTTTGGACTAACTTTGGGTACCACCCCTTTTTTCTTTCCAGCTCCATCCCGGAATCCGCTGTTCCATCCAAACCAATTTCCAGAGAGTCCAAGAAGCCATACGGAAAGCCCAGGATGACTACAAGAGGTTCCATGATAAGGGAAAGAAAGAGAACCCCGCTTTTAAGGTTGGTAAAAAAGTTTGGTTGTCCTCCACTAACCTCAAACTCCCGTATCCTGCACGCAAGTTGGGCCCTAAATTCATTGGACCGTTCATGGTCAAGAAGATGATTAACCCCGTAGCCTTCGAGTTGGCCCTCCCTGGGTCATACAAGATCCACCCGGTTTTTCATGCCTCCCTCTTAAAACCGTTGGTTCCCAGCCACTTTCCTGGGAGAGAAGAGCCTCCGCCTCCACCCATCAGGATAGAGGGCGAGGATGAGTTTGAGGTTGAGGCCCTACTAGGATGCAGGAAAATTGGGAGGCAACTTCAGTAAAATGGAAGGGGTATCCCCCTGAAGACAATTCCTGGGAAGCATCCCGGAATCTTCATGCCACAAGGCTAATCAACATTTTTCACCAACAGCACCCAGAACTAATGGCAAGTTTAGGTGTCCGGAGACCGGCCCTCGGGAGGGGGCACTGTCATGGTAACAGTTCTCACCAGCGACGCTTCCTAGTGCGCATGCGCACGGGAACGGCGTCCTGGCGCACATTTGGGCGCAATAGTAATTCCCCACTGCGCACGCGTGGCTCCGCTGAGCATGGCTACCAAAACAAATCGTTGGTTTGTCTTCAGCTCATGGTATCTCCTGCACCTGCTTCTGTCTTCTGCTGCTGTTTTGACCTGGATTGCCCTTTTGACTTTGCTGACTTTCTCCTGTACCGACCTCTGGCTTGCCCCTGGATTGCTGCTCTCTGGACTGTGTTTGACCCTCTGCCTGTACCTGGATTCTTCTGTCTTCTCCAACGCTTGACCCTGGCTCACCTCTGGACTTCCCTTGCTGCACAGATCCTGTTCCTGTGAAGGCAGTTATTCAGACTGTGTTTGAACCCCATCCTGATCTGGACGACTGTGTTTGATCCTCGGCCTGCTTCCCGGATTGTCCTGTTTCCAGCAGTTCCTTGTGGTTCCTGTACCTACACTTCAGCTGCCTTCTAGCAAGTCCCTGACCCCCGGTAACTTGTGCCTCTTGGTGCCAGCCATCCTCTGTGCCACTTTCAGGGGTTGGCGTGCGCTGAGGGGGCGCGCAGGGACCGCTCTCGGCATCTTGGCCTTGTGAGTACCATTTATCTGATACTTTTCCAGTATGCAATTGAGCTGCTGGGTTGCCCTGCATCCAGCATGCTTTCCGAACAGGCATTCAGTGCTGTTGGAGATTTTGTGACAGATAAGAGAGTGCGTCTGTCCACAGAGTCTATGGACCGGATGACATTTATCAAAATTAATCAGTCCTGGATTAGCAACAGTACTTTCTGGAATCTCTGAAAGACTGTCTAGCTTTGTGGGTGTTGATTTTATCTGGAAGACATTTTTGGTGTCGGTTTAATGGGCAAAATTAACACCCAAGGACCAATTCTTCCACACCTATTTGACAGGTGCATATTATTAACATTTTTGGCCAATTAAAGCATGAAGGCCAATCTTGCTTTAATCAAGAGTACCTCTATAGGGTTACGGTGTGACGGAACCACCGACACCCAAAGACCAATATTTTTGCACCTGTTTGACAGGTGCATAACTTTTACATTTTTGACAGCAAGGAATTTTCAGTTTTTATTGTTATTTCACATTTTATTTATATTTCTCATTTTTACTTTAACTGCTTAAGCACCGCCTCCTGCACATTTACATCGGCAGAATGGCACGGCTGGGCACATCAATGTACAGGTACTCGCACCCCGGTCCTGAGCTCCGTGACCGTCGATCACCGATGGTGTCCCTCGATCGGGTCACAGAGCTGAAGAACAGGGAGAGGTATGTGTAAACAAACCTCTCCCCGTGCTCCCTAGTGAGACTGACACTGATTGTCTGTTCCCTGTCAACGGGAAAGACGATCAGTGATGTCGAACGCCAAGCCACGCCCCCTACAGTAAAAAAACACACACACGTCACACTTAACCCCTCCCCGCCCCCTAGTGGTTAACTCCTTCACTGACAGTGTACTTTACACAGGAATCAGTTCATTTAAATAGCACTGATTGCTGTATGTGTCAAAAATGTCCGATGTGTCCGCCATAATGTCGCATTCACAATAAAAATCACTGATCGCCGCCATTACTAGTAAAAAAAAATATTAATAAAAATGCTATAAAACTATCCCCTATTTTGTAAACGCTATAACTTTTGCGCAAACCAATCAATAATCGCTAATTGCAATTTTTTTTTAGCAAAAATATGTAGAAGAATACGTATCGGCCTAAACTGAGAAAAAAAAATGTAAATAGATTTTTGGGGGATATTTATTATAGCAAAAAATAAAAAATTTTTTTCAAAATATTTTTGTTTGTAGCGCAAAAAATAAAAACCGCAGAGGTGATCAAATACCACCAAAATAAAGCTCTATTTGTGGTAAAAAAAGGACGCCAATTTTGTTTGGGAGCCACGTCGCATGATTGCGCAATTGTCAGTTAAAGCGATGCAGTGCCGAATCGCAAAAAGGGGCCTGGTCCTTTGGCTGCAAATTGGTCCGGGGCTTAAGTGGTTAAGCATCAGTAAATCACAGCTCATTTAAAAATTATGTTTTTTTAAAACCTTTTTTTTTTTAATTGATACATGTCCCCCAGTTCAGTACCCAGACCCCCATAACCATTGTATGTCCAATTATTTGCATATAAGACTTCAAAATGGGCACTTTAGATTTTTCCAGTTCGGGTGCCATAGACTTTAATGGGGTTCGTTGTTAGGTTCCGAACGTTTGCGATGTTCGAAAGTTCTGCTGCAAACCGAACAGGGGGTCGTTTTGCCCATCTCTAATTACAACCCACTGAGCTTGGTCAATGAGGTTCTGTAGCGTAGGTATAACACAGAGAATTTTGCTTCATTCATGACTGTAAATGGGCAGCATAGTGGCAAAGTGGTTAACACTCTTGCTTTGCTGCTTTGGGTCCTGGATTAAAATTCTATCATGTGCATGAAGTTTTTATGATCTCCCTCATTTTTTGGGGAGGTGCTATAGATTCCTCCCAAAAATCATGTGCACAGCACTGCTCTATGCACACTACAAATCCCATAGTCCATAGCTCCTAGTCCATCTCAGGAATGAGCAAAAGAGGGTGTTCCTACATACTGTGGGACCACGGGGAATGAACATAGCTACTCTCTATCAGGAAATCAGATCAAAGCAACAAAAAAGGAATTTGCAGGAGGCTGAGAGCAATAGAATGTACACTTTGAGTAAATAATTCATACTAGAATATATTTTTTAGTGTCACTTTAGGGTTAGGAGTTAGGATATGTATGATAATTGTTTTACCTAAAATCTCACACCAAACAGTGTCAAATTCTTGGAGCTGAAAACCAACATACTGCTAAATAGGGATGGGCCCGGTGCTCGATGCGAACCCATGTTCGCATCGAGCACCGGGTGTTCGCTTGCTCGGCGAGCCCAGAACTATTTTGGCCGCTCGCAACACGTTCGTGTGATGCGAGCGGCCCCGCAATGCATTGCGGCCGGCGCGGCCGGCGCAGTGCATTGCTGGCTGATGATTGGCCAAGCATGCACTGTGACCCCGCATGCTTGGCCAATCACAGCGCCGGAAACTCGAAGAGCCATAATTGGCTACAGGCAGGACGCCTGTAGCCAATTACAGCTCAGGGGCTTTAGTACACGCCCCCCCCTATAAAAGGCCGCCACGCCGTCTGCGCCGGTCACATGCTGTTCCGGCGTAGATAGAGCAGGATAGTTCTGTGACACTCTGCTGGATTTAGTTAGTTAGAGAGATTTACTTAGAGAGATTGAGTTAGATAGATTCATTTACAAAGATTGATTTAGAAAGAGGGGCTTGTAGTGTGTTCGTGGCGGGCAGGCAGGCAGAGCTCCTATATTTTGTTCCCAGAAGCACCTATAGGACTTGTAGTGTGTTCGTGGCAGGCAGGCAGAGCTCCTATATTTTGTTCCCAGAAGCACCTATAGGACTTGTAGTGTGTTCGTGGCAGGCAGGCAGAGCTCCTATATTTTGTTCCCAGAAGCACCTATAGGACTTGTAGTGTGTTCGTGGCAGGCAGGCAGAGCTCCTATATTTTGTTCCCAGAAGCACCTATAGGACTTGTAGTGTGTTCGTGGCAGGCAGGCAGAGCTCCTATATTTTGTTCCCAGAAGCACCTATAGGACTTGTAGTGTGTTCGTGGCAGGCAGGCAGAGCTCCTATATTTTGTTCCCAGAAGCACCTATAGGACTTGTAGTGTGTTCGTGGCAGGCAGGCAGAGCTCCTATATTTTCTTCCCAGAAGCACCTATAGGACTTGAAGTGTGTTAGTCCCATCACACAGAGATCATATATTTTGTTCCCAGAAGCACCTATAGGACTTGAAGTGTGTTAGTCCCATCACACAGAGATCATATATTTTGTTCCCAGAGGCACCTATAGGACTTGAAGTGTGTTAGTCCCATCACACAGACCTACATTTTCTTCCCAGAAGCACCCATAGGACTTGAAGTGTGTTAGTCCCATCACACAGAGATCCTATATTTTGTTCCCAGAAGCACCTATAGGACTTGAAGTGTGTTAGTCCCATCACACAGACCTATATTTTCTTCCCAGAAGCACCTATAGGACTTGAAGTGTGTTAGTCCCATCACACAGAGATCATATATTTTGTTCCCAGAAGCACCTATAGGACTTGAAGTGTGTTAGTCCCATCACACAGAGATCATATATTTTGTTCCCAGAAGCACCTATAGGACTTGAAGTGTGTTAGTCCCATCACACAGACCTATATTTTCTTCCCAGAAGCACCTATAGGACTTGAAGTGTGTTAGTCCCATCACACAGACCTACATTTTCTTCCCAGAAGCACCCATAGGACTTGAAGTGTGTTAGTCCCATCACACAGAGATCATATATTTTGTTCCCAGAAGCACCTATAGGACTTGAAGTGTGTTAGTCCCATCACACAGACCTACATTTTCTTCCCAGAAGCACCCATAGGACTTGAAGTGTGTTAGTCCCATCACACAGAGATCCTATATTTTGTTCCCAGAAGCACCTATAGGACTTGAAGTGTGTTAGTCCCATCACACAGACCTATATTTTCTTCCCAGAAGCACCTATAGGACTTGAAGTGTGTTAGTCCCATCACACAGACCTATATTTTCTTCCCAGAAGCACCTATAGGACTTGAAGTGTGTTAGTCCCATCACACAGAGATCATATATTTTGTTCCCAGAAGCACCTATAGGACTTGAAGTGTGTTAGTCCCATCACACAGAGATCATATATTTTGTTCCCAGAAGCACCTATAGGACTTGAAGTGTGTTAGTCCCATCACACAGACCTACATTTTCTTCTCAGAAGCACCCATAGGACTTGAAGTGTGTTAGTCCCATCACACAGAGATCCTATATTTTGTTCCCAGAAGCACCTATAGGACTTGAAGTGTGTTAGTCCCATCACACAGACCTATATTTTCTTCCCAGAAGCACCTATAGGACTTGAAGTGTGTTAGTCCCATCACACAGACCTATATTTTCTTCCCAGAAGCACCTATAGGACTTGAAGTGTGTTAGTCCCATCACACAGAGATCATATATTTTGTTCCCAGAAGCACCTATAGGACTTGAAGTGTGTTAGTCCCATCACACAGAGATCATATATTTTGTTCCCAGAAGCACCTATAGGACTTGAAGTGTGTTAGTCCCATCACACAGACTTACATTTTCTTCCCAGAAGCACCCATAGGACTTGAAGTGTGTTAGTCCCATCACACAGAGATCATATATTTTGTTCCCAGAAGCACCTATAGGACTTGAAGTGTGTTAGTCCCATCACACAGAGATCATATATTTTGTTCCCAGAAGCACCTATAGGACTTGAAGTGTGTTAGTCCCATCACACAGACCTATATTTTCTTCCCAGAAGCACCTATAGGACTTGAAGTGTGTTAGTCCCATCACACAGAGATCATATATTTTGTTCCCAGAGGCACCTATAGGACTTGAAGTGTGTTAGTCCCATCACACAGACCTACATTTTCTTCCCAGAAGCACCCATAGGACTTGAAGTGTGTTAGTCCCATCACACAGAGATCCTATATTTTGTTCCCAGAAGCACCTATAGGACTTGAAGTGTGTTAGTCCCATCACACAGACCTATATTTTCTTCCCAGAAGCACCTATAGGACTTGAAGTGTGTTAGTCCGATCACACAGAGATCATATATTTTGTTCCCAGAAGCACCTATAGGACTTGAAGTGTGTTAGTCCGATCACACAGAGATCATATATTTTGTTCCCAGAAGCACCTATAGGACTTGAAGTGTGTTAGTCCCATCACACAGACCTATATTTTCTTCCCAGAAGCACCTATAGGACTTGAAGTGTGTTAGTCCCATCACACAGAGATCATATATTTTGTTCCCAGAGGCACCTATAGGACTTGAAGTGTGTTAGTCCCATCACACAGACCTATATTTTCTTCCCAGAAGCACCTATAGGACTTGAAGTGTGTTAGTCCCATCACACAGAGATCCTATATTTTGTTCCCAGAAGCACCTATAGGACTTGAAGTGTGTTAGTCCCATCACACAGACCTATATTTTCTTCCCAGAAGCACCTATAGGACTTGAAGTGTGTTAGTCCCATCACACAGAGATCATATATTTTGTTCCCAGAAGCACCTATAGGACTTGAAGTGTGTTAGTCCCATCACACAGAGATCATATATTTTGTTCCCAGAAGCACCTATAGGACTTGAAGTGTGTTAGTCCCATCACACAGAGATCATATATTTTGTTCCCAGAGGCACCTATAGGACTTGAGGTGTGTTAGTCACATCACAAAGACCTACATTTTCTTCCCAGAAGCACCTATAGGACTTGAAGTGTGTTAGTCCCATCACACAGAGATCCTATATTTTGTTCCCAGAAGCACCTATAGGACTTGAAGTGTGTTAGTCCCATCACACAGACCTATATTTTCTTCCCAGAAGCACCTATAGGACTTGAAGTGTGTTAGTCCCATCACACAGAGATCATATATTTTGTTCCCAGAAGCACCTATAGGACTTGAAGTGTGTTAGTCCCATCACACAGACCTATATTTTCTTCCCAGAAGCACCTATAGGACTTGAAGTGTGTTAGTCCCATCACACAGACCTATATTTTCTTCCCAGAAGCACCTATAGGACTTGAAGTGTGTTAGTCCCATCACACAGAGATCATATATTTTGTTCCCAGAAGCACCTATAGGACTTGAAGTGTGTTAGTCCCATCACACAGACCTATATTTTCTTCCCAGAAGCACCTATAGGACTTGAAGTGTGTTAGTCCCATCACACAGAGATCATATATTTTCTTCCCAGAAGCACCCATAGGACTTGAAGTGTGTTAGTCCCATCACACAGAGATCCTATATTTTGTTCCCAGAAGCACCTATAGGACTTGAAGTGTGTTAGTTCCATCACACAGACCTATATTTTCTTCCCAGAAGCACCTATAGGACTTCTAGTGTGTTAGTGGCATCACACAGAGCTCCTCTATTTTCTTTGCAGAAGCACCCACAGGACTTCTAGTGTGTTAGTGGCATCACACAGAGCTCCTATATTTTCTTCTCAGCAGCACCCACAGGACTTCTAGTGTGTTAGTGGCATCACACAGAGCTCCTCTATTTTCTTTGCAGAAGCACCCATAGGACTTCTAGTGTGTTAGGGGCATCACACAGAGCTCCTATATTTTCTTCTCAGCAGCACCCACAGGACTTCTAGTGTGTTAGTGGCATCACACAGAGCTCCTCTATTTTCTTTGCAGAAGCACCCATAGGACTTCTAGTGTGTTAGTGGCATCACACAGAGCTCCTATATTTTCTTCTCAGCAGCACCCACAGGACTTCTAGTGTGTTAGTGGCATCACACAGAGCTCCTCTATTTTCTTTGCAGAAGCACCCATAGGACTTCTAGTGTGTTAGTGGCATCACACAGAGCTCCTATATTTTCTTCTCAGCAGCACCCACAGGACTTCTAGTGTGTTAGTGGCATCACACAGAGCTCCTCTATTTTCTTTGCAGAAGCACCCATAGGACTTCTAGTGTGTTAGTGGCATCACACAGAGCTCCTATATTTTCTTCTCAGCAGCACCCACAGGACTTCGAGTGTGTTAGTGGCATCACACAGAGCTCCTCTATTTTCTTTGCAGAAGCACCCATAGGACTTCTAGTGTGTTAGTGGCATCACACAGAGCTCCTATATTTTCTTCTCAGCAGCACCCACAGGACTTCTAGTGTGTTAGTGGCATCACACAGAGCTCCTCTATTTTCTTTGCAGAAGCACCCATAGGACTTCTAGTGTGTTAGTGGCATCACACAGAGCTCCTATATTTTCTTCTCAGCCGCACCCACAGGACTTCTAGTGTGTTAGTGGCATCACACAGATCTCCTCTATTTTCTTTGCAGAAGCACCCATAGGACTTCTAGTGTGTTAGTGGCATCACACAGAGCTCCTATATTTTCTTCTCAGCAGCACCCACAGGACTTCGAGTGTGTTAGTGGCATCACACGGAGCTCCTCTATTTTCTTTGCAGAAGCACCCATAGGACTTCTAGTGTGTTAGTGGCATCACACCGAGCTCCTATATTTTCTTCTCAGCAGCACCCACAGGACTTCTAGTGTGTTAGTGGCATCACATAGAGCTCCTCTATTTTCTTTGCAGAAGCACCCATAGGACTTCTAGTGTGTTAGTGGCATCACACAGAGCTCCTATATTTTCTTTGCAGAAGCACCCATAGGACTTCTAGTGTGTTAGTGGCATCACACAGAGCTCCTATATATTCTTCTCAGCAGCACCCACAGGACTACCGACTACAATGGCTGGAAGACCGCCAAGGGGAGGCAGAGCGTGCAGAGCCAAGAACACAGGGCAGGCAGGCTCTGTTTCTAGTGGACGTGGCCGTGGCCGTGGACGTGGTCGTGCATCGTCATCAGCACGTGGCCATGGGACACGCGCGTCTTTGTTTTCGGCAGCTGGACATGTGGAGCCGCATCATGCTGAAGGCTTGGTAGAATGGATGACCAAGCCCTCCTCATCCTCCTCATCCTCTCTCACCCAGGCTCAGGGTACTGGCAGAGCATCATCAGCCACCCCTTCCCTAGACCCACCATGTCCTCCTGAGGAGTCCCCCGAACTCTTTGAGCACAGTGTTGGGTACATGCTCCAGGAGGATGCCCAACGATTCGAAGGCTCGGATGATGATACCCAGCTTGAGGAATCTGGCAGTACTGTTCCACCAGCTGCAGCTTACTGCCAGGTTTGCTCTAGTGGTGAAGAGGGAGGGGATGATGAGGTCACTGACTCCACGTGGGTGCCTGAAGGGAGAGAGGATGAGGAGGAGGACGAGGAGGAGGAGGATGCGGCGTCACATGTCCAACGAGGCAGGATGCCCCCTGGAGGCCAGGTAGAGGCCAGCACAGCAACTGTACAACACCGCAGAGCTCCGCCTGTGCAGGGCGCTGCCTCTGCACGTTATCAGAAAAGTTCTTTGGTGTGGGCCTTTTTTGAGACGAGTGCATCAGATCGCACCACTGCTATTTGCAATATTTGTCTCAAGCGTATCTCGCGTGGCCAAAACATCAGCCGCTTGGGCACCACAAGCATGACCAGACATATGTCGACCTGCCATGCAGCTCGTTGGCAGGCACACATAAAAGACCCACACCAAAGAACTAAGCGGACCTCTCCTTGCTCCTCATCAGCTGGGATCTCCATCCCCACTACACCTTCAGTCCTCTCTGAAAGCTGCTCTGAGAGGACTGAAGGTGTAGAATTAGGTGTGTCACAACCAAGTACTTGCAGTACACCGACGTCCGATTGCAGCAGGCAAATTTCCCTGCCCCAGCTGCTGGACCGTAGAAAGAAGTACACTCCCAGCCATCCACATGCCCAGCGGTTGAATGCTAGCTTGGCTAAATTGCTAGCACTTCAACTGCTGCCTTTTCAGTTGGTAGACTCAGCCCCCTTCCGTGAGTTTGTTCAATGTGCGGTTCCTCAGTGGCAGGTTCCCAAACGCCACTTTTTCTCATGGAAGGCGATTCCGTCTCTCTACCGGCATGTGGAGGGCAATGTCCATGCCTCGCTGGACAGGGCGGTCAGCGGTAAGGTGCATATTACCGCTGACTCATGGTCCAGCAGGCATGGACAGGGACGGTACCTTTCTTTCACGGCCCATTGGGTCACTCTATTGGCAGCTGGGAGGGATGCAGGACAAGGTGCAGTAGTGTTGGAGGTTGTTCCGCCACCACGCCTCCAAAACGCTACTACTGCTACTGGTTGTGACACACCTCTCTCCTCCACCCCCTCCTCTTCTTCTTCCTCCAGTGCTCTGTCCTTGGAACCAGCGGTGCTCCGTAGGCGTACAAGGGGCTACGCAAGTACGCAGGCAAAAAGATGCCATGCCGTGCTTGCGCTGGTGTGTTTGGGGGACAGGAGCCACACTGGGCCAGAGGTTCTGGCAGCTCTGCAGGGGCAGGCCGAGAGGTGGTTGACGCCACGTCAGCTTAAGCCAGGAATGGTCGTTTCTGACAATGGCACCAACCTCCTCTCCGCCCTGCGACAGGGGCAGCTCACCCATGTGCCCTGCATGGCTCACGTCCTCAACCTGGTGGTGCAGCGGTTCTTGGGCAGGTTCCCAGGCTTACAGGATGTCCTGAGGCAGGCCAGGAAAGTCTGTGTGCATTTCCGCCGATCTTATAATGCCAGTGCTCGGCTGACTGAGCTGCAAAAGGAGCTGAACCTGCCCAAGAACCGCCTAATATGTGACATGCCCACCAGGTGGAACTCAACGTTGGCCATGCTGCAGCGACTGCACACGCAGCAGAGGGCCATCAATGAGTACCTTTGCGACTATGGCACCAGGACAGGGTCAGGGGAGCTTGGTTTTTTTTCCCCACGTCAGTGGAGCATGATCAGGGATGCATGCACTGTCCTCTCACCATTTGAGGAGGCCACGAGGATGGTGAGCAGTGACAGTGCATGCATCAGTGACACTGTCCCTCTTGTCCACCTGTTGGAGCATACGCTGCGTGGGATAATGGACAGGGCACTTGAGGCAGAACAGAGGCAGGAAGAGGAGGACTTCCTTGCCTCTCAAGGCCCCCTTTATCCGGACAGTGTTCCTTCTGTCCCACCCATCACACAGGAAGAGGATGAGGAGGAGGAGGAGGAGGAGGAGGAGGATTGTGTGAGCATGGAGGTGGAGCCTGGCACTCAGCATCAGCAGCAGCAGTCTTTTAGGGATGATGTACAGTCCCAACAAACCAGTGGACTTGTACGTGGCTGGGAGGAGGTGGCTGGCGATCATGTCATCCTCAGTGACCCAGAAGACTCCGGACCGAATGCCTCAGCTAACCTACGCTGCATGGCCTCCCTGATCCTGCAAAGCCTGCGGAAGGATCCTCGTGTTCTTCGGATCAAGGAGAGGGACCATTACTGGCTGGCCACTCTCCTTGATCCGCGGTACAAGGGTAAGGTTGCGGACCTTATCTTGCCGTCGCAGAGGGAGCAGAGGATGAGACATCTCAGGGAGGCCTTGCAGAAAGGTCTGTGCAACGCGTTCCCAGAAACTGGGAGGCTACAAACTCCTGGTCCTGGGCGACGAGTTGCTGAGGCTTCGGTCAGTAGCAGAAGGAGCGGTGGGGAAGGTGGACGTCTGACCGATGCGTTCAGACAATTTTTTAGTCCGCAGCCCCAAGGTATGATCGGTTCCAGCAACCATCGCCAGCGTCTGATATACATGGTGCAGGAATACCTTGGGGCAAGGTCAGACTTGGACACCTTTCCCACCGAAAATCCTCTGGCTTACTGGGTCCTGAGGATGGATCACTGGCCAGAGCTTGCACAGTATGCAATTGAGCTACTGGCCTGTCCTGCCTCCAGCGTTCTTTCCGAACGCACATTCAGTGCTGCTGGAGGATTTGTCACCGATCATAGGGTGCGCCTGTCCACCGCCTCGGTTGATCGACTGACCTTCATCAAAATGAATCAGTCTTGGATCACCACCAGCTACCAGGCACCTGAGGCGGATATAACCGAATAATTTTTAATATCACATCCCTTCAAGACTGCCTATGCTGATGCTGAGTGACTGTCCTCTTATGTTCACTGACTATCCTCTTCCTCCTCCTCAATGATCCATGCCACCACACCAGTGCCTAAGGCACAATTTTTCAGCCCCTGTTTAACAGGGGCGTGTACATACAATTTTTATAAAAAAATGCTTCGCAACACGTGTGACTGCTGTGCTCCAAGTACAGTATCTGTGAGGGGTTGCAGTGTTGTGGCACCAGCACCAGTGCCTAAGGCAAATTTTTCAGCCCCTGTTTAACAGGGGCGTGTACTTACAATTTTTTTTAAAAATGCTTCGCAACACGTGTGACTGCTGTGCTCCAAGTACAGTATCTGTGAGGGGTTGCAGTGTTGTGGCACCAGCACCAGTGCCTAAGGCAAATTTTTCAGCCCCTGTTTAACAGGGGCGTGTACTTACAATTTTTTAAAAAAATGCTTTGCAACACGTGTGACTGCTGTGCTCCAAGTACAGTATCTGTGAGGGGTTGCAGTGTTGTGGCACCAGCACCAGTGCCTAAGGCACAATTTTTCAGCCCCTGTTTAACAGGGGCGGGTAATTACAATTTTTTTAAAAAATGCTTCGCAACACGTGTGACTGCTGTGCTCCAAGTACAGTATCTGTGAGGGGTTGCAGTGTTGTGGCACCAGCACCAGTGCCTAAGGCACAATGTTTCAGCCCCTGTTTAACAGGGGCGGGTAATTACAATTTTTAAAAAAATGCTTCGCAACACGTGTGACTGCTGTGCTCCAAGTACAGTATCTGTGAGGGGTTGCAGTGTTGTGGCACCAGCACCAGTGCCTAAGGCACAATTTTTCAGCCCCTGTTTAACAGGGGCGGGTAATTACAAATCTTGATCTAATAGTTCACAGCAGGGCCCATTCCTGCGCCCACCAAGAGTAACTATGAGGGCCTACAGTCTTGTGGCAACACCGTCCACCACCACCGCCAAAAGCCCAATTTTTCTGCCCTGTTCATCAGGTGCTTGCAATTACAAATCTTGATCTAATAACTCACAGCAGGGCCCATTCCTGCGCCCACCAAGAGTAACTGTGAGAGCTTACAGTCTTGTGGCAACACCGTCCACCACCACCACCACCCCCCCAATTTTTCTGCCCTGTTCAACAGGTGCATGCAATTACAAATCTTGATCTAATAACTCACAGCAGGGCCCATTCTTGCGCCCACCAAGAGTAACTGTGAGAGCTTACAGTCTTGTGGCACACCGTCCACCACCACCGCCAAAGGCCCAATTTTTCTGCCCTGTTCATCAGGTGCTTGCAATTACAAATCTTGATCTAATAACTCACAGCAGGGCCCATTCCTGCGCCCACCAAGAGTAACTATGAGGGCCTACAGTCTTGAGGCAACACCGTCCACCACCACCGCCAAAGGCCCAATTTTTCTGCCCTGTTCATCAGGTGCTTGCAATTACAAATCTTGATCTAATAACTCACAGCAGGGCCCATTCCTGCGCCCACCAAGAGTAACTGTGAGAGCTTACAGTCTTGTGGCAACACCGTCCACCACCACCACCACCCCCAATTTTTCTGCCCTGTTCAACAGGTGCATGCAATTACAAATCTTGATCTAATAACTCACAGCAGGGCCTATTCTTGCGCCCACCAAGAGTAACTGTGAGAGCTTACAGTCTTGTGGCAACACCGTCCACCACCACCGCCAAAGGCCCAATTTTTCTGCCCTGTTCATCAGGTGCTTGCAATTACAAATCTTGATCTAATAACTCACAGCAGGGCCCATTCCTGCGCCCACCAAGAGTAACTGTGAGAGCTTACAGTCTTGTGGCAACACCGTCCACCACCACCACCACCACCCCCCCCAATTTTTCTGCCCTGTTCAACAGGTGCATGCAATTACAAATCTTGATCTATTAACTCACAGCAGGGCCCATTCCTGTGCCCACCAGTCTTGTGGCTACACCAACATCTAATAGGGCAAATTTCTGCAGAGTATATACGCCAGGCCCCTACTTTCAAACATCCAACTTACAAACGACTCCTACTTGCAAATGGAAAGAGAAAACAGGAAGTGAGAGGAAATCTACCCCTAGGAAGGGAAATTCTATCCTGTTAGATTTAATTTGGGAAAAAGGTATCTCCTCTCTACTGATACTTTATCACCAATCCTTGTTTCAATTAAAACCCCACTTTTTCCAAAAACATTTGTCATTGGGACGGAAAGTTAGGTGACATGTTCTGAACAGATGTGCAAAGACAGCAAATGTTACAGGGGTGATAACCCCTCCCTATGTTCTCCAAAAAGCTTAAAAATAGATTTTTTTGGGATGGAGCTACACTTCATAATGTACCTGTTCAGATTCTACTTAAGAAGAAACCTAAAGCCACAAGTGGTTTTAAATGGCTTCTTTTTTTCCTTTACAAATGTCATTTTGTGCAAGGACAGTTCTAAACACGGGAAACACATGCCACTTCACAGGCATACTTTAGACACCCCCCACCATATTTAAAGGAAAATTTCACTTTTTTTTTTTCACTTTATGCATCATTAAAATGACTGCTCCCGAAAAAACGTTAGTTTTTAAAAGTTCTTTTTGCATTGATATATGTCCCCTGGGCAGGACCCGGGTCCCCAAACCTGTTTTATGACATTAACATGCATATTGGCCGTTGTAATTAGCACTTTTGATTTTGAACGTTCGCGTCCATTATAACGTATAGGGTTCGAAAATTCGCGCGAACTTTCGGTCGGTTCGAAGGTTCTGGTGCGAACCGAACCCGGGGTGTTCGGCTCATCCCTACTGCTAAACAAGTACAGGAAATGAAAAAAAAGTCCAATAGATTGTGTAGTATTAGACATTTTAACATGATCCGCTTCATAGGGTGTGCCCCAAGATTTCTCTATATTTCAAAATGAAATATATTCTAAAAGATAATGAACAAAAACAGGTGATTTTAATCAAAAACGTTCCGAAGCAACCTGTACCTTATGGAGAACTTTCTATGGGAAGCTCTGGTATATTCCAGCTTCCGGAAGTGTCATGTAGGAAGACATTTACCATCACACAAATATCCAAGTGGGTTAAAGAAAGCTGGTAGCATGAATGTGTTTTTCTCCTTCCTTTCACATGCCGATATTGCTTAGCTTAACACATCTTAAAACCCCAAGGTTGACAGCTCCAGCCCCTGCCAGCAGCTTCCTGGCAACTCTATCGCTCTGCTAGCGAACATGAAAGGGCGGGAGTGCAAAACTATATCTGTAGAAACAGAGAACACAGCTGCCTTCCCATCTCAGGGCCAGACCCTCTATAGCCACTGAGATCTGCTCCGAGCTTGGAAATTCAGAATTAGATCTGCAGGGAGGATAACGAAGCAACTGACAAGCACATCAACAAACCAGTGTCCATGCTTCAAGTCTGACAACTGGAGAGACAAGCCATCTATGTTACGCTTTTAATTCATTTCTACAGTTCCGGCTCAGTTTACGGAGTGTCACCTAATTATTTCAACATTAGAAAGTGGAGAAAGCCTGCTGATATAGATACTATCTATCCTGAATGTGCTAAGAGCAATTAAGACAGCTGCCCAATTAACACTGCAAAGAGTTGAAAAAAATGAGGACAGATTTGATTTTGCTCGCATTCTTTTTGTTTTTGCATATGTAAAATATATACTGTATATAGGACTGGGAACAAAATTGTTTAAATGTATTGATCACTTTTTAGGAACCCCAGTGTAATGAAGTAGAGATTTTGCTTTAAGAATAGCCGGTATTGAAATCACTAAATGCAGCCAATTAAAGCCTGGTACACACTAGTAGTTTTTTTCCGTTCAACCCAGCGGGTTGAACAAAAAAAAACTGTCAGCTCCAGTCAGAGCCGCTGTACTCCCTATGTGAAGTAAGTACAGCGATCTCCCCCGCTGAGCTGTTGTATTGAAACGGGAAATGTCTCCCAACATTTGGCCCGTGTGTAACTGGCTTAACACTGGGCAAATTAACACCCAAAGCACAAACTTTAACCACTACGCGCCCGCGCTATAGCCGAAAGACGGCTGCAGCGCGGACGCTCTCTGCTGGGAGGACGTCCCTGGACGTCCTCCTGTTTACTTCCCTAATGCGCGCTCCTGAGAGCGCGCTTCGGGGGAGTTCTGTGCTGGCCGTGTCCGCCGGACACAGCCGGTCACAGATCGCTGTAAACGGCCAATCACAGCGGCCGTTTACAGCGAGATCGGGCTGTCCAATGAGAGATGATCTCATATGTTTGCATATGCAAACATATGAGATCATCTGTCAGCGCCGCTCTGCCTCCTCACACAGACAGCGTGTGAGGAGGGAGAGAGGAACGGCGCCGTAAGTAAAAAAAAGAAAAAAAAGAAAAATAAAGCGATCTGTCCCGCTGCCACCTGTCATCAGTACCACCTGTCCCCAGAGTGCCATCAGCCACCTTTCCCCAGTACCACCAGTCCCCAGTACCATCAGCCACCTGTCCCCAGTACCACCAGTCCCCAGTACCACCAGTCCCCAGAGTGCCATCTGCCAGTGCCACCTGTCCCCAGTACCACCTGCCCCCAGTGCCTTCCGTGCCATCTGCCAGTGCCACCTGTCCCCAGTGCCACATCAGTGCCACGTCAGTGCCATCTGTCATCAGTGCCACGTCAGTGCCATCTGTCATCAGTGCCACGTCAGTGCCATCTTTCATCAGTGCCACGTCAGTGCCATCTGTCATCAGTGCCATATCAGTGCCACGTGTCATCAGTGCCACGTATCAGTGCCATCTGTCAAAAGTGCCACCTGTCAGTGTCACGTGCCATCTGTTATCAGTGGCACGTGTCATCAATGCCACGTATCAGTGCCATCTGTCATCAGCGTCACGTGTCATCAGTGCCACGTATCGGTGCCATCTGTCATCAGTGCCACGTATTAGTGCCATCTCTCATCAGTGCCACATGATATCAGTGCCACGTATAAGTTCCATCTGTCAGCAGTGCCACATATTAGTGCCATCTGTCAGTGTCACGTGTCATCAGTGCCCCCGTATTAGTGCCATCTGTCATCAGTGTCACGTGTCATCAGTGCCCCGTATTAGTGCCATCTGTCATCAGTGTCACGTGTCATCAGTGCCACTTGTCATCAGTGCCACGTCAGTGTCACATGTCATTGTCCTGGTGCTCCAGGGCCTTCAAAAGTGTAATAGGTAGTCAACAAGTTAGATGTGTAATTTATGCTCCTAGAACACGTGATGGCGCTCCCTGCATGTTGGGCCTCTCTAAGTGGCCAGGCTGTGTAAAAGTCCCACATATGTGGTATCGTAATACTCAGGAGGAGTAGCAGAATTTATTTTGGGGTGTCATTTGTGGTATACACATGCCATGTGAGAGAAATAACCTATTACAATGACAATTTTGTGGAAAAAATAAAAATAAAAAAATAATTCATTTTGCAAAGAATTGTGGGAAAAAAATGACAACATCAAAAAGCTCACCATGCCTCTTACTAAATACCTTGGAATGTCTACTTTCAAAAAAGGGGTCATTTGGGGGGTATTTGTACTTTCCTGGCTTCGGGTCACAAGAAATGAGATAGGTCACCAGTACATCAGGTGTGATCAATTTTGTATAATTCACACCACAGTTTGTAGACTCTCTAACTTTCACAAAGACCAAATAATATCCACTAATTTGGGTTATTTTTACCAAAGATATGTGGCAGTATAAATTTTGGCCAAAATTTATGAAGAAAAATTAATAATTTGCTAAATTTTATCACAGAAACAAAGAAAAATGTGTTTTTTTTTTCAAAATTTATAGCGCAAAAAATAAAAAACCCAGAGGTGATCAAATACCACCAAAAGAAAGCTCTATTTGTGGGAAAAAAAGGACAAAAAATTCATTTGGGTTCAGTGTTGCATGACTGAGTAATTGTCATTCAAAATGTGAGAGCACCGAAAGCTGAAAATTGGTCTGGGCAGGAAGGGTGTTTAAGTGCCCAGTAAGCAAGTGGTTAAATAAATGTATGAAGTAGTATAGTTACCTTACAAGAATGTAGTTCATTCAGAAGAAAACTCTGTCATGAAGTACACCATTTCTGTAAATCAGCAGTGGAAAGTGCTTTGTAGAAGGGACTTCCTGTAATGGAGACCAGTCACCAAAGCTGGCTGCAGTTTGATGTCAGGTATATTACATTTTGTCTCACTGTAACCAGTGTGGCTGAGTTGATTATTCTCATCTGTTCAGTGTTTTACCTGCTGCATTTTTCATTGCTCTCTCTGGTTATCCTGCCCTGTGCCAATGGGGTGTCAAGCCCTTTAGCTGGGTGACCTGAGGGTCTGCTTTGCTGGAAGCTGCAGAATGTTGACCGAGGGACTGTCGTCTGAGGATCTAGTCTGGAATCACAGGGAGAAAGTGTCATATTGATGTTGGAAGGAGGCAACCAATTTTCCAAGGACATTTGAGAGTACAGACTGATGAAAAAGATCCTAGAGACTTTGGGCTGAGGACGTTTCCTCATGGGTCAGAGTCAGCTGTATGTAAAAGGGGACATACAGTGCCTTGAAAAAGTATTCATACCCTTTGAAATTTTCCACATTTTGTCATGTTACAACCAAAAACGTAAATGTATTTTATTGGGATTTTATGTGATAAAATTGTGAAGTGGAAGGAAAATTATAAATGGTTTCCAAAATTTGTTACAAATAAATATGTGAAAAGTGTGGGTTACATTTGTATTCAGCCCCCCTGAGTGAATACTTTTGTAGAACCACCTTTTGCTGCAATTACAGCTGCAAGTATTTTCAGGGATGTCTCTATCAGCTTTGCACATCTAGAGAGTGACATTTTGCCCATTCTTTTTTTTAAAATAGCTCTATCAGATTGTATGGAGAGCATCTGTGAACAGCAATTTTCAAGTCTTGCCACTGATTCTCAATTGGATTTAGGTCTGGACTTTGGCTGGGCTATTCTAACACATGAATATGCTTTGATCTAAACCATTCCATTGTAGCTCTGGCTGCATGTTTTGGGTCGTTGCCCTGCTGAAAGGTGAACCTCCGCCCCAGTCTCAAATCTTTTGCAGACTCTAATGCTCCGTACACACAGTCGGAAATTCTGACCACAAAATCAGTCGGATTTTTTCCAACATTTGTGTTGCATACACACGGTCGGACAAAGTAGTCAGAAAATCCGATCATCCTGAACGTGGTGACGTTCGTTGAGTATGACGGGACTACGTAGAGGCTAGTAGCCAATAGCTTTGGTCTTGTAATGTGATCTGAGAATGCGTGGCACTTTGTCTGCACACGATCGGAAAAAGTCCAATAGGACTTTGTCGTCGGGAAATTTGAGAGCAGGATCTCAAACTTTTTCCGTTGGAAATTCCGATGGAAAAAGTCCGATGGAGCCCACACACGGTCGGAATTTCCAACAACATGGTTCGACAGGACATTTTCAGTCGGAAAATCTGACCGTGTGTACGGGGCATTACAGGTTTTCTTCTGATGCCGCATACACACGGTCGGAATTTCCGAAGGAAACAGTCCGATGGGAGCTTTTCATCGGATTTTCCGACCGTGTGTCTGCCCATCGGTCTTTTTCTGTCGGCATTTCCGACAGACTTTGGATTGAGAACCTGTTCTTAATTTTTCCGATGGAAAACCCTTCTATCGGATTTTTCGATCGTGTGTATGCAATTCCGACACGCAAAATTCGGACGCATGCTCGGAAACAATTTGACGCATGCTCGGAAGCATTAAACTTCCCTTTTATAGTGCCGTCGAACATGTTGTATGTCGCTGTGTTATTAACCGTCGGAATTTGGTGTGTAGGCAAGACAGTTTGAGCGAAATTCCATCGAAATTCCGATGGGAAAACCATCAGAGCTTTTTCTGACGAGAATTCGGACCGTGTGTACGCGGGATAAGACTGCCCTGTATTTGGCTTCATCCATTTTTTTCATCAACTCTGAGCAGCTGAATAAAATCATTCCCACAACAAGATGCTGCTACCACCATATTTCACGCTGGGGATGGTGTGTTCAGGGTGATGTGTTAGTTTTCTGCCACACATAGTGTTTTGCTTTTAGGCCAAAGAGTTACATTTTGGTTTCATCTGACCAGAGCACCTTCTTCCACATGTTTGCTGTGTCCCCCACATGGCTTCTCGCAAACTGAAAACTGGACTTCTTATGGCTTTCTTTCAACAGTGGCTTCCTTCTTGCCACACTTCCATAAAGGCCAGATTTGTGAAGTGAACGACTGATGCAGCGTACACACGACCGGACTTTCCATCCGAATTGGTCAGACGGAATCATTCCGTCGGATATTCCGATCGTGTGTGGGATAATCCGATCGTGTGTGGGATAATCCGATCGTTTTTCTTAAAATCTTTCTGACGTTCGTCTGAATGCTGGTCCAACGGACCAAATACGATGCAAGGGCAGTTTTTGGCTACTGGCTATTGAACTACCTTTTCTAGTCCCGTCGTACGCCATCATGTTCAAAACAAACTGACTTTGTTCCGTTCCTGTGTGGGCAAGTCCGTTAGTTCGGAACTCCGTCGGGAAGACCGCCGGACCTTTTCTGCTGGAAAGTCCGGTCGTGTGTACGCGGCATTATAGTTGTCCTGTGGACAGATTCTCCTACCTGAGCTGTGGATCTCTGCAGCTGTCCAACGGACAGAATGTCCAACGGACTGATCCTGTCGGACCTAGTCTGCCGGAAAGTCCGGTCGTGTGTACGCGGCATGAGATGTTCAAAATTTTGGATATTTTTTTATAACCTTATCCTGCTTTAAACTGCTCCACAATTTTAGCCCTCAATTGTCTGGTGTGTTCTTTGGCCTTCATGATGCTGTTTGTTCACTAAGGTTCTCTAACAAACCTCTGAGGGCTTCACAGAACAGCTGTATTTATACTGAGATAAATATACACACAGGTTACTAATTAGGTGACTTCTCAAGGCAATTGGTTCCACTAGATTTTAGTTAGGGGTATCAGAGTAAAGGGGGCTGAATACAAATGCAGTTTTCAGATATTTATTTGTAAAAAATATTGAAAACCATTAATCATTTTCCTTCCACTTCACAATTATGTGCCACTTTGTGTTGGTCTATCACATAAAATCCCATAAAATACATTTACGTTTTTGGTTGTAACATGACAAAATGTGGAAAATTTCAAAGGGTATGAATACTTTTTCAAGGCACTGTAGTGTCCTGTGTTCTGAAGAGCTTAGTCTGTTTAATTGGACTTGGACTGTTCACCAAAGGAGGATTACAATCCTCAAGTTTGCTACAGGCTCATAGTTCTACAGAAGATACAGTCAGACACAACGCTAAGGCCCGCCCCCGCCCCCTCTCTCTCCTGATTGGCTGACTGACTTTGACAGCAGCGGGAGCCAATGGCACTGCTGCTGTGTCTCAGCCAATCAGGAGGGAGAGTCTCGGATGGCCGAGACACTCGTGGACATCGCTGGACAGAGATGGGGCTCAGGTAAGTATTAGGGGATGTTGGGACGGCTGCTGCACACAGAAGGCTTTTTATCTTAATGCATAGAATGCATTAAGAAAAAAACCTTCTGACTTTATAACTCCTTTAAGTTTCCACTTACATGAAGTGACAAGGGCATTAAATTTCTCGAAAGATCAACAGATATTTTGTACAGAAAATCAAAACGAATGCATTCACCCCTGTTAAGCTGCAATATATTATATTTTTGTACCCAGGTTTAGATATTCTTTTTTTATCTTTAATATAGATCTTCTAATATACTTAGAAAAAGTTGAAGGGAGGGAGGGAAGGATAAGGCGCAAACATACAAATCGGGTAAGGGGAAAGGTATAGGGAAAATGCTGGCCTGCTGTCTGGCATAGACGTACCACAATATACAGTGGATATAAAAGTCTAAACACCCCTTTTAAAATGTCAGGTTTCTGTCATTTTAAAAAATGAGACAAAGATAAATCATTTCAGAATTTTTTCCACCTTTATTGTGACCTATAAACTGTACAACTTAGTTGAACAACAAACTGAAATCTTTTAGGTGGAGGGAAGTAAAAATAAAAAAATAAAATAATATGGTTGCATAAGTGCGCACACCCTTAACACTAAGGCTACTTTCACACTGGGGCGTTGAGTGCGCTGGTGGTAAAGCGGCGCTATATTTAGCGTTGTTTTACCATCGTTTTAGCGGTGATATTCAGCCGCTAGTGGGACAGTTATAACCCCCGCTAGCGGCTGAAAAAGGGTTAAAACTGCCCGCAAAGCGCACCTGCAGGGGCACATACACCGCTCCTACAGCGCTCCAAAGATGCGGCTTGCAGGCCTTTTTTGACTGTCCTGCAAGCGCACCGCTCCAGTGTGAAAGCCCTCAGGGTGCATTGAGTGTCTCTTTCAGGGCGCTTTGCAGGCACTATTTTTAGCACTTTAGCGCCTGCAAAGCGTCTCAGTGTGAAAGGGGACTAATACTTTGTTGAAGCACCTTTTGATTTTATTACAGCACGTCTTTTTGGGTAGGAGTCTATCAGCATAGCACATCTTGACTTGGCAATATTTGCCCACTCTTCTTTGCAAAAACATTCCAAATCTGCTGGATTGCCAGGGCATCTCCTGTGCACAGCCCTCTTCAGATCACCCCACAGATTTTCAGGGGTCTGATCTGGGCTCTGACTGGGCCATTCCAAAACTTTAATCTTATTCTTGTGAAGCCCTTCCTTCGTTGATTTGAATGTATGCTTTGGGTCGTTGTCATACTGAAAGATGAAGCTCCCCTTCATGTTCAGCTTTCTAGCAGAAGCCTAAAGGTTTTGTGCCAATATTGACTGGTATTTGGAACTGTTCATAATTTCCTCTACATTGACTTAGGCTTATGTTCCAGCTGAAGAAAAATAGCCCTAAAGCATGATGCTGCCACCACCATGCTTCACGGTGGGTATGGTGTTCTTTTGGTGATGCGCAGTGTTGTTTTTGCACCAAACCTCAATCTTTTGTAATTATGGCCAAAAAAGTTCAACCTTGGTTTCATCAGACTATAATATTTTTTCCCACATGCTTTTGGGAGACTTCAGATGTGTTTTTGCAAAATTTAGACGGGCTTGGATGTTTTTCTTTGTAAGAAAAGGCTTCCATCTTGTCACTATACCCCATAACCCAGACATATGAAGAGTACGGGGAAATTGTTGTCACATGTATCACACAGCCAATACATGCCAGACATTCCTGCACCTCATTTAATGTTGCTGTAGGCCTCTTGGCAGCCTCCCTGACCAGTTTTCTTCTTGACTTTTCATAAATTTTGGAGGGACGTCCAGTTCTTGGTAATGTCACTGTTGTGACATATTTTCTCCACTTGATGATGACTGTCTTCACTGTGTTCCATGGTATATCTAATGCCTTGGAAATTCTTTTGTACTCTTCTCCTGACTGATACCTTTTAACAATGAGATCCCTCGGATGCTTTGGAAGCTCTCTGCAAACCATGGCTTTTTCTGTAGGATGCAACTATCTAAATGTCAGGAAATACCAACTAGAACAGCTGAACTTTATTTGGGGTTAATCAGAGTTATGCGGCGTACACACGGTCGGAATTTCCGATGGAAACAGTCCGATGGGAGCTTTTCCTTGGATTTTCCGACCGTGTGTATGCCCAACGGTCTTTTTCTGTCGAAATTTCCGACGGACTTTGAATTGAGAACCTGTTCTCAATTTTTCCAACGGAAAACCTTTCTATCGGATTTTCCGATCGTGTGTATGCAATTCCGACATGCAAAATTCCGACGCATGCTCGGAAACAATTTGACGCATGCTCGGAAGCATTAAACTTCCCTTTCATAGTGCTTTCGAACGTGTTTTATACCGCTGTGTTATTGACCGTCGGAATTTGGTGTGATCGTGTGTAGGCAACACAGTTTGAGCGGAATTCCGTCTGAATTCAGATGGAAAAACCGTGTGTACGCGGCATTACACTTCAGAGTAGACACTGATGCAACCACATTAGTTTATCTTTTTATTTTTACTTCCCCTTTTGTTTTGCAATTGAGTTGTACAGTTTATAAGTCACATTAAAGGTGTAAAAAGTTCTGAAATGATTTATCTTTGTCTAATTTCTTTACATCCCAGAAACCTGACATCTTAACAGAGGTGTGTAGACTTTTTATATCAACTGTACATGTAACTTTACAATCTGTCATCATTTAGTATAACAAATAATTGGAGTACTGATATAAGACTTGCCACCTGCTGATTGATAGTTGGCATTACCCTTAGTTACTGTAAGGCATAGGTTCAAATATTCTTTAACAGGAAAGTTATGTACAATGTCAGCTAATGTATGTTTCTGCTTTGTATTGCTAAACAGCTGTGCTTTATTGCTCCTTCACACAATTCATATGTATAGACCTTCAGATCTACTGAAAGCAAGGCACTCCTGAAGTGACTAATATTTAACAGTTGTTAAGCAAGGCATGATAGTGACAGCAGTAAAAAAAAAATATATCTCCCTAAACTGGACTGCCTTATCACTAACCTGGAAGAAGGATGTGGATAATAGTTGCCCCTACACCAGACATGCCTATCCTTCTTTCAGATCAGTAACTCTTCAAATAAAGATGAAAGGATCAGGAAATCAGCCCTATAGCATGCACTTCAAAAGCCAAGTCTTCAGTGACCACTCCGATTTTTGTGATCTGAGAGGTTTCTGTTAAACGGTAACTCTAGCTAAAACTTTTTTTACTTTACTTTTGGAGAGAGAAATAAAGGATTAGAACAGCTGTTTTGTTGTCTGTGTCCTCATTAACAGCAGTAGATGAAAATCTACCCAAATTATGAGGATAATCTACCTCTAATGCCGCATACACATTGTCGGAATTCTCGTCGGAAAAAGCTCTGATGGTCTTCCCATCGGAATTCCGACGGAATTTCGCTCAAACTGTCTTGCCTACACACGGTCACACCAAATTCCGACGGTCAATAACACCACGCCTTAAAAAACGTTCGACTGCACTATAAAAGGGAAGTTTAATGCTTCTGAGCATGCATCAAATTGTTTCCGAGCATGCGTCGGAATTTTGCGTGTTGGAATTGCATACACACGATCGGAAAATCCGATATGAAAGGTTTTCCGTCGGAAAAATTAAGAACAGGTTCTCAATCCAAAGTCTGTCGGAATTTCCGACAGAAAAAGACCGATGGGCATACACACGGTCAGAAAATCCGATGAAAAGCTCCCATCGGACTGTTTCCATCGGTAATTCCGACCGTGTGTACACGGCATAACAGTTGCACTGGAACAGGCATCGCCAATGGAAGGTCCTCTGCACTTTCTCCCTCATGCACATTGGTCCCAGGACAAATGATACAGTCAGATTTATACAGTCTGCAATAAAAACTCAACTTTTATCCACTCTATCCAAAACTAGAAAGTAAAAACTCTGCTTTATACTCATACTTGGTAACCCCTAAAACCCTATCCCAACTTTAGTCTAACCTCAAAACTGAGCCTTAACATATATTAACCTCTTCTTTGCACACTTCACCGGGAGACTGCGCCAAAACCACAGTGGCGCCAAAAGCAACTGAATAATTTCCTATTTCCTAGTTTTCTACAACTCGCAAATCTCAGACGATAACTATGGCAGCTACCATGAAGCCATGTAAAATATAACCAGCTCACATTTAGGGAGAATCCCAGCTTAGATAATTTGTGGAAACAGTAAATATCTCAATGGAATTGAATGATTGCTGATGACAGCCACAGACAGACCATTATAATAATTACTAGATCATAGTCATAGTGTGTTTTCTAAATATGTGCTCTGTATAGGTTTGCTGTAGTTTAGGGCAGTTTGCAGGTTGAAGCAAACCGCAAACCCGCTTCTGCTGATTAGTTAATTTAATCAAACCTTTCAGAGCATAAACTAGCGGGCTAATAAATTACATTCCCCCGTCCTTTTTTGTATTTTATGGCAATGCCCTTGCAGCCGTGATGAAATCCCATTTCCAAGTCTAAATATGGAAGCATTTTAGGCCTACTATGAAACATTTCTGTACATTTAGTAAAGTGCACCTGTCATATTACAGGAGGAATGATGTAGAAAGAGTAGGGTCAAGATTTTTTTTTTTGTAGCAAAGACCAGAGTTTTGCCGTTTTGGTAAGGTTTCTTCATTCTCACGTTTTGCCGGTGTTTACTCTTTGGGGCAATTTCTTTCAGCAGTGACATCAGCGGAGCTTCCACTTAATCATTACACAGAATTTATAATGATGATGGGCTGTATTTAAAGTACCTTATAGATGAGTCCCAATATAGTGATGTTACTAGCCATAGAGACTAGCAGAGCATTTTAGATCATTATCAAACAATTTTGGGCACAATAGAGGTAAGCACGCTAGCTTTGCTTTTTTCTGGCACAGATTCAGGGCTATTTAGAAGACAAAAAGCAACTATTGAGATTGAACTAGTAGTGCAGCTAGATGAAGAAAATTACAATTAGAATGAAAATCTGAGCCATACTGCAGCTGATTAAGGCTACTTTCACACTGCTCTGTTGCAAAATGGCAATAAAAACACATATGCATTTTTACTGTGTTTTCTCATTTCCAGTGTGTTTGGCACCTTTGAAGAAATGACACATGACTCGAAAATTGCACCAAAAACGCAACCGCAGGTGCATTTTTTTATGCATTTTGCCACGTTTTTGATGTGTTTTGTAATAATTTCAATGGGGAGGTACATTTTTGGTGCGCTTTTTTTACAGCACCAAAAATGCAGAAAGCAGGACTTTGTGAAAAGCAATGGACCCACAACTGACCAGTGTGAAGAGTTATATAGGACTTAACGGTAATACGTTTTTCTTTTGCTTTTTTTAGCTCAATAGTGGACAAAAAACTGATCCATGTGAAAGTAGCCATTTTACATAAAAGACCATTGCTTTTATTTTGTTCAGAAGGCATAAAGGAGGATGGAGGGGCTTGTCACTCAACACTGGGTAAACTATTAGGTTGGCAGCCTAGACCAAGACTATGAAGGTAGTGAACAGCGTGCCTGTTCACTGAAACATGAGCATGCACAGTAATGGTGGCATAGGAGAATCGCTTTTGATGCTGCAATGGGGACACAGGCAAGGAGGTAGCACCAAGGAATGTCAGGATCAACCAGATTTTTTATTACTCTACATTAAATGAATGTGGAAATGATTTAGTGATAATGATTACAATGTAATACTGCATTTGAAGACATTTTTACACATTCTGGGTTTAATAACACTTTAACAAGCTCACTGCCTCTGGCAAGGCTGTTTACGTCTGTTCACGTGCATCAAGACTCCCCATCAGTGGGCACCCAGACAGAAATTGTAAAAACACAAACTGAGTTCCAAACCAAATGGTGAAAGGATCAAAAACTCTTTAATGTTGATATGATCACATTAATCAGCAAAGCACTCCCCCTTCATCAAAGCTACAAAATATGATTTTTGACTGTAAAATTATTTTCTTTTAGTATATTACAGGACACAGAATGAAGTACAGTATGTCTGTTGACATGAAGATGTTGCTGATTTCAGGAGATTGGACACTGTAATGCCGCGTACACACGAAGGGACTTTGCCCGCCGGACCTAGTCCGGCGGACAATCCGCCAGACTTTCTAGCGGGGCTTCGCCGGACTTTCCGAGCGTGACTTGCCCACACACGCCCGGACTTCTCTGGCGGACAATCCGCGGGAAAAAGTCCACAGGACTTTTGAAAATGAACGGACTTGCCCACACACGGAGCAGTCCGTTCATTTAGAACGTAACTTCAGGTACGTAGCTAGCGTAGGCAGTAAATGCCGGCGCGCTAGCTCCGTCACCTGGCATGGATTTAAAGGGACTCCCCACGGCATGGGGGTCCCCCCCAAATCCATCTCAGACCCTTATCCGAGCACGCAGCCCGGCAGGACAGGAAAGGGGTGGGGACGAGCGAGCGCCCCCCCCCCCTCCTGAGCCGTACCAGGCCGCGTGCCCTCAACATGGGGGGTGCCCTGGGGAAAGGGGGGCCGTGCGGCCCCCCCACCCCAAAGCACCTTGTCCCCATGTTGATGAGGACAAGGGCCTCTTCCCGACAACCCTGGCCATTGGGGCTTATTGGAATCTGGGAGCCCCCTTTTATAAGGGGGCCCCCAGATCCCGGCCCCCCACCCTATGTGAATGAGTATGGGGTACGATGTACCCCTACCCATTCACCTAAGGTGTAAAATGTAAAGTAAAAAACACACACTTTTGAAAAAATATTTTATTGCACTGCTCCGGGGGTCTTCTTCCGTCTTGGGGGTCTTCTCGCCGGACTCCTCCGCCATTTACCTAGCTCTTTTACCGAGCGGAGAAGTCCGGCTACCTTCTTCGTCGTCGCCGCCGTCGTCTAGGGGTCTCGGGGGGGTCTTCTTCCGTCTTGGGGGTCTTCTCGCCGGACTCCTCCGCCATTTACCTAGCTCTTTTACCGAGCGGAGAAGTCCGGCTACCTTCTTCGTCGTTGCCGCCGTCGTCTGGGGGTCTCGATCCGCCTTTGGGGGTCTTCCGGGGTCTCTTCTGTTCTTGCCGCTGTCGTCGCTTTCTGCTCCGCCTTCCTCTTCTTCTTGTTCTTCTTGTTCTTCTTGTTCTTCTTCTTCTTCTTCCGATGTTGACTCGTCGCTCCCTCTGGCCGGAATGCCAGAGCCGCGCTGTGCTGGGACTTATATAGGGACAAGGGGACAGGGTCACATGCTCATGTCACATGGTGACCCCACCCCTTGTGATGTCACAGTCCCGGAGGATGCCCAATGGCCAGGGTTGTCGGGAAGAGGCCCTTGTCCTCATCAACATGGGGACAAGGTGCTTTGGGGTGGGGGGGGCCGCACGGCCCCCCTTTCCCCAGGGCACCCCCCATGTTGAGGGCACGCGGCCTGGTACGGCTCAGGAGGGGGGGGGGGGCGCTCGCTCGTCCCCACCCCTTTCCTGGGCTGCGTGCTCGGATAAGGGTCTGAGATGGATTTGGGGGGGACCCCCACGCCGTTTTTCGGCATGGGGAGTCCCTTTAAATCCATGCCAGGTGACGGAGCGAGCGCGCCGGCATTTACTGCCTACGCTAGCTACGTACCTGAAGTCACGTGCTAAATGAACGGGTTTTCCGATGAGCGGCAAGTCCGTTCATTTCAAAAGTCCGGCGGACTAGCCTACTAACGGCGGGATTGTCCGCCGGACTGCCAAGTCCAGCGGATAATTTTAAAACAAAACTTAAAACTTTAGTCCGCCGGACTTTTTGAGAAAAAGTCAGTCGAAGGCCCACACACGAGGGGATTATCCCCTGGACTTGAGTCCAGGGGATAATCCCGTGGGATAGTCCCTTCGTGTGTACGAGGCATAAGGATAACCCAATATAATCACTTCCACTCCCAGCATGCCTCAGTTTTGTTATCAAGCAATAGTAGGAGTGGATCATAAGAACAGAGGGAACCCATGTCCCAAAATGTACTGAAGGAAGCCTTGGAAAGGGCTGTGTCTAAGATTAGGAGAATTCCCTTCTTCACTAGACCTCTGTAACCCCCAGTACTCTTCTGCCACGTATGTGCCTACCTCAAACCACTGACTCCCTACAAGGACCTTTCATTGCATCTTCTGCCTATAACACGATCTGGGAATAGGGGAGAAAATCACACTCCTCTGCCACCAATGTGTCCCCAGCACCTCTCTTCCTTCAGTGCTCCTCAGAAACACACCTCTGCCTTTAAATCCCCCCAACCCCTGTCCTCAATGCCATTTACCCCCTAGAACATTTCTGTCTCCTATACTGCACACATCTGCCTCCAATTTCCCCCCCTCCTAGCAAACTTTTGTCTCCAAAATACCTCCCCCACCTCTGTCTCCAATTCCCCCCCCCCACTTCCCTTGCACGCATCTGTCCCTATTTCCTTCTTCCCTTTCCCAGCACACCTCTGTGTCTAATCCTGTGCCCATGAGCGTCCGCAGGTAGGGGCAAGGGGGGTCAAGTGCCCCCCCTGGCAGGGCTGGTGCTACCTATAGGCAAGTGTGCACAATCAGTCGGGGGCACCGCGCTGCATGTCGCAGGGCCGGGACTCACATACACAACATGGAGTGTCAGAGATTGATGGTGTTTGCAGCCCCTGAGCTAGGGGGAGGCTGCGCGGCCAGAGGTAGGGAATACAAAGCTCTCCCACAGTTTGCCTGTTACCTTTCACCTGCTGCCTGGACAGCGTCTGCTAATACTCAGCCCGACCAGATCACTGATGATTTCTCTCCCCTCCTCTCCTCCTCCTCGGCTTGGACTGCCGGCTGTGTGTGCTCTGCATGGACATGTGTGAGAGGCCCAGCGCTCCCTTCTAGATAGAGGCCCCAAGAACACCCACCACATGGGGCCCCAACCTCATCTGAGCTTCTTGGCATGTTTAGCTGTTGTTGGAGCCTCCCATCTGCCTTTTCTGGGGTTGGTAATCCATTTAATTCTCTCTATCTGTATGTCATCTGAAGCATGCAATATAGAAAAGTAGATTGGAGGGGAGTTCTCCATACTAACGATTGTGTGTGTAATGTATCTGTGTGTATGAGGTGTAATGTATCTGGGTGTATGAGGGTGTAATGTATCTCGGTGAATGGTGGTGTAATGTATCTGTACTCTGACTGTGATGACAGTCGAAAAGGGGCGGAGCATGGGTGACCTTAAAATGATGCCCCCACCTGAAAAAAGTTCTGCGGACGCCCATGCCTGTCCCTGCCACCAATCCCCCCTTCCCAGCACACCTATGCCTATAATACCCCCTTCTTAGCACAGCAGTGCCATTTCCTTTTCCCCTAGCACAACTCTGCAGCCCAACACCCAATCCATGCTCTCTGTACAGTTATAGTACCCTCACTCTTCTTGCTGATTCTCTGGTGTATATGCTGAGGATGTACCTGAAGGGTTTGAGCCCTCCACAATGGCATGTGACTGCCTTGCACAGGCACTCCTCTGCATTTATTCAGAAGTTGGTGTCTGCCCAGGAAAGATGCCCCACCCCACCTACTATATATATATATATATATATATATATATATATATATATATATATATTCACACTGGAGGTAGAGAGCGAAGGTCCAAGGCTACACTGTATGCCTCCTGTCATGATCTGCAGGGATGTGTGTGGGCACATAAACAATAACTTTAACTTAAAGAGCGACTGTACCTGAAATTTTTTTTTTTTAAAAGCCAGCAGCTACAAATACTGCAGCTGCTGACTTTTAGTAAATGGACACTTACCTGTCACAGGTTCCAGCGATGTTGGCAGCAGAGGCCGATCAATCGCTCGGCTCTCTGCTGCTGCCGGCGCCATTCTCGGTGAGGTAATCAGGAAGTGAAGCGAAGTGAAGGCTTCACTTCCCGGTTCCCTACTGCGCATGCGCAAGTCACGAAGCGCAATGAGAATCGTCCGCGCTGTCTGCTTGGACCCGTGTGAGTCCCGGCAGACAGTGCGCCGGGACAGGAAGTGGCATAGACTCCCGTGGGAGTTTATGCCCGGAAGTGGGTGTAAATACCTGTCTTAGACAGGTATCTGCACCCCCCTCCCCCCTGAAAGGTGCCAAATGTGAAACCGGAGGGGGGGAGGGTTCCGATGAGCGGAAGTTCCACTTTAGGGTGGAATACCGCTTTAACTTTTCTTTATAAGAAGTGTTGGCTTTTAGACTACTGACAGAGGTCAAGCAAAAAGCTGTGCGGTGCCTGTATTCCTCATGTTTCAAGCAAACAAACATTTCTGACACAGGAATGTGATGATTTAATCTAATATAGGCTGTGCGTATCGAGCAACAAAGGACATCACGTAAGTACATCGGCTTTCTGCCCTGCCCCCCCCCCCCCCCCACGCTCACTGCAGTGCTGGGCTGTGGAGGGGGCAGAAGTGGCTGACTCAGGCTCTCAGCGACTCGCTGAGAGGCTGAGGCGGGTGCTAGTCCAGGTATCTGTGTGGATCCCGCCAAATATATCCCAAAAATTCCCCAGTCTCTGACACCATCCAAAAGCGGGCTTCACCCCGCTGTCTGATGAAAATGGGTCACAGTAGTGCAGAACAAACTGAACTCCTTTGATCCATAACGAGATTTGGCTGTACTTCTCCTTTAGCCAATAGATACATTTGTATCAATTTCTAGTTGTATCCTTGTGTAGAGTAAAGTGATTTTATATATGTATATATATATATATATATACACAGTGCTCATTATAAATGAGTACACCCCTTCTGAAAAGTAAGATTTGAATCAATAGCTCAATGAACACAGGAACAATTTCCAAAATGTTGATAAAACTGAGTTTTATAGAACATTTGTTTAGCTCATTACATGAAAGTAAGGTTAATAATATAACTTAAATTACAAAATCTTCAGTTTTACTCAAATTAGTTGATGCACAAATGAATACACCCCACAACAAAAACGACTACATCTAGTATTTTGTATGACCTCCATGATTTGTACGGACAGCACCAAATCTTCTAGGCATGGAATGAACAAGTTGGAGACATATTGCAACATCTATCTTTTTCCATTCTACAAGAATGACCTCTTTTGGAGCCTGGATGCTGGATGGAGAGTGAGGCTTGTGTCTTCAGAATTGGGTTCCGATCAGGAGACATACTTGGCCACTGAATCACTTTCACCCTGTTCTGTTCGTTCACCCTGTTCTTATTGAGAAATGCAACAGTGGCCTAATGCCCCATACACACGAGCGGATTTTCCGTCAGAAAAAACTTGGATGGTTTTTCCGACGGAATTCCGCTCAAGCTTGGCTTGCATACACACGGTCACACAAAAGTTCGCTGAACTTTCGACCGTCAAGAACACGGTGATGTACCACACTACAATGAGCCAAGAAAATGAAGTTCAATGCTTCCGAGAATGCGTCAAATTGTTTCCGAGTATGCGTAGGAATTTTGCGCGTTGGAATTTGTACAGACGATCGGAATTTCGGATCGGAACTTTTTCCGACCAAAAAATTGAGAACCTGCTATCAATCTTTTGTCCGATGGAGCATACACACGGTCGCATTTTCCGACCAAAACATCACATCGGTCTTTTGCTGGCGGCATTTCCAATCTTGTGTACGCGGCATTAGATGTGTGTCATGTTGGAAAAGTGCATGACGACCAAGGACACGGAGTGATGGTAGCACCTTCTCTTTCAATATAGAGCAGTACATCTGTGAATTCATGACACCATTATTGAAATCCAGCTCCTCAACACCAGCAGCATTCATGCAGCCCCACAGAAGGACACTGCCACTACCATGTTTCACTGTAGGCACCATGCATTTTTCTTTGTACTTACCTTTGCAACGCCATACAGTTTTGATTCCATCAATTCCAAAAACATTTATCTTGGTCTCATCACTCCACAGTACAGAGTCCCAGTAGTCTTCTTCTTTTTCAGCATGGGGCCTGGCAAATTCTAGGAAGTTTTTTTGTGCATGGGCATTAGGAGAGGCTTGTTCATGGACAACACCCATTCATGCCAATCCTCTGCAGTGTACGCTGTATTGTGTCACCGGAAACAATCACCCCAGTTTGGCTTTCTACTTCTTTAGCTCACTGCAGTGAACTTGCATGGCGATTTTCTTCAACCATTCTCATCAGAAGACGCTCCTGTCGAGGTGTTAACTTCCGTGGATGGCCTGGACGTCTCTGTGAGATGGTTTCAGTTCCATCTTTGTTACATTTTTGCATCACTTTTGCTACAGTATTCTGACAGATAAGTAATACTTTGCTGATCTTCTTGTAGCCTTCACCTTTCTTGTGTAAAGAAATTATTTTCTTTCTCAGGCCTTATGACATTTCTCTTCCATGTGGTGCCATTGCTGACAGCATGAAATGTGAAGGGGTTTTCTTTAAGATAGCCCTTTTATAATCAACTGTCTGCTTGACACCTGTTTATTAAATAGACTCGCCTGTGTAGTTGAATTCTTGTTAATTCGGATTTTGTTGTCTAAAATTTAACTTTGCTCCTAAGACTTTCATTTGGGTGTATTCATTTTTGCAACATGGTCTTGAATGAAGTTGTTAAGAAAAATACTTTGTGTGTGCAAATCAACAAATCTTGGTTGCAACCAATGAGTATTTTGTAGTATAGTGCTCCATAGAAAATGTTGATTCTGAAAGGAAAGTAAGGGTTTCCTGACAAATTGCTGGGGTGTACTCATTTATGCTGAGCACAGTGTGTATGTATATATATATATATATATATATATATATATATATATATATATACATACATATATACACAATCTTAATTATATATTAGTATATGGAAATGTAGCTAAATGTAATTAAGTTACCAGACAAATCGGTGTTAGACATTGATAAAAAAGTGTTTGACAAAAACCTAATTAGAAAAAGGCAAATCACCTGTATTTGATCTAGCAAGCTCGTGGGATGTTAGAGAAAATGAGCATCCCGGTATAGCATTACAAGGATGCCAATGCTACTATTGTTTGTTTGTATTACTTTTTGTTTGTTTGCGGTAATCGGTTCCGTATGGGACAAAGTACATGTAGCACTTTGTGAATAAATAAATCTGCACTGTTTAACATATATGGTTATGCAGCAGCTCTCACATAAGGGCAGTATAGCAAACCCCAAAGCAATGTATAATAAAAAATGTGTATCGCCACTCAAAAAATGTGCACAAACAAAAAAAATCCATAAATTACTCATAATCAAACGTGTTAAATACCGATGTGTTTCGTCCAGACGTTTTCAAGGGGTCCTTTAGTGTTGACATTGGACAAAACACATCAGACGGAGTTTGTAGTGCTGACGTCATGCCACTGCACGATCCTGGATCAGCAGAGGCTTTCCATGTAACTTTTTTTATCATTGTCTTTGTTAATTTGTAATTTTATATGGTTTTAATATAAATACTGCACTATTGGACATCATTCCTGGCTCGTTGCAAGCTTTATTTGTCTGTAGTTTGCCAAAGGTGCCATGAAATGTGTATCACTGTACTGATTTCAGAATATAAATATTTTTATGCCCCAGTTGAAGTATGTTTAGTACGAAACATGTTGGGTACATAGCCTGCCAGGCACGATATACCACGCTTTTTTATCTTTATTTGTGATTACGCTTGTACACTTCGTTGAGCGATGCAGTTGTACATTTTTTAAGTGTTTTACTCCAATATACCTTTTATACTGGAGTGATCTGCTCTATGTGGAGGCCTTTTTATTTTTTCTCATGACATACTCTGTCGGGTGGAGGAAGTAATACACCACGTTTTGGAAATTGGATGACACCTACTCTGTATGGAATTCCCTGGATATTGATGTGGTCACATTTCACCTGTTCTGCAGCAATCCTGGTTGAAAGACTCATCGTTGGTATTGTTCCATGCCTGATTAACTCACCATCGTACGGTGTGTGGGTCCACACCTGGGGGTAAGAGTACCAATCGCCTTCTTTATTACTCGATGCACACTGTCATTTTCCTGTGTGAAGTCATATTTTACATCTGAGCCTTTAAAGAGGATTACATTGTGTTTTTTCCCATATAAAGAGACCTTATATGAACTATATGGAGGCTTCATGACAAGTCGATCTGTTGAGGAGACTTGCCCTGATTAGACCAAAATTTGATATATGGTCATTAGCTATATTGATGTATTGGTTTATATACATGACTGTGATAGGTTCATAGAATACTCTTCCCTCTTTTACGTACACAATTTAATATATTCACCATATATTATCTCATTCACGTTAGTGAATATTCTTCCCTGGGGAGTGTTCTTCTAGGAGAGACTTATTCTCCTAGCGCTGCATTTATATATCTTTTTCATTGGTTTTATAAAGAAACAAATGCTTGTCTATTATGCAAATGCTTGATTTTTTCTGATTTGAATGAAAATTAATTGTGCAGCGCTGCAAATCAGGAAGCAAAGCCTGCATATATAATGCTGCTATGTACATAAATAATAACAAGTATTTTTTTTTTTTTACAAATATTAACACTTATTGGTAGGATTATTTACATTGGGTTGATCACATTTGCCTATATATTGAAGGATTAAAATAAACTGTAAAAAGGTTATAATTTCCCTTTAAAGCTTTGTTCCATTTTCCACATACAATGCCATCACATAGGAAAGCAGTGTTTGTCATGTACAGGAGCAACTGTTCCCATTCAGGCTTCCAGCTTGCACTGCTGCAACCAAGCTAATTAATTGCAACTCAGCCCCAGCTAAAAATATCCATACGTTTATCAGCTTTGCTACTAGCTGGAAATATGGGAAATGAATGAACACTGTGATCTAGAGACAGAAAGAGACATTATGTTCTGCACCAACAGCCAAGCTTTATTTGTTCTGGTTTTGGTGCTCTGTCTTAGCTGGCACAGCTTGCACCCCTACAGCTTCGGCAGTGACCTTAACCCTAAGGTCATTTGGGTCAACATTCCATAAGGGCTCGTTAGTGGTAATTTTGTACGATGGCAGGCTCTTTATTTGCTTGATTGTAGGAATGACCATGGCTGGAAGCCTTGGCCAGAAACAGATCACAATGTGTGTTTTCAACTAGTTTCTAATACATCATACCTACAGTAAAATCTGTATATGGCTTAAAATAAAATTGCAAAGAGAAAAGAGAGAAAAATATGCTTTACATGAATGCACCTTAAAGGTGTTGTAAACCTCAGACATGAAATATAAAGAAAGCATAGCTCTCTATATTGTGTACTTGTCTCTATCCAGAGCACTAAGTGTCATTTCTGTCTGCTGCTTCGTTCCTCTGCTATCAGCATTAGTCACATTGGACAAATCTTCCTGACACCAAGAGAAAAAAGGTGATGAGGGGGAAACCTCCAGCTGATTCCCAGCCTCAGCTCTGTCCCTGTGTGCTATGTAAATGGGAGTGTGTGTCCCTTCCCTCCAATCAGATCTCAGAGCTCTCCTAACTGAGCTCTGCAGTGTGTAACTTCAGCTCTCTGCCCCCTTTTTACTGACAGTTCAGACAAGCTTTAAAAATTCTGGACTTTGAACGGTTGTAGAGCAGAGGAGACTGCAGATAAACAGGTACAACTTATGTAGGAGGATTTGCTTCATCTGTCTGTATTACCTGAGACCAGTCACTGCACTGTGTGTAGGTAAAGGTTTACAACCATTTTAAGGTAGCAATACGTAATGTAATCATTTCAAAAAGTCTCTCATAAGTGCTAAGGAAACCCTTCATGTTATGCAAATTGTAATTTCCTGGTAGTCGGACCACAGGCACAATCCACATGAAAACTGCCTGCAATGTTCCATGCTCAGCAGTGGATTTGGACTTCCTGCCCTCCAAGCCAGAAGTCTATACCCCCCCCCCCCCCCCCCCCAGCTGTGCTGCCCCCTTTATACTACTTGACTGGATACACTTAGTATCACACACCAAGGTTAAATGTTATTGACACACAAAGAATTCAGGGGGCAGGGGGTAGCAATACTGAAATCGGCAGTCTGCCCACTCTATAACAGTACATCTTGAACTGATAAATACGAGCAGCTTTAACTACTTGAGACACTGGTAGCCAATCAGCTTCTAACTTTAGCTTGTTCAATTAAGCTTTGTTGAAAAAAACTAGAATCTGATTGGTTTATATGCAGATCTGCACCTGATTTTGCACTTTCCAGCTTTAGTAAATTAACCCCACTATGGGGTTTCCTGTTCTGTCTGTAAAAAAGACATTGAGATACAGACAAACTTCAAGAAGTAGGGCCAAAGCTCTTAGTTCAGCACTCCTGTGACCTGTATTTCGCAGACAGAGGTTTAAAGTCACTCACTGTCGGCTGATGTCACTCAGCTGGTCCAGGAGGAGTGTGTCTATGGGAATGTTTGACCATCCTCCAATTGTGAGGTTAGGCACTTATGTTGGAGAGAAGGCCTGGCTCGCAGTCTAATTCATCCTAAAGGTGTTCTATCGGGTTGAGGTGCAGGCAATTCAAGTTCATTAACCCCAAATGCATCCATGTCTTTATGGACCTTGCCTTGTGCACTGGTGTGCAGTCATATTGGAACAGGAAGGACCAACCTCAAACTGTGCCCACAAAGTTAGGAGCATGAAATTGTCTTGGTATGCTGACACCTTAAGAGTTCTCTTCACTAGAACAAAGGGGCCAAGCCCAACCCCTGAAAAACAACCCCACAACATAATCCCCCCTCAACCAAATGATTTGGACCAGTTTTTTAAATCCTGCACAGTAGTTTCAACTATTCAATTCTCTTGCCAAAATGAAATATAAAAAATGTATGTATACTTTAATAAAATTAAATAATACAAATTGTAAAAAGTAGGTAATTTTCTTTTTTTTTCGTATTTTTGGTTTATGAGGAGGGAGGGAGGGAGTAAGCTGTCATTTACCACTGTGTATACACCTGCATGTGTGATTCTATAGTCACATGGGCTGCTTAACCACTTCAGCCCCGGACCAATTTGCAGCCAAAGGACCAGGCCCCTTTTTGCGATTCGGCACTGCGTCGCTTTAACTGACAACTGCGCGGTCATGTGACGTGGCTCCCAAACAAAATTGGCGTCCTTCTTTTCCCACAAACAGAGCTTTCTTTTGGTGGTATTTGATCGCCCCTGCGGTTTTTATTTTTTGCGCTATAAACAAAAATAGAGCGACAAATTTTGAAAAAAATGCATTTTTTACTTTTTGCTATAATAAATATCCCCAAAAATATATATAAAAAAAAACATTTTTTTTCCTCAGTTTAGGCCCATACGTATTCTTCTACATATTTTTGGTAAAGAAAATCGCAATTAGCGATTATTGATTGGTTTGCGCAAAAGTTATAGCGTTTACAAAATAGGGGATAGTTTTATAGCATTTTTATTTATATATTTTTTTACTAGTAATGGCGGCGATCAGCGATTTTTATTGTGTTTATTGTTAGGAAGCGCGGGGAGAGGTTTGTTTACACAGACCTCTCCCCGTTCTTCAGCTCTGTGACCCGATCGCGGGACAGCAGCGGCAATGGGGTCCGCTGGTCCTGCGGCCGTGGTCACGGAGCTCCCGACCGGGTCACGAGCGCGGCGCCGGCGGCGCATGCGACCCCACAGCTAGGCAATTAAAGGGGACGTACCTGTACGTGCTTTTGCCTAGCCGTGCCATTCTGCCGACGTAAATGTGCAGGAGGCGGTCGGGAATCGGTTAAAGGTGATGGAGAGGACTTTTCCAGCCCAGAACACTGAGCATGTGCAGAGCAGCCAACACTGCTCTACAAAATCTTCAATGCATTTCAATTGGAAGGTGGGCTTTTGGTGCTTTTTTTTACTGAACCAAAAATGCGCCAAAAATGCTGCATGCAGGGCTTTTAAAACGCAACTGACTGGTGTGAAGAGTTCAATAGGATTTAATACAACTTATACAATATTACAAACTACTTATATTATACAATAATACAAACTTTTTGTATGGCAAAAACGGAAGAAGAAATGTATCAGTGTGAAAGGGCCCAACAGCTTTTAAAGCATATCCAAGCCCCAAAACAATACTATTTTATTAGTTTTGATGCAAAATAATTATTTCATATATTGCAGCTTACCAGTTCTAATGCCGTGTACACGGTCGGAATTCTCGTCGAAAAAAGCTCTGATGGTTTTCCCGTCGGAATTCAGACGGAATTTTGCTCAAGCTGTCTTGCCTACACACGGTCACACCAAATTCCGACGGTCAATAACACCACGGCATACAACGCGTTCGACTGCACTATAAAAAGGGAAGTTTAATGATTCTGAGCATGCGTCTAATTGTTTCCGAGCATGCGTCGGAATTTTGCGTGTCAGAATTGCATACACACGATCGGAAAATCCGATCTAAAGATTTTCCGTCAGAAAAATTAAGAACAGGTTCTCAATCCAAAGTCCGTCTGAAATTCCGACAGAAAAAGACCGATGGGCATAAACACGGTCAGAAAATCAGATGAAAAGCTCCCATCGGACTGTTTCCATCGGAAATGAGGTAGGTTTTCTTTATTCAAGCTGTAAATACCACACTTGAGTGTCTATACTCAGTTCGTTACTGAATGGAGGGAGCCATGCCTGTTTCCCAGGCTGAGCTTTAGGCTGGTTTCACACCGGGGCGGTGCGGGCGGCGACGGCAAAGCAGCGCTATATTTAGCGCTGCTTTATCGTCGTTTTAGCCGCGGTATTCGGCCGCTAGCGGGGTGGTTTTTTAACCCCCGCTAGCGGCCGATAAAAGGGTTAAAACCCCCCGCAAAGCGACGCAAAGCGACGCTGCAGCAGCGCTTTGCCGGCAGTATTCCCGCGGTATCCCCGCGGTGTCCCATTGATTTCAATGGGTAGGAGCGGTGAATACACCGCTCCTTCATCGCTTCAAAGATGCTGCTAGCAGGACTTTTTTTTACCTTCCTGCTAGCGCACCGCTCCAGTGTGAAGGCCCTCTGGCTTTCACACTGGAGTTAAAGGAGCCGCTTTTTTCAGGAGCTATACATGCGCTATTTTTAGCGCTGTAGCTCCTGAAAAACGCTTCAGTGTGAAAGCACCCTTAAACATGTACCTTTACTCATCTCCATTATATGGAGGTGTGTGGAGATTGGTAGTTTAGAGAAGGAAGATAGCATTTCTTATGCTCTTGGTTAAAGCTCAGTGGTGTAAGTTGCAATATACAGTATCTCACAATCGTGAGTACACCCCTCACATTTTTGTAAATATTTTATTCTTTCATGTGACAACACTAAAGAAATGACACTTTGCTACAATGTAAAGTAGTGAGTGTACAGCTTGTATAAGGCCTCGTACACAGGATACGAAAATCAGAAGGGAAAATTCATACGGTGCTTTCGACAGCGGATTTGACTTTTTCATGTGCAGGCTCTAAAAGTTTTGGCGGATGTGAACTCAATGTCTGATTTTCAGATGGTAAGTACAGAAATTGTTACACAAAAGTCGAAAGTACAAACACGCATAATCAGAATCAAGGAACAACTGGGAAGAGTTTGATCTTGTAAACTACTGTTCGTAATCTAGAATTAACATTTGTGACACGCAATTGATGAAATTTTGAAATGCAGCGCACATTATTTTCTTCTTTAACCAGTTCCCTACCGCCGTATAGTAAGATGACGGTGGCAGGAAACCTTCCACCCTCCGGGTGGGCGTCATATGACGTTCTCGGCTTCCCGGGATTGTGGAGACCGCACCTGCTCGCCACATCACTGGGGACCCGATGCGCGTGCCCGGCGGCCACGATGTCTGCCGGGCACCTGCGATTGCTTGTACAGAGGAACACCGATCAGTCTCCACCCCTCATCAGTCCCCTCCCCCCCACAGTTAGAACCACTCCTTAGAACACACATTTAACCCCTGCAGCGCAGCGATCGCTTTATAAGTGTCAGTGGTCCCAAAATAGGGTCAAAAGTGTCTGATCTGTCCATCGCAATGCCATTAGTAGTAACATTATCTTTCACAATATGAACAATTGGGCTAACTTTACAGTTGTCTTATTTTTTAATTCAAAAAAGTGTATTTTTTTTTTTTTTAAAGTGCGCTTGTAAGACCGATGCGCAAATACGGTGTGACAGAAAGTATTGCAACGACCGCCATTTTATTCTCTAGGGTGTTAGAAAAAAAAAGTAATAAAAAATATGTTTTCCACTTGTAAACAACACATCTAAAAAAGAGGCCCGATCCTTAAGTGATTAAATAGATATCAGCAAAATGCAACACGGAGAAAAGAAAGGATTTCACGATACACTAGATCAGGGATCTCAAACTGGCGGCCCTCCAGCTGTTGTGAAACTACAAGTCCCATGAGGCATTGAAAGGCTGACAGTTACAAGCATGACTCCCAAAGGCAGGAATGATGGGACTTGTAGTTTTGCAACAGCTAGAGGGCTGCCAGTTTGAGACCCCTGCACTAGATCAATATTCTACCAAAAGAGTAGTTGATGTTTAGAATAGACTTAGTGAGGTAGTGAGTTGGTCAAAGGTAAGTGAATTCAAAAGTGCTTGGGGCAAACATAGCTCTATGTTCAGACAAAAAAGTTTAAAAAGTTGCAACAACTACCATTTTATTCCCTAGGGTGTCTGCTAAAGCAATATATATATAATGTGTGGGGGTTCTGAGTAATTTTCTAGCAAACAAATAATGATTTTTACATGTAGGAGAGAAGTGTCAGAATTGACCTGGGTGGCAATTACCATAAGTAATATACAAATAATTATTATATATTGTTTTTTTTAATTTACTATATTTTCAAAAACTGTACTCAAGCAGGTGGCTTAATGGACAAATTACTGAAGTTTGAAGTTATAACTTCAAACCAGTAATTTCACAGTAAATAGATAAATAATAAATGATTATTTTATAACACATAGCATACTAATTTATGATTTAGCTTGATTATAACAGTACCTTTTCAACAGCAGCAGATTCTCATTCTCCCTCTTAACTGTGTGGGAAAAACATGGGATTGTGGGTAAATCTCATACCCAAAAAACATGTTGGGTATGGAAGGGAGCATTTGTTTTTTAGACACATACCCCTTCTTTGACACTGCAGTCAGAGGCATGCCTCCACTGCAGCATTTTTATTGGACAGCTTGGGCTAATGGTACTTTACCATTGGTCCAAGACTCCAAGCTGTCCATTGAGCTCAGCACCTCTGACAAGAAGTGAGAAGAGGCACTGTAAGCTCACCCTCTCAGTCTGCTGCAAACAAAGTGTAGCTCTGTGTGTAGCTTCTGACAGGCTGCGCAAGGAGCCCAGTATCTCTGGAACCATAGGTCGTAGGAGCTCCAATATTGGGGTCTCTGTGACCGCAGGTCGCTGAGCTACGACCCTCAAAGCTCTTTTTTTTTTTTTGTTTATGTTTATGGCAGGTGAGGCTCTGCCTCACCTGCCTCCCCTGACTGCACGTCCCTGCTGTATACTTGCAGTTGCAGGGAATGCCTCAACTGCTTATGATTGGTAGTGGCAGCTTCCTAGCTGGATAGCTCCTGAAGGGAGATTCAGACTAGGAACCAAACACTCCTGAGCTAATCCCTGGTGGTAACATAGTAGCTGGTGGGTGAAACTACTGTCATGTGACACTCCTGTGCTGTCACACTGACACATAGGCTTCCGATGGGCCAGTGGCCTTTCAAATACACATTGAACAGGCATGGTTAACTGCTGTCAACATTAGGAGACCCAATCTGAGAAATGGCATGCAGTCATTGACATAGAGTATATGCATTTGGAAAAGAAGTGACTACAAAGAGGCTGTAGATTTTTTTTTTTTAACAAAGCAGTCTGACATGACTCCTCATACTGCATTATCTAGATGTGATTGAAATGTTTTTAGTCTTTGGAATGTATCACAAAACAAAAAAAAAGAGTGATATGCTGTGTGTGCCCTGGGCTTTGTATTCTTGGATTGTTGTGTTTGGCTGCTTACTTACTAGGAGCATCAGCTGCTGTGATTTCACAGAGGTCAGAAGTGTGGAATCTCCAAGGACAATCCCTGCAATATGCACAAGTCTGAATTCTTTCCAGTGTTAGTAATGACGAGTGCCATATACCTATTTTACTTGCATTGTCATGGTGGTCCTCTGACTTAAGTACTATCTGACTATGAGTTAAGCAAACCATAGATTGTACAATTTTCTTTCCTTCCATTGCGGGTGGAAAGAAAGAAAATCGCTTGATTCATCGACTGACTGTGTTGATGGGGGAATCACTCCTGCAGCACTATTGTGTTCTGCTTGTTGGGAACCTTCCCTGTCGACAGAACACAATGATAACTGCTAGTGGCTAAAGCTGCTGGCAGTGATTGCATGCAAAAACTCTGACGGGCTGGTTGCACTAAAGTCGATCAATGGATCAACTTCAGTACAACCAGCCTGCTCATAGATTAATCAAATCTCTGCAGTTCCGGGCGAGATTTAATCCATCTTTGGCCTCCATTAGAAAAGATATGTCACCCTGTAAGATATCCAACAACAAGTTCTGGTTGACCTGTTCATCCGTTTTATTTTTGTTCACAATGTGTGCTGTATATAATGTGACTGGCTCTTATCTAATTTTTGAACATTGTATGTGTTTTATACAGCTCTATATACTTTTTGGATGTACAGTCATTTTATGATTCTAATAAAAAAGAGTGGATTGGATTTAAAAAAAGAGAGCCTCCATTAACCTCTTGGCACCTCAACCTCTTGGCACAGTACTTAAATAAGCATGCCTGAACACCAAGCAGCCACTTTTTCGTACCAGAATGTAAATACAGATGTGCCAAGAGTGCGCGTCTTGCGTGCTCTCGGCTCCGTTACCTGTGGCTAACAGAAAGCTCATGATTTCTACTTGCGATTGGGATCTTTCCGATCATGTGACCACTGTGACAGGCAAATACGGCGGTCACATGATCATACACCCCTAAAAAGGCCGGGAGGCTCTGGGGCCAAGGGGTTAAATCAGACTTCCTATGTAAACTTGTTTTAGGTCATTGGCTCTAAAGGTATTGAAGAAAGAGGATCAGCATGGCATCCAAGCAATTAGAAAGCTAGGTCAGCAAACACAGTTCCATATTTCTCAAAATGCATATTTCCTTTAGGGTGAATTGAATGGGATTTCCTACTTTAGCACATAGTTGCAATATATGATGCTTGTGATCTAGTCTTAACCAATTAAAAGATACATTTTAAATGTGATGCAGGATATGGCATTGGTATGCTTTTAACTCCCTGTAGCTTAGCCCCCCCCCCCCCCTCTAGTGTGTACATTTTTCCTGCATGTTGGTGGGTAAGCAATGCTCCTCCACCATCATTATTTATAATTTAGCAGCAGAAACGTTTCAGCGGTTCTGAAGTTATATTTTACAACTATTGGGTGGGTGGGACTTTGGAAGTGACCAAAAACAATTCCTTTATCAAATATTTGATACAAGTATTGTTTTTGGTCACTTCCAAATTCCCACCCACCCAAGGGGGTTTTGAGTTTTGACCTCAAACATCTGACTCTGCAGATCTTGGAATCTTTTTCCCTATTTTGCAACTCTGTTCGCTAAATAATTTTCACAACTCTCAAAAGAACAGTGATAGACAGATTCAAGCCAGATGAAACAATAATAAATTAGACCCAGGCGGGTAATTCATCATATATCTCCATTCGGGTTTATGGTATATCGGCACATTACGGTGGCACATTCTAGAGCTGGATTATCTGCGGGTAAACAATACTGATCAGTCAAGATCCCTTGAGATCTTTTTGGCTGGTGGTCCCTGCAGGTGCCTATAAAGAAGAGTAGACCTCCTACTGCTTTTCTTTGAAAAAGGTATACTAAAAAGTAATTTGCTATCCCTATCTGCAGCTGAAGTTCTGTTTGCAGACCCTATTTTTATCACAGTAACCTTCTACACCTACGGCGTTGCCATTGCTTTTTCTTCTCTTTCTTATTTTTGGCAAAATTCTGCCCAAAAAAAAATAGAAAAACCGTAAGCAGTCTTCTGATTTCTTTTAAGAGCAGATAACTTACAAACTACAAACTCTCCCTCCTTGTAGCTAGACAGGCAATTTATTAATGCTATCTAAATGACCAATCACCAGCACAGCGCTGTGAATGATTCCACGCTTGGCTATCAGTGGCTGCCTGTACAAGAATGCTGCTGAGGTTCAGGATTCAGGCAATTATGTTACCTTCCGCTGGGAAGCCATAGTGGGTGGATCATCACTAATGAGACCGGTGCTCTGCTATTGATGGACTGATACGCTGTGACTCAGAGTGCTATTGAAATAGATTTAGCTACTGTTGCCACACAGTGGAAATTTGATGTCCTACCTGAAAATGGAAGTGAGTAAAAAGTGCAAGTTTCAATACAGTCCAGTGTAGTCTGGATTTCCTCTGTGAAATAGTTTACTTAATTTCTATTCAGCATCCTTTACTATAAGACAACCTGTAATTTTGTTAGACTATGAAAAACTATTTAACCATCTAGTAAAAAATAACAGCTGTTTTAAAAATAAGTGAATGAAAGGTTTTATGGATACCTATTTAAAGCAGAACTTTAGTGTACTAACAATTTGTGAGAAATTATTTTTTGAAGAACAGACATACTATGGATCTTTTGCAAAAAGCCTTCTTACCTTTCCTCCTTGCAAACCTTTAAATTGTACACTGGGCTGTGCATGCAAGAACAGTACACTGAACACTGTAAGCTGAGCGGCACATGCACAGTTTAGTGTACAGTGCTCAGTGTAAATTCTGTTTATTAAAAAATCGTACAAACATACAGCTTATTAATAAAAAAGTATTTACATATAAATAAAATAAGCAAAATAAAATAAATATATATAACTAAACAAAAACAAGCAAGCTTACATAAGCGGGTAAAGAAAACATAATATTGCCAAGATAACATAGAATAAAACATGTTTTTATTACCAAAAAAAACAAAAACTGAATAAAAAAGATTACAAACCCTTAACCTCAACTTAAACACAATCCATGCTAAGAAACATTTTGAGATTTAACTGCCATCAGGATGCTTTACATACACGCTTCTTAGCCTGCTTACCCCCCTCCCTACTCGGAGACCCTACAGGTTTTAATGTTCTCTGCAATTCCTCTTACATAGAAATCACTGACTCCTCACCAAAAGAATCCTCCACCTCCATTTGACACCTCCACTCTCACCGATTTTGAAACACAGACATCCTTCCTCCTCCTCCGCCTCTTACCCGTTTTGCTGACCAGCCGGCGTCATTATACGGTGGCAGGTCGGCACAATTCTGTGAGCCGTCGTAGCTGTATGTCGGCTCCTTTAAGCAGTATAGCAGGTGTGCATGTGCCCGCTGCACTGCAGGGGTGCCGATAGCGTGACCGGTGGTCAAGTGGCAATCTGCTACGTGTGGCAGGTGAAGTGGCAAGTGACAATCTGCAACATGTGGCAAGTGACAATCTGCAATGTGTGGCAGGTGACATTGTGGCAAGTGACAATACGCTACGTGTGGCAAGTGACAATCCACGTGTGGCAGGTTACATCGTGGCAAGTGATAATCTTCTACGTGTCGCAGGTGACATTGTGGCAAGTGACAATCCGCAACGTGTGGCAGGTCACGTTGTGGCACTTGACAGTCCGCAACGTGTGGCAGGTCACGTCATGGTGAGTGACAATCCGCAATGTGGGGCAGGTGACGTGGCAAGTGACAATCCGCAACGTGTGGCAGGTGACGTCATGGCGAGTGACAATCCGCAATGTGGGGCAGGTGACGTGGCAAGTGACAATCCGCAACGTGTGGCAGGTGTTCGTCATGGCGAGTGACAATCCGCAACGTGTGGCAGGTGACGTTGTGGCAAGTGACAATCCACATCTGAAGGCAGGTGACGTTGGCAAGTGACACACTCAGGGCTCCCACTGATTCTACATTATGGTGATTTGAACTATTTTATTTTATATAACAATGTAATAATAGAAATAATGCACTTCAATCATTCTTTTTTGCAATACGGCACTGCGTCGATTTAACTGACAATTGCGTAGTTGTGCGAAGTTGTACCCAAACAAAATGTACATCCTTATTCCCACAAATAGAGCTTTCCTGTCACATACTCATACATACATGTATAGCGCCATGACAGGTCTTCTTTCTACTCCTACATACATGTATAGAGCCATGACGGGGTCCTTTTTATATTCCTACATACATGTATTGAGCCATGACACGTCCTTTTACACTCCTATACACATGTATAGAGCCCTGACAGGTCCTTTTATACTCCTATATACATGTATATAGCCATGTTCTGTCCTGTTTATACTCCTATATACATGTATAGAGCCATAACAGGTCCTCTTTATACTCTATATACATGTATAGAGCCATGACAGGTCCTCTTTCTTCTCCTATATACATGTATAGTGCCATGAAAGGTCCTCTTTATTCTCCTATATACATGTATAGTGCCATGACGGGTCCTCTTTATACTCCTACATACATGTATAGAGCTATGACAGGTCCTCTTTATACTCCTACATGCATGTATAGAGCCATGACAGGTCCTCTTTATGCTCCTATACATGTAAACAACCATGACAGGTCCTCTTTATACTCCTACATACATGTATAGAGCCACGACAGGTCCCCTTTATAATCCTATATACATGTAAACAGCCATGACAGGTCCTCTTTATACTCCTTTACATGTAAACAACCATGACAGGTCCTCTTTATAATCCTATATACACGTATAGAGCCATGACAGGTCCCCTTTATAATCCTATATACATGTATAGAGCCATGACAGGTCCTCTTTATACTTATAGATACGCGTATAGTGCCATTACAGGTCCTCTTTATAATCCTATATACATGTATAGAGCCATGACAGGTCCTCTGCATACTCCTATATATGTAAACAACCATGGCAGGTCCTCTTTATACTCTTATATACATGTATAGAGCCATGATGGGTCCCCTTTAGTTATCATGATATCAAATAATGGATGTGGGGGCCTTTTGGTGGGCATGATTTTTTTTGGTGTTTTTTTTGGTGTTTTTTGGTGTTTTTCAATGTCTTGGGCCGGCCCTGCCCCCCCACACTCTACTCCAGCCACTCTCATCCTCTTCCCACCCCCCCCCCCCTCGCCCCACCATCATCCAATCCAACACTTCTGCCATGCCGAGGAAGAGAAGTCAGCACAGTGCTCAGTGTACTGTTCTTGTATACCAAGGGCGGCCCGTCCATTAAGGGCGCACAGTCGCCACCTCCTATCCTTGCATCTTGCCCCTTTCAGGATGCCGGGCCCATGGATTCCAATGCGGGGGTGGGTGTTTTTTTGAAGCACCGATTAGAGCCAGAGGCTCTAATAGACTTCAAAATAGGGTGGGCTCGAGGCGCACAGAATGCTCTCGGAAACCACCCAGGTGTGTGTGAGAACAGTTAATGAATATTCACTATTCTCACATTGAATCTCCTCTCCACCAATCAGGAAGTGGGTCTGAGACCTGTTTCTTGATTGGCCGAAATAAGAAGCGTTCTGATTGGCCGCCGAGGAGGAGGGAGGAGACAGAAGCCGCCAAGGGAAGGAGAAGCTGCATGTAAACCCTGTCGCTGTGATGCCGTGGAAAACAGGGGAAGCCACCCATGACTGCCCTCCATGGATGGGGTAAGTGCGCCGACAAACCAACCCGCCCCCCCCAAAAAAAAATTACCACCAGCTGTCACTGTTGTATACACAGCTGTAAAGTTACAGCCCATTTCCTGGTGGCACCAAACATGCATCTAGGAAACTCGAAAGTGTATGATAATTCAGGAATTAATCATAAATATAATTGGCTCTAAGTGGTTGAATGCAGGTCAAAGTCACTAGAAGCTATTTGTGAGCTCTCACCTTTTGTGATTTCTATAATCTTGATATATATACGGTATATGTATGTATATATATATATATATATATATATATATATATATATATATATACACACACACAGTATCTCACAAAAGTAAGTACACACCTCACATATTTGTAAATATTTTATTATATCTTTTCATGTGACAGCACTGAAGAAATTACACTTTGCTACACAGTAAAGTAGTGAGTGTACAGCTTGTATAACAGTGTAAATTTGCTGTCCTCTCAAAATGACTCAGCCATTAATGTCCAAATCGCTGGCAACAAAAGTGAATACACCCCTAAGTGAAAATGTCCAAATTGGCCCCAAAGTGTCAATATTTTGGGTGGCCACCATTATTTTCCAGCACTGCCTTAAAGTGGTTGTAAACCCTTACAGACCACTTTGACCTACAGGTAAGCCTGGATTAAGGCTTACCTGTATGTCCAATAAATATCTCTGTAACCTACATGGTTAAGGAGATATTTTACAAATAAAGGGCACCGCTGTCTACGGCGCATGCGCGCCATAGACAACGGCGCAGGCACACTGGGCGCGCCGCAAGTGAAGGCAAACATGCCATCACTTAAGGCTCCCACGTGCATGCGCAGGAGTGACGTTATCGCTGCTCTGGCCACTCACAGCGCCGGAGCAGCGATACTCCTATATATGTAAACAACCATGGCAGGTCCTCTTTATACTCTTATATACATGTATAGAGCCATGATGGGTCCCCTTTAGTTATCGCCCCACCATCATCCAATCCAACACTTCTGCCATGCCGAGGAAGAGAAGTCAGCACAGTGCTCAGTGTACTGTTCTTGTATACCAAGGGCGGCCCGTCCATTAAGGGCGCACAGGCGCCACCTCCTATCCTTGCATCTTGCCCCTTTCAGGATGCCGGGCCCATGGATTCCAATGCGGGGGTGGGTGTTTTTTTGAAGCACAGATTAGAGCCAGAGGCTCTAATAGACTTCAAAATAGGGTGGGCTCGAGGTGCACAGAATGCGCTCGGAAACCACCCAGGTGTGTGTGAGAACAGTGAATGAATATTCACTATTCTCACATTGAATCTCCTCTCCACCAATCAGGAAGTGGGTCTGAGACCCGTTTCTTGATTGGCCAAAATAAGAAGCGTTCTGATTGGCCGCCGAGGAGGAGGGAGGAGACAGAAGCCGCCAAGGGAAGGAGAAGCTGCATGTAAACCCTGTCGCTGTGATGCCGTGGAAAACAGGGGAAGCCACCCATGACTGCCCGCCATGGATGGGGTAAGTGCGCCGACAAACCAACCCGCACCCCCAAAAAAAAAAATTACCACCAGCTGTCACTGTTGTATACACAGCTGTAAAGTTACAGCCCATTTCCTGGTGGCACCAAACATGCATCTAGGAAACTCGAAAGTATATGATAATTCAGGAATTAATCATAAATATAATTGGCTCTAAGTGGTTGAATGCAGGTCAAAGTCACTAGAAGCTATTTGTGAGCTCTCACCTTTTGTGATTTCTATAATCTTGATATATATACGGTATATGTATGTATATATAATATATATATATATATACACACACACAGTATCTCACAAAAGTAAGTACACACCTCACATTTTTGTAAATATTTTATTATATCTTTTCATGTGACAGCACTGAAGAAATTACACTTTGCTACACAGTAAAGTAGTGAGTGTACAGCTTGTATAACAGTGTAAATTTGCTGTCCTCTCAAAATGACTCAGCCATTAATGTCCAAATCGCTGGCAACAAAAGTGAATACACCCCTAAGTGAAAATGTCCAAATTGGCCCCAAAGTGTCAATATTTTGGGTGGCCACCATTATTTTCCAGCACTGCCTTAAAGTGGTTGTAAACCCTTACAGACCACTTTGACCTACAGGTAAGCCTGGATTAAGGCTTACCTGTATGTCCAATAAATATCTCCGTAACCTACATGGTTAAGGAGATATTTTACAAATAAAGGGCACCGCTGTCTACGGCGCATGCGCGCCATAGACAACGGCGCAGGCACACTGGGCGCGCCGCAAGTGAAGGCAAACATGCCATCACTTAAGGCTCCCACGTGCATGCGCAGGAGTGACGTTATCGCTGCTCTGGCCACTCACAGCGCCGGAGCAGCGATACCCAGAGCGAAGATGGACGCTCCGTGGAAGAGGGGACAGCGGTGACATCGCTAGCTCCTGTGTCAGGTAAGTGACACATAATGGGCTACTATGCAATGCATAGTAGTCCACTATGCTTTACCTTTACAGGGAAACAAAGAGGAAGCAAACCCATCAGGGTTTACTTCCTCTTTAACCCTCTTGGACATGGAGTTCACCAAAGCTTCACAGGTTGCCACTGGAGTCCTCTTCCACTCCTCCATGACAAAATCATGGAGCTGGTGGATGTTAGAGACCTCCATCTCCTTTACCCTCAGCTTCCTTAGCATGGCAGTGGTCGTCTTGGAGTTGTGATTGGGGTCGTTATCATGTTGGAATACTGAATAAGGGAGAAGATCATGCTCTGCTTCAGTATGTCACAGTACATGTTGGCATTCATGGTTCCCTTAATGAACTGTAGCTCCCCAGTGCCAGCAGCACTCATGCAGCCCCAGACCATGACACTCCCACCACCATGCTTGACTGTAGGCAAGACACACTTGTCTTTGTACTCCTCACCTGGTTGCCGCCACACACGCTTGACACTATCTGAACCAAAGTTTATCTTGGTCTCATCAGAAATAAATATATATGATTCCGTGCAAAAAAAAAAAAAAAAAAAAAACGAAAGTACCAGCAGGAAAATATATAATTATGGTCGGAGCCCTCGGTCCTTAACGATGTGAAGGAGCAAACATAAACACGCCACAAGACAGACAACAAACTAGACCTGAAGTGTGCCCTGGTCTACCGTAAGGTAAGCCCTGGTGAGCTGCGCCGTGAGGCCCTTTCTGCTAGTAGAGTAGTTAAGAAAAGGGCGCTTACCTGAGGAGTAATGGCTGTTTCTGTAGAGAAACGTGTTGGAGTGTTCTGAGAAGGGGAATGGGTGGGCGGGTACGGCGCGCTGGAACCGACACCGGCCTCGTGGAGAGGTCTGGTGTATATACCCTCCGGGCTCCTCCCATAATTGCAGGCCACCATACTGGCCTTCCTATTTATGGTCGGAGCCCTCGGTCCTTAACGATGTGAAGGAGCAAACATAAACACGCCACAAGACAGACAACAAACTAGACCTGAAGTGTGCCCTGGTCTACCGTAAGGTAAGCCCTGGTGAGCTGCGCCGTGAGGCCCTTTCTGCTAGTAGAGTAGTTAAGAAAAGGGCGCAAAGACTTGTTTTTAGGGAGGTAATGATTTATTGTTTGGCAAAAGATTGTAAGACTGGTTGTGCCGTGAAGGTGGTGACTCAGACTAGGGTTAGTTGAGACCAGTGAGGGATGGCAGCCATGGTCGAATCGGCTCCGGGTTCCTGGGAAAAGAACAACGGGAAATTGAATCGGGACAGCGCGTCAGCTGAGGTGTTACACTTGCCCGGGATGTGGATGCAGAGGACCTTGAACTGGTTTAGCAGGGATAATTGTACCAGCCTGCGCAGGAAGGCCATAATGGTCAAGGACCTGGACCGGCCTTTGTTTATGATGTCAGCTGTGGCCTGATTGTCAGTGGAAAAAACCACCGTCTGGCCTGCCCAACTGCTTCCCCAGGTTTGTGCTGCTGCCACTATTGGGTATAGTTCGAATAGGGAGGAGGACTGGCTGAAACCGGGGATTGCCAAGATTTCTGGCGGCCATGGACCGGCAAACCAGTGGGGGCCAAAAATAGCTGCGAAGCCCGTGGAGGCAGCGGCGTCAGTGACAATCCGGGGAGAAGAGGGAGATGCTGCCGGAATGAACATGGAAATGCCATTCCAGTCAGCCAGGAAGTGGTCCCACATGGAAAGGTCGGCTATGGCTGCCTGATCAAGTCTGAAGATCTGGTCTGGGTCTTGACATCCTGTGAGGAGAACTAGGAGGCGGGAGACAAAGGATCGTCCCTGAGGGATGACTCTCACTGCGAAATTTAACATCCCGAGTAAGGACTGAAGTTGCCTCCTGGAGCACCCCTGGGTGGCCGTGAAGGACTGAATGACTTCCCTGATGCGAGTCAACTTGTCTGGTGGTAGGCTGGCCTGCATGGCCTGAGTGTCGAGTATGACGCCTAAGAAGGTGATGCGATGTGCTGGGCCTTCTATCTTCTTCTCCGCTATGGGGACATTGAGGTTGGAGAAGACCTCCCTTAGACTCGTGAGGTCTACCGGGGGACGGTTGGGGTCTTCGATAAGCAGAAAGTCGTCCAAGTAATGGATCACTTTCTGACAGGATGCGTGGTGCGAGAGAATCCAGGACAGGGACTGTGCAAACGTGTCAAAGAGCCATGGGCTGCTTTTGGATCCAAAGGTCAGTTTCGTGGCGAAGTAGTACTGACCTTTCCACCTGACTCCGTGCCAGCGCCACAGACACGGCTGGATTGGTAGCAGCTTGAAGGCGTCTGCGACGTCTGCTTTGGAGAGCCAGGCGCCCTCGCCTGTGTCTAGGATGGCCTGGATAGCAAGGTCGACAGAAGAATATTTGAGTGAAAATTCCTGTGAGGGTATAAGGGAATTTAAGCTAGGTGTGTGAGAAGAATAAGGCGCGGACAAATCATAAATTAACCGGAGTTTATTTGAAAATTTCCCTTTTACAAGCCCGATAGGGCTAACTCTCCAAACGGAAAACGGTGGGTGAGAAAAGGGGCCGATCATGTACCCTCGGTCAAGTTCGTTTTGTAGTAGGGTACTGATGGCTTCCTCGTCGGTGGCTGCTGACAGCAGGTTTTTGCACTCGTGGGTGGTGTCGGGGAGTGTGATAAGCCCCGTGTGAAAGCCTGTGGTGAAGCCTTGTACCAGAAAGGCTGCTAGTGAGGGTGATGGGTGTGAGGTGAGGTAGGACTGCAGCCATCCGATATCAATACGGCTTAGTCAGGCTGAGCTGAGCTTATTGATCCCGCAGGTGATCCTGGGGTGGGCTTTGCGGCAAATGAGGCAGACGTGGAGGAGTCTGCAACGTGAGAAGTTGCAGATCCCCAAATTGAAATTGTTGCATATCGGCGCCCCTCCTAATGTTCGGACGGGCCGTCCGAGTCTGTCCTCCTGGGGGTGTGGTGGGGTTGCGTCTGAATACTGGGATGTGTGCGGGGCAGAGGGGAAGTTGGGGAGGCGTCTACCATCGGGTTCTGAACACCAATTGGCGGTGTGGGTGGAGGATTGGCAGTTAGCGCACAGTGGGGAGCGGAGGCCGGCGAAATGGCGACAGAAGAGTTCGGTGTCGATGGCGCTCCAGTCCGTGGTTGCCTGAAACTGACTGAGCTTGGCTGCTGCCTTTGCTGAAAAGGAGCGATGGTAGTCGTAGAAGGCGCTGCCTCCGTACTTGTACCCTAAATCTGTGACAGCATGAAGGTAGAGGTCTAGTTCTTCCCTCCTGTCGGGTTTGATGGAACAGATGACATCCCGAAACATGCCGAAAGCAAGTACGAATTCCGTCACCGTGAGCTTTCGTGTAAGCCTGTGGTCTTTTGCCTTCAAGATAACGGAAACGTCGCCCCAAGCGTAGGCCTTGTTCTCTGTGACATCGTGTACCGCGATCAGAAGGGATGCCAGGTTGACGTCGCGGCCATCTAGTATTTCCTTCCTGATGTTTGCCGGGATAAGATGTGCGGGGTAAACAGAAAAACCGGCGTGGGGCGTAGCTGTAACGCATGATGCGGGGGTGGCGGGGGCGGCAGCTGGTGGAGTGGGGGTTCCTTGCTGGAACTCCAAGGTCCCCACTCTGGCCTGGACATCAGAGATGGTCGTAGATAGAGAGGAGACCAGCGTGTGAAGTTGGGACACTGCCGAGGCAATTGTCTGTAGTGATGCCTGAGTGTCTGGTGGGGTTGGTGGGGATGGGATGGGGAACAGTAGTCTGTACAGTTCGGCTTTCCTGGCCGTGATGGGGTAGGGGATGTTCCTGCGCCTCAGCTCAGCTGAGAGTCTGGGGATGGTCCAAGCTCTGAAGGCTTGAGAGGAGTTGTCTGCCGGACCCGCTTCGGGGGGTGATGGGGCGGGGGTGAAATCGTCGCTGCTGGCCAGAGACATGGCGTCTGCTAGAATAAAAGAGGGGGGGGGGGAGGGAGGGGGGGGGGGATGCATGTTTGTCTCGAGTTTCTCTTTTTTTTTTTTTTTTTTGATTTGAAGGGCAGGAGAGCATATATATATGTATGTGGCTGTGGCAAAAAAAGGGGGGGGGAGGGGGGGGGCAGGGTGGGAAACCTGTGTGACAGGTCTTTGCGCGCGTGCGCTGAGTGGGATGTTCCATGGGCCTATATGTAAAACTCGGGGGAGGGGGTGCATGACACCCGAGGTGAGCCAGGAGGTGACTGGCCGGATGGTTGATGCTCGGGTGTCCGTCTGTGCTCGGCACGGACTGGTTAACCAGAGCCCCCCCAGGGCGGTACTGGGGGGAGTGGCTACTGGTTGATGCTAAGTAGGAATGTTTCGATCTGTAGCATTTGACGTAGGTTCGGTCAGCTAATACTTGCACTGCCAGCAAGTCATGAGACTAGGTGACCGTGTCTGCGTAGTGAAGGCTTGTGCTTCGAAAAATAGAGTGATATGCATAGAAGTATGTGACAGTTACTAACGCCTGGAGATTTAATCAAAACTATGGTGTTCTGCTTGGGTGGGGAGGGGAGATGTGTGAACGAAGCAAGATACCGTTCGACGGTATGGTAACAATTGGGGGTGCGCGTGAGCGCTGGGTGAGTTTGTTTCTTTGGCCTGTGGAACTCAGAGAATGCGTGACAACCGAGGTAAGCCAGGAGGTGACTGACCAGGTAATCGGTGCTCGGGTGTCCGTCTGTGCTCGGCACGGACTAGTTCAACCAGAGCCCCACCAGGGCGGTACTGGGGGGAGTGGCTGCTGGTTGGTTGCTAAGTAGGGATGTTTCGATCTGTAGTAGTTTGACGTGGGTTCGGTCAGCTAATACTTGCACTGCCAGCAAGTCATGAGACTAGGTGACCTTGTCTGCGTAGTGAAGACTTGTGCTTCGAAAACAGAGTGACATGCATAGAAGTATGTGACAGTTTCTAACGCCAGGGTGCTGAGCCAAATAAGTATGTGGGAGGGGGATATGTGGTGAAAAAGGTGTGAAGAGAATGGAAACTGAAACCAACAATAATTTACGCACCTGCTTGCTGCCCTAGTGATGGAGTCACTGTTGGGGTCAAAACCTGGTGGACCTGGTACCTACGGTAGGGTGACGTAAAATTATTAGTGAGAGGTGGATTGCAAGAGCTGATTTGGGGCCGTAGTTGACCCCCTGGTGAAGAGATGCAAGCCCTCAAGAAAAAAAGGGGGGGGGGTTATTACACATTTTTTTTTTTTTTTTTTTTTTTTTACCTGAAAAGGAACGGGATGGTCTGATCCTGTTGTGTAGGAGACCAGGGGCGATTACTGACCTAAGGAAAAGGTGAAAAGGGATAGAGAAAGGCGTGAGTAGCTGAAGTTTGCTACTGGGGAGGTTGTGGCTGCGAGGCCAATGGAGGTCGAGCTGCAACGATTGCAGAGGTATGTGGGAGGGTGGATGTGGGAGCCGTGACACAAACCTGCGGTGAGGCAAGATGTGCGGGGGGGGCGGCTGTGCCTCACATTGGCTGGGTTGCCGTGGAAGGCAAGGAGTGGACTGTCTTGCTGAGGTTTGCAAGGTGTGGGGGCCCGTTTACACGAACTTGCGGTGCCTGCAAGAAGTGCGTGGGGAGTGCGGTGACAGATGCTCTGGTGAGTGTGTGTGCGTTTTTTTTTTTTTTTTTTTTTTTGGGGGGGGGGGGGGGGTTGGGGGGGGGGCGTTGTGGTGGACGTGTGAGTGAGGGGATGCTTGCACTGGGTAGCGGGCGTAACAACCAGTGGAAGTGGGGTAATTGTGGGGTAGAAAATGACAGACAATAGCAGTTGAAATGACTCAGTGAAAAACAGGGGTTTCGACGTAGCGACGAAAAAGCATAGATCCTACCTGCGACGCTGAAGCGGAACGAACTGGGGGTGCGATCGGGAATCGAATCCGTAGTCTGGAACGAGGAGCGTCGGACAACTCAGGAACATGTACTGAGTTGTTTGTCGGCCTGGTGACGTGTAGTACGGCGCGCTGGAACCGACACCGGCCTCGTGGAGAGGTCTGGTGTATATACCCTCCGGGCTCCTCCCATAATTGCAGGCCACCATACTGGCCTTCCTATATATAAAATGGAGAATCAGGAGAACTGCTGCCTCTACAAATTACTGCCACCTGGGTGGGGTAAATTAATTGAGAAAAGTGAATTAGAAGTGGCGCTGTTCATTTGATTCATACACTAAAATAAAAAATACTAAAAAATGATAATAACATTTAATACCTAATGTGTGGTGAAAATAATAGTGACTCAATTGAATATGTTGCTTGTGCCAGATGTGTTCTCCTACATCTGCGATTAAATGTAAACTACTAATAACGTAGTAATGGTGAAATAATTCAAACAGCTTATTAAATAATCATGTGTAAAATAGTGAACATAAGTCCAAATGCAATTATTATGAATAAAAATAAATTAATTAGTCCAATGAAAAACTATGATCCCATTGGTTCAAATAATTAATGCTCAATAAAGTGCTTGGTGCTGGTGAAAAAATATGCTGGTCTAATTCCCTCTTCAGAAGGTGATCACAGCATGCGTGACTTATCCGTGCTCCTATTGTTGCTGCACTCACCAGAATTTTCTTCCCCTCCTGGGGTATAAGGCATTCACAGTATTTGCCACTGTGTAGCACTCTAAAGGCTGGCCAATCCAAGATGTTCTGGTAGTACTCCAATCATATACCATATAAAGGAGAGACGGATCCCAATAGTGTAATACTATTAAAACTTCTTTATTTTGATTAAAAAATGTGTGGAAATATACTCACATTTAGCAAAAAACAATAAGGAATGTAATGCTGACACTAACGCTGACAACCGGAAGTGATGCAAGAACGTGTGCTGACTCTGCCCTAGGCGTTTCGTCACTCTGACGTCACCTGGAGCGTAGGTACGTGAGTACATTTCCACACATTTTTTTATCAAAATAAAGAAGTTTTAAAAGTATCTGCTTTAGACCTCTATACCTTCAGCACTGCAAATGTTTAATGGGTACAACCAACATGTCTGATTTTTACATGCGATTATAGCAGCTAACAATAATCTGTGCTCTCTCGGCAGGATAGGCTCCCCACACCCTCCGCCAGGAGAGCATAATAGCTCTGCGGAAGGGTGGTTGCAGCAAAGAAAATCACATGATCTGTGGCCTGCTTTAGATGAGAATCAGATCACATTTTATGGCAAATTACTGCAGAAAATGAAATCCACATTTTGTTTTTGTTTCTGTACATATACTGTAGATGAGCAGCTCACAAATGTACAGTCCCAGTTTAAAGTTTCAATGAATGAATCCACCTCAAAGAACATGATTACTGCTGTCTGTTTAGTTAAACCATAGAGTTTTGCTAATCTTTTGTTATATATTAAATGTTTATTTGTACAGCACAGATTGTACACATAAAGTAAAACACACATACTGTATACAGATACACAGTACGTAATTTAAAAACATAGCTAATAAAAATCATCAGAAATAAAATTGACCACAAACCATTATAAGTTCCCCCCTTAAAGTGAAATTTGCAGTAAAATGCAAGGTCCATTCTAATTGTCCAAGTCCCTTCTGCCCTTTAGATTACCTAATATTAGCAGTTGTAAAATGATCCTATAAAAAATTTGACTTACCCCTGTCTTGTCATCGCTGGGCATGTTGCTGATATCATAAGGGAAGATTCCTGAAAAATGATTAGCAGGACAAACATTGTGAGAAGACACTTCGGTCCATTGTAAAAATGTCTTCTTGTGAAGTTTTGGCTACTCTGTCCATTGTAAAAATGTCTTCTTGTGAGGTTTTGGCTACTCTGTCCATTGTAAGAGTGTCTTCTTGTGAGGTTTTGGCTACTCTATCCATTGTAAAGCCCCATACACACGGTCGGACTTTTTCATCAATTTGGTCCGATCGGACAAGGTTGTTGAAAAATCAGACCGTGTGTATGCACCATCGGACAGTGTTCGTCGGTTTGTCCGTCGGACAAAGTCTTATCTCCTGCTGGAAAGATTTGCCGTCAACCCGGTCCGATCACACCAAATCCGAGCGTGTGTACGCTTGTCCGACGGACAAAGTGCTACGCATGCTCAGAAGAAATTCTGTGACGGAAGCGCTCGGTCAGGTAAAACTACCTTTCCTAATCGACACAGCACATTCGTCACGCTGCAATGTTAAAATGTCTTTAATGCAGCGCATTCTCTTTTTCTTTACAATGCAACAAGAATGACATGTTTTAGCTGCTCCTATTCACCCGCACTTCTCACAAACTTACTTCTTTATTACTTTGCAGCATTTATACACTACATGTTTATTTTTACTCTGAACGGAAAAGAATCTTTGTTTTTTTTTTACCATGATTTTTCTTTTTTTTTTTTTTTTTTTGGGGAATACATATTTGAATGTTTTTTTTTTTTTTTTTGGAGGGGGGTTGTGTGTCTCAAATTACCAAAAACACATTATTTACATTTGTATTTCTTGCTTAAATTTACTAGGAGGTTGTTTGTTGTTGTTGCCCCTTGTTAATTCTACTTTAGGATTAGTGAAATGTACCTGCTTACTCAAAGAAAAACTGTCATTGTAGCAAAGTAAAACACAATAGTCAATGATTATTTCAAATCAAAAAAAACCTTTATTTAGGTCACACCAACAAACCAAAGAGGAACGCAGCCATGGTGAAACTTGGGGAATTTGCAAAGTCTTGGCCCCCCACGGCAACCATCATTGTCCAAGCGTAGAAAATTGGGGGCCTGAGGAGTACGTATATTAAGGGGAGTGCAATCTGGTCGTGAAGTCCAAAGTATCCGGAACTGCAGCAGATGCCATCTAGGTCCCCAGGCTCTGGTACTACAAGAGGCTCCATCTTCTCTCACACCAGACTGATTGCAGGTCGTCACTCTCAGGTCTTCCTTCCACGCTTCCTTCCACGCTGTGGCTGTCGTGCTGGTGGGGTGGCAGAAGGAGGAGGAGGAGGAGGAGGAGGCGGAGCATGGTAGCTATGGCAAACATGTGTGACTGGGGTCATCTCCCCAGCCCTACCCTTATTTAGGACATGGAGGATGAGCCCCTCACACATGTTGCGTTGCCTCACCTCCATACCCATCATTTTTGTGACAACCACCGAGCCAAAGGTCTCCTCGTCGGCGGGTGTGGCATGTAGGGAGGCTGAAGCCTCTCTGATCATGCGGAGCGCTGACTGTGCCGCATAACCCCCCCTTCTCGCCCTTTTGTAGGGAAGGCGGAGGAGAGGGATTTGGGAGTCAGTCAGGCTCCGCGGCCTAGCCCCCTCTTGGCTGCCACTACCCAGCTGGTGGCTGCCACTAACCCCTGCCTCCTCCTGACTGCCACCTTCCACAGCCACCTCCTGGCTGAGGTCTTCCTGTGTAGGAAAAAGGGACATAGTTTCAGTTATTTGTTCATCAAACACACACAATTCTCATCTAGTGACTGGTGCAAAATGTTTACAAATAGAAAACCATACAATTCTCAGCCCAGCAGTTTAGATTCTGGCCCCAAATGTCTCCCACACCACTGTCTGTTGATATGTCAAACACGTTAGGAACTAAGCAATTGGCGATCCTGAATTAAGTGAACATCATTCATTATTCCCATAAATGGTAACAAAACTACTATACCTGGAACAAGCTGGGCTCCTCCACCTCTTCCAGACTGGAAGGCCCAGGTTGCTCCTCGGAAGCCTCATCAGGGGTGGGCTGTGCGCAAGGAAGCGTGGAAGGAGGAGTTGAGGTTGGCTCCGTGACATCAGCCTGGTCCTTCAGAAAATGGAGACTCTGATAGTACCAGAGCTTGGGGACATAGACCTCATCTGCTGAAGTTGCAGTTTCCTCAGACTTCACGACCTTCTTCCTCTCCCTGATATACGCACTCCTCAGGCTGCCAATTTTCTTTCTAATATCATCAACAGTTGCCGTGGGGAACCTTGGCTTGACAAATTCCACAAGTTCCTCCAGGGCTGCGTGCCTCTTTGGTTTGTTGGTGTAATGTGGGTGTATACCCTGCCACAATATGGGAAAATCCCTGTATTTGGCAATGAAGAGGGGGAAAAAACTCATGTCGTTGAATCCCTTCATATCAATCTCTGCAAGACACAACAACACACCAAACCCTATAAATTATGTCAGGCTAAACTCTCCTAATCTTCTCCATAAAGAAGCCTCAAGTTCAAATCAGTCTAGGCTAGTTATGTACCAACGTTAAATTGTACCTTCGTTTGTAGCGATCGTCTCGTGTGAGTTTTCTCTCCCCTCGTCTCCCAGATCGTGGCTACGACACAGGCGTGTGACGTTTTATATACACTGCGCATGCTTCAAACTCCGCCCGCCCCTGACGATCTTTCTCGTCTATTCCCCACCCCTTCTCTTTACGGCGTAGTGGGGAGAGCACATGGCGGGGACACAGCAGGTGCGCCACAAATATCCCACCAACGAGGAGGAGGACGAGGAAAGTCCGGAGGCAGAAACGTCCCGATCCCGGAACCTGAAATTCAAGGCCTCCAATATGTCATTTGGAGAAATGTTGGAGATGGTGGACATATTAAAGAGGAGCGACTATGATGGGAAGTATGGGCCTTACCTCAACCCCAATGTCCGCAAGGCCAAGATCATGTCTAAAGTTGTGAGAAGGCTGTACAATAATTTTGGGGTACAACGATCCAAGGAGCAACTCAGGAAACGCTGGTCAGACCTGAAACTGAGGGAGGCCGATCAGTACAGAAAGATCAAGAGAATTCTTCAAAAAAGTAAGTAGTTGTGTTTTGTGTTTGATTTCTTGCTTGCATACTGCTCCATTGTGTTTTGATTTTTACCAAGTTGTACATTCCAAAATGGCCACTTTCAGGTTCGTCTGTGCATTCGATCGTACTCAGCCTCGATCTTTCTGCCACTGTCATGGTCGTGTGTGTGCATTCGATCGTACGCAACCTCGATCGTTCGGCCACTTATAATACGATGTTTGGTGTTTTTTTGGGGAAAGGAAGTTTGTTCTCACTAGAAATGTCATCAAGAATGTAAAGCCAATTTATTCAATGTAAAGGAGAGGTCACTCAGTAGCTGTTTACCCATCTGGACTCTAGAGCACTAGTGCTGGGACACCCAAACCCCCTTTTTATTATGCTTTTCCACACATGTGCTCCAGTGGATACTAGAGGGGGGTCTCCATCACACAAACTTCTACCAAAAAGCTAGTCAGTTTAGCACCTTTACAAAGTGACTTCATTCATGTAGTTGACATTTGTAACTGGCCAAACTAAAATAGTGTCCGTCACTTTCAAGCAATGTTTGTCATTTCCTATTTCTGCCCTCAATAGCTTGTGTTGCTAAATCTTCCTTTTGGACATTCTCATAGGGGAGCGAAAACTTGGGCCGTCTGAGGAAACCCCCAAACCAACACCTACCAAAAAAGGGGAAAGAGCAGAAGCAGAGGAGGAGGAGGAGGAGGAAGGAGAGATCATCGAACTTGGAGAAATTGTCACCACAACAGGTGAGTGTGGGAGAACACAGCTACTGGTAAGCTAATCCATGTATGGCTGCCTCATTTCCAACACCCCATTTTTGTTTGTTTGTGGTTTTTAGGTGACGTGGATGTTGTGGAAGAAAAATCGCACTTTACCACAGAGAGTGCCCACGTACTCATCGGAGAGATAATGGTCTGCAATAGAGATCTAGATTACATAAAGCAAAACATCAATGATGTTCAACAAAAATTGAAGAACATCATTGATATTTTAGGAAAAATATGAAAACGCACCAAGTAATTAACACACATTTGTGCCAGCTTCAGAACACATTTGCAACTTAAAAACTGTCTGAAATTTGGAACATGCACACATTGTGTCCACATGTGCTAGCTCCCACCATGGTGGATGAATGGCAACGTTTTTTTGGGGGTGCAAACACTTTACGAACTACGAAAGTGGTTGTGGTGAAGGGGTTGCACCCCCAAAAAACGTCCATTCATCCCCATGATGGAAAATGGCACTTTTGAAGCTTCTAGGCATGTGTTTTACCATCTAATGACCATTTTCAGTCCCAAATTGTGTGCATGTTCCAAATTTCCACTTTTCGGGGGTGACCCCCCCATGTGATGAAGGCAAGATCAAACACACTTTGAACATATAGTCATGTCTGATCTTGTCTTCACTTTACAAAGTTGAACTTTCCAAGTTCCTAGGTTCTGTTTTGCTCCATGCCTGGTTTTACCAATTGCGGAATGTTTGTAAACAATGTTGTAAATAACCAAGATGTTGTCAGTTTTGGCGTGAAGATTGTAAACGCACTTGGGAATGTTTTCCTAGTAAACTTTTATTTTTCTAAATGTGTGGCTTCCTTATTTAAAAAACACAATGCATTATGTATGTAAAATGAAAAGGATATGGGGGGCAATGGGTGTTATTTACTAAAGGCAAATCCACTTTGCACTCCAATTTTCTTTCCCGGGGAACTTTTTCAATGCACTTGTAGAGCATAGCGGATTTGACTTATGTAAATGACACCCACAGTGCTTTGTACGAAAACACGGAGCACAGCATTTTGGAGAATACACACATGTCAGACCTGGTGATGAAAAGGAGTATTTTGGGTGTCAGTTATGCAGTACAAACCTTCTCTAGACCAAAGATTAGGTAGGAAACACACAACATGAGAATAATCTTTTTGGGAAGAAGAGGCTGTTACCTCCTTTTGCCCAGAAAGTGCATTCCCACTGTCGAAGGCAAAGGGAAAAAATGTCAAAGTAAAATAAGCTAAAAAGAAGACTGAAATGACATGAAATCATAGGTTGGTTAAAATATCAGATTTATTAAAAAATGCCTCTCACACATCGTCAGGCAGAGCAATGGCCCCCCTACCCACAAAGTACTGCATATATTGGTCCCGGACCACACGGGCATTTAGAGGGGGCAAGCCTGGACGTGCCACTCGAAGGGCTGTGAGTTCGGCATTTGGAGGGCCCTCCACATCTGGGCCAACGGGCACCACATAGTTCCTGTTATGTCTTTTGAGGAAGTTGTGCAATATGCAACAGGCAAGAACTATGTGGTTCAGTTTGTATTCCGCCAAGTTAAATGCCGTCAGGAACAGGCGGAAGCGGCTGGCCAGGATGCCAAAAGCGTTCTCCACAACTCTTCTGGCTCTGGACAGCCTGTAGTTGAAGACCCTCTGGTCCGGGGTGAGGGTCCTCATCGGGAACGGCCTCATCAGATGGGGAGTCAACGCAAACGCTTCATCTGCGACAAAGACGAAGGGGAGTCCTTCGGCATTCTCCTCTGGAGGTGGCAAGCACAGACTGCCACTTTGGAGACGCCAGTAGAACTCCGTGTGCGTAATGGCCCCACCATCCGATATCCGGCCGTTCATCCCCACGTCCACATACATAAACTCGTATGTTGCCGACACCACCGCCAACATCACTACACTATTAAACCCTTTATAATTATAATAGTAGGACCCCGAGTTGGGCGGTGGGACGATGCGGACGTGTTTCCCATCAATTGCCCCTCCGCAGTTAGGAAAGTCCCAACGGCTGGCAAAGTGGGAGGCCACAGTCTGCCATTCCTGTGGCGTGGAAGGGAACTGTGGAGTGAAACAAGAAAAAAAAAATAGTCACTTTGCACCTAAACATTGCAAGCAGATTAGACAATCAACATCTTGGAACAAGAGCATTGTCTAAAATTGGAGGCTGGAAAGTATTTGCACAGAAAAGTAGAGGCTCCCCTTCACAGATTACTCACCCCCCCATCAATCCCCCCACTTCTGATGGGCCATTGGCAATAACTAGGGGTTTTGGGGGGGGGGGGTGGTGGACAGCTAACCCTCTGCACTTCATTGATTGGCAAATGGCTCAATAATGTGGGCTAGTTTGGCCAGACCCTCTGTACTTAACACTATTGGCAGGCCACAGGAAAGATCAAATAACATTTCAACCCCCCCCCCCCCCCCCCCAAAAAAGGCAGGCACAGTGTGACATTATTAAATTACCAAGCAAGCTAATAGGAGGGAAAGAAGACAAAAAAATAGGAAATGGAATGTATGGAGGCAGTCCCTTGCACTACATGCTTTGCTGAATTCATCCCTAAAGATGCGCACTATAAAGAGGTAGGTATATAGTGTGTATGGACCTTGGGAAAGCCAGCAGATAAAGGATTGGTACCATCTGACAGAGCAGTTGGGGGAGGGGGTTCCTAATGAGTTTGCCCCCCCCCCCCCCCCCCCACCAAAAGAACAAAAAAAGGGGGCTCTACATGAAGTAAACCACACAGCAAACATTTGTGCATATTTTAGGGGGTGTTTTGGGGCAAACAATACTATGCAGCAGACAAAAGACATTGCTTAAGTGACTAGGCCATAGGTGTCTATTGGGGCAGAAGAGCATGCTGGTGAGGTAAGTGAAGGGAAAAATGCATGAAGGAGAAAAGGGGCACAGCATATTAGAACATATTGCAATCATGGTAATTAGGGAAGGAGGTCAAAAATACAAGTCATTAGCAAACAGAGCATACATAGAAGGGAATAGTAAAGTAGAAATGTTACCTTAATATAGTCCTCCTGCAGGACCTGAATGATGGCAGAACAGGTCTCTGGAATAATGATTCCCAGGGCCTGGGGAGAGATACCTGAAGAGAACTTCAAATCCTGAAGACTTCTCCCTGTCGCCAAGTACCTCAACGTGGCAACAAGCCTCTGCTCCGGAGTAATGGCTTGTCTCATGCAGGTATCCTGCCGGCTGATAAAGGGGGTCAGCAAAGCCAAAAGACGGTGAAAATCGGGGTCCGTCATCCTGAGAAAGTTCCTGAAATCATCAGGATTATTCTCCCGGATCTCACGAAGCAAAGGCATGTGCGAGAACTGGTCACGCTGAAGCAACCAATTCTTGGTCCACATACTCCTCGTCACTCTGTTCATGGACGGGTCTTGGGTCAAAGCTAAAAGCCCGACACCAATTCCGCGTACAGCACGAACTCGGCGACGAGTACGCACGGGAAACATCGCTCAGAAGGTCACAAAAGGTCGGCTGGTCAGAACGGACAAACAGAAAGCACCGATAAACAGCAAGGCCTGAAAGAACGAAGTGAATACCAGCAACGAGCAGACAATAAGCAGTGCAAATCAAAGCGTCCTATATCAAGATATAGGCCGCAATGACCAACAAATGCGAACTGACTACACGCACTAATAAACAGATACGCACGACAAGCACAAACTGAAGAGCAGTAACGATCTGAGTCAGAAAACTGAGAAGCGCGAATCTTAAGTCACCAAACTTCCACTAACTCTCGATAAACACGGGATCAGCAGAAGGAGCCCAACGGGTGCCTGACGTGGTGCTGAACTTCCCTTTTCTAATCTCGTGGACGACGACTTACGTCACGACGTTCTTCCGGACCGGATATTCCGACAACGTAGTCCGACCGTGTGTACGCAACGCCAACATCGGACAAAGTACGTCGGACAAAGTCCGACTGACCTGGTCCGCGGATTGTCCGAGCGTGTGTATGGGGCTTTAGAGTGTCTTCTTGTGAGGTTTTGGCAAATCTGTCCATTTTGGCTACTCTGTTTCCACAGGATCTAGCGGAAAGGAGAGTGACATCATCCTTTACTAGATGCTGCAGGCAAAAGAGAGGGGTGGGGTAGTATAACTTTAAGCCCAGCTCTGGACTATAGTAGTGCCACATCTTACTAAGACCCATTCCTTCTAGTACGTACATCATGATCACAATAAATGATAACAGTAGTAGCCACCTGGCTTTCAAGGCTCGCTCAGCCTTGGTCGCAGTACAAAGCTGTGCAGGCCCACTCCTGGCCTCTAGGAAGGGGTTCTTCTGACACTCCAGGCTTTCACACTCCTCCAAGACTCATGGTCCCCTTTGGTCCCAAGGACTCTCTCTTCTAGTTGTCTCAGCTATGGTCTCCCTGACTCTCTCATCTGGCCCAACTCTCTCAGTCGACTGACCTGGAACCTCTCCCACATGGAGTGCCGTCTCAAGGATATTGCCTGGGTTCTTAAACGGTAGCACACCTCCCTCCTGGCTGCAGCAACTGCAGAAACCAAAACCAACTCCCCTGAGCTATGCTCAGATCTGCCTTATAATGAGTGTGTACACCTGGACACACACACAACCTGCAGAAAGTCTGACACAAGACTGAAGACTCCATCCCTCCCAATGCTCTTTGAAGTCTTCAAGTTTCCAGCCCCAATCCAGACTTACAAAATCCAAAGAAAACTTAAAGCATAGCTTTCTGTGCTCACAAATCTTCTGCTGGAACTTCTCAAACTTCCACTTTAAGAGTCCTGTGTCCATTTTACCCTCATTTTCACCAAGACATTGGCTCTCACTCTCACAACAGATACAAAATACTATTGTCTGTAACTATTGAAATGTTGTTTATGCCTTATCCATAGCTGGGAACCTTTTTAGTAAAGGTTAGCTACTGTTTGCCCTGTGACCCCTTCTGCACCTTCCCTAATCTCAGTTTGGGAAGGTGGTCTCACTCTGTCATGTTGGCATATAGTGAATTGTGATCAGTCTGATACAAAGACAAACTCCCCATCTTCAACATTAAGACAAAAAGTTGGTGCTGGAAATTTTTTTTAAGTGGACCCGAACTCAAAAATTAAAGCTTTGCTTTGTAAAGGCATATAACACCATCTTATAGGGTTCTACTCTCCTCATGGATGCATTCTTGAATATTACCCCACCTCAGACCAACCGTTAACAGGGACGTAAGTCTGACATGAGAGCAAATGACATGACAAAAGCTCTGCTTCTCTACTAAGATGTCCACCTTCACACAGAGACATATTGCTGAACAAGACATGGTGTGTGAACTGTTTGAGCTGCTAAAATATTTCTAATGCCGCGTACACACGTTCAGACTTTGTCCGCCGGACCTAGTCCAGTGGACAAACCGCCGGACTTTCCAGCGAGGCTTCACTGGACTTTCCGAGCGTGTGACTTGCCCACACACGCCCAGGCTTCTCCGGCGGACAATCCGCAGGAAAAAGTCCGCGGGACTTTTGAAAATGAACGGACTTGCCCACACACGGAGCAGTCCGTTCATTTAGAACGTAACTGCAGGTAGACAGGGCTAGAGAAGGCAGTGAATGCCGCCGCGCTAGCCCCGTCCCCTGGCATGGATTTAAAGGGAATCCCCACGCCGAAAAAATGGCGTGGGGCCCCCCCCCAAATCCATCTCAGACCCTTATCCGAGCACGCAGCCCGGCAGGCCAGGAAAGGGGTGGGGACGAGCGAGCCCCCCCCCCCCCCTCCTGAGCCATACCAGGCCGTGTGCCCTCAACATGGGGGGTGCCCTGGGGAAAGGGGGGCCGTGCGCCCCCCCACCCCAAAGCACCTTGTCCCCATGTTGATGAGGACAAGGGCCTCTTCCCGACAACCCTGGCCGTTGGTTGTCGGGGTCTGCGGGCGGGGGCTTATCGGAATCCGGGAGCCCCCTTTAATAAGGGGGCCCCCAGATCCCGGCCCCCCACCCTATGTGAATGAGTATGGGGTGCGATGTACCCCTACCCATTCACCTAAGGTGTAAAGTGTAAATAAAAAAAACACACAATTTTTAAAAAATATTTTATTGCACTGCTCCGGGGGTCTTCATCCGTCTTGGGGGGTCCGGAGGATGCTGGGACTGTGACATCACAGGGGGGCGGGGTCACCATGTGACATGAGCATGTGACCCTGTCCCCGTGTCCCTATATAAGTCCAAGCACCGTGCGGCTCTGGCATTCCGGCCAGAGAGAGCGACGGGTCAACATCGGAAGAAGAAGAAGAAGAGGAAGAAGAAGAAGAAGGCGGCGGCGCAGAAAACGACGACAGCGGCAAGAACAGAAGAGACCCCTGAAGACCCCGGAAGACCCCCGAAGGCGGATCGAGACCCCCAGACGACGGCGTCGATGACGAAGAAGGTAGCCAGCCTCCTCTGCTCGGTAAAAGAGCTAGGTAAATAGTGGAGGAGTCCGGCGAGAAGACCCCCCAAGACAGAAGAAGACCCCCAGAGCAGTGCAATAAAATATTTTTTAAAAATTGTGTTTTTTTTATTTACACTTTACACCTTAGGTGAATGGGTAGGGGTACATCGTACCCCATACTCATTCACATAGGGTGGGGGGCCGGGATCTGGGGGCCCCCTTATTAAAGGGGGCTCCCGGATTCCGATAAGCCCCCGCCCGCAGACCCTGACAACCAACGGCCAGGGTTGTCGGGAAGAGGCCCTTGTCCTCATCAACATGAGGAAAGGTGCTTTGGGGTGGGGGGGCGCACGGCCCCCCTTTCCCCAGGGCACCACCCATGTTGAGGGCACGCGGCCTGGTATGGCTCAGGAGGGGGGGGCGCTCGCTCGTCCCCACCCCTTTCCTGGCCTGCCGGGCTGCGTGCTCGGATAAGGGTCTGAGATGGATTTGGAGGGGACCCCCACGCCGCTTTTGTGGCGTGGGGATTCCCTTTAAATCCATGCCAGGTGAAGGGGCTAGCGTAGGGGCATTCACTGACTTCGCTAGCTCCGTCTACCTGAAGTCACGTGCTAAATGAACGGACTTTCCGATGATCGGCAAGTCCGTTCATTTCCAAAAGTCCGGCGGACTAGCATACTAATGGCGGGATTGTCCGCCGGACTGCCAAGTCCAGCGGATAATTTTAAAACAAAACTTAAAACCTAGTCCGCCGGACTTTTGGCGCCAAAAAGTCCGCCGGCGCCCACACACGGGGGGATTGTCCGGTGGACTCGAGTCCAGCGGACAATCCCGCTGGAAAGTCCCTTTGTGTGTACGCAGTATTACTCTGTCCTGCCAGTACTGAGATTTACAAACCCTGACACACAGCATAGCCAGCCTGGTGGCCTGACATGTCTCTGCTGAAGTCAAGCAAAAATGCTAGGTCCCCTTTTTAACCACATGCTGTGACTGGACAGTGAAGGAGCAGCAGAACACTAATGAGTTCACTTCTCATTTTTTATCAGCATGTTCATTATCAGCAGATATGCATGCAGAAAAAAATTGGCTCAGAATGCTAAGGCTTTGATATTAAGATAAGTGCATGTACATAAAAAAAGCTGCATATAAAATAAATGTAATTTTTTAATCAATACATAACTGGATTAATTTCTCTATTTCAGCTCAAACCTATGATCAACTTTAACTTGAGAGATACAGTAGACAGGTACAGTGCCTTGAAAAAGTTTTCATACCCCTTGAAATTTTAGATTTTGTCATTTTACAACCAAAAACGTAAATGTATTTTATTGGAATTTTATGTGATAGATCAACGCAAAGTGGCACATAATTGTGAGGTGGAAGGAAAATGAAAAAGGGTTTTCCAAACTTTTTACAAATATGTGAAAATTGTGGCGTACATTTGTATGGCGCCCCCCTGAGTCAATACTTTGTAGAACCACCTTTCACTGCAATTACAGCTGAAAATCTTTTTGGGGATGTCTCTACCAGCTTTGTACATCTAGAGAGTGACATTTTTCTTTGCAAAATAGCATCTGTGAACAGCAATTTTCAAGTCTTGCCACAGATTTTCAATTGGATTTAGGTCTGTACTTTGACTGGGCCATTCTAACACATGAATACTGTATGCTTTGATCTAAACCTTTCCATTGTAGCTTTGGCTGTAAGTTTTGGGTCATTGTCCTCCTGGAAGGTAAACCTCTGCCCCATTATCAAGTCTTTTTCCAAAAAGGAGAATTTTTAGAAGATGAGCTGAGTTGCTGAAAGCTGAAGTATAGCGCCTCATCCCTTATATAAAGTCAAAAATTTTTTGTTTAATGAACAGATTTGGGACTTTTAGGGCGCAAAAATACAAAAAATATTGAATATGAAAAATAGTTTATTGAAAATCACAACATAACTTAATATTGCACTTTTGACATCATATGTCTATGAAAACATTTAAAAACAATACATCACTGAACAGAGATGAAGTTTTCATTTATTGCTCTTTTTCTCAACATGTTTCACCCAAATTTGGGCTTCCTCAGGAGAGTTAGGTAATGTCATATAATATTTACTGAAATAGAGAAATACAATCAGACATTGAACACACAACATTTACACTGCCTAGGTAGAATAGTATAGAAATGAACATCACGTAACAGGGGAGTGGGTGGAGCTTGTAGGTTCATATGCTAACCTGGGTGTTGCATTCAGCATTTATGTGGACTGCGGAACTCTCTCCCGGAACACCCAGGTTAGCATATGAGCCTACAAGCTCCACCCACTCCCCTGTTACGTGATGTTCATTTCTGTACTATTCTACCTAGGCAGTGTAAATTTTGTGTGTTCAATGTCTGATTGTATTTCTCTATTTCAGTAAATATTATATGACATTACCTAACTCTCCTGAGGAAGCCCAAATTTGGGTGAAACATGTTGAGAAAAAGAGCAATAAATGAAAACTTCATCTCTGTTCAGTGATGTATTGTTTTTAAATGTTTTCATAGACATATGATGTCAAAAGTGCAATATTAAGTTATGTTGTGATTTTCAATAAACTATTTTTCATATTCAATATTTTTTGTATTTTTGCGCCCTAAAAGTCCCAAATCTGTTCATTGAACAAAAAAATTAAGTCTTTTTTCAACTCTAACAGGTTTTCTTCTAATGCCGCGTACACACGGTCGGAATTCTCGTCGAAAAAAGCGCTGATGGTTTTCCCATCGGAATTCCAACGGAATTTCACTCAAACTGTCTTGCCTACACACGGTCACACCAAATTCCGACAGTCAATAACACCACGGCATACAACACGTTCGACTGTACTATAAAAGGGAAGTTTAATGCTTCTGAGCATGCGTCAAATTGTTTCCGAGCATGCGTCGGAATTTTGCGTGTCGGAATTGCATATACACGATCGGAAAATATAATAGAAAGGTTTTCCATCGGAAAAATTAAGAACAGGTTCTCAATCCAAAGTCCGTCGGAAATTCCGACAGAAAAAGACCGATGGGCATACACACAGTCGGAAAATCCGATGAAAAGCTCCCAGCGGACTGTTTCCATCGGAAATTCCGACCGTGTGTACGCGGCATAAGACTGCCCTGTATTTGGCTTCATCCATGTTCCCATCAACTGTGAGCAGATTCCCTGTCCCTGGGGAATAAAAGCACCCCCACAACATGAAGCTGCTACCACCATATTTCACAGTGGGGATGGTGTGTTCAGGGTGACGTTCAGTGTTAGTTTTCCGCCACACATAGTGTTTTGCTTTTAGGCCAAAGAGTTAAATTTTGGTTTCATCTGACCAAAGCACCTTCTTCCACATGTTTGCTGTGTCCCCCACATGGCTTCTCGCAAACTGCAAACTTCTTATTTCCTGTGGACAGATTCTCCCACTTGAACAGTGAATTGAAATGTGCTCCGTGAGATGTTCAAAACTTGGGATTTTTTTTATAACCTAACCCTGCTTTAACCACTTGCCGACCAGCCGCCGTCATTATACTGCAGCAGGTCAGCTCTCCTGCACAAACCGGCATAGGTGTACGTTGGTCTGGCTGACTCGATGTCCACCGGCGACACTTAATCACGGTGTACAGAGGCAGAACGGGGAACTGTTAAAGCCTGTAAACAAGACTATTCCCCGTTCTGTCAAATTGCATGTCAGAGATCTTCTGTTCCCAGTGATTGGGAACAGCGATCTCTGTCATGTCCCTGGTAGCTCATCCCCCCTACAGTTAGAACACACCGAGGGAACACACTTAACCCCTTGATCGCCTCCTAGTGTTAACCCCTTCCCTGCCAGTGTAATGTTTACATTGATCAGTGCATTTTTATAGCCTATTGCAATTTTTTTTACCAAAAATATTTAGAAAAATACATATCGGCCTAAACCGATGAATTTGCTGAATTTGTTGTTTTTTTGTTTTTTTGGATATGTTGTATAGCAGAAAGTAAAAAAAAAATTTTTTCAAAATTTTGTCATGTAAAAAAAAAATTTTTTTTTTTTTTCAAAATTGTCAGTATTTTTTTGTTTATAGTGCAAAAAATAAAAACCGCAGAGGTGATCATATACCACCAAAAGAAAGCTCTATTTGTGGGGAAAAAAGGGGCGTCAATTTTGTTTGGGTACAACGTGGCATGACCGCGCAATTGTCAGTTAAAACAACGCAGTGCCATATCGCAAAAAAATGGCCTGGTCATTAAGGGGGCAAATCCTTCCGGGGCTGAAGTGGTTAAACTTCTCCACAACTTTATCCCTGACCTGTCTGGTGTGTACCTTGGCCTTCATGATGCTTTTTGTTCAGTATGGTTCTCTAACAAACCTCTGAGGGCTTAACAGAACAGCAGTATTTATACTAAGATTAAATCACACACAGGTGGACTCTATTTACTAATTAGGCGACTTCTGAAGGCAATTGGCTCCACTAGATGTTAGTTAGGGGTATCATGTAAAGGGGGCTGAATACAAATGCACACCACACTTTTCACAAATTTATAATTTTTCTTCCACTTCTCAATTATGTGCCACTTTCTGTTGGTCTATCACATAAAAGCCCAATAAAATACATTTATGTTTTTTTATGCTTGTACGTTGGTAATTTGTCTGTGTCATCAAAACCAATAAAAAGATTTTTCAAAAAATTAATTTACGTTTTTGGTTGTAAAATGACAAAATGTGGAAAATTTGGTGTTCTAAGAAACTGGTATCAAGTCGAGAAAGGAAGCCCCAGGCAGATATGCAAAGACAATCCTTAGAACCTCCACCCCCCCCCCCCCCCCGGCTCCCTGTTTTGTCTGTACTGATTCTTCAAAGAACAATAGCAATAGCCAAACCAAATTCTCCCTGATCCTAACCTCCAAGTACTGCCAGTACTGGCTACATGAGGGTGCAGGGTTTAAAATCATGAGCTACAAAACTGATGTGTTAGCTTTATTCTTTACTAGTTAACTTCACTCATCTCCAAAACATCTGCAGTAACGGCTAGTGGGAATGTAAGGCACGCTTCCCCTTCTACAATAAAGATATGAAGCCTTCCCTTTAAATTGTATGATAAGGAAACCCAATGATCTCATTAGAATATAGCTCATGTAATTGCTCACTAATTCCACATATTTCTGCCTATACCGCCAGCCTCGGAATTGCAGAAGGACAAGGAAAAAATAATTTCCCATAATGATGTTAAAAGATGCTGGGTCAGGGTTTCTCTACTGGCACCAGTCCCACATTACAGCATGACATACAGCTTCCAGCTCAAGCTGAACATTACTGCATCCGGAGAATTAATACAGCTCCCACCTTTACTGGACTTGCATGGAGTGCTATACTGGCATTTGGACCTTTTAGCAATGAAAAGATTTCATAGTACAGCTTTGTATATTTCAAATGTCCTTACTATTATTTTTACTTCTTATTAGTATTAATATTGTTTTTATTTTCCTGTATGTGTTGTTTTATTTTAATACAGACCCCCCCGACACACACACTCACACTCACTAAGATGTAGGGGACAGCCTTTATGCGTAATGTAGTGCACGTGACCTGACTTCTTTCCCATCTGCCCGGTAGATGGTGGGGTGGATATTCTCTAGGGACGGCATGCGCAAATGGTTGCCGTGGGTCCACATGTTATCCTCCGGTACTGTTTTGCCAGCCCTACTTAAAGGGTGTCAGGCATGTGTAAATGCTCCTGTTCTTTAACAAATGCTTTGACAAATTATTTTGATTGTGATACATTCTCTCTGCCTGTCCACCTGCAAGGTGATTGATGTGGTTAGCCCCTGGGTGGAGATCAAACACGATTTAAGCTAACCAAGCCTGCAGTCTCATGCTTGTAATAGCGTGTGTAATACCTGATCGAGCTACCTGTTTGTCTATCCTGCTCTACTATATTGGATTACCTTGTTGATGACCTTGGATCGGATATCAACTATTCTCTAAACCCAGCCTGCCTTTTAACTTTGGACATTGACCCTTACTATTCTGAACCTTGCCTGTCTGCCAACCACAAGTACTTGTTAACTTTGCTCAGTTTGTGCATGCCCTGGCGTTGTAGCCAGGTACTATAGCATTGTGTATAAGACCTGGGGGCAACCGAGTACCGGTATACCTGGTTGCCTTATGGGAGTGGGGGCTGCTACAGGTGAAGAACACAGAAGCTAGCTATAGTGTCTGACCTATAATGTCACCTTTGCACTCTGTTGAAGCTTATCAACCACAGTCTGCACTCAATCAGACTGTGCTTTTTTCCCAGTCATAGTGGCTAGAATTTAACAGCTCTGATCCTGAGCAGTGGCGGTGCGTCCATAGAGGGCGCAGGAGCGCCACCCCCTCTCTCCTGCACCGCTCTATCACCAATAGATAGATTCATGCATTGCATGTATCTATCTATTGTCACTGCTGCCGCCTCCTATTCAGGTGTCCTGCCCCTTGTCGGGCGCCGGGCATCTGAATTACAGCGGCGGGGTTTCTTTGGAAGCGCCTGATTAGAGCTGTTGGCTCTAATAGGTGTTCTGATTAGAGCCGTGGGCTCTAATAGGCTTCCAAAAGGGTAAACAGCGGGCGCAATGCTGTGCGTTCGCTGTTTACACAGTGTTGTGTTAGAGAAGCAAATACATTGCTTCCCTAACACTGACCCGCCTCTCAGCCAATCAGGTTGCCAGGTCTGTGTTACCTGTCACCTGATTGGCTGAAATCACAGGCGCTGTGATTGGACGCCTACCAGGCGTCCAATCATTGCAGAAGACAAGAGGAGGAGCACGGGAGAAGACATCGGGGTCCGGATGAAATGGAGGACACCGGACACCGCTTGCCGCCCGGTGGCAATTACAACAGATTTGAAGTTCCTTTTAGGCAGAAGATGGCATGTATAGTTCCAAAGTCTGTCTCATGAGTCATCTACTTACTGGTTCCAAAGAATTTAGGCCGAATATATAAAAGGGAACATATCAAGATAGAAGGATGGGAGATGGCATGCATAACCTCTGTTTAAAGCCACAGGATCTTTATACTTGACTCACTGTTTATCAGGTCACTGATTCAATGTGATATGCACAAGCTTGTGGCAGGAAAGAGACTCACTGAGCAGTGAAAGGTAAGAAAGACAGCCATGGATCTTGCAGCTTCAGGCAAGTCAGGAATTGCAGCTCCCATAAATCTATTGTGAATAGCAGTTGATAAGCTATAAGCCTTCTATCCCAGTAGTCTATCTTTCCTAATTTTCAGCTACAAAATCATCATAGTAGCTCTTGATTTTTGTACAGTTACAGTCTCTGTTGACAGTAGCACTATGGCTTTCATTGACACCAGTGCACTGCAGTGCAGATGTCAATTCTGCTCCCCTGTAGATGCTCACTAGACTCTCTACTGGTGTCATCACTGCACAGGTCTTATACACAAAGGTGTATTATAAATAAAGTCACCCAATGAGTGCCACAACTCCCCTCATAAGTGGCAATGGTGGTATGTGACATTAGTGTAGGAGCAGAAGTAGAGTTAAATGGTCTAAATGGATCACATGGCTTTGCAGCTAAAAACCGAATATGCTGAGAAAAATTAGTTTATTATTTTTAATGTGTCTTAGGCTGGCCATACATGGTCGAATTTCAAAAGAATTTTCTTTTGAAAATCAGAAATTTTGTGCGTTTTGTAATCCGATGATGCCACCATTGATTTTGAAATTCTATCAACGAAGCCGAGAATGGCTGAGAATCTTTTCTTTCTGTGAATTTTCTTTTCTTGCACATGCGCATTTCTTTTTCGATTACATTTCTCGCACGATTCTCCCATCATTGATTCGAAAATCATTTGTCTTTCAAATTATTTCCAACATGCCAATTACTCAAATTTGATTGCGCCACGAAAATTGGCTGTTGCTGCAGTCCACTAATGGGGCGAAATTCTAACAAAATTTCTTAGATAAGATTTTCTAAAGAAAATTCTTTCGAAATTTGATCCATGTATGGCCAGCCTTAATATGTTAATGTTAATAATGTGTTTTTTTTTTTTCTGAAACGAGTTTAACTAAATAGAAATGTACAGTGTTTGACAAAATCATGGCAAAACTACCAAAAAGTTTAAAGTATAACTAAATCCAACACGTTTTTTACATTGGATATAGTAGGAAAAGTTTAACACCCCTGTATATTTTTATGTAAACAAATCTATGGTTACAAGCACAGCAACAAAACTGAGTCATAGTTGGTTGAAGACAAATGATCAGTATGTATCAGCTACAAGGCCTTATTTACACTTGCAAGTGTGTGTGGGGGGGGGGGGCACACATGGTTGAGCTTCCTTTTGAACCCCCCCCCCCCCCAACTGCTCACCCTCAAACTTCAAAGGTCAAAAATGATTCCCCTCTTTTGCATTCAGTGACCCAGAGATGTCAGTGTGAACCAATGCCAAACTGAGGGTGCTGCTCAAGGCTCCATCGGGTTCTCCTCTGATAAACTGCTGGGAGTGCAGGCAAGGATGGAGTTCGTCCCAGCTCTGTGGATATGAATACAGAGAAAAAAGTGCTTAGCCACACATCACTGCAAAAACCTCGGTGTGCAAAGTGAGTGCGGCTTAGTCATGAGTGGGGAAAAACATGTTGGGGGGGGGGGGGGTGGCCTGGATGGATCCTGGGTTCAGACTATTCTCACTTTTCACACAGAGGTTTTTGCAGTGATGTGCGGCTATGGACTTTTTTTCTCCAGCTCAGTCAGTGTGTTGGGAGGGCACAGTGAGTGTAACCTTGGCACACAAGCTCAGATTGGCGTGGATGCAAAATGTGCAGCAGCTGGGTGTAAGGCTCACTCTACCTGACAAAGCATATATGCATTACACCAGGGGTGCCCAACCAGTGGCCCGGGGGCCACATGTGGCCCGCGGAGCCCTCTGATGTGGCCCGTGACCTCCTGCTCTGGGATGGTGGGTTGGCAAGCCCGGATTGCAGGTTGCATACCCACAATGCCAGATCATCAGTGTTTACCAGCGGTAGAGAAAGCAAGCAGCTGCAGAACAGAGCTGCAAGAGCCAATGCTTCTTTTATAGCACCGACTCCTGTCATAGGCAAATTGATACCAAATGCACTCTGCCTGGGACAGCAAGTTTATTACTAAAATCACTGTGTATATAGGGACATATCTGTTCTGCAGTGGTTACTGGGTTGCTTTCAAACTGATCCACAGGTGTAGTGCAGAGCACCTGTGGCTTACCTGCACTGAGCCATAGACTTCTGGTTTTACCTGTGGAATGGGTGCACTTTCAGAAAGTGCACCACACCTGCAGGATATAATAGAATTCTATGGCAAAGTACAGCTAACCTGCAGGAAAGCCACAGGTGCACTGTGCTGCACCCACGGTGTGGGTAGACTGCAGACCATCAGTGTAAAAGCAGCCTTATGACCCTTTAACATGAGATTGGTCTGACCCAATCGGACCCTCCATTCACCTCGCTGGAGCGGCAGATGTAAACAGACTTGTGTCCGTTTATACCCGCCTACCTCCAATCGGATCTGCTAAAAAAAAAAAACAGAAGTGGATCCGTCCCCTTCTATCTGATCCGATCAGAGGGCCCATAGAGAAGAGTGGGCTGTGTCTCTGTCCACTTTGCATAGGCAAAGTGGATGCAGAGCTGTCATCTGCCCACTCTGCTCATTGTGGCCCGCAACTGGTTACGAAGTCGCTTAAGTGGCCCTCGCTCTTCAAAAGGTTGGGCACCCCTGCATTACACGGTCAGGAAGAGGTTATAGTCTTACCAAAAATGATTATTGACAAACATGGACAACACTAGCTAAGATGAACTGAATTAGGAAATGAGAGGTGAATAAATATTAAACTCAACAACAACAGAATAGACTGACATTTAAAAAGATAACTCCACAAAAATACAGCCTCCAAAACTATCAGAACATCCTGTGACCCAGCACAAAAAAATGTGTATCGTGAGCTTAAAAGGATGGCCCTGGTGCTTTTGTTATTTTGTCCACCCCCTGCACGGATTAATACAGGCACTCCTCCTCTTTGGTATGTATTTTTCCCCCTATAAACCTTTAACTGTCTGTTTGGCTGCATGCCCGAACCCTCTTTTGTTGATAGTAAACTCCCTGCCATCAACTGCTGGTCACAGACAGTCAAAAGTCTGACCGAGAATGACGGGCATTCAGACATCTGCCCATCCTCATACCCAACAACAGCCGCCTCGATGTTAATCTGTGACTTGGCTCAGTGAAAAAAAGAGAATGGCTGTTCTGTTTCACAGAAATTTCACAAGTTGAAAAATCTTTACAACTCTAAAGCCTCGTTCACACGATCAGATTTTCAGATGGGAATTGTGTGATGATAGGCTGTTGGCGGAAAATCCGACCGTTTGTACGCTCCATCGGACAATTGTTGTCGGATTTTCTGCGGACAAAATGTTGGATGGCAGGCTTTAAAATTTTCCGCCAACAAATGTCTGTTGTCCAACTTTCCATGCATGTGTACACAAGTCCATCAGACAAAAGTCCAAAGTACTAACACGCATGCTCGGAAGCAAGGACGAGCTGGAAGCAATCGGTCTTGTAAACCAGCGTTCGTAATGGAGAATTAACATTCGTGACGTGGCAAATTATGAAATCTCGAAATTCAGCACACATTCTCTTCTTCTTTAATGGTATAATAATGAAGCTGCTTTGCTGGTGATACTGATGGAATTATGGCAAACATATTTTCAAAAGCTTTTTTTTTGTGATATCAAGAATAATATTATTATGCCCGTAGTTTTTAAGATCAAAGATACAACTATGTTGGTGTCCCTTGTTAATGTATTTATTACATTGTAATACAATTACATTTATTTTATTTTTTAAATGTAACTGCCTACTCCCAAACTGTCATTTGAAGTAAAACACATAGCAAAGTATTATTCTACGCAATTTTTTTTATTGTGCATTAAAAAAAGAAACCAAATAAAATTAGACACGCTATCTGCCAATAGAGCTTAACCAAAAAGTGCATTCTATGCATCCAAAAATCTTGAAAATATACCAAATCAAATCATCACTCAACCAAAAAATAAAATAAATGCTTCATGCATGTGTCCTGCTTCTCAATGTAGGGGGTCAACAATGCCAAGAGTTGGTGAAAGCAGAGGACCGTCATCCAGAGATAATTCCGAAAATCATCCAGATTATTCTCCTGGAGCTCCAGCAGCAAAGGCATATGACATAATTAGTCACGATTAATAAAGCAACCAATTTTTGGTCCAATAAATCCTCCTCCTCCTGTTCCTGGACTGGACTTGGGTCAAAGCAATATCTCCAAGGCCAATAATAAATATCACCTTATCTCCTCCGATTCCGCAACATGGCTGGTTGACGAACGGCTGTTCAGAAATGGACTGAAAAGTGTGAAATGAAAAGTATGAAATGAAAAGTGCGAATCAACACACACCAAACTTCTACTAACACGAAATTAGCAGAAGGAGCCCAAAGGGTGGCGCTAAAGAGCTGAAAAACCACGTAGTATGTCACTACTACGTGGTTTTTCAGCTCTTTAGCGCCACCCTTTGGGCTCCTTCTGCTAATTTCGTGTGTGTGTGTTTGTTGGCTGACAATTCCTTGCTGTTTGTATGCAAGACAAGTTTGTGGCCAACGCCCTTAGGACAAAAGTCTGTGGTTTTGTCTGCGGAAAATCCAAAAGTGTGTACGAGGCTTAAGAACAAGCGCTCTAATGGTAGGATCCACTCAATGTACTCCCTAGAGAAGCCCTGCATGGTCTGGACCTTTTTGGTTTGTTCCACCATGGCCTTTCTAAAACATTTCTTGTTTAACCTGTATATGAAACAGTTATTTGGGGAGAGAACATTGCCGTTGCCCTAAAATGTTGGCTTCCATTCTCTAACTCAAAGAATGACAACTAAAATCTGGTTGGTTATAATGGGGAACATAAACCTTGACATCTGGACTAGTGTTTTCTTTATAAATCAGCCTTTCTGCAAGCAAAACAGCAAAAAAATAATAATACAATATATAAAAAAGGATATGCTGGGAAGAAAAAAATAAGCAGAGAAATGGGGAGATGATGAAGGATGGGGGATAACAGGAGGGGTGTAGGGCACCTTCACAGTTTTCATCCTGCTTTTCTCAGCTCTAATTAGGAATGAGCTCAGCAGCGCGAAGCAGCAGTGAATTAATTCAGCCTCGTTTGCTCCTTTACAAACAAATAGGCTCTCTCTGCAGTACGCTTGGAGAAAGAACGCAGCAGAAAGCAGCAGCTCAGCCTCTGAACGTTGAAACTGCAAAGTATGAACCCTGTGACCACGCAGAGAAATAGGAGGGAGATGATCGCTCTGCCACCGAAGCTACCCGAAATACAAAGATTTTAAAGTTTTCAATCTTCATGTGGCACAGAAATGTTGTCTTGTAAATGTTGCAGAAAGAAACACAGAGGTAAAGACGGTAAAGCCATTCTGCAGTCAGATTATTATCTTTAAATTGTGCCACCAATATCAGATTTTGGTAAAATTGTAATTTAAATCTAAGCAAATACAACATTGGAAAACATGTTGATGAACTATAGAGGCAGCTATGTAGAGAGGGAGAGGAAAGGGATAGAAGGTGAGAGAAAGGAGGGGAGGGATACAGAAACAGAGAGAGAGAATGTGATATCAGGTGAAAGAATGAGAGAGAAAGATTCTGCAAGGTATATATAGTAAAATGGCACAGGAAGGGTCCATTGAGGGATGGTTCACACCGGGATCACACAGGAACATGGCATGTGTTCCTGTGAGATTCCTGTGCGTTCCCATGGGGTGCGATTTTGCAGCCCATTCATTTGAATGAGCTGAAATTTAACCAGAACGCACAAAGCTAACTGCAATGCATTGTGGAGACGTTTATTTTAAATAGTGATTCAGTGCACCACAACACAGAATGTTTTACAGTGTGCTGGCAGTCTATTTCAAAACATAACGCGCTGCAATGCATCTTACCAGATTGAGGCCCTGGTTCACACTAGTGCAATTTCTTCTGTGCCTGCAGCACACTACAATGGAAATCACATTATTCTCTGTGGTGCCCAATTAAACCAATGCAACATGGTACAGTGTGATTTTTCAAAAGGTGCAGGTGTTTTTTTTGGTGCAGCATAATGCATTTTCAATGGGAGTGCATGAAAAGCATAAATGCATTTTTGGTGCATTTTTGCATGAAACAAGAACATGCATTTAAAAAAAGGGCAAAAACGCACTGAAAAATGCATGATTATGCAGCAGTACTAGTGTGAACCTAGGTTGAATGGGTCCTAAGGGATAGGGCATATTTATAAAAAGAAAGATGAATTCATTTTACAGCATTTGCAGAAATAAATTGCAGGCAAATGGTAGTGTTTGCAGGACCTCAAATGTGTTCTGTAGTGAGGTGAGTATCGCAAATGCCAGGTCTTCATAAGGACCAATGGCAAATCAATGATTTTATTAAGCTATTTAAAAGTGATCTGTGCTAGTGAATGTTGACCAATAATTAAATACGGCTAATTTTGTTGAGACCAAGTTCTCCTATTGAAGAATAAATAATTCAAATGTTAGCACGTGTTGTCACAAGGGGCGACTATATAAGAGATGCCAGACAGCGGGCAACAACACAACGGAGGAAGACAGCCTTAGAAGAAAATGGAGAAGCCCGGAGTAAATAAAATAAAGAAATTAACAAAGTACTGGCATGACAGGGTTAAAAAGTGGGCATCTGCAAGGAAGATTTTGTTTAAAAAATGGGGCTTGGGCACAGAGAGATGGGGGAGGAGCGGAGGTTTTTAGTTAGGAGAGTGTGAGTCCCTCCCCAGCTCAGTGTGGCATGAGGCGCGAGCTTCCCTCCCTCCGATTGTGGGAAGTATCGGTTATGTGTTAATCTATGTGATTTGCCTTCTACAGAGCAGTGGGTGTCGTGGCAGAGGCGGGGTGTTGGTCGTTGCGGGTAAAGGAAGAAACCCCGGATGTGGAAGAGTTCGGGACCCATCGATGGTATGGGTACCGCCGGTGGTATTCCAGCTAAAGGTGGTTTAGTTGGAATTTGGTTAACGGGGGCACTGCGGTAAGTGGTTTGTTGTCTCTGAGCTAGCATGTCAGCTGGAGTGGAGTGTGGCAAAATTTGTTTTTTTTTCCTGCAAAGACCAATGTGAGTATTTAACTGATGGGGGTGGTTCTAACAGATGTTTATACAGATGATGTTAATTTTATTTGAGTGTTAATAAAATGGCTGCTACGGCCGATAATTACTCCAGCTTGGTGTGGTCTTAGTTATTGGGTAAAGAGGTATGTGTATTTAGAGGCTGGAGGGGTTGGTCTGGTAGTCATGGCCTTCTTTTGTTTTTTGCGGGTAACCAGAGGCGAGGTAGAAGACAGCACAGGGAGAAGACAGCACAAGGAGAAGACAGCTCGGGAGAAGACAGCACAAGGAGAAGACAGCTCGGGGAGAAGACAGCTCGGGGAGAAGACAGCTCGGGGAGGAGACAGCTCGGGGAGGAGACAGCTCGGGGAGGAGACAGCTCGGGGAGGAGACAGCTCGCGGAGAAGACAGCTCGGGGAGGAGACAGCTCGGGGAGAAGACAGCTCGGGGAGAAGACAGCTCGGGGAGAAGGCAGCACAGGGAGAAGGCAGCACGGGGAGAAGACAGCACAGGGATAAGACAGCTCGAGGAGAAGACAGCTCGGGGAGAAGACAGCTCGGGGAGAAGACAGCTCGGGGAGAAGACAGCTCGGGGAGGAGACAGCTCGGGGAGAAGACAGCTCGGGGAGAAGGCAGCACAGGGAGAAGGCAGCACGGGGAGAAGACAGCACAGGGAGAAGACAGCTCGAGGAGAAGACAGCTCGGGGAGAAGACAGCTTGGGGAGAAGACAGCTCAAGAGTTAGACAGCACAAGGAGAAGACAGCTCGGGGAGAAGGCAGCACAAGGAGAAGACAGCTCGGGGAGAAGGCAGCACAATAATTAGACAGCACAAGGAGAAGACAGCACAAGGAGAAGGCAGCACAAGAAGAAGACAGCACAAGAAGAAGACAGCACACGGAGAAGACAGCAAAAGGAGAAGACAGCACAAGGAGAAGACAGCTCGGGGAGAAGACAGCTCGGGGAGAAGACAGCTCGGGGAGAAGACAGCACAAGGAGAAGACAGCTCGGGGAGAAGACAGCTCGGGGAGAAGACAGCTCGGGGAGAAGACAGCTCGGGGAGTAGACAGCTCGGGGAGAAGGCAGCACGGGGAGAAGACAGCACGGGGAGAAGACAGCACAGGGAGAAGACAGCTCGGGGAGAAGACAGCTCGGGGAGGAGACAGCTCGGGGAGAAGACAGCTCGGGGAGAAGGCAGCACGGGGAGAAGACAGCACAGGGAGAAGACAGCTCGAGGAGAAGACAGCTCGGGGAGAAGACAGCTCGGGGAGAAGACAGCTCAAGAGTTAGACAGCACAAGGAGAAGACAGCTCGGGGAGAAGGCAGCACAAGGAGAAGACAGCTCGGGGAGAAGGCAGCACAATAATTAGACAGCACAAGGAGAAGACAGCACAAGGAGAAGGCAGCACAAGAAGAAGACAGCACAAGAAGAAGACAGCACACGGAGAAGACAGCAAAAGGAGAAGACAGCACAAGGCGAAGACAGCTCGGGGAGAAGACAGCTCGGGGAGAAGACAGCTCGGGGAGAAGACAGCACAAGGAGAAGACAGCTCGGGGAGAAGACAGCTCGGGGAGAAGACAGCTCGGGGAGAAGAAAGCTCGGGGAGGAGACAGCTCGGGGAGGAGACAGCTCGGGAGAAGGCAGCACGGGGAGAAGGCAGCACGGGGAGAAGACAGCACGGGGAGAAGACAGCACAGGGAGAAGACAGCTCAAGAGTTAGACAGCACAAGGAGAAGACAGCTCAGGGAGAAGGCAGCACAAGAATTAGACAGCACAAGGAGAAGACAGCTCAGGGAGAAGGCAGCACAAGAATTAGACAGCACAAGGAGAAGACAGCACAAGGAGAAGACAGCACAAGAAGAAGACAGCACAAGAAGAAGACAGCACACGTAGAAGACAGCAAAAGGAGAAGACGGCACAAGAAGAAGACAGCAGAGGGTTGTCGGGAAGAGGCCCTTGTCCCCATCAACATGGGGGGAAAAAGGTGCACTCATCCCCCCATGTTGAGGGTATGCAGCCTGGTATGGTCCATGGGGGGGGGGGGGTGCAGCTGCAATCTGCAGCAAGCAAATAATGTGCACACAAATGTAAACACACAACTGGAAAAAAAGTGCAAATAGTGCCGGAACCACACTCAATAAATTTGATTCAAATATATATAAACCTAACCATTACGTGGTGCCACCATATACATAGAAAAAAAAATTCCAAAAAGTAAATAAATAAAAAAAAATAATATATATATATATATATATAAAAAGAAGTGCATACACCATATGATTGTCCCTATATGATAAACATTAAACAGTCTTTTGTAGCAGCCTGTGCTAGGCTGTGATGAGAAACAAAGTATTGATGGTGGTGAGATAGATGCAAAACGACGTGATCTCCAGTGATCAAATTAACAACATGCTTCTACATCCAGCCGTGATTCTGAATCATGCATAGGTGAAATCCAGAAACCCCTTATGGTAATGAGCTCACCTTGGAGCATGTGACTAGCTTTTACACTAAGTCAAATCATGCATATAAACCACTATGGGTTTCTCAGCTGTTTCCCTGGCAATAATTTTTTTACATTCAGCTGTCAGTGGGGAACCTCGCTGACAGCTGATGACTCATTGGTTATTAAGGACGTAATGGCCAGCTTCCCGGCCCCCTCCTTAGCAGTGTTTAAAATGAAAAACCGCAAAACACATCAAAAATCGCATCACAAAAAACAACACTTGCGATTTCATTGAAGTCTATTGCACACAAAACACGTAAAAAAAAGTCCCTGGCTCTTTCCAAAACGCACAGGCTGCCAAACGCATAGATAGAGCTTGTACCATAGGAAACTATGTTAAATGGACTGTAGTGCGTTTCTGCAAACTGTAAAACGCACTAAAAACGCATATGTGTGAACCTAGGGTAAAGGAATAATAGTTGTAATATAAAAAAAAAAATCATGGGTTTAACAAATTTTTTTTTGAGCAGAATTATCTTTTTAAGGGGCGTGGCAGGGTGTGTGTCCTATGCCTATATACTTTTGCTAATAGGTGTCCCTCGTTCCTATCTCAAAAAGTTGGGAGGTATGTATTATATGACAAGCAATAAATGTATTTATTTATCACAGGTACTTTTACAGCATATCAAATGGATAGGTTAGATATAAGCTATAAAATTGATATATATATATACAGTGTCCAAAATAATGTCCAAAAATGAATCTTGTAGTGCCTTTAATAGTGACATAGTACAATACTTCTTCCAAACATATATGTGCAGAAAACACTGTGCCGTGCTCCCCTCCTGTGTTTGTCAAAGCTGAATTGAAGATGAAGGTAGAAGCTGGTTGGCTATCATGCACAACTGCACCAGACAACTGCACTCTCCAGTTTTAGTAAATCAACCGCAATGGCTCTGTGGGAGGTGGTTGCAAAAAAGAAAATCGGTCCATCTATGGTCGGTTTAGGCCTCATGTACACTGCTGCTGGTAAACAGAAGTTTAGGAGCAGTTGGGAGTTTTTTTCAACTGCCCCTGAACTCTTCTCTATGTTATCTTAACAGTACATGTACACAGGGTCGTTTATAGTTGTTTCTAGGCAGTTGAGTTTAGAGGCATTTTTTGGAATGCACAAAAATGCGTTCAGAAGCTGAGTTTACAGGCATTTCAAGCCCCAAATGCTTCTAAACGCTTTTAGCCGCATTTCATTTACAGGCGTTTTTCATTTTTGGTTTGTTAAACAAATGCGGCAAAATGCGGCATGTAAACGCTGCAAAATGGACGTTTTAAACGTGGGTTACTATCTGTCAAGTTAAATCGTTCAGTAGAGGTTGTAAAAACGTCCCGTGTACATGAAGCCTTAAGAGGTCAACGCTTCAAGGTGAGTTTATCACCCTTTGGGGGTTATTTACGAAAGGCAACTCCACTTTGCACTACAAGTGCACTTGGAAATGCAGTCACTCTAAATCTAAGGGGTAGATCTGAAATGAGTGGAAGCTCTGCTTTTATCATCCAATCGTGTGCAAGCTAAAATGCTGTTTTTTATTTTCCTTGTATGTCCCCCCTCGGATCTACAGCGACTTTACTTCCAAGTGCACTCGCAGTGCAAAGTGGATTTTCCTTTAGTAAATAACCCCCTTTCACACTGGGGCGGGAGCCGCGGTGATGGTAAAGCGGCTTTACCATCGTTTTAGCCGCGGTATTCGGCCGCTCGCGGTGCGGTTTTACCCCCCGCGAGCGACCGAAAAAGGGTTAAAATCCCCCGCAGAGCGCCGCCGTAGCGGCGCTTTGCGGCGGTATTGCTGCGGTATTACCGCGGTGTCCCATTCAAATCAAATGGGGCCGGTTTTTTCAGGCGGTGTACAGGCGCTATTTTTAGCGCTGTACCGCCTGAAAACCGCCCCAGTGTGAAAGGGGCCTTATGCCGCGTACACACGATCAGAATTCTCTTCGGAAAAAACTCTGACGGTTTTTCCAACGGAATTCCGACGTGTTGCCTACACACGATCACACCAAATTCCGACGGTCAATAACACAGCGCATAAAACACGTTCGACAGCACTATAAAAAGGAAGTTTAATGCTTCCGAGCATGCGTCGAATTGTTTCCGAGCATGCGTCGGAATTTTGCGTGTCGGAATTGCCTACACACGATCGGAAAATCCGATAGAAAGGTTTTCCTTCGGAAAAATTGAGAACAGGTTCTCAATTCAAAGTCCGTCGGAAATTCCGACCGTTGACCATACACACGGTCGGAAAATCCAATGAAAAGCTCCCATCGGACTGTTTCCATCGGAAATTCCGATCGTGTGTACGCCGCATTAGAGTTTGTTGAAGTGGAGTCATTTTCTTTTATTTCTTGGAGGAACCGAAGAAGTGGCTATTCTGCCTTTGATTCACATTAGAAAAGTGGACTTTGCACATTGGTCATTTTCATTTGTTCACATTTGGCACATTTTATATGATTTGCACATAGGATATTGTTTATGTGGATGAATATATTTGTGGTATATAAATTTTATATGAATTTCACATAAGGGGTATTTATATGTACGTTTTATTTATTGATTTATTTATAGTGCTGCGTTTTGGTCTCAAGTTTGCAAAACAGTGAAAAAAAATTGTTAAATACCATGCTGTCCAAAGAAGGGGGGGGGGGGGGGGGGGAAGCTGCCAGCACCGCAAATGACAATTGCAAAAAGTAAAAGTGAGAAAGTGATGGTGCAGCACTAGTGACAATTTGTAAATTTAAAAGGGTGATCCAAAGGTCATAGATAACCTGATATACATCTAAATATATCAAAGTTAGAATAATGGTGAAAATATCAAACAGTATACCTGTGCAGTATTGAAATAATGATGTCAGGTAATTAAACCAGTGTATACCATACATATAAAATGCAGTGATATCAGGTGATTAAACCAATATATACATACCATACATATAAATACAGTGATATCAAGTGATTAAACCAATGTATATCATACACATAAAATACAGTGAACAACTTATTATAAACTCAAAAGAAATAATAGAAAAAATATAAAAAAAATATTTAAAAAAAGTCCACTGAGTGAGAAAGAGTGTTTGATGAAATGGAAATGTCCAAAACATATGTATCTTGACGTCCCAAATTATAATTTTCAAGCCACCGCTGGACGTGCATGAAAAGGGTAGAGCACCGCCACCAATAACACTGAGGCTTACCAGAAAGTGTGGATTCAGTAGGACATACGCCCTATGAATCAAACTAATCTTCTCACAAGGACCACCGGTCAACAAGAAAGGAAGTTCCAAGATATATAAAACGTCATGTGGGTTCAAACATATAGGGCATTTGGAAGAGGTGAAACAAGCGGTTGTTAATCGATAAAATTACGCAATGGGAACAGCAGGCTTTTATATTTTTTCTATTATTGCTTTTGAGTTTATAATAAGTTGTTTACTGTATTTTATGTGTATGATATACATTGGTTTAATCACCTGATATAACTGCATTTTATATGTATAGAATACACTGGTTTAATTACCTGCCATCATTATTTCAATACTGCACAGATATACTGTTTGATATTTTCACCATTATTCTAACTTTGATATATTTAGATGTATATCAGGTTATCAATGCACTTTAGATCACCCATTTAAATTTACAAATTGTCACTAGCGCTGCACCATCATTTTCTCAGTTTGCAAAACAGACCTGGGGAGACATTATAGGAAAATAACAGCTGGAGTCTGGTTGGTTACTATAGGCAACACCTTCACATTTGTTATATTGACAGCCACAGTTGTTTAGCTATAAGAAAGTGCTTTCCACATGAGGCCTAATCGGTGTACTCAGCTGTTACTGTGATTTGCCAAAAAAAGCAGTGGTGAAAAATGTGAAACATACTAGAAAGGGGGTGAAGTTTGGTTTATTTGGAATCTAGAAATACGTTATTTCCTTCAAGCATTTTTTGTATGTAGGGCAGACCCAGTAAAATATTATAACTGTTAGAAATCTGGAATCATATGATGCTTCTAAAATCTGGCTCATATATGAACTGATATACCGGGGACAGTTCCAGTCCCCCTCTCTTTTCCCCCCCTTTATTTTGGTATTTGGGTAAGACCCTTAGTATTTTTATATTGGATCATATTAACATCTATTTTTTTAACCCTGACCCTTTTTTATATTTATAGCTTCTTGTGCTCCCTTTGTCTGTCCATTGTGGGGGTCACCAATCATTTTTATTCTTGGATGGCCATCTGCAACTTGTTAGTTGTCAATGAAAGTCATTGCTGGATGTCCATTCAATATTAAGCTGTTGCTGTGCGATATGTTTGATGGAATGTTTATAATGTTTTTTGAAATATGTATATTAAAAAACCTACCACCTGTCTGTCCCTAATGAAGATTCTCTTGAAATTGAAACACGTTGGACTCACATCACATGTAACAATTGGTCAAAGTCTGATTGCTTGTAAAGAATTTATAAACATACTTTGTGACATGTGTGGTAATAGGTGGTTTCATAGATATATTTGTCCTACTCTCTATTTAGCCTTGTGATTTTATCAATGTTCTATGGAATGTTAAATAAAATGTATTTGTTTTATTTTTGTGGGTTTTTTTTTTTATTGTAAAAACATAGGATGCCTGCTCTTGTTCCTACCACATACCTTCCCACTGCACAACTGGAGCTCCAAGAAAAACTTTCAGGTATGAGGCACACATGCTCACTCCTCCCAAACACACTTCAATGCTTTGTGTCCAAGAAGCCTCTTACCAGGCCAGAGAAAAGACACAGGAGGATAGAAAGGTGTATTTAATACTATGGCAGTCGAGCCTCTTAGGTATTTGATGCAATGGGCGGTGTTGGTATGACAAGAGTAGGCACCTTACGGTTGTCTTTATTAGTATACAACATGGTGTAGGTGCCCCTTTTTGTGGGCGGGGGTAGACCCACTATTGGGTAGATGGGTGGTAGAGTGTGGTGGAATAGAAAAAGGAAGAGGGAAGTTCGTAGGCACAGCTCTGGGGTCAGCATGCTTTCCTCTACAGTGGAAAGCTTTGCACAGTGAGGTCCCCAAAGTTGGGACATAACAAGAAGCAGCTGAAATGTGACCTTGGTCTTTTTGATTTTGGGACTGTGCTATGTGAGTACTGCCATCTTCCTCTTCTTGCCTTGCCTGCACAATGAAATCAAAAGTTTTTGTTGAAAAGGTTCTAAGAATGTTTTGCGCCATTACCATATTTTTTTGGACATGTGAATTTTAGTTTAGTTTAGTAAACGCATTGGACAAAGAAGTGATGCAGGATTGTATATTTTTTTTATAATGCTGCTGGAACAGTATTGCCTATACTTGCAGGGAGGAGAGCACCATGGGGGTGAACTAGTGGAATGGTACCAGGGCAGGGCTCAAGTCCTGCGGGAACGCATGGGAACGGAGTTTCTGTACTTTTTCCACAACAGGAACTCAGTTCCCGTTAGCAGATGTGTCCTGCAAGACTTTGAAGTATGCGAGCTGTGTGGCAGGTGCTACACCAGCAGCTGCAGACATAGCTCGCAATAGTAAGTACTGAACACCTGACCATTCAGGCATTGCCAGTAGGGGGGCCCCATGACAGCTTCCGCTTCGATCTACCCTACCTGTCAATCACAGCTAGCTGACGGGTAGATCAGGTCCCTGCTGCTAAGAGATTGTATTTAGTCAGACCTCTCGTGATGCCCTCCTACCCGCCGGCCCCTCCGGATTTTCTGTACCCTCACCCCCCCCCCCCCCCAGTCTCCTGCATACTTGCTCTGTGTGTCCCGCTGAATCCCCCCCTCCTCTATCTTCAGTGCCATATAATGAGAGAACCCAGACGAGGAGCACAGCTATTCTGCTCACAGGACATGCAGGGAGAGAGGTGAGCTGAGGGAGGAACATCAGTTTGGGGTGGTAATCTGAGCACAATACCTGGCAAAGTTTAATGCCAAAAGGGAAGTTTATGTGGAAATATGTGAAGGGTTGGAATAGCAGCGAGTGTGTGTTGCAGCCCTGCAGAGTTTGCAGCCCCCCAAGCTAACATACATCTCCTAAGCAGGAACACATCACTATCTCCCCAAGCATTCTGTCCAGATAATGTGCAGTTAATTTATGACCTTTCCGTTTAACCCTGTGTTATCCAAACTCTGTTCAATGAAAAGTGTAAACTCACCACATAAAACACTCTATATACAAAATAAAATTCCCCAATAAAGATCAGAACATGATGTTCCCATTTGCATGAAAGCACAATTGAATGAATGCTGATTATTCAGAGAATTACCGGATTTATGTTTATTGAGTATTTATTTTTTATTTTTTTATGTACTAACAGTTAAGCTTCATACACACAATACGAAAATTGGATGAAAAATACCACTTTTGAAGCATTCGTGCATATGAGCGTATCATTTTTTTTTCTTTGGTGGGCGAATGGATCTTGGGTGGGAGTTCCCACACTTTTTTCCCAGGACTTGACCCCTGTACCAGGGGGCTGCCTATCGATGGTTGGATGCAGCATCCTGCTGACCAGAGGTAATGTTGTTCCTTATGCAGAGCCTGAAACTACTGCGTAGGTAATTGTCTCAGGAATAAAGTATGTCCTAGCTGTTCTGTGTGGTTCAAAGGGAACCAGACTCATAGAACTCGATTTCCACTCCCATATGGAAAGTATTGCAAGGTTCTGAGACTTACATGTCCTGAGACCTGCTTAAGAGAGGGTGTTCTTTCTGGGTGGTGATTCCTGCCTTACATAGGGCCAGCCAAAATTCACAATATATAATATATATGAAGGCTGTGCTTCCTTTCGTAGTACTGTACAGTGAGTGTCCTTTACTGTTGTTAATACTGTATGTCAAGGAAGGTATACCTGTCAGACTGATTGGAAGTAAATAGTTTGTACCTCACTGTAGCTGATCATACACACTTGGGGATGGTCAAATATGCAGATAACTGCCAGCCTATGCATATGTGTCAGCCAATGTTTCATAAATACAAACGACTGTCATGGAGGCAGCACAGTCAGTCTTCTGATTTTACTCAGCACACGTTCAGGCATCAATATGTCACCCTGCTTGTAGTTACATTGTTGTTGCATTTTGATGGAATCTTCTAGTTTGTTCTTCATTCTATGTTTCTGATCTTAATCTCTATTCCTGTTGTCAAGCTTTTATTAAAGGAGCTTTTTGTGAAACATGATTCCAGTGTCTCTTGCATGAGCAAGTCAGAATCCACATACCCTGGAGATCCTGTAGCGTGTACAAAGAAAGATAAAATATGATAACAGAATATGAAATCTGTTGAAATGGAGATTAGAGAACATATGAAAAGATGTAGTTTAGGTCCTACTTAATTCACCTTCATAGAATTCCCCTTTGCTTTATGTCAATGTTGAAGTTGATGAAGCACATGACCCATTCCCAGTAGTGTATTTAGGTTTTGTGCTGCCCTAGGCCTGACTTAACTCGCACACCCACTAATTTAAATATGACCCACCCCTTCCTGTCAAGGCCACACCCCTTTCAAGACCCATCCTGACATTTTCCAGTGGGGACACTAGTTCTGGGGGCCTGGGGGGGCTATGGATTCCCTTAATTTGCAGAGATTTCCTCTCACTTCCTGTTTGGTTGTGTGGCAGGAAATGAAGGCAAATCTTCGCAATGGGACAGGGATGGCAAAAAATAAACTGACAGGAGCTATAACCCTCCCTTACTCTATCCAAAATGAAAAAAAAAAAAAAGTGTTGCCTATAGTTCTAGTTTAAGCACACATTTCTGCTAAATTTATGGAGAGGACTAAAGCCTCGTACACACGATCGGATTGTTGGCCAACAGAGCGTCAGACTTTTGTCTGAAGGGCATGTGCCAAGAACTTGTCTTGCATACAAACGGCACACAATTGTCAGCCAACAAACACGAACATAGTGACGTACTAAGGGGAATTTCAGCTCTTGAGTGCCACCCTTTGGGCACCTTCTGCTAATGTCGTATTTGGTGAGCATTGATTCCGAGCAGGCGTGTTTGTACTTTGGACTTTTGTGTGACGGACTTGTGTACAGACGATACAAAGATCTGACAACAGACCATTGTCTGACCAAAATTTACTAGCCTGCCATCCAAAATTTGTTGGCGGAAAGTTGGACAACAATTGTCTGAAGGAGCGTACTAACGGTCGGATTTTAGGCAAACAGTCTGTCATCACACAATTCCCTGCCGAAAATCTGATCGTGTGTACGAGGCTTTAGCGGATGTAACCATGCTATTGGTGCAGCAGAGAACATATAGCACAGTGATGAAGGTATGTGGTCCAGGCATTGAGCAAAGGAAGGATTGGGGTCAGGAACAAATAAATACATCTGTTTATTTTTCTCATCAGCAATCAACAGAAATAAAATTAGGATTCCTTAATAAGCTCGAAACCCCGCTGGGTTTCTAGTATAGACAGTATATTAGATTGTGATCACCCAAAGATTTGCAGTACAGTCTTACTACCTACCTCCTAAGTGTAGCTGATCATCTATCTCCCTTGCTTCTGCACCATCCCTACTACCCAGATTAGAAGCCATGTGGCAGCTAGGCAGTTGTCCTCAATTTCCACTTAACTGGTGTGGATTCCCTTTCAGCCTGCATGGCTCCCTTCTTAAGTTTGCATCTGCACCTAGAAGTGTAGCGCAAGCTGGCAGGGACTGTTTTTGTGCTGCCCCCCTGCAAAGTGCTGCCCTAGGCCTGGGCCTTGTCAGCCTATACCAAGATACAGTGTTGCCCATTCCACTGACTAGTTCTCTACACCTTCCCGCCACTGACAAATGACAGGTGAAAGAGGGTTACACATAAATAGGAAATGCATAACCCTAGTAGTATGCTGATTTAATCCATTCTGTGAAATATGCCTAAAATAGGAAGACAGATGCATAGATATACTTGTGGCCAAACCTTTCCTTTCCTCTCTCTTAGTGACAAGCAAACTTGGTGTAGTTCCAAGTGATCTCCAACCACTGGATCCTAGAAAGTGAACTGAGCCAAACAGCTCAGTTCACAGTTCCACATTGAATGGTTGAGGCTTTTGGTTGCATTGACCCAAATATTAATCACAGTGTTTGAGCGGCGTTTGGTTATTAAATTCTGCAACCATCATAGCTTTTTTAACAGAATGGGAGAGCCATTGTTGATAAATGTTGCAATGTTTGTACGTTCAACCACAGCAACAATGGGCACTGCAGATGGTTGCATGGTTTTAAACTCTTGTTACAATTACAATGACAACATGCCTTGTACCAGTATTGTAGTATAGTGGAACTAAGTACACTAGTTTTTTTTTCCGTTAGAGACAGTTGCTTTATTTATTTGCTGTTGCTCTTTTAGATAAACAGTATATATATTGCTACATGCACTAGCCTTTATTTTCTAAGGTATAACTATATTGCATAGTGCAGCAACTACAGCACTAGAGTAACTAGAGATGCTTGCTTTCTTATTACATGGATTCTAATCACCCCTCTTATAACATTTGTATATTTTCCATAATACATTGCCACATTTCATATTCTACTTGCCAGAGTAATGGTGTTTCTGGTAAAAATATAGTTGTAAGAGTCAGAGCTTAGAGAAGGACCCCATCTTCTCTATATCTTCGGCAGAGACCCCTTTTGGCAGAGACACCTGGCCCATGGCCAGAAAATAAAACCTTTAATTAACGTGAATCAGAAAGATATGTCCTTGTGGCTGCTCTAGATTATTATACAATGTTGCTATTTCGATTTTTGAAATAAAATATCTGGATTTGCTGTAGCAGCCAAAGCTGTCATCCCTCTAGTGCAGGCTAAGAAGTGAAAGCCATTGGACAGCTCAGATCGCAGGCACAGTACGGAATATCAATGACAGGAGCAGCTCTGTACCTTGTGATTAGTGTAATGACCAATAACAGCAATCGCAAAAATAAACACTATAATGTTTACATCTGAGCGCCTTCCCCTTGCTGTCACAATGAATAAAGTGGAGGAAGTAGTATTTATGAATGAAGAGATTCTAAGCAGCAGCAGATGATTTATGGTGAGATGAATTAATAGATTTTACCTATATGTTAAAGGATAAGTTTTCACCTTTCCTAACATGTATTCAATGTGTAACAAGTAGCATGTTAGTGATGCAGCAGCCCCTGCACCCCTCAAATCCCAGTTGTGACAGGGGGCCAGGGATCCTTTCCCTACACCTGTTGTCACAATTTAAAAAAACGCAGTCCTGTGGGGCTCTGCCCACCCAGCTGTGTCATTTATTCACAGAGTTGTATGAATTGGAGAACTACAACTACCATCAGCAACTGCGGCTGGCAGCTTGTAGTCCTCAATTAACTATTAGTGCGCTGATGAGTGCTCTTGGTAGTTCATTGTTCCTTGATGTCAATTAATAATTGAATGAGGTATGGACAGACAGCTACACTGACAGTCTGCAGGAGCCTGAGATTGCTGATCATGGGTGCAATGCTTTATAGGCCCCTAATTAGAAAAAATGAGCTACTTTTGAGGCAGATTTGGGTGTTTTGGTTCCACGGATGTCAATGGGAACGACTGAAAATGCTGAAATTTTTTAGGCATATTTTAAGCATTTTTGAGCCTGTAAGAACTGGTCCCCTCCCCTTCTCCCCCTAGTGCTTTCCATTGGCTAAAACAAAAACACCTTAAAGTGTTGCTAAACCCAGGACCCTGCATTCATTATTTCTGGTCTCCCACAGTACACAGAACATGCAAATGCAATTGTTTTAGTAAATATAAACTGCTAAATACCTTTTCTCGTCAGCATTATATAGCAGTCTTGTGACTTCTATCAGTTCCTGGTTAAAGCTTGTAGGAGGAGTTTTCATACTGCACTGAGCTGTCCTATCAGGATCCAGGACCCTTGACCTTCTGTCTGGACAGTGTTGATTGGCCCTGTGCTGATCACATGCACCATCCCAAGAAAAAAATAAAAACTCTCTAGCAATGCACACCAAACTGAACATGTGCAGCCTGACTCCAAAGGCTCTGTCTTATCTGGACCTGATTTTAAGTCAATGGAAGAAAAGGAGGATCTGTGCATAAGATCAAACAGCCTTTTTGCACAATGCAGAGGATTAACCGCATATTACTGCATATACAGACTGATTTTACTGTTGTGGGTTTAGTAACACTTTAAAGGGGTTGTAAAGGCAGATTTTTTATTTTTTTTTATCTTAATGCATTCTATGCATTAAAGAAAAAAGTCTTCTGTGTGCAGCAGCCTCCCTAACCCTTACTTGAGGTCCCTCTCTGTCTAGCGATGTCCACGAGTGTGTCAGCTGTCCGAGATTCTCCCTCCTGATTAGCGCCATTGGCTGTCACTGCTGTCAATCAAAGTCAGCTAGCCAATGAGGAGAGAGAGGGGTCGGGGCCCGGTAGCGGCGCCGTGTCTGAATTGACACAGGGAGTTGTGACTTGGCTCGCATGCCCCCATAGCAAGCTGCTTGCTGTGGGGGCACTGAACAGGAGGGAGGGGCCAGGAGCACAGAAGAGGGGGATCCAGGCTGCTCTGTACAGAGCAGGTAAGTATAACATGTTTGTTATTTCTATGGGGAAAAAAATTAGACTTTACAATCACTTTAAGCTTGAATACAAATGTAAAAGGCTTGAAATACTCTTCTAAAGAGCTTGTATAAGCATGCAAAAAAACTCAAATAAAAACATCAGAAAACATGTGAAAATCGCTCTGCTCATTTATGAATGCAGCCTTAATGTTTAAAAGGTTTCTCTGGTTTTATGGTTTTTAGCTGGCCTGTATAGTATATGTGGAAGAATTTAAAAAAATTGGGAAACATGTCTGTGGACAGAATTCTTCCTTTTTTTTTTTTTACGAGGTAATATTTAAAAAGGTTTGGATCACAAAATAAAGGAAAATAAAAATCTCTGCTCTTTGTTCCTTTTTTCTTCCGGCCTTTGTCATGTTGATATAATGTTGGGCATAGACACAGCAAAGCCCCTGCTGACTCCTACATTTCTAGGCAGGTAAAGCAGTGAAATATTCTAGGTGTTTACCTTAGGAGATCAGCTAATCTGTAGACTATATAAATTTGGTATAATAGGATAACTCATACTAAATACTCTGCTATTAGAAACCATACACATGTCCTGTTTAGATCAGAGTGTTCCACTCTAGCTTTAAAAAAAAAAAATCTGATTTCTCAGGTCGCTGCAGTATTATTATTATTATTATACAGGATTTATATAGCGCCAACAATTTACGCAGCGCTATACAACATGAGGGCAGACCAGGGCTCAAGTCCTGCAGGAACTCATGGGAACTGAGTTCCTGTACTTTTTCCACAACAGGAACTCAGTTCCCTTAGCAGCCGTGTCCTGCAAGACTTTGAAGTATGCAAGCTGTGTGGCAGGTGCTACACCAGCACCTGCCGACACAGCTCGCAATAGTAAGTGACGCACACCAGGGGTGGACTGACCATTCAGGCACTGCCAGTAGGGGCCCCAATGACAGCTTCCGCTTCGATCTACCTGTCAATCACAGCTAGCTGACGGGTAGATCAGGTCCCTGCTGCTAAGAGATTGTGTTTAGTCAGACCTCTCGTGATGCCCTCCTCCCTGCTGTCCCCTCCTGATTTTCTCCTCATCCCCCCTGTCTCCTCATCCCCCAGTCTCCTGCATACTTGCTCTGTGTGTCCCACTGAATCCCCCCTCCTCTATCTTCAGTGCATATGATGAGAGAACCCAGAGGAGGAGCACAGCTATTCTGCTCACAGGACATGCAGGGAGAGAGGTGAGCTGAGGAAGGAACATCCGTTTGGGGTGGTAAGCTGAGCACAATACCTGGCAAAGTTTAATGCCAGAAGGGAAGTTTATGTGGAAATATGTGAAGGGTTGGAATAGCAGCGAGTGTGTGTTGGAGCCCTGCAGAGTTTGCAGCCCCCCAAGCTAACATACATCTCCTAAGCAGGAACATATCACTATCTCCCCAAGCATTCTGTCCAGATAATGTGCAGTTAATTTATGACCTTTCTGTTTAACCCTGTGTTATCCAAACTCTGTTCAATGAAAAGTGTAAACTCACCACAGAAACACTCTATATACAAAATAAAATTCACCAATGCAATGTTCACATTTGCATGGAAGCACAATTGAATGAATGCTGATTATTCAGAGAATTACCGTATTTATGTTTATTGAGGATTGTTCTTTTTTTATGTTATAACAGTTAAGCTTCATACACACAATGCAAAAATTGGATGAAAAATACCACTTTTGAAGCGTTCGTGTATATGAGCATATCATTTTTTTTTTTTGGTGGGGGAGTGGATCTTGGGTGGGAGTTCCCACACTTTTTTCCCCAGGACTTGACCCCTGGGGCAGACAGTACACTTACAATACAAATCAATACAGGAGGGATCAGAGGGCCCTGGTCGTTAGAGCTTACAATCTAGAAGGGACGGTCAAGTGGAAACAATAGGTATCACTTTGGGGGGTGATCTGATGGAGAAAATGAAAAAACTGTTGTTAGGTGTGGGTAGGGTAGTCTTCTCTGAAGAGAAGGGTCTTCAGGGATCGTCTAAAAGCAAATAGAGTAGGAGATAAGCGGACAGGTTGGGGTAAGGCATTCCATAGGATTGGAGAGGCTTTGGAAAAGTCCTGGAGGCGAGCATGGAAGGAGGTGACGAGGGAGCTAGAGAGCAGAAGGTCTTGAGAGGAACGAAGAGAACTAGTAGGTTGGTATTTAGAGACTAGGCTAGTGATGTAGCTGGGGGCTAAATTGTGGATGGCTTTGTGCGTAGTTGTTAGTATTTTGAATTTAATTCGTTAGCCGAGGAAGTACTCACTTCCTTTCCAGCACTGTACCCCATAGACACTCTGCTCTGTTTTGCCACCTGGGTTTCTCTTCTGGGTTGAAAACTGATTAGCATCATTCAACCCTTTTCCTGTGGGCCCAGAATTCCATATTTACAGCCCTTGGGCTAATTATGGTCCAGATCAGGGGTTTTCAAACTTTCTAAAGAAAGGGACAGTTTACTGTCTTTCAGACTATAGGGGGGCTGGACTGTGCCTAGTGGGAGTAAACAATACCCAATCTTTGGTATTAGGGGGAGAAATACACTGTGAGAAATATTGTGCTGGGTCTACTCAAAACAATTGAGGTAACTATTTGCACCAGCTTTTTAAGTACTGTCAACTAAACTTATTTTTGTCTGACTCATTAGACTTTTCATGTTTTCAACTTTGTTGTTTTAAGTAAAGCCAATTCAATTTTTTGGGGTTCATAGACCATAGTGTTTTAAGTTAGGAATACATACCTTAACTTGTCTGGAACTATAGTTTTTAGTAAAGCCAACTACATTTTTCCAGTTTATAGACTATAGATTTAAGTAAAGTCAACAACATTTTTCCAGTTTATAGAAAAGTTTAAGTTAGGAACACATACATTAAAGTGATTGTAAAGGTAAAAATGTTTTAAAAAAAACAAACAAACATATCATACTTAGCTTCACTGTGCAGCTCGTTTTGCACAGAGTGGCCCCGATCCTCGTCTTTTGGGGTCCCTCGGCGGCTCTCGCCGCTCCTCCCCACATCTGATAACCCCCTCAGAGAATCGCTTCCCCGAGGGGGTTACCGTGGGTCAAGTTTGGGGAGTCAGGTAAGTAAAGCGGGGAGGGGCGGTCACTGACAGGTGTTTTTTGCATAGGATGCATTAAGGTAAAAAAACACAAACCTTAACAGCCCCTTTAACCTTTTTAATTCAAGTACTTATATAGCACCATCAATTTACTGAACACTTTACATATACATTGTACATTCACATCAGTCCCTGCCCTCAATCTAAGATCCCTAACTCACATTCTAGGGTCACACAGGAGCTAATATGTCTTTGCAGTATGTCTTTGGAGTGTGGGAGGAAGCTTACATGCAAACTGCAGGCAGGTGGTGTCGTGGTTGGCATTCGAACCAGCGACCCTTTTGCTGCTAGGTGAAAGTGCTAACCACTACACAACTTTGCTGGCCTATTCTTTTTTTATATTTTTTAAGTTGATAAAACTTATTTTCCAAATGTATTTGATATATGTTTGAAGGTTTTGAAGGAAAAAAAAAAGGAATAGTCTCATGAAACAGGCTTTCAAAACAAATTGATACTTATTATTTATAGAGTGTTACAGATGTAATATTATTAAAGCAGCATCAAATGTAAATGTAAACAATAAAAAAAATAAAAATAAAATGCCTCTTTCTTAGCTAACAAATCCAACTGAAACACACACATGTATATACAGTATATCTGTGAAAAACATAGAATACAGAATGTATTAACTTTTTTTTAAGCCTTTTAGGAAAGTAATTTGCATTTTAACCACCTCCTCAGCCCCAGAAGGATTTGCCCCCTTATTGACCAGGCCATTGTTTGCGATACAGCCCTGCATCGCTTTAACTGACAATTGCGCGGCCGTGCGATGCTATACCCAAACACATTTGACATCCTTTTTTTCCAGCAAATAAGCTTTCTTTTGGTGGTATTTGATCACTTCTGCGGTTTTTATTTTTTGCGCTATAAACAAAAAAAGAGCGACAATTTAAAAAATAAAACTAACATTTTTTTTATTTTCTGCTACATAACATCCACAAAAATATATAAAAAAAACAAATGTATTCATCAGTTTAAGCCGATATATATTTGGTAAAAAAAAATCGCAATAGGCATATATTGATTGGTTTGCGCAAAAGTTATGGGCGTCTACAAACTATGGGATAGATTTTGGGACTTTTATTTTTTTTATTGTTTTTACTGGTAATGGCAGCGATCTGTGATTTTTAGCAGGACTGTGACATTGCGGTGGACACATCTGACCCCAAATTACACTTTTTCACTTTTTGGGGACCAGTGACATTATTACATTGATCAGTGCTGAAAAAAGGGACTGATCAATGCATAAATTACACTGGCAGGGAAGGGGATAACACTAGGGGGTGATCAAGGGGTTAAGTGTGTTCCCTGGGTGTGTTCTACCTGTAGGGGGGATGAGCTACCAGGAACAAGACAGAGATCACTGTTCCTGATCACCGGGAACAGAGGATCTCTGACATGTCATCTGGCAGAATGGGGAATCTACTTGTTTACATAGGCAGTTCCCTGTTCTGCACCTAGCTCCTGCTATCTCCTGTGCAAAGACCAATGTACACCTACGGCGGTTTGCGCAGGAGAGCCGACCTGCCACAGTATAATGACGGTGGCTGGCTGGTAAGTGGTTAAAGTATAAACTTTTGAATATAGATTCCCAACATCTAGCTCTAAAAAGATCTTCTAAAAAACATCAAAGGTATATTTTAGGTTTTCAGGGTAGCTCAGGCTAAAAGCATAAATGAGTCCCATAATCATTCTTTCTGATACAAAATGAGAGTGCTATATGAAAAAAATACATTATACCAATGTAGCGGCCATAACCCAGAGGGGCGGCCTTGACTTTCTGGGTTTACCAGTTACCTCCTCGTGGCTTGTCGGTGGTTGTCTAGGGGTTCCCAGGGTTAGTACCCAGCGACTTCAGACGCTGACACACAAAAGTCCTTTTCAAGGTTTTTATTTTGCAGTGGTAACATCCAACATAACACAGTCTCTGATGGGAATAGAAGGCACGGGTGACAAAACTCAGGCACTTTGAACTGCTGACATCCACTGAATGTCTCTAATCAACCCAGAGAGTAGCCACTTGCAGCTGGGCGCTTCACTGACGGATAAACCCGCAGAGATCTAGCAGCCAACATGTGATCCGGAAACTTTGCAAAGTCTCTGCCACAGACTAAATTGTAACTGAAGATAGATAGGAACCTTTCTCACAGTACCTGGATCTCTCAGCTTTCTTGAAGATACTGTGTGAAATGTGGATTCTTTAGTGTCCATACAACTCAGCTCCCAGGCTCTTACTGAGCAGCCAGCTTGTTGGCCCTCCTCCGAAGAGTCCTCCCCTGGTCACTTGTACGAGTTGCCGTGTCCCTCCAATACCAAGAGCACACCTGGACTCCTTTGAATCCTCCCTCAGTTACTGAGCCTCGAACTAGCCAGCTCTGAGGCTCGGGAACAGACAGATCCCTGGCCCAGACCATGATGGCCTCTGGGGCTGGTCGGGTTGACCATGCTTGCGGGACGGCAAACACTCCTAGGCCCAGGACCCCTCGCGGGTGTTCCCCCGGACCAGAACCAGGCATCAAAGCCGCAGCCGAACCCCGAACACGTGACTTCAGCACCTTAAATACCCCTTCCCAGACTACGCAGTGGGGCCAGACACGCCCAGTGATTGGCCCCCGGGAAAGATTGGTACTCAAGACGTCCGACCAGGCCTGGTTCTCAGCCTGTCATGGGTGCCTCACTGCACCTATGACCAGGCGGAACCCTAGTACAGCCCAGCCAGACTGATACCAAAGTAAATCCTGTACAATTAACCCCCAGAACTCATTACAGTTCTGAGAAAAAACTAAATTTGCACTGATAGCGCACACTTAGTAAAGTGTGACCGCTACACCAATATGCTTGTTTTTCTGCCAATGCAGCATAAATATGCTATATTTGATTTTGAAATGAAATAACAGTGCAAAGTGAGCGTGGGCTTTAGGTTACATAATCTAACGATGAATGTCCAATATCTCAAAAACCGAACAAACAAAGTTTGTTTTTGTGGTACGAATCAGCACAAACGCAGCACAAACAAATTGTATAATTGTTTTTAAAATGTAATAACATGGTTTAAAGTGTCTCAATAGGTGTATACAATGTATGTATGTCCATTTATTATAAATATATTAATCTGCAAATAAAATAAACATTTTAGATGGTATGTTAAGCAACATTTAAAGCATGTGAATGATAATTTGTTCAATGTTCACACTTACCTTTCAATAGCATTGCATGGCTTTGTAGTGACTTGGAAAAATTCTTGTCACTGGTGGCGCTCTTTTGTCCTAAAGGGCCTCAAACGTATGGGAACTGCCTTGTGCAGGTTTTCAAAGTTCTAAAAGACGTCAAACTCTTTAAAATATACAGCATCAAATCTCGTGCGGTTGCACATTTGGCAAACATGCGTCCCCCAATTTCAGTCAAATGAAAAGATAAAATTTAGTAAATGTAACTCAATTAGAATATGGAAATGCACATACCTTAAAAATTTGTCTAGATTACTCAATATTATACATTATTTTTGTAAATGTAAAACGTGTGTTTTAAGAACTAGTGAAAATTAAGTAAGGTACTTAAAATATCAAAGTAAATTTATTAACATTTATTTTTATGTTAAGATTACAAGCCAACAGAATCATTTTTATCAGTGTAGTTGGTGTCAGTGGGAGGAATTGTGCCCCGTTTTTGCTGTCAGTAGAAGGAATTATTCTCCATTCTTGGGGTCAGTGGCAGAAATTATGCCTCAAGGGCGGGATAAATGCAAGAAATCCGCATTCGGCTCAAGGGTCACAGTTTGGAGACCACTGGTCTAGATTATAGACAGGTTGAGAACATCAAATAAACACACCCTCAGTGAAATCACAAACAATTAAGTGCATCTATGCTTTTGTATCCCCACTCTCCCCACCCCAACTACCACCAGCTCTACATATAACTTGTGGAAACCTTGCAAAAAGATCTTAACAAATGAATGGGGTGGGCAACTACATGGCAAATGAGGTTCAATGTAGAAAAATTTTAAATAATGCATTTGGCAAAAATATGAATGCAATGTATGGGGGGAGAACCTCTGGGGGAATCAAAGATGGAAAAGGACCTGGGTGTCCTAGTAGATGACAGGCTCAGCAATGGCATGCAATGCCAAGCTGCTGCTAACAAAGCAAACAGAATATTGGCATTAAAAAGAGGATTAATTCCAGAGATAAAACGATAATTCTCACGCTCTACAAGATTCTGGTCCGGCCGCACCTAGAGTATGCTGTCCAGTTCTGGGCACCAGTCCTCAGGATGTACTGGAAATTAAGCGAGTACAAAGAAGAGCAACAAAGCTAATAAAGGGTCTGGAGGATATTAGTTATGAGGAAAGGTTGCGAGCGCTGAACTTATTCTCTCTGGAGAAGAGACACTTGAGAGGGGATATGATTTCAATATACCTTACTGGTGACCCCACAATAGTGATAAAACTTTTTTGCGAAAGGGAGTTTAACAAGACTTGTGGCCACTCTACACATACATGTGTAGAGGGTTCTTTACTGTAAGAGCGGCAAGGATGTGGAATTGCCTTCCACAGGCAGTGGTCTCAGCGGGGGGGGGGCAACGATAGTTTCAAGAAACGATTAGATAAGCAAAAACCTGAATGACCGCAACATACAGGGATATACAATGTAATACTGACATATAATCAGGGGAGGACTGACAACTCATGGGGCCCCCGGGCAATCGGAGATTATGGGGCCCCCAGGCAATCAGAGATTATGGGGCCACACAGTATACAATCACACAGTATACACATACATGTACACATAGTATACACAGACATGTTTCTATTGGCTGAGAAGGTACTGGAGAGGTGGGGCAGCTATAATCTCTGGATTTTTAGACCAAAAGGATGTCAGTAAGGGACATTTCAGAGGCAGATGTAAAAAAAAAAAACACAGATTTTTACATACTGTCCCTGGTTTTACTGAGGCTGGCAACCCTGATGGGGCCCCCTAGTGGCCCGGGGCCCTCGAGCAGTGCCTGAGTGACCGAATGGTCAGTCCGCCCCTGCATATAATCACACACATAGGTTGGACTTGATAGACTTGTGTCTTTTTTCGACCTCACCTACTAGGTAACTATGTAACTACATACATAAAATAACACATAACTGCAACACTGCTGTCCCCACATCATTATTGTAAAACCTGTCTGGCACTGAACAGCCAGCCTCTGACTAAAAGCTATTCTGGTACATGCGCACTGTGGAGTCAACTCACTTCAATGAAAACGCCTCTTGTTAGGTCTGTCAGGCTTTCTATTAAAAATAATGGAACTTTTAGAGTGCATGTGCAAGTACAGCTCAGAAAATGTCCAAAGATTTCATTTAGAGGCTATGCATCAGGTAGGTTTGTTGCTGAGAAGGCCATTCACTGGTCAGGCTATGCATGTGCTTAAAGCATGAACAAATATAAAGCTATTGCTTCCTGGTTCTAAACTATACAGGCTCTGAGCAGTTATTCAGTCTGGACTTTCACAGCCTGTCTGCCTGACCTGCAATTCTTGCTCGGTCCCCCTCCCATCTGTGATGCTGCAGCCTTTTTATCTCAGTCTGCTTATAATCTTACTCAATCACTCTGCCAGACTGTGGATTATAAACAGTACCAATCATGCAGTGCTGATCTACTCTGACTGTGTATTTACTTGACACAGAGAGATTTAGCCTGGGTTCACACTGTAGCGACGCAGGAACCAGCGCGATTCCAGCGCCAGTTCCCGCATTGCATCTCTCCCACAGGCAGTTCACACTGCCCTCTGTGAACTGCTGCAGGTGTCAATACAATGTTAATGACACCCCCAGATCGGTTCACAGATCGCAGTGCGAACTGTGGATTCAGACAGGAATCGGATCGCATGGGTGAGAACAATTCCAGTGCGGGGAAAAAAAAGTACCTGCACCTTTTTTTCTGCGAATCCAATGTGAGTTCAGCCATACAACTGTATGGCTGAACTCGCATTGCACAGAAATCGCATGTGATCAGGATCTGTGGTGCGGGTGCGAAGCACATGCGATGTCTGCTCTACAATGTGAACCTAGGCTTAGAAAGCAAATCACCAACAAAATTAGAGGAACATATATTGCAAATTAGGCTGCCCCTCACTTAGCAAAGTATACACACCTTTTTTGTTTGTAACCCCTGGACCTTCAATTCTGGATAGTCAAATTTGAAAAGGTCTGCCCAATATTTACAATTGTAGAAATGTGAAATATATATTTACTGTCACTTCAAGCACCCACCATTAAAAAGGTCACATGCTTAACGTTGTGCATTTTACATGTAGGCCCCTTTCACACATACGAACAGTTCATCCGTTTTTCATCTATTTGTTGACAGTTGAAAAATGGACATCAATACATTCCTATGGAAAAATGGATGATCATCTATTTATATCTGCTTTCATCCGCTTCCATCAACATCAGTTTTTTTGAACGGATGAAAGCCCTATTTTTCCATCCGTCAAAAAAACGGATCGGACAAAAAACGGATGTAAACTGACAAACGGATCCGTTTTTGCATTGGTAGTGGATGTAAAAAAAAAATGATGAAAAACTGATGAACTGAACTGATGAAAAACGGATGAACTGAACTGATGAAATGAAAAGTCCGTATGTGTAAAAGGACCCAAAGACTTTACATACTTTGTCTCAAAACACATGCACAATTGAAGAGGATTTACTCATAACAACTTGATAAAAAAGAATGTTCTTGTTTTTTTTTTTTTGTTTACAAACTTTTTATTAGGTACAAAATAATGGTACAAAACATGGTATCATAAGTCAAAAAAGAATGTTCTTTAGAAAGGAACATACATTCCACATGAATAATTCTGCTACCAAAATTAGTTTGTGCTGTAAATTACCTCCAGCATTGCTCCTGTTTCTTCTTGCTGGAGGCTGCCATTTTGCTGAAGCCAGAACCCCTGAACAGCAGTAAATCATAAAGCGGAACTAAACCTATCGATTTAACGGTTTAATAAAATTATTACATTCCTGGAATGCCGGGATTTCTAAATGTCACATTTGCTTGTATCCTCAATTAAACAGTCAAACCATCAAATGTCTTTTGGTGGTATTTGATCATCTCTGCGGTTTTTATTTTTTGCGCTATAAACATAAAAAGAGTGACAATTTTGAAAAAACGCATAATTTTTAACTTTTTGCTATAATAAATATCCCCAAAAAATATATATAAATATTTTTTTTTTCGTTTAGGCTGATACGTATTCTTATACATATTTTATACATAAGCGTCAATATGATTGGTTTGCGCAAAAGTTATAGCGTCAAAAATATAGGGGATAGTTTTATGGCATTTTTATTAATAGTTTTCTTTTTACTAGTAATGGCAGCGATCAGCTAACTGTTCTAACTGAAGGGGGGATGGGACTGTGCAGGGAAATTAACAGATCGCTGTTCCTACTTTGTAGGAACAGACGATCTGTCAGTTCTCCCCTCAGAGAACCCGAAACTGTGTGTTTACACACACAGTTCCGGGTTCTCTGTGTGCTCCGAGCGATCGCGGGAGCCCGTCGGTGATCGAGACCGCCAGGCACTCGCATCGGCTCGGGGAGCGAGTGGGGGGCGGGCGTGCGCCCCCTAGTGGCCGTCTATGTTACCGACGTAACATAACGGCAACATGTTGCCCCAGTACAACTGCGGCGGCTGGTCGGCAAGCGGCTAAAAAATACTGTACTGCGCACCATGATAATATAACAACCTCTGCAATGGTCACTTATTATGGACAGGTTAGTCTGCATTTAAATGCAGAGAATACTCTCATTACAGGTATTAACCCCATTTAGTTGCCCGAATACAATATTCTTCTCTATAGTGGGCCATTATATATGAGTTTTGGGATGACTGACCCTTTAAAAGAAATAGGCAGGTTGAATAACTAATTACAAAAGTAGAAACAAAATCAATAATTTTTCTAGACTATCTTTGTTTGCTTTGCAGGTAATTGTATTCGGTCTGTTTTTTTTTTTTTTTCTGAATATCCCTAATTTTGGGGACAGTTAATAACCCTGGGTATATCTGTCCACATGCACAGGTCAGTGTGTTGCTGGCAAACTATGTCTCTTGTCCAGAATAATGTAGGCAGGCGTGCAAACTCTGCTCGTACCAAGACCAATTAAAGAGCGCAGGGAGGAAGGAAGGTTGCCAGCCCTGAGCTTGTATTCATCAGGCTGCCTAGAAGGAGCCTGGGCAGACTGTCCCCCTGGCTGACGGATTAGACATTAGACAATTAGGTTTAAGAAGCGCACACACACACAGAAAAATCCCCTCTGCAGTCTTCTTCCCATCCATCTGTGAGGCGAAGGCCTCTACACACAGCTGCTCTGCCCTGAAGACTCAGAATATTGCAGGAGACTGACTGCCCCACGCCTTTCACATCTTTCAGCACCAGTTCTCAGAATGAGAAAAAGGTCCCTGAAGAGATGACACCATCACAGAGGAACGGGTTAACCCTTTGTATTCCAGGCTATTCTACAGAAGAGAGTCAGCCTGTTTATAAATACAGTGAATTGCGCTGAAAGCCTTTTAATACCTGATAATGCATTGCTAAAAAAAAAAAAATGAATAAAAAATAAGCAGCTAATACCATCTAAAAATATAAAGAAAAATCAGGAGCTAATGAGAATTGAGGTAACTTGAGAAAAAATTGTTTCTCCAGTAAGCAAATTTTTCTTATGCACAGTAAGCTTCCTGTCCAATAGGTTGTGGTAAGCTTCCTTCCAAGTAATCCTCATAGATATAAGACCGTTCTTACCAGAATTGTGGCTGCTTCCTTAGCTGTGCTAAGTTTTGGCAAAAGATCATCCCTTAACCCAGGGGTTTCCAACTCAATTTCATTGTGGGCCGCATCAGCATTATGATTGTCCTCAAAAGGGCCGGTGTTCTATCACCAAGTGTCCGGCTGTCACTAGGTGTCCGAAGTGTACTGCGCATGCGCATCGCATGCGCATCGCATGCGCATCGCATGCGCAGTACGGATCAAGAAGATTTTCGGAAATTGTCGGACAATGAACGGCGCCTGCGCCGTGAGTCGAGGTGAAGCCCCCACCATCCAAGCGGACATAGGGTTAGTCAAAGTTAGAGGGCCCCTCGCGGGCTCGCTTCGCTCGCCACGCTTCGCTCGCCACGCTTCGGGCACGGCCTCGCTGCGCTTGGCTCTTTTATATTCTAACTCTATGTCCACTTGGATGGTGGGGCTTGAAAGTGGACTCACGGCGCAGGCGCCGTTCATCCTCGGCAATTTTCAGAATCAGGGTGTCCTGTGTACTGCGCATGCGCAGTACACCTCGGACACTTCGTGATGGGGTACGGATAATGATACAACACCGGTTGTATCTGTAAGATTAGATGTCCAGCGCATCCCCTCCCCTTACATTAGATGTCCAGAGCCACCCTACCATCAGAAGTTGAGTCCCCTACTCTCCCTAACATCACAGTGCACCCCCTTTCCTTATGCTGCTACTGGGAAGAAGCTGGATGCATTGCTTGAAAACAGAAAGTAGGGGTCTGGAGGAGGACCAGAGCTGCAGGAGAGGTGCGAGGGCCACATGAAATGGCCTGGAGGGCCAGATTCGGCCCAAGGCCTTGTATTTGACACCTGTGCCTTAACCACTGCCAACTATGTGTACTGAGTAAATAATACAAAATCTCAATACACATCTTATGGTGGTTGAATGATGTAAATGGTGCTTCTGTATATAGGAATGATTGTAATAGTCAATACAAATGTGTGTGAGTACAGTGTACTGTGAGGCACATTAACATGCAAAATTTTGCACAATTGTGTGTTTTGTTTTAAGATAGCTCTTTCATATTAAAGTAGCCAATGCGCCTCAACTGAAAAAACTGCAGATGCACCATGTTTTCAACCAAATGCACCCTCAGTGTGTTGTAATGCATGTACAAAGTACATTCGGGTACCATTCAAAGTGAATATAAATACCTGTAATAAATAAATAAGTTATGACCCTGCACTGCCAATCATGTGTTACTGTGTTTAGTGGAAATGTCCTGAAAAAACAGAATTTTTCCATGCATTAGAGCAATGCACAGATGTGGGTCTGGTCTTTAAAAGATGGTTCATAATGGCTGAAAAAAATCTAGTTCAAACTGATTTTTCTTTGAAGTTGGACTATTGTGAGAATCAATTTACTAAATGTCCCCATTTTTTGTAAGATGAGTTAATGATCAAATCACACATTTCTTAAAGCAGAACCCCAAGCAAACAAGTAAATACATGAATGCTGCTTTACTTCTCAAATCTTTACAAATTTGGCCTGGCTTGTGTTTCGTATACCTCTACCACACTGCACGGACAGGATAATGAGTTCAATATTTACTAGTTCAACTTTTTAGATTTGTTGGTCATCTGTATGCCCATTGATCAATGGGTTAGCAATGTAATGATCATTGTACAGAGATGTGTCACTGGAAGCTGCAAAGTTGGATCAGGATACCGCGTTGCCATCCTGGCTATATAATGTGACAGAGGTGTGTGAGCTACATGACTGATTGAGCAGATATCTAAATCCTTTGGCAGGTGTCAAAAATACTTTTGGTACATTTCATATACTCCTGCTTAATAGTACATAAGGCTGGATTCACTAGATGGACTGACCAATGCAGAAAAATGCACTACAACAAAAATGCATGTACTATTTGTTTGTCATGCAGTACACTGTAGTGCAATACTGTGATCTGTGCTGCAACAGACGTGTTGGCAACAGTATGCAACTCCTGCCAAAAAAATCTGGTTAGGCCACATCTGGAGTATTCCATCCAGTTCTGGTCACCAGTCCTTAGAAGGGATGTGCTGGAGCTGGAGAGAGTCCAGAGAAGGGCAACAAAACTAATAATGGGACTGGAGGACCTCAATTACAAGGAACGACTACAAGCACTAAATTTATTCTCGCTGGAGAAGAGACGCTTGAGATGGGATATGATAGCTATTTACAAATACCTAAATGGTGATCCCAGCTTAGGAAAAAACGATTCAGTCTCAGGGAGCGTAAGAGGACACAGGGACACACAATGAGATTGAATGAAAAGCGGTTTAACCTTAAGCTGCGTAGGGGTTTTTTCACTGTCAGGGCAATAAGGATGTGGAACTCTCTTCCACAATTGGTGGTGTAAGCAGGGAGCATTGGTACTTTTAAAAGACTGGGGCCCAGAGAAAATACAGTGATTATTGCTAGCCACTACCAATAATCGCATGAAAAATCTGACCGGCTGGTTGTACCCACATTGATCGGTCAATCAACTTGGATACAATCAGCCTGCCCATACATGGTTCGTATCTCGGCCAGTCTCTGCAGAACTGGCCAAGATTTCAACTTTCTATAGGTGCCTTTACATAAGGGGACAGCAGAGGCCTAACCTCATAGGCCTTCACTTCATGAGCATCTTTCCTGGTTATCAGACAACTCTGGAAGTAAAAAAACACAATGGGGGTTATTTACGAAAGGCAAATCCACTTTGCAAAGTGCAAACTACAACTGCAAAGTGCACTTGAAATTGCACTGAAAGTGCACTTGGAAGTGCAGTCGCTGTAGATCTGAGGGGTAGATCTGAAATGAAGGGAAGCTCTGCTGATTTTATCATTCAATCATGTGCAAGCTAAAATGCTGTTTTTTATTTTCCTTGCATGTCCCCCTCAGATCTACAGCGACTGAACTTCCAAGTGCACTTTCAGTGCAATTTCAAGTGCACTTTGCACTTGTAGTGCAAAGTGGATTTGCCTTAGTAAATAACCGCCAATATGTCCTGTTAATTTAAAGGGATACTATGGGTTCGTTTTTTTAAACAAGCATGTCATATTTACCTCCACTGTGCAGTTCGTTTTGCACAGAGTGACCTCAATCATCCTCTTTTGGGTTCCCACGGCAGCTCTTGCGGCTGACTTTGGGTGATAGTGCAGGACAGAATGTTAGTTATTTTGGCTGTAAGTATCACCAGCATCCCCAAAAATATTTATGTTACCCACCCATTTATGCATGCTGTTTTTTTTTTTTTTTTTTTCATCAATACAAAACATCTTTAGAAAGTACAATACTATTTATACAAACATCATATCATGTTAACTTTTTTTAATATTCCAAGGTATCCATTTTACCCCTGGCCCCAACCCTCCCACACCATTATTTTAGCCAGCCGCTGATTTCTTTTATTTGCACTGTACTTATATACTCACTAGGGAGGATTATTATTTCTTATTTATTTGTTTACTCCTTCTCCTTTTCTTTTCCTCATACTATTTCATGGGACCAGATTTTGCTAACTCCATTTCACTATACCTCCCTTATGGTGGGCATCCCATTTTTCTTAACCAAGGTTCCCACAATATTTTAAATTTGTTAAAATTCCCTCTTCTAATAAATACTACCCTTTCTTTCCATACTGTCGTGTTTATTGTATTAACCCATTCTGCCAGTTTCAGGGCCTTCGATGATTGCCAATTTTGTGCAATCAGTTTTCTGGCCTGGAACAGGCACCTCCGTACTGCTACCATAGTGTTTGTTTGCCCATATCTTCCTTCCATACATCCTAATAAACAAGCTTTTGCCTATAATTCTAACTTAATCCCAAAGGTTGTATTGATAGTATCCAGTACTGTGCTCCAATACCTATGTAATTTGGGGCATTTCCACACCATGTATATGAGATCTCCTGTGTCCTGGCATCTAGGGCACTTATCATCTAGTTTCCTCCCATACATATGCAGCCTCTTTGGGGTGTAGTAGACTCTATGTACTAGAAATAAATGCGACATTCTCTGTGATGGAGAGAGTGACACCAATGGCCCTTGCTCTAATAACTGTTTTCACTGATCAGCTGTTATAGCTCCTATATCTTTCTCCCATTTCCCTCTGTTTTTCTCCACATTTTCTCTAGATATAGATCTACTACTAATCTGTAGATATAGCTCTGAGATAATGCCTTTGAAGGCTCCTCCCTTAATTAACCTTTGGAGATGTGGAATTTTTTTCATACCGCTGGTTGTATTTTGAATTGAGCTTGAAGGGCGTGTCTTATTTTTAAATACCTATAAAATAAGGTATGTGGTATCCCGTATTCTCTGCTCAATTCTGAGAAGGATTTTAGTGTATTGTCCTCATATAATTGTATCCCCCTAGTTATGCCCAGCTTCTCCCATTCTCTAATCTTCCCCATGGCTTGAATTTCCTGCAGATATTTATTATCCCATAGGGGGGAGTATTCCGTTAGACCCTCATACCCCAGCGCTATCTTACCCGCTTTCCACACTCTCATAATCATTTTCAGCGTTGGGTATTTGACCGGGAAGGAGTCTGCCTCCAGAGTTTTTATTATGGTATTATGTGGGGCGCCTAGTAGCATAATTTTACCACTAGCATTCTCTCCATCTCTTTTGCTACACCCGCTCAAGTGCTGTAATTGCGCTGCTAGGAAATAACTACGAAGGTGTGGAACAGCCATCCCTCCCTCATTTATCGGCAGTTGTAGTGTTAGAAGCCCTATCCTCGCTCTCCCTTTTTTCCAAATCAACTCCCTAAAGAGGGTCTCATTCTTTTCCTATCCATACTGGGGAATTATGGAGCACATAGAGTAATTGTGGCATCCAAATCATCTTGATAAGATTACTTCGCCCTGCTACTAACAGTAGCAGTCGTCCCCAGATGTCAGATTTTCTTTAAAATTTTTCTAAAAGGGGGCCTAAGTTGTTACTAATATATTGTTCTGGGTGCCACGATCCCCAGATAATCCATCTTTTCTACTACTTTTAACTGGGAAATACCTTCTAAGTTTATATTGTCCAGTGGATCTATGGTAAGAGTGCTGACTTTTCCCAGTTTATCACTAGGCCTGAAAATTGTCCATATAGCTACTAGCTGCACTGCGTTTTTCAGAGACATATTAGTATCCCCCCAAAAAAGCAGTACATCATCTGCATACAATGCAGTTTTTTCCTCCCCTACTTTCCTCTGGAATCCTGCCTGTGATGTCAGCGACACTGACCCGATCTCCACCTGCTTCCAGTGCTCTGGAATGCCAACCCACTGGCTCGCATAGCAGTGACTCACTTATCCTGATAAGCGCTTGTTTTACCAGACTCTTGTAAGGTGCCAATTTGTTGATTAAAATAAATGTACCTACCTGCTACACTCCGATGGCACTGCTTCTCCGCTTCATACCTCGTGTGTTAGGGTCAGATGTGTATGTAAAGAGGGCATAGTGTCCAGTGTCCTGAAGAGCTTAGTTTATTTAGTTCCTAGTGAAAGGTCTTTGCATGGACTTTCCACCAGAGAAAGATTAATCTCCTCAAGTTTGCTACAGGCTCGTAATTCTATAGAAGATAAGTGTCCTCCCATTTATGGTCTAGAGCCCTACGGACGACATGAGTAACGATAACACATAGGAACAACACAAAACTAACCAACATGAAATAGACCTGAAAGCGTGCCTTGGTCTACCGTATGGTACACCAAAATAAGGGGGCATACCCTAGATAAGGAATGATAAGAAGTAGTTATGGAATAATGTGAAATGAGTATTCAGTCTGGGGTAAGAATACATGGAAGAGGCTTTTTAAAAAGGGGAGGGTGGGTGGGTATCTCGCACAGGAAACCGACAAAGACCGGCAGCCTTTGGGCTGCTTAAATACCCTCCGGGCTCCTCCCATAACTTCAGGCCGGTACCCGGCCTTCCAATTTATGGTCTAGAGCCCTACGGACGACATGAGTAACGATAACAGATAGGAACAACACAAAACTAACCAACATGAAATAGACCTGAAAGCGTGCCTTGGTCTACCGTATGGTACACCAAAATAAGGGGGCAAAAACTTTCGGGTAGGGGATAATTATTTATTAAAGGTAATGTCACTGAGTAAGTCGGGCAAAGGCCTGAGCCATCTCCAACTGTGGGTTAGGTATGTAGCGAGAGAAGCAGGCCGACTTCCACCGACCTAGTTTCTTGATCACATGGTCCGGCACCCCCTGTCTTGAGGCCGTCGTGGCCGCCCCGATCCGGAATGAATGTCCGGAGTACTGGCTGGGGTCCAACTGAAGATTGCCGAGAAGGACCCGGACATGTCCCACGAACTGCGACGAGTTGAGGGGTTTAACTGGAAAGGGTAAAAGCGGACTGGAACCTGGGCGGTCGGATAGCAGTGCCGTCAAGCGGTTTAACACGGCAACTGGGCACCAGTTGTTGTGGGTCCTGTACAGGTGAATATCTACTCCGGAACCTCGCTGCTGAGTTTTAGACGTCGCCAAGTGAAGAACATAGTGATCTTGGTGGCGGCCGAGATTACTTTTATGCAAGACTGGACCAGCTGGGTGGCTGCGAGTGAACTCGCTGGGCCGTAGAAACCCATAAAACGCCATGTGTATCGCAGCCTGCAGGACGGTGCTGAGGAGGAGACCAAAAGGGGACCTATCCAGGATGTCAGACATGCCCTTAAAGATCTCCCCCGTGATAGGCAGCCGCTTCGGGCTGACTGGCGGCTGGTGCTTCTGAACTCCACGCAGTAGAGCCCTCACTGCGTGGCAGGAGAACACCGAAGGCCTCGCGGGGTCTTGAAGTGACAAGTAGTGCTGCACCCCGGCCACGTACTGGCGTATCGTGCTGTGTGACAGTGCTAGGTGAGAATGGCAATAAGCGATAAACGCCAGAACCTGCTTGACGCTGGAAGATTCACGGGGGCGTTGGGGCAGGAACTTATTAAATGCCCTCCAGGCCGTCCAGTAGGCCCGACGGGTGTTGCGGGCGAGCGAAGCGTTGATGATGTTAGTAGCTGACTGTAAATGTGGGGCTAGTCCAAGGTCAGTTGTGACCAATCCAGGATAGTGGCTGAGAGATGGTAAGCTCCTGGCATCTGTTCAAAGAAAGAAATAAAGTTAAAACGGGAGAGTGCGTCCGCTGCTGAGTTGAACTTGCCTGGAATGAATGAGCAGTAAACATTGAATTGATGTTGTAGGGATAGCTGGACCAGTCTGCGGAGGAAGGACATGACGGGCCTGGATTTAGACCTGCCCTTGCTGATGATCTCGGCTGTGGCTTGGTTGTCTGTCGTAAAAGCCACCATATGTCCAGACCAATGGTGACCCCATAGGTGAGCGGCTGCTACGATGGGAAACAGCTCAAAGAGGACTGACGTGGTAGTGAAGCCCGGTGTGGCTAGTGCCTGAGGAGGCCAAGGGGCGGGGAACCACAAATGGCCAAAAATAGCGGCGCATCCTGTGGATGCCGCCGCATCGGTCACCACCTGAGGTGACTGCGTGGACACTACTGGGATGAACAGGGACACACCGTTCCAATTATTAAGAAAGTGTTCCCACATGGCCAGATCTGCCCTGGCTGCTGAATCCAGCCTGATGACCTGGTCTGGGTCCTGAGTGTAGGACAGGAAGACCAGCAACCGGGACACGAAGGAGCGGCCCTGGGGGATGATCCTCATAGCAAAATTCAACATCCCGAGGAGAGACTGAAGTTGCTTCTGAGTACATCCCCCCACCCGGGTGAACTCTCGCAGAACCGTCCTGATACGGTCCAACTTATCTGCGGGAAGGCTGGCCTGCATGGCAAGCGTGTCAAAATCGATGCCCAAGAACGTGATCTTGTGCGCCGGGCCGTCAACCTTGTGTTCCGCTATGGGGGACGTTCAGATTGTCGAAGACCGTCCTCAACTTTCCAAGGTCCCCTGGGGGAGCCCCGGGTGGTTCCATCAGAAGGAAGTCATCCAAATAATGGATGACCTCGTGGCACTGTGCCTCGTGGAGAAGGATCCACGCCAGGGTCTCCGCAAACTTATCAAATAACCAAGGACTACTCTTAGACCCGAAGGTCAACTTGGTTGCGAAATAATATCGCTCCCTCCACTTGATGCCGTGCCAGCACCACAGGGAAGGATGTATGGGCAGCAACTTGAAGGCGTCAGATATGTCCGCCTTCGAGAGCCAAGCACCCACCCCAGCCCTGAGAATGGCCTGGATAGCCATATCTACCGAAGCGTACTTCAGTGAGAATTCCTCGGAGGGAATGAGCGAGTTGAGACTGGGAACGACGGAAGAATGAGGCGCTAACAGATCATACACCAGACGTTTTTTATTTGAAAATTTTCCCTGTACAAGCCTGATAGGGCTAACCCTCCAGATCCTAAAGGGAGACTGACTGAACGGGCCTATCATAAAGTCCCGATCCAACTCCGTCTGAAGAAGGACGTCGATAGCTGGCCCATCTGTTGCTGCTGAGCGCAGGTTCGGACATTTGTGGGTGGTGTGGGGCAGGGTGATGAGCCCGGTATGAAACCCATCGGTGAAACCTCGGATGAGGTAGCTGGCGAGTGACGGAGTGGGGTGTGAGGTCAAGTAAACATCGAGCCAAAGAACATTGACCCGGCTTAGTCACGGTTTCTTCTGCTTGACTTCGCACAGGACCCTGGGGTGCGCCCTCTGGCATAGGGTGCAAACGTGCAAGAGCCGGCACTGGCTGAAATTGCAGGAGCCGTAGTTGAAGTTGTTGCAGATGGCGGCTCCCCCAACCATCCGCACCGGACGTCCCAACTTGTCCACCTTCTGCCCTTGCGCCGGGGCCTGCTGAGCCTGACTCGTGCTGGTAGAGGCCGTGCTAGCTATCGGGTGAACAGAGGCTATGTTGGCACACCAGACCGTGGTGTGGGATGCTGACTGACAGACAGCACATAGCGGGGACCGTAGACCCGCAAAGTGGCGGCAGAACAACTCGGTGTCCACTACGCTCCAGTCCGTTGTCAAATGGAACTGTAAGAATCTGGCCGCGGCTTTGGCCGAGAAGGACCGATGATAATCGTAGAACGCTGAGCCACCGTATTTGTGGCCCAGGTCTACGATTAAATGGAGGTAGAGGTCCAGTTCCTCCCGCCTGCCCGGGGAGGCTGAGCACAGCACGTCCCTGAACATGCCGAAAGCGAGTGTGAACTCGGGCACCATGAGCTTTCTGTTGAGCCTTGGATCCTTTGCCTTCAAAACCACCGAGACGTCCCCCCAGGTGTAGGCCTTGTTCTCGGCCAAGTCATGGACCGAGATCATGAGTGAGGCCAGATTAACGTCTCTGCCCTCTAAAATGTCCTTCCTTACGCTGGGTGGCACCAGGTGGGAAGGATGAACGGTAGTCGTGGCAAGCTCACTACCTGCGGCCGGTGCACTGACGGCTGGGACCACCGCAGGGTCTGGAACCGTGGCTGCCGGGCTGGCATCTAGACGTGACACCCTGTCCTGGACCTCAATGACCGAGGAAGACAGGGAAGACACGAGGGTGTGTAGCTGAGCGACGGTGGCTGAAATAGACTCCAGAGACGCCTGCTGGCTGCTGGAGCCTGCTGCGGCCAGTGGTGGGAAGAGGAGCCTGAATAGCTCCGCCTTCCTGGCCACGGGCGAGAAGGGTATCCCTCTGCGCCTCAGCTCGGCGGACAGCCTGGGAATTGTCCATGCCCTAAGAGACTGGACACTGCCAGCCTCGGAGGCTGACGCCAGAGATAGCGGGGTGGTGAGGTCATCGCTGCCGACTGATGACATGGCGGCTGCCAAGACCCGTTACTTAGTTGACTGGTCACGTGTCTGCAGGCTGGGCCTATAAGAGGTGACAAGAAATGAGTTTGGACGTGTAACCTATGGTATACGTACCTGCCATGAGAAAAGCAGGAGCCCCCCCCCCCCCACTCCCCTGCGTCTTTTTTTTTTTTTTTTTTTTACCCTGCTGGAACCCTGATCAAGCTGGTGCAGGTGGACCTACTGAATCCGACTGACCTGAGAGAGTGTGAGAGAAAGTACCTATTTAAGAGCCTGAAACTGCTGCCGTCCAGAGCGACGGTACCCAACGTCGATGATAACAACATGCGATAGTGACTTAAGTCGACTGCCGAGACGGCTGTGGAATCAAATGACAGACAACAACACGAATGACTGACACGACATGTTGCCTTAACTGAAATGAACTTCCCGTGACAGGGCCCGGCCGTTCGTACCGTATGGGGGTGACTGTGAGCCGGACTCTGGAGCACGTACAGAAATGAGGCAACCGTGAAATGAGGCCAACTGCCTGGGTACGCTGGGGCCGAACTGTGACATCCAGGCTGCCACCGGGTCCGACTCCAAGTGCTACAGCATGCATTTGGAACGCAAGCACTCGCGTGCCAGCGACCTCGATCATCATGCCACTGTCTAGCGACTGAACCCCTTTTTTTTTGTATTGAAATGCGGCCGGCCTAGGGCACGCCGGCGCAAATTCGTACAGGGAGGTGACCAATTAACGCCGGGGCGTGGTAAGGTGCTACTACTTGACCTCTCTGCAGCCTTTGATACTGTTGACCACCCGCTCCTTCTTAATAAACTCCATTCCCTTGGCCTCAAAGATTCTGCTCTATCCTGGTTCTCTGCCTATCTATCACAGCGCTCCTTCAGTGTTACCTACAACTCTGTCTCCTCCTCTCCATTGCCCCTTTCTGTGGGGGTCCCCCAAGGCTCTGTTCTTGGACCCCTTCTCTTCTCCATCTACACCTCCTCCCTTGGTCACTTGATAACCACCCACGGCTTCCAATACCACTTATACGCCGATGACACCCAAATCTATCTGTCTACTTCTCACCTCACTCCTTCTGTCTCCTCTCGCATTACTAACTTACTAACTGACATATCAGCATGGATGTCGCACCACTTTCTTAAATTAAATCTCTCTAAAACTGAGTTATTAATATTCCCCCCCGCCCGTGCCCCCCTCCATGACTTTTCCATCAAAATCAACAATGCAACCATCAGTCCCTCCCCTCACGCCAGGGTACTCGGTGTAATCCTAGACTCGGACTTGTCATTTCAGCCTCAAGTCCAATCGCTGTCAAAAGTTTGTAGACTTCACCTCCGTAACATCTCTAAAATTCGCCCCTTTTTAACAAATGACACCACCAAGCTCCTCATTCACTCCCTTGTTATCTCTCGCCTTGACTATTGCAACTCCCTTCTCATTGGCCTGCCTCTCCATAGGCTCTACCCTCTTCAGTCTATCATGAATGCTGCTGCCAGACTTATCCACCTTACCAACCGTTCAGTGTCTGCCAACCCTCTCCTCCAATCCCTACACTGGCTCCCAATCGCCCAGCGAATTAAATTCAAAATACTAACCACAACTTACAAAGCCATCCACAGCTCTGCCCCGAGCTACATCACCAATCTTGTCTCCAAACATATCCCAAACCGTCCTCTCCGCAATTCTCAAGATCTCCTCCTGTCAAGCTCTCTCGTCTCCTCCTCCCATGCTCGTCTCCAGGATTTCTCCAGAGCCTCTCCCATTCTCTGGAACTCGCTACCTCAACCTGTCCGGCTATCCCCTACTCTAGCTACCTTCAGGCGATCCCTGAAAACTCATCTCTTCAGGGAAGCCTATCATGTCTACAACTAATCTTTTACCACTTCCATCAGCTCATTCCCCACAGTTACAACCTTTTGTATCACCTCCCCCACCCTATTAGATTGTAAGCTCTTCTGAGCAGGGCCCCCTTAATCCTCTTGTATTTTATTGTATTATAACTGTATTGTCTCCCTTTTTAATATTGTAAAGCGCTGCGTAAACTGTTGGCGCTATATAAATCCTGTAATAAATAAATAAATAAATAAGGTGACATAGAAATGACATAACATGACAAGGACAAGAATCAAAAGTTTTTTTTTTTTTTTTTTTATAAATGCGATTCCGTCCCTGGCGCATGTATTGAAATGAGGCCGGCCTAGGGCACGCCGACACGAATTAGTGCGGGGAAGTGACTGCATTCCTGCCGGGCGTGGTAAGGTGACAGAAATGACATACCATGACAGGGGCAAGAATCAAGAATGAACGCAACCTGTGATGCGATTCCGCCCTTGGCGCATGTATTGAAATGAGGCCGGGTAGTCGTGCGTCTGGATTGCCCCGATCGGAGCATCTGTGGATGCGACCGGACCTACCCAGAGGTATGGTGACCGAAATGAAACCATGACAAAGACTAGATTTCAACAAACCGAGCAACTTGTAACTGAATCTAATCTCTGGAGCATGTATAGAAAGGAGGCCGAGCGGCTAGGTGAATCAGTGCGAATCGATGCATCCCGGATGCGACCGGACTCAGACCGATACGTGGCCAATGACCGAACACATGCCAAAGACTGGACTCGAGCCCGCATCCGTACGAGCTGTGGGCCAATCTCTGAAACATGTATGGTAATGCGGCCGTAACCTGGGTACCCCGAGACAAATCCGTGCCTAAGTGTGACATGACTTGAATCTGAGTGCGACCAGGATCGAAATGATGGCATGAACGCCCTGTTTAACTGATGCGAAATGACTTAGCATGACCGAGTGGCCTGATACGTTAGCCATGTTTGAAATGATGAAATGATTGCCATGCTAAGACAATGAAATGTTTCGACACGGTCGAAGTAATTCGTGCGTTTAACATGCCAACAGACTCGGAACGTAACCAGTGACCCGGCAACTGACTAGACCGATTTGACATGACATGATCGCTGTGTGTGAGTGCGAACGGCACCCGTGAGCGAGCTACGTTTGAACGCTTCAAAGCCTGCGTACTCCGACCGCGTAAGGGGAACCCTTGAGTGCCGGACGCGGCATCGGTCGGAGTGTCATGGCGGGCGGCCCTGAAGGTGCGTGCCACTAGGTGGCTCCCGACCGTGTTTAACCAAAAACGTGCGTGTGGCTGTATGTTGTTTATCGAGGCAAGCGGTGCGTGGTTCGTGAGCTGCGTAGACCACAGTTTAGTGACATGATAAGCAGTGCATGAGAACGTAAAACATGGGAGCCGAAGCCCTACCTGCGACAGCCGAACCAGACTCTTTGTACGGAACCGCGACTCGGCGACACGAGTGCGACACGAAGGGACAACACGACTTACGAACACGGAACGCGGGACTGCAACAACAAGGAGACGGACAGACGAAACGGAGCTCACGAACCGGCACCAACAGCGCTTGTCTCGAACGAGTCGGTCCTAGATGTCTGACGTATCAGATATCTCGCACAGGAAACCGACAAAGACCGGCGGCCTTTGGGCTGCTTAAATACCCTCCGGGCTCCTCCCATAACTTCAGGCCGGTACCCGGCCTTCCAATTTGTACATAGTTTTGGAGTATCCCACTCAATTCCCCGACCCCATCCAAGTTACTCAAAAATAAAAAGACAAAAAAAGAAAACCCTTGGACTGTTCATTGAGAGAAAGAGTGACTGTGACCGTGTGCTTGGCTGCAGGGCAACTACTGGGGAATAGACTTCGGGCAATCTACTAAGCGGCTCCTTTGGAGGTAGTGCTACATACACTAGTTGCATTTAAATTTACATTTTTCATTTTAATTTTTAAAGAATATAAAACAGCATTCTTGTTATATCTGCCCGGAGTTCATTTTTAAGCACAATTGGTTGACTTACTAAAGAAGTAGAAAATATTCACTTAGCATAGTGAATACGGTGAAGCCATTGCTATGCTGAATATACAATCATGTGCAAGAGAAATATTTTTTTTTAAAACTGGATTTTGCTTGCGCATGATTTGGTTGTTGAAGTGAAAGCATCACCTTATTCAGTAATTAAAGTAAATATTCTCTAGCCTCCGGTCTAAATTCACCCTAGTATGTGTATGTATGAATGTGAGTTAAGGACCTTAGATTGTAAGCTCCTTGAGGGCAGGGACTAATGTGAATGTAAAAAACATATGTGTAAATTGTTGGCGCTATATAAGTACCAATAATAATAATACCCTTTTGGTAAATCACTCCCAATCAGTTGGTTATATACATATATGGCCTAAAATGCTATAGTGCCAGGAGATGTGAAGTTACATAGTCCGTAAGGCTGAAAAAAGAAAATAGTTAACCTGTGTTCCACTCAAATTTGGAAAGCTTCTTCTTCATGTGACTGGGTGTTTTCACCTCAGTTTAGTAGATCAGGGCCAGCCAGGTTCACATCACATCACACTTTAGGAATTCCAGCCCATAGTGCGGCCGAGGAGAAAAATAATTAAGTGGTTAAGTCATTACAAATTGTTCTTTTCTAAGCAATGCAAAATCTGAGCTAGAATTTGTAAATGGAAACAATAAAAATGAGGATGCAAGATGGAAGAAAAGAAGACAGACATGTAAGTTGTCATTGTTCTTTATTAAAAGATTTATTTGTATATTACTACATCTTAGATATGTACAAATACAGGAAGTCCCCTACATATGAACATTCAAGTAGCAAACTTTCAAGAGATGCAAGTGTGCATTTGCATGTCTAATCATGTAAGTTAGTTCACATGTACGGTGTACATTGTCACATGCATGCATCCGCCACAAGTGGTTGTACTTTTGTGTACTTTACTGTACAGTACTGTATAGAGTACTGTAGTAGTTTCTTTATGCCAAGCTTGTTATAAACCTATTACAATACAGTACTATACAGTATAGCCGGTTGTGTTAGTTGGTTACCTGGGCTAACGTTGCTGGGCTTACAAATTGAACGTACAAACGCACTCTTGGAATGGAATTCATTCATATGTAGGGGGCTTTAGATGGTGATAGGTTGCAGGAAAGAAAATCGCTTGATTCCCCCATCAACACAGTCAGTGTTGATTGGGGAACCCCCTACTGCACAGATATCGTGTTCTCCCAGCAGGGGGGCGAGGGGAGCTGTCCACGCTGGGAGAACACACAGTGATTATTGCTAGCAGCAATAGCCGTTTGCAATAATAACATGAAAAATCCGAAAGGGTGGTTGTACCCAAGTTGATCGATCGATCAACTTGGGTACAATCCCCCTGTCCATACATGGTTCGAATTTCGGCTAGTCCCTGCTAAATCAGCTGGGATTCACACCGTCTATGGCCGCCTTTACTGTATACACCTGTTATAAAACGTATTACTTCTTACATGTAAAAAAAAAAAAAACTTTGGTTATATTCAACTTGAAAAAAATTATTATACACAATATTAAATAATTAGCAAAAGAAAATACATATTTTTTGGTGTACATATTGTCATATTTTTGAGCACTAAATCAACAATCCCATTACACAAGTGTTGTTAGGCCAGCCAAGTCCACTCATGCTAAAAAAATGATATGCAACAGTTTCTGTCTGATGGTGTGTGCCAATGTTAATATTTGTTCTAAAATGTGCATCATTATTACCACACTGGTGAAATGGTGCGCATAGTGAGGAGCAGCACTACAGAAGGAATAGGAGGGTATATGTGTATGGGTGGACCGCGCACAACTATCATGCAACAAATAACCCAATGTTCATGTGACAGGTTTATTTATTTGGTGTATATAATTTTGAAATAAGTGTGCATAGAGAAACTGATGAATTTATCTCCATGGGCCAATCTTTGTTAAACTCATACTGTACTAGAATTGCCTGATGTTATGTATAATTGTTCCTTATTATGCATACATTTAACAGGGACAATTTCATGCCAATATTTTTTAGCAACACATCCATCAGGTATAAAAGGAAGTAAACATAAGAAGTCTCAGTTGCTGGCAGCATTTTAATATAGGATGGCACTGGCTGAGCAGTGGCATTATTAAGGGCCCTTTGACCCCCCTTGCATTGTACAGGTTTACTGCAGCTGGTGTTGAGCTGGAGCTAATAGCACACTCTCTGCTGAAGGCACAGCATGGTCTCCGGGGAGGCCGTAATGAAAGGGTGAAAATGCACACAGCCAGGACATAAGGCAGTGAGGACTCAATAGCTCATATATATTCGTATTAACACAGATATACACACGTGAGAGTGCTTGTTTAACACAGAGAAATAAAGTGTAGATCAGCAGATATAATTTATATATAAATGAGTGGTACAGCCTATGTAAAGCTTATCTACCAAGTTGTGGTAGAATTTTTTAACCCAAACGCTGTTATTCAAATAAAAAATTAATAAAAAATCACACCTAGTAAACATAAATGCACCTATGCTTGGCCCATGCATGGTAAATCGACAGGATCATGTCATTGTCTCCCTACAAACCTGCACATGCTAACTTTCCCTTCACTATGCCACCTTTGCACATATAAATATAAAAGATGAGGTGTGCTGAGTAAATAGATATCCAACATGTCAAGGCTTAAAACTGAGTGAAACCCTGAAACAGTGGCAAACTTGGTTACCTTACATTTTCCGTACATAATGCTCTAAAAGACCCTACTTGGATGTAACTTTATTTTTTACACTTTTTTTTTTTTTTACCAAACTTTATTTTTATTATAAAGGGGACAAAAAGTCCCCTATATTATGCTTTTTCACAGATTCTCTTTAATGAGACATCAGGGGTCAGTGTCGCCATACCAGTGCAGCCTACCAGTGTCCCTGATTGCCCCACACCAGTACAGTGTCACCAGACCAGTGCAGTCAGCAACAGTGTCACTGATCGCTGACATACCTGTACAGTGTCACCAGCCCAGTGCAGCCAGCAACAGTCCCCCTGATTGCTGCCACACCATGGCCAGTGTCACCACAATGTACTCCAGCAACACCCCAAACCAACTTCTTTCCCTTTGTAAGAAATTACAGGAAGTGATGAAACACATCAGGGCAGAGCTTACTGATGTCATCACACCACTAGAAAGCATCTGCTTGGATATACACTGACTGGTGATGCTGTGTTCTTACCATTAAGGGGGACATGCACCTATAGATATAAAATGTGTGTTTAAGGGGGGCGTGGCCTAGACATGGCTGAGTGAGGCTGTTTTTTTCAAGAGCTCCCGGCCTGAACCCTCATACCCCAGCAAAAAAGACTCTCAAACCAGTATGAGCTCTGCCAAGAAGTACTGGACCAGAGCAGCAACGAAGGGGACCCCCCTGGGCAAATTTTCGGGCGAGATCCATCGCTATTTCGGGCGCCTACAGGAGATATCACCAGGCGTTAGGGTGGCTTGCACCAGGAGGCCCTGCACATGGAGCTACACCGAAGGCACGCGCGTCAAGGCCCTGTGAATCCCCGCCCGCCTCAGGGACGCCATCGGACTATTCCCAGGACGACATCCCCCCCCCCCGGGATGTCTACCCCCAGCAACCAGAAGCCGCCATGCTGGACCAGGACATCAGGGAGATGTTACAGGCCCTCCCTACCCAATCTTCCATAGAAGTGCTGATCCTCCGCCTGGAAGAAACCCACAAGAGAGATATACAAGAGGTCAGAGGGGAGGTATCCAACCTAGCAGACCGAGTGACCACAGGGGAGACGTTGCTGTCCTCCCTGGAGGTCCGGGTATCAGCGCTGGAACAATCCCGCAACCAACACCGGGACATTGCAGTCGCACTCCAGCTACACCTGGAAGACATGGAAGACTGGAGCAGCCGTAATAAGACCTGTCCAGATCTACACTGAGACATAGAGCCCTCCTGCGCTCACTCCTGGACCTGGCCAAGCAGCTCGGCTTCACTTACCGTTGGGGGTATCCCCTTTCAGTGGCCTTCCACAAGGAGTCAGGAGCCTTCACACTACAAACCGCCACAGACCTGCCAGCCCTCTTCCGTTTCATGGGCACGGAGCCGATACTGGTGCCTAACTGGCTACAGCTGCTACCACGCCAGCTAGGCAGATCGGGTGCCTCAGCAAACCGCGGTCCCCAGCCACCCCGCCAACACCGAGGAAGATGGAGGCACCGCTCTGCATCTAGGGGCGCACCACGTGAGTAGGCCCTGGGCCACCCATCCCTGACTTTTACTCCCCTCCACCTGTCCGGCCGTGAGCACCCCTGTCTGAGCGGGGGAAAACATACTGCCTCCCTGACCCCAAACATTTGGCTCACACAGCATTGACCCTGACGCTCTATGGCAGTAGCCCCCCATGCAGTGACTTCCTGTCCCCTCTAGCGAGACTTCTGAACAGCCCTTGCTGACACCCCCCCAAAGGAACCACCTGAGACGGTTGCCCAGGCCGGCTGCTCCGGCAGTCACCAGCACTACAGTGACCGGTCAGCGACTATCTGAACCGTTGGGGCTGCTGCTCTGCTTTCCCCTGAACTAAAGCATAGCTCATATCCCCCTGGGACTGGCCCAGCCATGCTGCTCCTTATGCCACTTGCTGGGACACAGACTGAGGTGGACTTGCACCATACCACTGCCCCAGCCGGACAGAGCAATACGCCTCTGCACATGGGAGGTAAGGAGGGGACCGCAGTGGGCCCCCCCCAGGAGGGCCCCCCCCCCACGGAGTGAAGGGGGGATGATCGGACGGGGTACTTGGACTGGCTGCAGGGGAAGGACACAGCTAATTTTGGGGCACTGGGGGAATATCTGGAGACACAGGGGGACTTAGCAAGCCTGGACACTATCACGCATCTACTTTTTAAATAAAAAAAAAAAAAGAAATAATGCTAGAGGACAGACCTTGCCCCTCCTGGTCATGATCCTTATCTGCAGTAACCAGAAGGGAGAACCCCCAGTCCATCCAGTGCCATAAGGGACCTCACTCATTCACAAAACTGTTGCAAAACAGCAACAGAGGATATGCGGGGGGAGAGCCGAGGGGTCGCCTCCTGACTCTTTCTACCCACTCCCCCACTTAGGATTGCACTCTATATTGAGAGGTCTCTCTGACGAGCACCACAGCCAATAAGACTATAATAGACTACCTTCTACAGCTGCACACCCTAGTGACAGCTTCCTAACCTCCCCCTCTTTCCCCCCGTACCTCGCTTCCCCCCTTCCACCCTATCCCACTAACGCTCTTCATCCACCACCCACCCTCCCTCCTTCTACCCCCCCTTTTTTTTTTATTATTTTGTATTGTGACTGCATGCACCGGGTGAAAAAGGTGCCATACATCAATCAGTTGTACGGAGTGGAGTGTCAGGCCGATACATTTGCGGGTGTCCCGTGTGGTGGAGGATGTACCGGAGGATGTGTCCTCCGTGGGTTCAAGGATATGTTTGCGCCCACGAACATGGATTCCCTACATATAGTTTCCCTAAATGCAAAGGGCCTAAATAAGCCCAAAAAGCGACGGATACTACTCCATGACATACACCGTGCAGGAGCAGACTTCGTCTTGTTACAGGAGACACACTTTAAAGAAAACAACCTCCCGCTACTTAAGAATAGACATTATCCTTTAGCCTACCACTCCAATTACAATGAAGTTAAATCTAGAGGAGTGACGATCCTCATCTCAGCTAGGATACCCTGGACGCTCATAGACTCACAGACAGACAAAGTAGGCCACTTTTTATACCTGAAAGGCTTGATTGGGGACAGAAAGGTGACCCTGGCAAACCTATACACGCCAAATGACCGCCAAGACGTGTTTCTCAAGAAGCGACTGGACCACCTTATGCGCTTCTCAGAGGGACAACTGATAGTAGGGGGAGACCTGAATATATCCTTGAACCCACGGAGGACACTTCCTCCGGTACATCCTCCACCACACGGGACACCCGCAAATGTATCGGCCTGACACTCCACTCTGTACAACTGATTGATGTATGGCGCCTTTTTCACCGGGAGAGTGTGACTACACTTTCTTCTCAAAACCGCACCAGAATTACTTGCGTATCGATTATTTCCTCATACCCTATGGACAACTACACGCGGTCAAGAGCACCTCCATCGGGTCGATTATGTGGTCAGACCACGCCCCGATCAGTATGCGATATGCCATATCAGACACACAAAGGAGACAACGGCCACAATGGCGACTTAACGAAGGCCTACTGCAGGACCCCTTGGTCCTAACTGAAGTAGTCAAGGAAATAGGACACTATTTCGACACCAACAGCACCTCTGACAGCAACGCGGGGGTGGTAATGGAGGCCCACAAAGCGGTGATCAGGAGAATCCTCATAAAACATGGCTCCAGACTGAAACATTTGAGGACCGAGAAACTAGAATTACTCCTCACCAAACTCCACGCCTAATGCCGCGTACACACGGTCGGAATTTCCGAGTGGGAGCTTTTCAACGGATTTTCCGACCGTGTGTATGCCCATAGAAAGGAAAACCTTTCTATCGGATTTTCCGATCGTGTGTATGCAATTCCGCAGCGCAAAATTCCGCCGCATGCTCGGAGACAATTCGACGCATGCTCGGAAGCATTAAACTTCCCTTTTATAGTGCCGTCGAACGTGTTTTATGCCGCTGTGTTACTGACCATCGGAATTTGGTGTGACCGTGTGTAGGCAAGACAGTTTGAGCGAAATTCCGTCGAAATTCCGACGGGAAAACCATCAGAGCTTTTTCCGACGGGAATTCCGACCGTGTGTACGCGGCATTAGAGTTGACAAGACAGCCCTGACCAGAAGCCTCGGGATCGAACTCGACACCGTCCGTTTACAGATAACTGACCTCCTACAATTCAAAGCCAAAGCAGCGCTACAGATCTGTCGGAGGAAATCATACGAATCGGGCAACAAATGCAGGAAACTTCTAGCCCAGACCTTGAAAACACAACGAACAGCATCATATATCCCACATATCACAACCACCAATGGTCAGAAAATATCATTACCCCCAACAGATGACACAGGAGTTCAGAAACTACTATAGCTCCCTATACAAACTGGCTACGTCACCGCCCTCACCCAACGCTATGTCGGACTACCTTGACCAATCCCACATGCCCACACTACCGATGGAAATACAGGAACTCCTGGAGGAACCCATCACATTAACTGATCTTCAATTAGCTTTGAAAAGTGCAAAACCAGGCAAAGCCCCAGGTCCAGATGGCCTAACCACCACTTATTACAAGACCCTATTCCCATCCCTGGGCCAACACTTGGTAACCCTGTACAACAGTCTTGGAACAGGGATTACCTTCCACAGCGCCACACTGCAAGCACAAATCTCGGTTATTTCTAAAGAGGGTAAAGACCCGGCCCAATGCAGGAGCTACCACCCAATCTCCCTCCTAAACACTGACCTTAAAATATTCACCAAAATCCTAGCCTTCAGATTACAACATCTCCCACAACTCATCCACCTAGACCAAGTGGGCTTTGTCCCATCTAGAGAGGCTAGGGACAACACCACCAAAGTCCTCAAATTACTCCATATAGCAGCCAGTAACAAAACACCAAGTGTATTCCTGGGAACAGATGCCGAGAAGGCGTTAGACCGGGTTAACTGGACATTCATGTTCAAGACGCTGGCACATGTGGGCCTAAGGAGCAAGATGTTAAACTGGGTGACTGAAGCTTATGCGGCACCGTCGGCCAGGGTGAGGGCGAATTAGGTACTCTCGGAATTATTTCCGGTTACGAACGGGACTAGGCAGGGATGCCCTCTCTCGCCCCAACTATTCGCCCTGACACTGGAGCCCTTCTTGTGCCACGTCCGACTGAACCCAAACATCACGGGTATAGGAGCCAAGGAAGCACGACACAGGGTGTCCGCATACGCTGGCGACCTCATGTTCTCCCTCTCGAACCCCATGACCTCCCTATGAACCTCCTGCAAGAGTTTGACACCTACGGCCAACTGTCCAACCTAAAGATTAACTTCACTAAATCGGAAGCCATGGGTATAGGGATATCACAACATCAGCTTAAGCGACTTAAGGACAGTTTCAACTTAAAATGGACGGACGTGGCACTGAAGTACCTAGGCACTTAAGTACCCACCTCACTATCCCAACTTTTCAAACTTAACTTTCCCCCCCCCCCCTGCTGAAAACAGTACAGAAACGACTTGACGGTTGGGGCGACGGCCTACACTCATGGCTCGGCCGCTGCAACATCCTCAAAATGTCGATACTGCCTAAGTTCCTCTATATATTTCAGGTCCTTCCAATTCACATACCTGGAGACTACTTTAAATGAGTTTACTCCACCTTCACTCGCTTTCTCTGGGCGGGGAAACACCCACGCCTAAACAGGAAACTACTCTCCCTCCCAAAAACATGCGGGGGTCTGGCCATGCCAGAGATCCGCGTATACTATCACGCAGCTCATCTTAGTAGACTCCTTGACTGGTGCCGACATAAAGACACCAAGCTATGGACACAGCTGGAGAAGGACCAATGTGACATACTCCTACACAGAACCCCCTGGTGCCACGACACCCTGCCTCCTAAACTTAAACGACACCCCCTGATAGGCAACACAGCTAAAGTATGCTCGCAACTATTGACAAACTCCGACCTCTCCTCCCGTAACTCCCCCTTAAGACCAGTAATTGGCCACCCACAATTTGAACCGGGCCTGGAAGACAAGAAATTCCAGGACCTCCGAGTCACAGGTCTATACCAAGCGGCACATTTTAGCACAATGGGTAGGTGGAGGACACACAAGGAACTATCAGACCCCAATGGCCAATATAAGCTAGACTTTATGAGAGCTTTGCAACTTCGCCACTTCCTCAGCGTACTACCACCTCCTCCTAACGACTCACAAAGACCTCTTACAACCCTGGAAGAGCTCTGCACAGAGACCGTGGTAATCACGCATATGCTCTCCCTGACTTATGCTATACTGATTGAACCACCGGGAGAGACTACCAACTCCCATGTCTAACCAAGTGGGAAAGAGACCAGAATAGCCACTTCACTGACCATCAAAAACAACATATAATCAATTTCACTCACAAGTCCTCCCTATGCGCCAGAACAGAGGAAACAAATTACAAGATCCTTACACGATGGTACAAAACCCCCACCCTTCTACACAAGCTCTTCCCATCAACCTCAGACCGTTGCTGGCGATGCCAATCAGAGGAGGGCACCCTCCTACACATACTCTGGTCCTGCCCCTGACTGCGAAACTTCTGGGGAGAAGTTTGACGCATTACCCAAACATTTACAGACCAGATAGTGCCGGATACACCAGCCTACTTCCTTCTAAACGCGACCAAAATACCGGCACGAAAGTATAGAAAATCTGTGATCCGACACCTCTTAGATGCAGCCAAGGCCTGCATTCCACTTAATTGGAAATCTCCGCACCCACCGACCATTGCCCAATGGTCACACAAAGTGGATGACGTCAGTCGGATGGAGGACTTGATCCTCACCAGCCAACACCGTCAGGAAGCATACTCCAAAACGTGGCAGGCATGGAATGCATTCTGATACTCCGATGAGGGACGAACCCTCAGAGGGTCTGACTAGACAAACTGTCCAATGAACTCGGGGTTTTTTTTTTCTCTCCCTTCCTCGCCAGTAACCCCATATCCCCCCCCTACTTTCCCTCTCCTTTTGGATCTCCTCTAACCCCCACCACCTCTAGTGATACTACACCACCCCCTATATTCTCCTCTGTATGATAGAAGGGAATAGGTAGAAGAGAGGCTGAACCCACAGGACCAAGGAAACCTAACGCTTTCACAGTTCTGACACGCCAAATCCTGCCCTACTCCAAACAGAGTCTATACCTGGGTGAGATCCCAATCATGGACCACTCCATACTGTTGTAATGTGGATGAAGAACCTGCCTGTATCTATGTAGACACACCATTGATTGTATAACAGCCAATGTATTACTCCTGTTGTTGTGGTCCCTGTGGATCGGTTTCTCTGTCTTAAATAAAAAAAAAAAAAAAAAAAATAAAAAAAAATGTAAAGCCCCATACACACGGTCGGACTTTTTCATCAATTTGGTCCGATCGGACAAGGTTGTTGAAAAATCAGACCGTGTGTATGCACCATCGGACAGTGTTCGTCGGTTTGTCCATCGGACAAAGTCTTATCTCCTGCTGGAATGATTTGCCGTCAACCCGGTCCGATCACACCAAATCCGATCGTGTGTACGGTTGTCCGACCGGACAAAGTGCCACGCATGCTCAGATCACATTACAAGACCAAAGCTATTGGCTACTAGCCTCTACGTAGTCCCGTCGTACGCAACAAACGTCACCACGTTCAGAATGATCGGATTTTCCGACAACTTTGTCCGACCGTGTGTACGCAAAACCAACATCGGACAAAGTATGACGGACATGGTCCGACGGACCTGGTCCGCGGATTGTCCGACCGTGTGTATGGGGCTTAAGTGTATTTTATAAAGTTTTAATAAATATTTATAGTCATTTTAAAGCAATAAAACACTGCGTAGTTTCTATTCCCTTTAAGTGGTATTGGTGGTGGAGAGCTGGCCTGGTTGATTACATACCATTGGAGATAGGTGAGGAAGAATCCGGAAGTACCTGGATACCTGGAGTGGCTAATAAGACTTCTTAATTGGTAAATTGCGTGGTGACCTATATCAGGTCAAATTAATAAGGTGAGCAAGGAAAGTGATTAGTGGTGATAATTACTGAAGAGTGGTCACATTAGTGGATGTAGATGCATGAAGAATACACAAAGAATAAGTGCATTAGTAGCCAAAGAACTGCTTTGAATTTATTAACTGTGTGTTGCATATACAACATTGTAGTGCTGGTGATACCCTCTACACATTGAATATACATTTTCTATTACTGGTATGTTGTTTGTTGTTTTTTCCCCTTTTATTCGAATATTGCACATATTGGATACAATAATTAGAGAATTGCTTTGAGTTTAGAGGCTGTGTGATATACCTGTGAAGGCGAAGCATTGCAGGGGTGGTGGAACCCTCTCCCTAGCACATTCTAAAAGTGCTGTGAAATAATAATACAGTACCTCAAATCAAACAGTTGGTAAATACTATGAATATCCCAAAAGCATTATACATAGAACAATAATATATTTTTAATATGCATATACACTTATATCCACTACATGCAATAATCCAATATGTAAAAAGGAACACAAAAGTGTTCCTTTTTACATATTGGATTGTTGCATGTTGTGGATATAAGTGTATATGCATATTAAAAATATATTATTGTTCTATGTATAATGCTTTTGGGATATTCATAGTATTTACCAACTGTTTGATTTGAGGTACTGTATTATTATTTCACAGCACTTTTTTCTAGATATTTATTCATAGTTTATGTGGGAACACAGTATAGTGCTTGCAGCAACCTTCTGATTATTTGGAGATATATTTTGGTTTATTTTTGATTCACTGTCACCCTTGAAGGTTGCACAGAGTGAGTATTTGATGTATTTTTTAATCATAATAATTACCAACTTTGTGTAAAAAATGTAATTTTAATTTTCTTATTGCATTTTCCAAAAACTTGTGGCAAAAAAATGAAATCTTCAAAAGACTCATTATGCCTCTTAAAAATACCTTAGGGTGTCCGCTTTTCAAAATGTGAATGTGTAATTTTGTGGTTATTTTTTACTGTCCTGGCACTCCAGGACCTGCAAACATATGATAGGTAGTCAGGAATTTGCCTAATTTATAACCCTTGAAAGTCTGACGGTTACCCTTGGATCTTGTGCCCCTCTATGCGGCCATTCTTTAAAAAAAGTCTCAGGCGGAAAAGCAGAGTGTTTTGGGGTATAGTTCAAATTATGCCCATACTGTTGTGAGAAATATATTATTAATTACCAACGTTGTGTAAAAAATAAATCTTAATTTCTTTCCGCATTTTTTTGAAAACCTTGGGCACAAAAGTGACATCTTCAAAAGACTCACCATGCCTCTAATGAAAATACATTGGAAGGTCTGCTGTGCAAAATGTGGTTTTTTTGTGGGTGGTTCTTCTATGTTGGCAATTCAGGGCCTCACAAAATGTGACAGGTAGTCAGGAAATCAGATGCATTATTTATGCCCCTTAAAAGCCTGAAGGTGCCTCCTTGGATTGTGGGCCCCTTTATGTGTCTAGGCAGTGAAAAGGTCTCATACTTCGCTGTACTCAAGAGGAGTATAAGAATGTGAATTGGGGTGTAATTGTAAGTATGCCTATGCCAAGAGTGAGAAATAACTTAAAGCGTGAGTAAACCTGCTGACTTTTTTTTTTACAGCTGTAAAGGAAAAGGCATAATGAGCTAGTATGCAATGCATACTAGCTCATTATGAAATACTTACCTTAGAACGAGGCGCCAGCATCTCACTCGGTCCACGCCGAGGGAGATGACATGTTCCCTCCACGGGTCTTCCGGGTATCGCGGCTCCGGCGCTGTGATTGGCCGGAGCCGCAATGCCGTCACTCCCACGCATGCACGTGGGAGTTTTCTTCCCGGCAGGGTCTGGCATCTGCCGGACTTTGAGCCGAGAATCCCCGGTGCGCATGCGTCGGTGAAGTCAGCGGCTCATTGCGAGGGGAATATATCCTAATCGGTACAGGTTTAGGAGATATTCTTTTTACCTACAGGTAAGCCTTATTATAGGCTTACCTGTAGGTAAAATTTACAAAAATTAGTATACAACTGCTTTAAAAATGTTTTACTTTCTCCTATTTTCCAAAATGGCAAAAAATGACAACTTCAGAAATTTCACCAGGATTCTTTCTAAATATCTTGGAGTGTCTACATGCCCAAAATGTGTAATTTAGTGGGTGTCTGCCATTTTAGGGTCTCAAGAAATGACACTGGCAGTTTGAACATCAGGATTGAAAATTTACAAATATATACTGTGTATACCATAGTTTGTAGACTCTATAACTTTCCCACAGACTAAATAATATACACTTATTTGTTTTGGGTTAGCGGAATACATTTTGATCTAAATTTATGAAGAAAAATTATTAATTTTTAGAGCACAAACTTTGTCTTTTTGCAGTCTTTTTTTCCTTTATATATAAAAAAATAACCCAGTGGTGATTAAATTCCACCAAAAGAAATCTCTATCTGTCTCAAAATATAACTTTTATTTGGTTACAGTGTTACATGGCTAATTGTCAGTATAAGGCCTCTTGCACACGATACTCCTGTTTGAGCATCTACTTTTTCAGACTTTTTTGTTTGTTTGTACTTGTGTGCATTTTCAGGCATATAACAAAAAGGTTCACGCACAGTATATAAATGGGCATTTGCACACATTTGTGCACAATCGCGTGCATGAGGCGTAAATTACTGACCAAAAATGCAGATTTTTCTTTTACTGAAGCATGCAAAGCTCTTGTTTACGCACCTGTGTGCATAGGCACATTACAATTAATGAGCTGTATTTTAGTTCAGTTAAAAAAAAAAAAAAAAAAAGCTGTACTGAGCTTTTTCAAGCTGAAGTGTGCAAGAGGCCTAAGTATTACAGTGCTGAAAACTGAAAAACAGCCTGGACAGGAAGGGGGTAGGGATGAGCCGAACACTCCCGGGTTCGGTTCGCACCAGAACCTGCGAACGGACCGAAAGTTTGCGCGAACGTTAGAACCCTATTAGTTACAATGGACGCGAACTTTTTCGAAATCTAAAGTGCTAATTATAACGGCCAATATGCATGTTAATGTCATAAAACAGGTTTGGGGACCCGGGTCCTGCCCCAGGGGACATGTATCAATGCAAAAAGAAGTTTTAAAAACGGAAGTTTTTTCGGGAGCAGTCATTTTAATGATGCATAAAGTGAAAAAAAAAAAGTGAAATATTCCTTTAAATATGGTACCTGGGGGGGGGGGGGGGGGGGTTTTAAAGTATGCCTGTGAAGTGGCATGTGTTTCCCGTGTTTAGAACGGTCCCTGCAAAAAATGACATTTGTAAAGGAAAAAAAGAAGCCATTTAAAACTGCTTGCGGCTTTAATGTCATGTCTTGTCCTGGCAATATGGATGAAAATCTTTGAGAAAAATGGCCTTGTATGGATATTAAGGGGAACCCCGCACTCAAAATAAAACCCTATACCTACAACCCTATATACTCTGAACAGCAGTATACAGACGGTGCAAACAAGAAAGAGACTGTAGGTTTGTTCTTAAGTAGAATCTGTTTGTAATTTTGAACAGGTACATTTTTAAGTGTAGCTCCATCCAAAAAAATCTATTTTTAAGCTTTTTGGAGAACATAGGGAAGGGTTATCACCCCTGTAACATTTGTTTTGCTGTCTGTGCACCTGTTCAGAACATTTCACCTCACTTTCCGTCCCAATGACAAATGTTTTTGGAAAAGTGGGGTTTTTATTGAAACCAGGATTGGTGATAAAGCATCAGTAGAGAGGAGATACCTTTTTCCCAAATTAAATCTAACAGGATAGAATGTCCCTTCAAGGGGTAAATTTCCTCTCACTTCCTGTTTTCTTCTTCCATTTGCAAGTAGGAGTCGTTTCTAAGTTGGATGTTTGAAAGTAGGGGCCTGCCGTATATACACTGCAGAAATTTGCCCCATTAGATGTTGGTGTTGCCACAACACTGTAACCCCTTACAGCTACTCTTGGTGGGCGCTGGAACGCCCTGCTGTGAACTATTATATCAGGAATTGTAATTACATGCCATTGTTGAACAGTGTTAGGAAAAATTGGGCCTTTGGTGGTGGTGGTGGTGGTGGATGGTGTTGCCACAACACTGTAAGCCCTCACAGTTACTCTTGGTGGGCACAGGAATGGGCCCTGCTGTGAATTATTAGATCAAGAATTGTAATTGCATGCACCTGTTGAACAGGGGCATAAAAATTGGGCCTTTGGTGGTGGTGGTGGACGGTGTTGCCACAACACTGTAAGCCCTCACAGTTACTCTTGGTGGGCAAGGAATGGGCCCTGCTGTGAATTATTAGATCAAGAATTGTAATTGCATGCACCTGTTGAACAGGGGCGAAAAATTGGGCCTTTGGTGGTGGTGGTGGACGGTGTTGCCACAACACTGTAAGCCCTCACAGTTACTCTTGTGGGCGCAGGAATGGGCCCTGCTGTGAATTAGATCAAGATTTGTAATGACAACAGGGCAGAAGGGCAGATACAGGGTGAGGTGGTTTAGTGTGCTGTGCTATACTCACACAGCACACACACACTAACTCCTGCAGATGGCTGCCTTAGATGACAACAGGGCAGAAGGGCAGATACAGGGTGAGGTGGTTTAGCGTGCTGTGCTATACTCACACAGCACACACACACTAACTCCTGCAGATGGCTGCCTTAGATGGCAACAAGGCAGAAGGGCAGATACAGGGAAAGGTGGTTTAGTGTGCTACTGCTGTGCTATACTCACACAGCACGCACACACACTAACTCTTGCAGATGGCTGGATTGGAACAGCACTGAGAAGAACACACTATCCCTGCCTATTTTTCCTCTATCCCTACACTTTCCCCACAAGCAAAGGCTGAGAAGAATAAACTATCCCTGCCTATTTTTCCTCTTTCCCTACACTATTCCCCACACAGAAATGAATCACAAGCACATATAGTGTGTACACTGTACAGTACAGTCTGTCACTGTTCCTAACGCTGGAACACACTACACGAGGCCGCCGGCGCTGCGGCCTTATATAGTGTGGGGCGTGTACTAAACCCCCTGAGCTATAATTGGCCACAGGCATCCTGCCTGTGGCCAATTATTGCTCTCCTCGCCGCTGGCTCTATGATTGGCCAAGCATGCAGGGTCACAGTGCATGCTTGGCCAATCATCAGTCAGCAATGCACTGCGACTGGCGCAGTGCATTGTGGACCGTTCACATCACACAATTTTGATGCGAACGGCCCTCAAAGTTCTGGTTTCGACGAGCGGACGAACGGCCGATGTTCGTTTCGAACATGGGTTCGAATCGAACACCAAGCCCATCCCTAGAAGGGGGTTTAACAAGATTTCAAGTAGTTAAAATTACAGAAAGGTAACCTAAACTGGAGGTTATATCTGCTATCACTGATGTACTGTATATAGAACAAAAGTTGCACATGTGTTTTCTACAATTCTCTATATTAGTAAATTAAGTTTTCCATATATAGCGATGCCCTGATGTACGGAGGAATTTTTAAAGCAGAGCTCCAGTCCCCCAACCCAAAAATTAAAAGTCAGCAGCTACAAATACTGTAGTTGCTGACTTGTAATATTAGGACACTTACTTGTCCAGGGATCCGGCGATGTTGGCACTCCAGCTGATTTTTCAATCGGCTCTTCGGTGCTGTCGCCGCCATTCATTGTAAGGGAAACCTGCAGTAAAACCTTGTGGCTCCTCAGCTGATTCCCTACTGTGCAAGCGCTCTGCGCTTTCTGAATGGTGGAAAGAGGAGGGGGGCAAACTTCAAGAGGACCTCGTCACGGCGAGAAAGTAGGGACGGGTATCTGTCAAAAACAAGTACCCTTTCCCCCCTGCCCCCCCTACCAAAAGGTGCCAAATGTGACAGCGGGAGCAAACAAGCAGAGCTTCCCCTTTTGGGTGGAGCTCTGTTTTAAATTGATAATTCAATTTTGTACTGATCATTTAAAAGTAACTATGAAGTTCATCTCTCTGGTAACTTTTCATGGCTCCAAGTCTTCTCCTATGCTGCTTCCCTAGAGCTCACTTTAAAATAGCACCAAGCATTCACCAGTGTTTAGACCCCCCCCCCCCCCCCCCCCCACAAAAAACTTATCTTTTTCAAAAGGTTCACCTTAATTTACAAGGTTTACTTTACACTACTGGATTGTTACATGAAATCTCTCATCTATTATTTACAACGCATCTACTTCCCTTCCCTGTCATTTAACTGTACTTGTTTATCAATTTTCCTATTAGATTGTAAGTGGTTGTAAACCCTCACATATACCCAGTGAAGTGAATAGCCTCAGATGATACACAGAGATGAAACAAATCGGCCTACAAGTTTTACAGTCTTCTCTAGTCTACACCCCTTCAAAAGTGCAGACTTGTGATAAAATCCTTATGCATCTGTGAGAAGGAATACAGAGGAGGGGGTGGAGAATTGCAGTTACAGCTCTTATACACTGTGTGAGAGCTGATTGGAACCCCCCCCCCACACCCTTCCCTTCCACATAGGCAGATGAATGAAGGGACATGCAGAGCTGTATTCTGAAAAGACAAGCTGTGTGCTTCTCTCCCTTTCCGACACAAATTTTATCTCATGTGTTGGGGAAATTTCTCAGAAGCACCAGAGAGAAATGACACTCAGAGCTTTGCTGAGAGATAAGTAAATACTGCAGATACTGTATGTGCTTAGTTCAAATATTATGACTGGGGTTTACAACCACTTTAATGCCGCGTACACACGGCCGGAATTTCTGATGGAAACAGTCTGATGGGAGCTTTTCATCGGATTTTCCGACCGTGTGTATGCCCATTGGTCTTTTTCTGTCGGCATTTCCGACGGACTTTAGATTGAGAGCCTGTTCTTAATTTTTCCGAAGGAAAACCTTTATATCAGAGTTTCCGATCGTGTGTATGCAATTCCGAAACGCAAAATTTCCGGCGCATGCTCGGAAACAATTCAACGCATGCTTGGAAACAATTCGATGCATGCTCGGAAGCATTAAACTTCCCTTTTATAGTGCCGTTGAACGTGTTGTATGTCGCGGTGTTATTGACAGTTGGAATTTGGTGTGACCGCGTGTAGGCAAGACAGTTTGAGCGAAATTCCGTCGGAATTCTGACGGGAAAACCATCAGAGCTTTTTCCGATGAGAATTCCGATCGTGTGTACGCGGCATCAGTCTTTTGGGTAGGCCTCTGGTGTAGTAAAAGTATCAATGGGCTTTATAAAAAACAACATATTATGTACTCACAAAATAAATTGTGAAAGAGCGCAAATAGTCCACGAGAAAGAGCAAACTTAACACATAACACAGTCGCAAGGAAAAGTTGGATGAGCAGCCACAGTGCCTGGATCACTGTGTGGCCAGCTGACAGGTGAAGAGCTGGGCTGGATGTCAGAAATCTCTGCTGCTCCTGTTGGGCTCGCTCAATCCCAAGGACAGCTGTCAGTGGACAAGATTGTAGACCTGCACAAGGCTGGAAAACCATCAGCAAGAAGCTTGGTGAGAAGGAGACAACTTACAAAATAACCAGCAATCGCCCTCGGTCTGGAGCTCCATGCAAAAATTTACCTCATAGGGTAAGGATAATCATGAGAAAAGTGAGGTATCAGCCCAGAACTACACGGGATGAGCTTGTGAATAATCTCAAGGTAGTTGGGACCACAGTCACCAAACAAACCATTGGTAACACAATACACCACCATGGATTGAAATCCTGCAGTGCCCTCTTAGCCCCCTTCCTCAAGCAGGCACATGTACAGGGACGTCTGAAGTTTGCTAATGAACACCTAAATGATTCAGAGAAGGATTGGGAGAAACTGCTGTGGTCAGATGAGACCAAAATTGAGCTCTTTGGCATAAACTTGACTCACCGTGTTTGGAGGAAGAAAAATGATGACTATGACCCTAAGACAGTGCCGGACTGGCCTACCGGGATACCGGGAAATTTCCCGGTAGGCCGTCTGCTCTATGTGCCCTGGGGCCGCTTTAGTCTCGGGGATTGGCTGGCAGTGTGACAGCGCAGCAAAAAAAAAAACAGCAGAGGCGGCCGCCGCTCTTTTCAATGCAGCCTGTGTGTGCGGCGCGCGTGCCTGTATCTCCTCTTCTGATCCGCGCCGCACACACTGATATTTCTGCCTGTGTGAGGGGAGGGAGGAGCATGATTTTTGCATCCATTCGGCCCGTGCGGCGCCACGCACGGCAGCGCAGCACCGCTGATTTCTTCCTCCATTCGGGCCGCCCACTATTTTGCACGAGGAGAATAGGAGAAGTGGACGGCCGCTCATGGATCAGAAGAATTAAGGTGCCTCTCTCTCTCTCTCTCTCTCTCTCTCTCTCTCTCTCTCTCTCTCTCTAATAAAATAGTACTGAAAATAAATAAAACATCAATTGGATCACTGTGCCCTCAAACGCAGTCACTGTGCCCTCAAACGCAGCCGCTGTGCCCTCAAACGCAGTCACTGTGCCCTCAAACGCAGCCGCTGTGCCCTCAAACGCAGCCGCTGTGCCCTCAAACGCAGCCGCTGTGCCCTCAAACGCATTGCCACTGTGCCCTCAAACGCAGCCACCGTGCCTTCAAACGCACGCCACCGTGCCCTCAAACGCATGCCACCGTGCCCTCAAACGCATGCCACTGTGCCCTCAAGCGCATGCCACTGTGCCTTCAAACGCAGCCGCTGTGCCCTCAAACGCATGCCACTGTGCCCTCAAACGCATTGCCACAGTGCCCTCAAACGCATGCCACTGTGCCCTCAAACGCATGCCACTGTGCCCTCAAACGCATTGCCACTGTGCCCTCAAACGCATTGCCACCGTGCCCTCAAACGCATTGCCACCGTGCCCTCAAACGCAGCCACTGTGCCCTCAAACGCATTGCCACTGTGCCCTCAAACGCATTGCCACTGTGCCCTCAAACGCATTGCCACCGTGCCCTCAAACGCAGCCACTGTGCCCATCAAACACAGCCACTGTGCCCTGTGCCCTCAAACGCAGCCACTGTGTCCTCAAACGTAGCCACTGTGCCCTCAAACGCATTGCCACTGTGCCCTCAAACGCATGCCACTGTGCCCTCAAACGCATGCCACTGTGCCCTCAAGCTCATGCTACTGTGCCCTCAAACGCATGCCACTGTGCCCTCAAACACAGCCACTGTGCCCTCAAACGCATTGCCACCGTGCCCTCAAACGCATGCCACTGTGCCCTCAAACACAGCCAATGTGCCCTCAAACGTATTGCCACCGTGCCCTCAAACACAGCCACTGTGCCCATAAATTGCCACCACTGTGCCCATTAAGCGCTGCCACTGTGCCATCAAACACAGCCACTGTGCCATCGAACGTAGCCACTGTGCCCATAAATTGCCACCACTGTGCCCATCAAACGCAGCCACTGTGCCCATAAATTGCCACCACTGTGCCCATTAAACGCTGCCACTGTGCCATCAAACACAGCCACTGTGCCCATCAAACTCAGCCATTGTGCCCATCAAACGCAGCCATTGTGCCATCAAATGCAGCCACTGTACCCATAAATTGCCACCACTGTGCCCATCAAACGCAGCCACTGTGCCCTCAAACGCATGCCACTGTGCCCATTAAACGCTGCCACTGTGCCATCAAACACAGCCACTGTGCCCATCAAACGCAGCCATTGTGCCCATCAAACGCAGCCATTGTGCCATCAAATGCAGCCACTGTACCCATAAATTGCCACCACTGTGCCTATCAAACGCAGCCACTGTGCCCTCAAACGCATGCCACTGTGCCCATAAATTGCCACCACTGTGCCCATTAAACGCTGCCACTGTGCCATCAAACACAGCCACTGTGCCCATCAAACGCAGCCATTGTGCCCATCAAACGCAGCCATTGTGCCATCAAATGCAGCCACTGTACCCATAAATTGCCACCACTGTGCCCATCAAACGCAGCCACTGTGCCATCAAACGTAGCCACTGTGCCCATAAATTGCCACCACTGTGCCCATTAAACGCTGCCACTGTGCCATCAAACGCAGCCACTGTAACATTAAATGCAGCCACCGTACCCATAAATTGCCACCACTGTGCCCATTAAATGCTGCCACTATGCCATCAAACGCAGCCACTGTACCATGTATCTGTCTTATCTATATATAATGCACTCTTCAAATGTGCTTTAAAATGTCTAGTTTTCCCTTTTATGAACAAGAAAATAATGACGTTATGCTGTTGGGCTGGGATAATAAATTGAGGGGGGGGGGGGGGGGGTGGGGCTGGTATGAACTTTTTTCCAGGGCTGGTTTTCATTCCCAGTCCGGCCCTGCCCTAAGAACACCATCACTATGGTCAAGCACAGAGGTGGAAACATTATGCTTTGAAACTGTTTCTCTGCTAAAGGTACGGGCCATATTTGCCACATTGAAGGGTCAATGAACAGGGCCATGTATTGTAAAAACTTGGATGAGAACCTTCTTCCCTCAGTCAGAACACTGAAGATGGGTCTTCGAGCATGACAATGACCCAAAACATACCGCCAAGGCAACAAAGGAGTGGCTTAATAAGAAGCACATTAAGGTCATGGAGTGGCATAGCCAGTCTCCAAATCTTAATTCTATAGAAAATCTATGGAGGGAGCTGAAACTTTGAGTTGCCGAGAGACAGCCAAGAAACCTTAAAGAGGAAGTAAAGCCTCCTCCAAAAAAAAAAAAAAAACGGAACCTGCAAGGCAAAGGCATTATGAGCTAGTATGCATAGCATACTAGCTCACCCCGAAGCGGTCCTCATCCACGACCTTCTCCGCCGCCATCAAGCCCGGAGTGACTTCCGGGCCTCGCCGCTCCAGTGCTGTCATTCGCTGGATCGGCGATGACGTCACTCCCGCGCATGCGCACGAAAGTGGCATATCGCTGTGATCTCGGCATGCGCAGTGCGCCTGCACGCCGCTGTCTACGGCGCATGCGCCGTAGACAGCAATGCCTCTTTTTTTCTAAATATTTCCTAAACCATGTAGGTTTAGGAGATATTTATTGGACCTACAGGTAAGCCTTAATCTAGGCTTACCTGTAGGCCAAAGTGATTTGTAAGGGTTTACAACCACTTTAAGGATTTAGAGAAGATCTGTAAAGAAGAGTGGACCAAAATCCCTCCTGAGATGTGTGCAAGCCTGGTAACCAACTACAAGAAACATCTTACCTCTGTGCTTGCCAACAAGGGTTTCTCCACCAAGTACTATGCTCTTTTTTGCTTGGGGATCAAACACTTATTTTACTCACTGAATTGCAACTCAATTAATAACATTTGTATCATGTGTTTTTTCTAGATTTTTTGTTGATATTCTGTCTCTATCATTTAAAATACACCTATGATAAAAACGATAGACCCTTCATTTCTTTGTAAGTGGGCAAACTTACAAAATCTGCAGGGTATCAAATAATTATTATTATTATTGTTGTCATAGTCCTTGTATTTCTTGCTTTATATAGTATTATGGAAGGTGTTAATAAATTCACTTTATTAAAAACAGAATTTATATTTTAGCAAAACTGGAGCTTTTTTTACAGAAAATAATATGAAAGGATTATAGGTAATATGCTGTTAAAAAGTAAAGTACAAGGTGCGTTTCCCAAACTTAACCCAGTTGTGTACTGCCATCCCAAACTTGTCTAGTGTCAGTGCCATCAGTACTACCTGCCAACACTTCAACTACCCAATAAGAATGTTGTCTTTTCCAAAATGTCCACTGGAATACGTACAGACTGTTTCATAACTGTTACTGTAGTGGCCATAAATTCTAAGACCTCTAATTGTTTACTAAATGCAAAGGCAAGCTGCATCACCAGTGGTGCTCCTACCAACTCTTGCTCATTCTACATCCATATACTGATAAAACCTCCAGTACTCTGAGGCATGCCCCTTTATATAAATCACATTACCTCCCTCACCCTCCTGCTTCTCCTAACCTCTGGGGAAATATCTCCAAACCCTGGACCTCCATCATTTGTCTTTACCCAACACTCCCATCTCCCTACACCCTCTGGCAGCAGCCGGAACCCACGGAACTTTGTCTCTATTCCTCTTCTTTACAAAACCAGCCCCCCCCCCCCTTCTCCTGTGCCCTCTGGAACGTACGCTCTGTCTGTAACAAACTCACCGCCCTCTTCCTTTAACCTACTTGCCATTTCCGAAACCTGGCTTCATGAATCAGATACTACTTATCCTGCTTCTCTCTCCCATGGTGGCCTTCTCTGGACTCACTTCCCCAGACCAAGTGGACGGAAGGGAGGTGGAGTGGAAATACTACTAGCCCCATGCAGCACCTATCAGGTACTTCACCCACCTCCCTCTCTGACACTCTCCTCTTCTGAGGCACATTGCATTTGTCTCTTCTCTTCTATTTCTCTAAGAATTTCTGTCATCTACCGTCCCCCTAGACCAGTATCAACCTTCCTTGATGACTTCTCCGCCTGGCTACCCTACTTTCTCTCTTCTGAAATCCCCACAATTGTTCTCGGTGACTTCAACATCCCTGTTAACATTAACACTACTATTACTTCTAAACTTCTCAGTCCAACCTTATCTATTGACCTGAAGCAATGGATACAGGCTCCTACTCACTCCAACGGCAACACCCTTGACCTTGTCTTCTCCCATCTGTGCACTCCGTGCAACCTCTCCAACAATCCTCTCCCACTCTCTGATCACCACCTTATTAGTTTTGCTTTCTCCCTGTCTTCCACCTCCTCTCCCTCCAACAGTTACCCATAGAAACCTTCGCCACCTCAACCCTTCTCTTCTCTACTCTGCTCTGCTACTGATCACCTCCATAACAAAAGCACATCCCTGTCCTGACCCAACCTAGCCACTTTCGTCTACAACAGCTCACTGTCTTCCACCCTAGACAAGCTTGCCCCTCTCACTACAAGCAGAATCAGGCCCCGACCGTTACAACCCAAGCAAGCAGATGACACCAGAAGTCTCAGAAAACAGCCACGCTCTTGAGCGTCTGTGGCATAAGACCAAGCTCCAGGAAGACTTCAAACAATATAAATCTGCCCTCCTAAAATACTATTCCTGCCTCCATACTGCGAAACAGACCTATTTTATCACACTCATTAACACCTTCTCATCCAGTCCAGGTCAACTCTTCTCTACCTTTAACACTCTACTCTGTCCTCCACTGCCTCCACCCTCTAATTCACTCACTGCCCAGGAGATCGCCAATCACTTCAAAAATAAGATTGATACAATTCATGAGGAGATCTTTAACTCGCAGAAACCTCCCCCACGCAACACAGCATGTCCACATATACAACCATTACTTTCCTCATTCAACCCTGCTAGTATTAATGAGATTGCTAAACTTTTATCTAATGCTGTGTACACACGACCAGTTTTCCCGTCGGAATAAACTCGGAAGGTTTTTCCAAACGAATTCCGCTGAAACTGTCTTGCGTGCACACTATCACACCAAATCCAACCATCAAGAACGCGGTGACGTACAACACGTATGACGGGACTAGAAAAAGGAAGTTAAATAGCCAGTAGCCAATAGCTTCTGTCTCGTACTTGCTTCAGAGCATGCGTAATTTTTGGTATGTCGGAACAGCATACAGACAAGTGGTTTTCCCGACAGGAATTGGTTCCATCAAAAAAATTTAGAACATGTTCTCTTTCTAGGTCCGTCAGAATTTTTGACGTAAAAAGTTTGATGGAGCATACACACGATCGGAATATACGATGAAAAGCTCCCGTCTGACTTTTTCTGTTGGACATTCCGCTCGTGTGTACACGGCATTATACTCTAACCACCTGCCCCCTGGATCCAGCTGCCTCGCAAATGCTATGCTCACCCTCTTACTCGATTCTACACTCTCTAACTCACATTTTCAACCTCACCCTCTCTTGTGGCATCTTTCCAAACTCTCTAAAATATGCACTAGTCATCCACATACTTAAAAAGCGCTCACTGACCCCACCAATCTTAACAACCTACGCCCCATCTCCTTACTCTCCTTCTCCTCCAAACTTCTTGAAAGACTGGTCTACAACCAACTGAGCGACCATCTGACCATAAGCAAACTTCTTGACCCCCTTCAGTCTGGATTTCGCCCTCAACACTCCATGGAAACTGCTCTCCTTAAACTCTCAAATGACCTACTAATGGCTAAAACCAATGGACACTTTTCTGTACTACTTCTCCTGGACCACTCTGCTGCCTTTGACACAGTGGATCACATCCTCCTCCTCAATAAACTCCACTCCTTTGGTCTCTGTGACTTTACTCTTCGCTGATAGAAGAAAGAAAATGGATTTGGGACTTTGCATGAGGCATGTTTATGTAAATGATAATGTAGCGCTACCCCCAGTTAAGAGAGCCGCTGGTTTGTTTTGGGTCCCTGAGTACAGCTCCACCAACCCCCGGCAATTTGCTCTACCCACTCTGGCACAGTTAGTAAAGGGGTATGAATCTATGCACATATAAATATCACTTATACTCTAAGTGTAATGGGTATGAACTCACAAGCAGACTGCTGAAATAAGAATAACTGGCTTTACTTTGGCAGTAAGGAAAGAAATAGTAACATGCATTTAACATTTGACTTACAATACTTTAGCAGGTCCCTGCAATATGCACTTAAACATGTACACATATATGTATCAATTAGCAATGGGGAACGGAGCGCCAAGTGTGGCGACCGCATGCTATGCACCCCTGAGGTGCAATAAATCTATCTGCGCCTACCTAATGGACCAGGCCTGATCCCTAGTAATAGAGCTCAGTCCTTGTACTAGTACAGTGTTCTTCACCGGCAATAAATCTGTAGAGGTGGTGCACATGTAGCTTTAAATGGTGTCTTTGTAATCCACAGAAAGTAACATCTGCTGCTCTGAAGTAAATTGCGCCTAGGCAGTTCAGTAGGCATAAAACGTGTGTATCAATGCAGGATGAGCCTTCCGGCTCTCTCACCAATCCTGGGGTACCGTCCTCAGCTCCGGTCCCTTCAATGGTGGCTCTGGTCTCCTCGTCACAGCCCCTGCGCTCCGGTCCTCAGCTCCGACCGACCGTCTGTAGGGAAGAGTCTCCGCTCCGCTGCTGCTGACTCTGAGGGATGAGAGTCTCACTCCATCTGCTGCAAGGCCCAGGCTTCAGGCCTTCAGCTCCGGTCCGCACAGGTGTCTCCGCTGGCTGTCGTCTCCGCGTCACAAGCTCCGTCAGCAGAGGCAGGCCAGTCCTGTCAGGCCTCAGAAGAGGAAGTGTCCCAAGAGGAAGAGGCGGTCTCCGCTCTTCCTTTTTATAACCTCCCCCAGCAGCCTCTCGGGCGGAAACAAGCAGCCCGGGAGCCTGGAGGATTATGGGGGATGTAGTCTCTTCCCCTAAAAGGGGTACGACCCCGCTACACACTCCCCCCACTTTGAATCTTTGGTCCCCAAAGACAGTGCTCAAATTACAAGCTTTCTCAGGAACAACACTTTCACATAATTTGGACAGGGGAGCTTCCCACCAATTGGCATAAGATGGGGAGCTGTCCTGTCTACAGGTCACTTCAGTGTGGGCGACCTGTTTAACTGTGCCAGAGAGTGAGCTGGGGTTACCCTCCACCAAATGAACAGTGGATGGGTCAGGGCTTTCAGCACTTCTCCTTGCTGTGGTAACAGAGTCCTCTGAACTTTCTCCCATCTTGGGGTAAGTTAACTTCTTGGGAGGCTTCACAACTCTGCGAGCTCTCTGTTCTCTTGGAACTTCTTCAGGAACACATTCTGGCAACATCTCTGGTTCTGGAACATCTACTTCTTCTTCCTCTGAGTAGGGACCAGGGATGTCTTCCCAGCACTCAGGCACATCACTGAATGGCACAAACTCTGTGGCTTCTGGGTTCAATGTGTTATCTTCCACATCTTCAGTAGGTGGAAGGTCTATGGCGGAATTTCCTGGGGTTGAGGAAGGCCATAGCCATTCCAGTTCTCCTCTTTCTTCCTCTGGTTGGGGGTCCTGTCCACCCCTAACTTGGGAGGTCTGGGACCTAGTGTTAGGCCTGGGGGTATCCAGAATGGAAACAGATTCAGGTATGTCTCTCGCTGGAGGTATTCTGACTGCTTCAGTGAGTGGGAGCAAATGATTCCTATGCCAGGTCTTCAAAGGCCCCACTCTTCCTTCTGGCTTCAACTTGTAGACAGGCAATCCTGGAAGTTTCCTACAGATGATATATGGCTCTGATCTCCATCTATCAGCAATCTTGCGTTTTCCAGGGATCCCTAGGTTGCGTAACAGTACACGGTCCCCAGGCTGTAGGTCCTGTACTCTAACTTTCAAATCAAAGTCCCTCTTATTTCGGGCCCCCCTCTGGTCAGAGGCCGTTTGAGCTTTCTCATAAGCTATCTTCAGACTGCGCCTCAGTCTGTCCACATATCCTTTGTGGGAGGCAGCAGAGGCATGGTCTAAGGAAATGCCGAAGGCCAAATCCACTGGCAATCTTGCTTCTCTCCCAAACATAAGCCTGTAAGGGGAGAAACCTGTCACATCACTTGTGGTGCAGTTGTAGGCATGCACCAGAGCTGAAATGTGTTGACTCCAATGTTGCTTCTTCTCTGTTTCCAAAGTTCCCAACATGTTCAATAGGGTCCTGTTGAACCTTTCAGGCTGGGCATCACCTTGAGGGCGATATGGTGTAGTTCTAGTCTTCTCTACTCCCAGAGAATCTAGTAGCTTCCTGATCAGGCGACTCTCAAAGTCCCTTCCTTGGTCTGAATGGATTCTCTGTGGCAGTCCATAGTGAACAAAGTACTTCTCCAAAAGTACCTTGGCTACTGTAGAGGCCTTCTGGTCCTTGGTTGGGAAAGCCTGAGCATAACGAGTGAAATGGTCGGTTACCACCAGAACATTTCCCAATCCACTCAAATCGGGTTCAAGGCAGAGAAAATCAATGCATACCAGATCCATTGGGCCTTGACTCTGTAGGTGGCCCATTGGGGCAGCTTGATGGGGTAAAGTCTTTCTCTGAATGCATCTTGCACAGGAATGGCAATACTCCTCCACTTCGGCCCTCATGCAGGGCCAATAAAACCGGTCTCTGATAAGTTGGAAGGTTCTCTCTGCTCCCAAGTGACCATGCTGGTCATGTAAGGCAATCAGCACAGTCTCTCGATGCTTTTCTGGGAGAAACAACTGCCACTTATCTTCTGGGCTATCAGAGGGGCCCCTTCGGTAGACTACCCCCTGATGCACCTGTAACTTGTCCAACTCTCTCCTCAGTAGGCGAGCTTCTTTAGAAGGGTGAAGGCGAAGTCCCTCTGGACTCTTGTCTTCCAGGGCTTCCAGGACCAATCTCCCCATGGGGTCTTCCAATTGGTCACACCTCAGCTCCTTCTTGGACAGCTTCGGTAAGCACTCTTCTGCTAGCTGAGTTACCCCACAGTAACACTTTGGGACTCCCACTGTGGTAACTCCTATCTCTTCAGCTCTGGATCCTCCTCTGGCTTGGAGTTCAGCCCCCTGACAAAGGGCTCGCACTCCATCTGGTGCCACTTGAGTCCAGTCTTCCCAATCATCAGCTATGACATGGGATCTTCGGGACAGGGCATCTGCATCCCTATTTCCAGCCCCTGGTCTGTACTTGAGGCTGAAATTGAATCCAGACAACGCCGCCAACCATCTGTGTCCAGTTGCATCCAGCTTGGCGGTGGTGAATAGATAGGTCAAGGGGTTGTTATCTGTCTTTACAGTAAACTCGGCCCCATACAGATAGTCTCTCAGTTTGTCAACAACTGCCCACTTGAGGGCTAAGAACTCCAACTTGTGGGTGGGATAGTTCTTCTCGGAGGGGGTCAGGCTCCGGCTCACATAGGCCACTGGTCGTAGCTGGTCTTCATACTCCTGGTAGAGTACTCCACCTAGGCCCTCATGGCTGGCATCAACATGTAGCTCATAGGGTCTAGTGGGATCAGCGTAGGCCAAAACTGGGGCTGTGGTGAGACTTCTCTTCAAGGTTCTGAAAGCCTCTTCACACCTTGAGTTCCATTGGTCTTGGACCGACTCACGGGACCTCCTAGGCCCCAATCCATCTTCCTCTCCTTCTGTCTTCAGCAGTTCGTTTAGGGGTTTGGCAATGCGGGCAAACCCATCCACAAACCTGCGGTAGTAGGAGCAGAAACCCAAGAAAGAACGAAGTTCTGTAACTGTCGTGGGCCTTGGCCACGAAGTAACTGCCTCCAACTTCTCAGGGTCTGTAGCCACTCCTTTTTCAGACACTATGTGTCCCAGATAGTTCACAGAGGACTGATAGAACCGACACTTCTCGGGAGAAAGTTTAAGTCCTTCTTCACTGAGCCTCTTCAGTACTTTCTCCAATCTGGCTTCATGTTCTTCCAAAGTCTTTCCAAAGACAATGACATCGTCCAGGTACACAAGGACTTCTATGAGGTTCATGTCTCCAACTGTCCTTTCCATAAGGCGTTGAAATGTAGCAGGAGCTCCAGATAGGCCCTGAGGCATCCTGTTGAACTCAAAGAATCCTACTGGGGTTATGAAGGCAGTCTTTTCTCTGTCTTCTGGATGCATGGGGATTTGGTAATACCCACTCTTGAGGTCCATCACACTGAACCACTTTGCTCCAGATAAACTCTGTAAGGCATCTTCTATCCTTGGCGTGGTGTACTGGTCAGGAATGGTCCTCCTGTTGAGAGTTCTGTAGTCAATGCAGAGCCTCAATGACCCATTCTTCTTTCTGACTACCACTATTGGGGAGGCATAGGGGCTTCTGGACTCCCGAATCACTCCCGTCTTCTTCAGTTCCGCAAGCTGCTCTCTCAGATCCTCCAGATCTGCTAGCGGGACTCGCCTCACTCTCTCTCTGAATGGCTTGTCCCCTTGCATGCGGATTCGGTGGGTGGCACTCCTCGCACACCCCACATCAAACTCATCTTTAGAGAAAATCTTCTCCCATCTGGTCAGCTGGGCCTTGGCTCTCTCTTTCCAAGCTCCAGGTAGGTTTGGGTTTTCCATGGAGAGTTTCTTCCAAACATCTTCTCCTTCACCCGTCCCCTTCACTTCTGACCAGCCAACTGGGACAGCAGGACTCACCTGTCCCAGAAGCATCCTGGCAGGGATCTCCACGGGCTGCTCCGTGGGGTTCCTCACACTGACAGGGACTCTTCCTCTAGCCTTCTTCAGGTCCTTCAGTGAAATTACTTCTGGTATCACTTCCAGACCTGAGTGACCCTCCATTGGGTCGGGTTCCAACATTACAAAGGGGCCAGGCTGCTCCCAGGTAAGTTTCACCGTGGCTCTCATTGCAGGTCACCTCTCCAGGCTGTAACACTGCTCCTTCTTTTCCAAGCCTCCATACCCTTCCTATCCCCTCACTTGGGGTCTTCTGCTCTAGGACCAACCGCTGGTAGGCTGCCTTCAGCATGGGATGGATCTTGGGAGTTGAAAGATTCTCTTCCTCCACCAGGGGGGTCAGAAGCCTTCTGACTAGGTCCGTGTTTGTCCCTATAATCAGGGACGTCTTGCTGGTTCCTGGTGGGCGGGGACACACCACTGCTAAGGTGTCGAACACTTCAGACTTCCCAGCTACGGATGGGTCAAACGTCAACCGTATGGATAGGTAGCCATCATAGGGGAAACTCTGAGTTCCCAATCCCCTTATCTCCAACTCTTCTATCTTCTGTATTGGCAGATGACTCAGGTATCTGTCGTAGAAGTCCCTGTACAATAGGGTCACTTGTGCTCCAGTGTCTAGGAGGGCCTTCGTGTACACTCCTTCCACCTGGATGGGTACAGTAGGGGATGGACCAACTAGCTCCTCTGGGTAGGGCCGAGTTGGTGCGGTCCTCTTCTTTGGACTCTTTGCTTTACCAGCACTTGATTTGCACTTGCTCCTTTCTTGAGCCTGGTATGCATTCATTTTCTCCCTCTTAGTGGGAGTGTGAACCCGTTGAGGGACATTGTTATCTCTCACTTTGAAGAGTTCACGTTTAGGAGTGCTGTGTCTCTTCGGAGGGGCCTTGCCCCCTTTCTCTGGAGTGCACCTTGGTTGAGGATCCCTGGGCCCCTTTTGAGGGGTTTGATCTCCTCGCTTTCTCTTCCTGTTATGCTTCTTGGAGCTCACTGAAGGTGATGGGCACCCGGTTGACTCCTTCACCGGGGCCTTTGGCGTTTCCCGCCGGCTGGCGGCTATCTGTTTTCTTCTTCTTGGGACTGGCACATACAGCTGCAATATGACCAATTCCTCCACAATTAAAGCAGATCATCTCACCGTAGTCAGGTGGGGATGCTGGTGCTGAAACAGCTGGAAACAATTCCCTCCTGCCTGTTTCTTTCTTGGGACTGGGCGTCTCTTTCGCCACTAGGGACGTCAGTATCTCCATCATCTGGGACATCTGCAACTTCAGGGCATCTACCTCTGTGTCTCTTTCAGGGGTTAAGGCCGACCTGACCGTGGCCACTGGAAGCTTTGTAGACCCCATCACTTGCTTCTCCCTTTTCTCTTCCAACATGGCCTCTTCTTCTCTGACCATTCGGATGAGGTCAGGGTAGTCCAGGCTCTTCCCATCCTGCCGGGTGCGTAGAATTAGTGCGACAGGGTCCAGGGGTTGGGCTCCCCTCATCACCTGCTGGGCACGGGCTTCATCTACCTTCCCTGGATCTATCCCCTTCTTCAGGATAATCCTATGCAGGATCTTGTCTATGCGTCCCATGTACTCTGACAGCTTCTCCCCTGTCTTCTGGTAACAGTGTTCCAGTTGATAGGTAAGTTCTGTGACTTTTTCTGTCCCACCAAACACACTTTCCAGGATATCTATGTAGTCCTGGGCAGTGCAATCCTTTTTGCTTGTCTTCAGATTGCGTATGGCCTCTAAAGCAGGTCCTTTCAGGCTCTCAACAATCCTTTGCTTCTTTCTGCCTTCTGAGACCTCCCATTCTTCTAGGGCCTGCGTGGCACCATCTAAACACTCTTCAAATCTCTCTTCTCCCGAGGGTACAGGTGTCCTCCCTGAAAACATCCGGAGTTTCCTGTATCCCGACATTGGGTAGTCCCCGGGGTCTCTTCTGCACTGAGTCACAATTTCCCCTAGGACAGCACACAGTTCTGCACTAAGGGTAGTCTGTGTGGGTGCGGGACTTTCCGCGCCCTTCTGCTCTTCCTTCTTTGGGGATAGCATGGCTTTCATAGGAGAAACTTCTCCCTTGCGCGGCAGCGCATGCAGCAATTGGTAGGCCTGACCATTCGGTGCCTGTATGCTTTGGCTCCTGAACTGCTCTGGAGTCTCTTCCTTCCATTCTATTAAGGCGTATGTGTACCCAGCATCATTTCTCATGTCCATTATCCATGACTTCTGGCATGGGGATAATGACATTATGAGCTGCTTGACTGCCTCTCTCTGCCATATCCCTGGCAATTCAATTACTGCTGCTGCGGCTGGGTCAGCGGCCCATGTTGCGGACCACCGTCCCACTTCTATTGGGTCCATGCCGGTACCTTCTGGCGGCTTTTCCCGCTGACTCAGGATCCCGGATTACGAGCCCCCACGTGTAGCGCTACCCCCAGTTAAGAGAGCCGCTGGTTTGTTTTGGGTCCCTGAGTACAGCTCCACCAACCCCCGGCAATTTGCTCTACCCACTCTGGCACAGTTAGTAAAGGGGTATGAATCTATGCACATATAAATATCACTTATACTCTAAGTGTAATGGGTATGAACTCACAAGCAGACTGCTGAAATAAGAATAACTGGCTTTACTTTGGCAGTAAGGAAAGAAATAGTAACATGCATTTAACATTTGACTTACAATACTTTAGCAGGTCCCTGCAATATGCACTTAAACATGTACACATATATGTATCAATTAGCAATGGGGAACGGAGCGCCAAGTGTGGCGACCGCATGCTATGCACCCCTGAGGTGCAATAAATCTATCTGCGCCTACCTAATGGACCAGGCCTGATCCCTAGTAATAGAGCTCAGTCCTTGTACTAGTACAGTGTTCTTCACCGGCAATAAATCTGTAGAGGTGGTGCACATGTAGCTTTAAATGATGTCTTTGTAATCCACAGAAAGTAACATCTGCTGCTCTGAAGTAAATTGCGCCTAGGCAGTTCAGTAGGCATAAAACGTGTGTATCAATGCAGGATGAGCCTTCCGGCTCTCTCACCAATCCTGGGGTACCGTCCTCAGCTCCGGTCCCTTCAATGGTGGCTCTGGTCTCCTCGTCACAGCCCCTGCGCTCCGGTCCTCAGCTCCGACCGACCGTCTGTAGGGAAGAGTCTCCGCTCCGCTGCTGCTGACTCTGAGGGATGAGAGTCTCACTCCATCTGCTGCAAGGCCCAGGCTTCAGGCCTTCAGCTCCGGTCCGCACAGGTGTCTCCGCTGGCTGTCGTCTCCGCGTCACAAGCTCCGTCAGCAGAGGCAGGCCAGTCCTGTCAGGCCTCAGAAGAGGAAGTGTCCCAAGAGGAAGAGGCGGTCTCCGCTCTTCCTTTTTATAACCTCCCCCAGCAGCCTCTCGGGCGGAAACAAGCAGCCCGGGAGCCTGGAGGATTATGGGGGATGTAGTCTCTTCCCCTAAAAGGGGTACGACCCCGCTACAATAATAATGCATAAAATACCTAATTGCAAATAAACTGAATGTCACAATCCCCATAGGGGAGTTCCATATAGCCATAATGAATTAATAAATTAATGAATTAAATAAATCAAATAAATAAATATGATATATAATTTATAATATAAATAATATATAAATACATGATAAGTAAATGAAAAGAGACATAATAAATATAATAATAATCATGATAACATATTTAATATCAATGATAAATGGACATGATTGGTACAAACAATAACAATAAATAAAGTAACTAAACATACAAATCAAATAGACATGATAAACATGATAATCATAATAGATGCGAACAATAAGTACTAATGACAGAGTTCATTATTTAAACCCAGCTTGACTTGGGTGAAGACTCGACGCGTTTCATGGCGTTTACATTTCATCAGGAGTAGGATGCATAAATTTGGCTCTAAAATTAAATGAATAAATGGGTAATTAGAATCTCAAATGGTGGGTCCCTGCCCATGTCAGGCATCAGCGTAATGGCAGTGTGTTGGACGAGAGGAACTCCCACTTCTGGTAATGAGACCACAACTACTGTCACCTGAGATGGAAAAAGTTCTGTTCTTGTACCTCTCCTTTTCGCAATCTACACCACCTCCCTGGGTCAGTTGATTGTCTCCCATGGCTTTCAATATCATCTCTACACTGATGACACCCAAATCTATCTCTCCACCCCCAAGCTCTCTCCATCTATCTCCTCACACATGACATCACCAACTTACTAGCAGACATATCAGCCTGGATGTCACATCACTTCCACAAACTCAACCTATCCAAAACCGAACTCATTATATATTCTCCCCCAGGTGCCACTTCTCTGTCAATATTTAACAGCTCAATGATCAACTTGTGCCCCCACGCCAAGGACCTAGGTGTAATCCTGGACTCCAAACTAACCTTTCAGCCCCACATCCTATCGCTATCCATAATTTGCTGCCTCAACCTCCGCAACATCTCCAAGATACTCCCCTTCCTAACCAATGTCACCACAAAGCTTCAAATACACTCCCTGGTCATCTCTCGCCTCGACTACTGTAACTCCCTCCTCTTTGGCTTACCTCTAAATAGGCTATCCCCACCTCAGTCCATCATAAACGCTGCTGCCAGGCTTATCCACCTCACAAACCACTCAGTGTCTGCTATACCCCTCTGCAAATCCCTCCATTGGCTGCCACTCAGCCAACAAATTAAATTCAAGATACTAACTTTAACTTACCTACTCCACCATCTCCTGGCTATTCTGTACTTTTTAATCTTATAAAAAACTTTTAAGACCTGTATCTGCTTGCCTGATCATCTGCATCACCTATTCTGCATCACCTATTACTCTTCCTTCTTTCAAGCCCAGGTTTTAGCCACAAAAGGAATGTACAGACATTTGGCATAATATATATATATATATATATATATATATATATATATATATATATATATATATATATATATACACAAATAATTAGTTGTTTATTTATTATGGTTACAATAAAAAAAAGTTAATTTAGCAAATTTAATTTTCTGCCTGCCATATATGGATATACTGGTATACTTTTTATACTATACTGGTACATATGGTATACTTTGAATTTTCATATGCAGCTAGCATATTGGCTCCTTTTCATGTGTTTCCCTGTTGTTTTTTACCACCTCTTGAAGAAAGCCTGTTGTTCACAGGCTCCTTAGCTGAAGCTGAAATTTACACCCAGAACTGTCAAGTCACAAAAATATTACAGCAATGACTCTTCCTCCTCTCTCTCTCCTTCCACCTTTATTGCTGTCTTCCCCAAAAATTAGCACTTACTAATAAGAGATCTTTATTAAATAAAGCCAGCTATATCTTTATACAGCATATCCTTTATATACAGAGCCAAAGACAAACATTGTTACAAACTTGTCATCTCTAAAAGCTTCAGTCCACGTGCAAGGATTTTCTTTCAAAAAGATGACACATATTTCAAGAATAATAATTAAAGGTTGATTTTGCATTGTATATTCAGGATCAGCTTGCAGCCCCAAGGATGGCCACCACTTTAATGGTGAGGCTTTGGAGAAAAAAAATAGCAAAAGGGGAGATTTACTACTCTGAGCCCTATTAACTGGGCCATCTGGATCCCCGGCATCAGCATGAGTTATTGGAGAGCACAGCCTGATCTTCTCAATGTGTGCGCAGCTTGAAAAGCAAAGGCAGATAAACGCAGGCTGCATCGAGTATTAAGCCTTCCCTTGTAAGGGACATCAAGAGACTCTTACAGTAAACAGAGCAAAATATAGTACTTATACTCAGAGCAAGCTTTTAATTCCTCCCAGCTTTAATTTCATGTCACCCGCCTAGGTGCAGGAAAATACATATACTATGGAAGCTTAAAATAATGATGTCTGGGCTGATTTTCTAATACAAGATATAAATAATGTGCTGGTTACCGTAGTTAATTTCTGGATTTAAAAAGAAACTTCAAGTAGCATTTTTGTAAAGCAATACACAAACTGTTGGCGCTATATACAATAAATCCTGTATTATAATAACAGTTGTAAACTACTAACACTATATAGCTAAAGTAAGAAAGTGCACTCAATTTAGCTTAATCTTGATTTTCAAACTGCTCCTGGGCAAGAATGCAAGGTTATCAGATGTGTTACCGTGCCTCGCTCTCAGGCGTTGGTGTGTGTGGCTGCAGTGAGCTCAGAGACTAAGCCGTGCTTAAATGCTACCTATGTTTTATCAGGGTCAGTTTCAGGGCCACTAGGAATCTGAGGATACAGCCAAGTGTAACAATTTAGTGAGTGGGGCAGCAAAGTGCAGAAAATTAATGTCAGGATGAAAATTAGAGCCACTCAAACATGTAGGCTCCTCTGAGGCACTTTAACCACTTTCAGACCTGACCATTTTGCTGGCTTAAGACCAGACCACTATTTGCGATTCGGCACTGCGTCGCTTTAACTGACAACTGCGCGGTCGTGCGACGTGGCTCCCAAACAAAATTGACCTCCTTTTTTTCCCCACAAATACAGCTTTCTTTTGGTGGTATTTGATCACACCTGCGGTTTTAATTTTTTGCGCTTTAAACAAAAAAAAGCGGCAATTTAGAAAAAAAACACATTATTTTTTACTTTTTGCTATAATAAATATCCCCCAAAAATATATATAAAAACTTTTTTTTCCTCAGTTTAGGCCGATACGTATTCTCCTACATATTTTTGGTAAAAATAAATAAAAAATCGCAATAAGCGATTATTGATTGGTTTGCGCAAAAGTTATAGCGTTTACAAAATAGGGGATAGTTTTATGGCATTTTTATTAATAATTTTTATTTTACTAGTAATGGCAGCGATCAGCGATTTTTATTGTGACTGCGACATTATGGCGGACACATCGGACATTTTTGACACATTTGACACATTTTTGGGACCATTGTCATTTATACAGCAATCAGTGCTATACAAATGCACTGATTCCTGTGTAAATGATACTGGCAGTGAAGGGGTTAACCCAGGGGGTGGCAGTGTAGGGGTTAAGTGTGTCCTAGGGGTGTGTTACTAACTGTGGGGGGGGCGTGGCTGTGTGTTAGTGAACACTGATTTCTGCTCCAATTAACCGCTTTGCCACCGCCGGCCGTCAAATGACGGCCAGGCGGCGCAGCTCTCGTTCCGGGAGGGCGTCATATGACGTCCTCCCCTTCTGTGCACTGCAGGGAGCGCGCGCGCGCGCCGCCGGGAGCGCGCGCGCGCTCTCGCCGTGTCACTGGGCACCCGATGCGCGTGCCCAGCGGCCGCGATGTCCGCTGGGCACCCGCGATTGCCCGGTAACACAGCAGGACCGTTGATCTGTGTGTGTAAACACACAGATCAACGGTCCTGTCAGAGGAGAGGAGCCGATGGTGTGTTCTCTGTACAGAGAAAAAAAAATGTTTTTTTATATATTTTTTGGGGATATTTAGTATAGCAAAAAGCAAAAAATATTGTTTTTTTTTTTAATTTGTCGCTCTTCTTTTGTTTATTGCGCAAAAAAGAAAAACCGCAGAGGTGATCAAATACCTCTATTTGTGGGGAAAAAAATGATAACAATTCAATTTGGGTACAGTGTTGTATGACTGCGCAATTGTCATTCAAAGTGCGAGCGCTGAAAGCTGAAAAATGGCAGGAAGGGGGTAAAAATGCACTGTAGTGAGGTGCTAGGCAGAACGGGGAGATGCTGTTTACTTCCGCATCTCCCCGTTCAGCCTCCCCGTAAGACGATCGCAGGTATCCCCGCGACCGGACTCACAGGGTACCGACCGGCGTGCGCGCACCGCCGGCGGGGCGCACGTGATGGCACAGCGGCATTCTTAAAGGGACGTACCTGTCCGCCCTTATGCCTGTCCGTGCCATTATGCCGACGTACATCGTTGTGCACCGGTCGGGAAGAGGTTAAATGCAAAAGAGCAAATCTACTATGTAAGTATCAGTAAGGCCCCTTTCACACTGGGGCGGTTTTCAGGCGGTAGCGCTAAAAATAGCGCCTGTACACCGCCTCCAGTGTGAAAGCCCGCCGGCTTTCACACTGGAGCGGTGCGCTAGCAGGACAAAAAAAGTCCTGCTAGTGTAGGAGCGGTGTATTTACCGCTCCTACACCGCTCGTTCCCATTGAAATCAATGGGAAACCGCGGGGATACCGCCCGCAAACCGCAGCGGCGGTTTGCGGAGGTTTTTAACCCTTTTGCGGCCGCTAGCGGGGGTCTAGCGGCCGCATACCGCGGGTAAAGCAGCGCTAAATATAGCCTGCTTTACCGTCGCCGCCCCGCACCGCCCCAGTGTGAAAGGGGCCTAAGACAAGTCCAAACCATGGTCAGCAATCACTCTTGGACCCCACTATTACCCATTTAAAGGATCTAGCCCCTGGCTGGAGATGCAGCCTATTCATGTCTATAGGAGTGCACTTAACAGGCATGGCCACCATTGAAGAAACTTTTTGTCCATAGGATGTAACTGAGGAGGAGGGCACTGTCATTATGCTGAGATAAGTACACATCTAGTAGGGAGTTTTCACATTAGTTCAGGTTAGGCAATGTAGCTTTTACTAAAAGTGAACTTGTCCTTTAACACCATTCTCCAAGAATCTGAGAATTTGTAAGTTTGAATCTCATTAAAGGTAACTGTCAAAACATGGGTCTAACTGTATGGACCCCTTCTATAAAGCAGCAGCATGGCCTCACCAACCCATACTTACAAAAATATTGTTACAGTTATAAAGCACAGTGTTGTGCTTTAAAAATATACAGTATATTACCCATTTGCCACCCACTAAAAGTACATTTACTGCTAGTGGGCAGCATAACCAAGTGATGTACCGCAACGTTGTTCAGCACGTGCGCACTGTGCCCGGTACCCGGACGCTCGCATCGTATCATGATAACATAATACCATAAAAGCCAACCTGAGGATGTGATCTGCAAAACTAATCAGAGGCCCCAAGGTCGTCGTCACATCTGGCCTAAACTTCCTGTCGGTGGAACGCACACGGATCCCTGAAAAGAGAGAAGCGGCAGCGCTTAGACATGTAAGTCTGTATACATTTGTGCCGAGTCAGGGCACAGATACAAGTGAGTGCAATATATTTTTGACATCTTTAAATCAATCTGGTGCAATAAAATGACTACACTATAGTACTTTCTTTGGTATTGCAGTGATATTCTTTGGAGAGAGGATGACAGATATAGGACATTATTGGATGATCTGATGGAGAGGTTGTGATTGGATTGGGTGGGTCATCAAATACCCCAAAGCACTTATTGACCTTTATTTAGAGGTAACTGGAGTAACAGTGAGTGGGGACTTCTGACATTGGTGGTGGCATTTGGTGTTCCTTTGGAAGATCACTCTCCAGCAGTGGTGGCCCATACATAAGGGGCACAGGGGCACCGCCCCCCATCCATGCGTCTGGCCCCCTGATCTACATGCAGGGCGCTGAATTATGGATTCCAATGGGGGAGGTTGTTTGTTTTTTGAAGCAAGTGATTAGAGCCAGAGGCTTCAAAGAAGGGAGGGCTTGGGGTGCAGAGCACTGTGCTCCGAGCCCACCCAGTTGAGTGACAATAGTGAATTAATATTTCCTATTGCCACACTGATACTCCTCAATCAGGATGAAAGGACACCCGGTTAGCTGAAAGGACAGACGATACTATTGGCCGCCGTGTTGCATATTAGGAGCAAAGGACACAGGAGCCGCCACCCATAGAAGCGATGCCCGCTACCTATATAAGGTAAGTCCTAGGCTGGATGACTGAATGACCGACCGGGGGGTTGCGGGTGACCCGACAGCCAACCGTCCACCAAAGAGCGTGCGGGGGGGTTTGCCGGTTGTTTGCCGCTCCCTCAAAAAAGAAATAGACAACCAGCCGCCACTGCTCTCCAGACTATAGAAGATCGCACTTTATGGTTGTGGGATGCATCACATTTATTTATGACCTTTTTAGTTGAATATTTTAATGCATGGTTATTAAGGGTGTATTAGAGTCGTTTCCTATTTTGGTTTAATACTAGACATGTGCGATTAGTTTCATACGAATCGAAAATTCGTGCAAATTTCCGGAAATTCGTACACATCCGAAATACGAATTTTTATGCATACGAATTTTGTACGAAATACTAAATTTTGTTTACGAACTTAGGATCCAAATTCATAACGAACATTTGTAATTGTTACGAAAATTTAACAAACCTAAAAGTTAAAACCCCAGGAAGTCAGCACAGCACAGGGATGGTGGGAACCCCTCATAATGATAAATGCATCATAATGAAAATTCGTAATTGTTACGACAAGTTAACAAACCTAAAAGTTGAAACCCCAGGAAGTCAGCACAGTACAGGGATAGTGGGAACCCCTCATAATGGGCACAGCGGGTGTACACTCAGACCCGAGAACTCAGCACAGGGATTGTGGGAACCCCTCATAATGGACACAGCAGGTGTACAGACTTGGGAACTCAGCAGGGGGATGGTGGGAACCCCTCATAATGATAAATTCATCATAACGAACATTCGTTATTTTTACAAAAAGTTAATGAAACTAAAGGTTAAAAACCCAGGAAGTCAGCACAGCACAGGGACGGTGGGAGCCCATCATAATGATAAATTCATCATAACGAACTTTCGTTATTTTAACAAAATTTTTTATGAATCTAACGAAAATTCGTATTTCGTACGAATTCAAATTGAATTTCGGACACGAATTACGAAATATGATTTTTTTAATACGGAACGGAACAAAACAATTTTTTTGACGGCGCCCATGTCTATTTAATACTCATAAACACTTAATAATAGCATGCAATGCCAAGCTGCAGATTCCAAAACAAGCAAAATAGAGGAGCTCAGCTATGAGGAAAGATTAGAGGGACTGAATTTATTCTCTCTTGAGAAGAGGAGATTAAGGGGGGATATGATCACCATGTACAAATACATAAGTGGTCCATATAGTGAACTTGGTGTTCAGTTATTCACTTTAAGCTCATCGCAGAGGACAAGGGGGCACTCTTTATGTCTAGAGGAAAAAGGATTTCATCTCCAAATATGGAAAGGCTTCTTCACAGTAATGCCCCATACACACGGTCGAAAATTCCGACCACAAAATCCGTCAGATTTTTTCCTACGGATTTTGTCCGACACTGGTGTTGCATACACACAGTCGGACAAAGTTGTCGGAAAATCCGTTCATTCTGAACGTGGTGACGTTTGTTGCATACGATGGAACTACGTAGAGGCTAATAGCTTTGGTCTTGTAATTTGATCTGAGCATGCGTGGCATTTTGTTCGTTGGAATTCGCTACACACGATCGGAAAATGTCCGATCGGACTTTGTTGTCGGAAAATTTGAGAGCTCAAATTTTTTCAGACAGAAAAAGTCCGATGGCGCCCACACACGGTCGGATTTTCCGACAACATGGTCCGATAGGACATTTTCCGTCAGAAATTCCGACCGTGTGTACGGGGCATAAGAGTTGTGAAAATGTAGAATAGACTCCCTCCAGAGGTGGTTCTGGCCAGCTCAGTAGATGGATTTAAAAAAGTCCTGGATTCTTTCCTAAATTAACATAATATAACTGGGTACTGACATTTATAAGTAAAGTTGATCCAGGGAAAATCCGATTGCCTCTCGGGGGATGAGGAAGGAATTTTTTCCCCTGCTGTAGCAAATTGGATCATGCTTTGCTGGGGTTTTTCGCCTTCCTCTGGATCAACTGTGGGTGAAGGATTGTGTAGATGGGATTGTATGTTTTATTGGTTGAACTAGATGGACTTGTGTCTTTTTTCAACCTGACTAACTATGTAACTACAGTAATACCTTAGCTTGCGAGTAACGTGGTATACAAGCGTTTTGAAAGACGAGCAACATTTATTTTAACATTTTAACTCGATATACGAGTGCTGTCTTGCAAGACCAGCAGTAGAAGGATCACAGTTTTAATAAAAAAAGAATAATAAAAAGAATTACACTCACAATGTTAAGGAGTCTGGTGCTCATTCATGTACTGCTGGTGTACGGTATACAGTACATCGTTGTATGTGGCCAGAGGTTCGGGCCGCTGGTGGCTCTCAGCTCTTCCTGCAAACACTCAGAGACACTCCCAGCTAAGTGGGCGGGTGTAACATACGTTCGGAGCACCCAGAAGTGTTGTCAACAGTTCCGAGTTCTCCAGGAAGCGCTGGGAGCCACCAGCGCCACCGAACCTCTGGCCACATACAGTGCTGTATACTGTACACCAGCGGCTTTACTGTACATATACACAGCGGCTTTTCATGGATGAGCACCAGACTCCTTGACAAGTTGACATTACATAGTTAGTAAGGTTGAATAAAGTCACCAGTCCATCCAGTTCAACCTGAGTGAGTGTGGGGGCGTGTCTACAAATTATCCCTGTCTATTTAAAGTACCCATATAGCGCTGTCAATTCACGCAGCGCTCCACACATACATCGCACACTCACATTGGTCCCTACCCTCAAGGAGCCGACAATCCAAGGTCCCCAACTCACATTCATATACTAGGGCCAATTTTGGACAGAAGTCAATTAACCTACCATCATGTCTTTGGAGTGTGAGAGGAAACCGGTTTACCCAGAGGAAACCCACGCAGGCACAGGGAGAACATACAAACTCCAGGCAGGTAGTGTCATGGTTGGGATTCGAACCCTTTTTACTGCTAGGCAAGAGTGCTACCCACTACAGCACTGTGCTGCCCATTGTGAGTGTAATCCTTTTTTTTTTTTTTTTAACATCAAAACTGTGATCCTTCTTTGTTTACAGTATTGTACAGTATTAATATGAGCTTTTGCACTACCCTATACACATCACAACTGAGCTGATGGTCCTTCTTTCTTTCTGTATACTGTATTTTGTACTGCCGTAATCATTTTTATATGAATAAATGGTTGTGGAACGAATCATCTGAGTTTCCATTATTTCTTATGAGGAAATTTGCTTTGATATAATAGTGCTTTGAATTACAAGCATGCTTCTGGAACGACCTGTGCTCACAGGTCACAGGACAGTAAGTGCTCAGAGTGGGAACTGGGGTATTGGAACAGAATATGGCTAAAAGGACAGTCCATCCAAACTGGTAGAACTACACTGCCGCAGGAAAAAAAATCAAATGACAACTGTCCATACATGAAGACAAGTGAAAATAACACCCACACATTCTATATATAGATTTGTGCACTTCTTTTACAGCATTTTGTATTTGAGTCCGCAGTCATGTTTTTATTCAGATTGCAAAGCAGTAAGCGGGCACATGATGGCATAGGCTCTGCCTGGACTGAATGTCCTCTTTGCCCTTATCCTGCCAATCACAGCACATGGAGAGCACCCCAAGTTACTTTGTGTGGCATAAAATAGCCAGCAACTTTAAGGACCATAGATAAAAAACTGGAGCAAGGACAAAAATGAAACAGGGTGCAATAGATTTATTAAAGTGGTTGTGAACCCTTACCGATACCCAGTGTAGTAACTAGCCTCAGGAGATATACAAACATGAAACAAATCCTCCTACATAAGTTGTACCTGTTTATCTGCAGCATTTCATTCTCTATAGCCAAAGTCCTGAATGAATACAGCTTGTCTTGTATATGCTTTGTTCATATTTCATTTCTGAGTTTTACAACCACTTTAAGGTATGTGGCTGCATATTGTATGTTGGGTAATTGTAAAGTGAAATTACACTTTAAGGTTGGCAATTCTGGATTTTTTCTAATCTTTCAGTTGAATGAACGATCATATGGAGCAATCCCACTGCAATCGGTCAGATAGAGTGTTATTTCCTGGTTCCAAATGACCACATGAAACTGCTGTGGAAATCAACTGAAACCATCACATGTAGGTTTAGAATGTATGTCCCTTGGAAAGGGTTAGAACCCCTTGTCAGGTTTTTACTGCTCTGACTTCCTGTCCTGCTAACATTTTATCAAACAGGAAAAAAAACTCTTCTATAGCAACAGAGCAACAATTGCAATGAAAATCTTTAAGACGTCGCCTATGTAGTATATATTTAAAAAAAAAACAAACAAACAAAAAAAAAACAGTATTTTCACTTTGCTATGATTTCAAATTTTAAGTTACATTTTACAGTCCCTTAAAAATGGAACTCAGGCAATCAACTGCATATACAGCTGAAATATATATGTGAACTATTTCACCTGCCGATGGATTTGTAGTTCTGTTAATCAGACTTGCCATTCCCATATCTGTGACACCACAATTTCTTGGTTTAGGTTTACAGCTTCCCGTATTACCTCGTGCCTCCAGTCTGCTAATTGATAAATGAATCAACAGCAGGCATAAGCAGGCTGAATGAACTTATAAGCAAACAGACACTTAAACAGAACTAGACAATGGTGCACTTTCTTATGCACCAAAAGGCCACTTAACGAAAATGTAACCTTTATTGTAAATCATAAAAGGTATGTAAATGACAACAGGTATACATATAGGATGAGGTCAATGCCATTATATATGAATCAGCGTTCTCTCTCTATGTGGTAATATCAACATCTACCAAGTTTAAATGGTGAAACTTCTTTTGATACATACACATAGACAATATGAGGGTTATAATCTCCTCCTACATTCAATATAAAGGGTCCAGGCTGTGTAGAGCAGTGGTTCTTATTCTCAGTCCTCAAGTACCCCCAACAGGCCATGTTTTCAGGTTCTCCTTTATCTTGCACAGGTGCTTTAAATCAGTCAATGGCTTGGTATTTTGGACAGCTATTTAATCTTATGCCGTGTACACACAATCAGATTTTCCGCCAGCAAAAGTCCGATGTGAGCTTTTGGTCGGAAATTCCGACCGTGTGTATGCTCCATCGGACTTTTGCTGGCGGAATTCCTGGCAGCAAAAGATTGAGAACAGGTTCTCACATTTTTGGTCTGAAAAAGTTCAGATCGGAAATTCCAATCATCTGTACCAATTCTGATGCGCAAAATTCCTAGGCATGCTTGGAAACAATTTGACGCATGCTCTGAAGCATTGAACTTAATTTTCTCGGCTTGTTGTAGTGTTGTATGTCACCGCGTTCTTGACGGTTGAAAGTTCAGAGAACTTATGTGACCATGTGTATGCAAGCCAAGCTTGAGCAGAATTCCGCCGGAAAAACCATCCAAGTTTTTTCTGACGGAAAATCCGATCGTGTGTACGGGGCATAAGAGAAGTTCCCAAAACATTGCCTGTTGGGGGTACTTGAGGACCGAGGCTGAGAACCACTGGTGTAGAGGATATGTAAATTCAAGGTCTACTTGCCACCATCAACTGGTATTAAGAGATTGAGGTATATCTGTCTCTCCTCCCATCTATTGGCCACACATAAAAATGAGATGAACAGAAAAAAGGAAGTATCAGCTCAACACCTTCAGACCTTAATTCACCTTGACTAGGTTGGTTTCATACCCATTAGAGAGGCAAGGGACAATACCATTAAGGTACTCAACCTACTTCACGTAGCAAACACCACTAGTCCCCTGTATATTTGTGAGCACCGATGACGAAAAGGCTTTTGATCGGGTGAACTGGAACTTTATGTTCTCAGTTCTCCGACATATTGGACTAGGAGATAAGATGATGAGGTGCATAGGCAACATATACTCGAGCCCTTCAGCCCAAGTAAAGGCTAACGGAGTACTCTCGGCCCCTTTCGATATCAGTAACGGAACTAGACAGGGGTGCCCCCTATCCCCTCTCCTTTTTGCCTTGTCCCTAGAGCCGTTTCTCTGTACTATAAGACTAAATCCAGACATAACAGGACTCCAACTGGGTAGCTCTAGCTGTAAGATATCAGCATATGCTAATGATCTATTCTTTTCTCTAACAAACCCTAATGCCGCGTACACACGAAGGGATTATCCCGCGGGATTGTCCGCTGGACCAAGTCCACCGGATAATCCCCTCGTGTGTGGGCCTCCGACGGACTTTTTTTCAAAAAATCCGGCGGACTAAAGTTTTGTTTTAAAATTATCCGCTGGACTTGGCAGTCCGGCGGACAATACGGCCGTCTGTAGTATGGTCCGGCGGACCAAAAAGGACGCATGCTCAGTAGCAAGTATTTTTCTAGTATTTTTCTTTTTCTAGTCCCGTCGTAAGTGCTGTACGTCATTGCGTGAACCGCCGGACTTTTAGCGTGATCGTGTGTGGTCAAGTCCGTTCGCTTTTTAGTCCGCCGAAGCCAGCTGGAAAGTCCGGCGGATTGTCCGCCGGACTGGGTCCGGCGGGAAAAGTCCCTTCGTGTGTACGCAGCATAAGATCTCTTTACCAAACCTTCTCTGAGAATTCAAGATTTATGGGACTATCTCACATTTTAAGATAAACTTCTCTCAATCAGAAGCCATGGGGGTCGCAGTCCCCCCTTATACCTTACTTGACATGCAAACAAACTTTCGCTTTAAATGGACTACCACAGCACTAAAATACCTTGGTACAAACATCCCACCGGACATTTCAAACACGTTTGACCTAAATCCCCCTCCCCCCCACTGGCCAAGACCTGCATCTACTAGAGAAGTGGCACACAGGCTTCCACTCCTGGTTTGGAAGATGCAACCTCATTAAAATTAGCATATTACCCCAAATTCATCTCATCTCATCCAAGCTCTATCAATACAGATCCCATCCTCTTATTTAAAGCAGGCACAGGCTCTTTTCACCCGATTTGTATGGGCCCATAAAAAACCCAGACTTAACCGATCACAAATGGCACTTCCCAAACATTGCGGAGGACTAGCGCTACCGGACAAACGTCAGTATTACCTAGCTTCCCACCTGGGGCGCATACTTGACTGGAGACATAATAAGACCTCCAAACTCTGGGTACGAATAGAACAGTCCCAAACTCACATACCACTGAAAGGTGCGCTGTGGTGCTGCAATGATTTGCCCCCAGGACTGAAGTCACACCCACTAATAGGCACCACGCTAAGACTTAGCCACCTAGTCACCAACCAAACATCGCTTACGTCCAAAAGCTCCCCGTTGTTCCCAATACTTCGAACCGGGTTTACACCCTGCGGAATACACCACTCTCGAAGACTCTAATCGTGATCACGCAGCTAAATTCGTAATCAATGGGAAATGGCCATCCATCCTAGAACTAATTGAATCAACGGGAATCTTCCAACTCCCCTTTTGGAGAGCGGTACAATTACACCAATTTCTTCACTCAATTCCTAGACCACAGAACTTTGTGCATTAACAGACGTCGTTCCAAGACCTCTGCTCAAGTACGGACCCATTAGCCCATATTCTATTGCAAACATACACCCTACTGAATACCCTGAAAAATCAACCACCATTATCCTGCCTGACCAGACGGGAAAGAGATCTAAATTGCACATTTTCAACAGTACAATCATCACTTTTGCTCTCAAATCTTCCTTGTGTACTAAAACACAAGAGACAAATTTTAATTTGTTTTCCCATTGGTACTCTACCCACCAGGCTACATATATGCTATCCCGCTACCTCGAACCAGTGCTTGCGCTGTGGAGAGGAAGAGGGATCTCTGATACATATTTTCTGGTCCTGTCCTAGGTTAAAAGATTTTTGGGGAGAAGTCCACCACAGCACCCAGGGGTTTACAGAATACCCCGTTCCAGATGAGTCTGCATTCTTCCTACTACATCACTCAAAAATTTCCACCAAAACATACAAAAAGTCACTGATGGCCATCTACTTAATGCAGCAAAGGAATGCATACCCCTTTTTTGGAAGCAACGTTCTCCCCCAACCACTGCACACTGGATAAGAAAAGTAGGAGGTAAAGAAACTGGAGGATTTAATCCTCACAGCACAAAATAAGCAAGAGAACTACAAGAAGACCTGGGATGTATGGAACATCTTTATCTATTCTGATAAGAGACAGCGTCTTCTGGGGACATAGAGCACCTCAACCTCTCTCTTGAGTCCATAAACTTTGGCCACCGTCATGTCTTCTTTCATCCCCTCTTTCCACCCCTCCCCCCCTTCTGCACTCCCTTCTCCCCCTCCTTAAGACAAAGTGAAAAAGTTAGTGGAGAGAACCCCTACCCTATGCCACCCATTAGTGAATCGATATTAGAGGATGTGGACCCTGCAGAGGACAAACACTTGGCCTATTGTCCCATACTAACACACGAACTGTAATATATTTTGATTGCAATGAGCATTGATGATGTGTATAGATAATATGACCTCGGTATTGTACACACCTTGTTTGTATTGTGGGGGCCTCACTGCCTTTTGGGAGTTGAATAAAAATGTATATTTGAAAAAAAAAGAAAGTATACTAGTAAATGCTGTCTTACTGAAGATATGGTCTATCTGTCTTCTGCCCTATGAAATGATCCATCTCTCAGATATGTAATACGGGTACACTCATCCATGTGGACACAAATAACCACTGATGATTGAGCCCAATATATCACCATATCCACCAAAAACTTCTCTCGTAATCAAGACTGCATTGACACAAAGCATATCTCACCCCACAAAAAAAGAAAAATGGAGGGGGGGGGGGGGATGTGTTAGGACAAAAATTTAATCATGTGAACCTAAATAAAAATAATGTCATAAGGTGCTCCCAAAATCAAATCATCCAAATCTAACGTGTTTCACTTTTCAAATAGAGCTTCGTCTGAGGTTTGCGGTCCCTCTTTTTATAACCTGACCATCTAAAATGGCCGCCGCACATTGCTGAGGGGAATCCTTTCACCATCTTGTGGATGAAAATCCGAACTACAAGGCAATCACTTATTATTGATTGATCCTATCCCATATATTATTGTCCTGTACATATATACAATTCCTTTTGAGCAAAAAGGAATAGGTAGTGAATGTAGATTATTTCCCTTTCCAAAATACCAATATGATCCATACAAATATTAATATTAGACAAGGCTATCAGATAATAAATCCAACGATTTTTAGTCATGTACGAAAGGTAGAAATGTAAAGCCTTCATTAAGGCCAGATGGCGCTCGAGAATTGAGATGGAAGATACGTCTCACTTCCAACTTCAACAGATGTTTATCCAGGTCACCTTTCCTTGGTCCCAATTTAAATTATGGCCCAACATTTTAATACCTCAGCATTACCACCATGTTTTTCATGAACTTGTCTAGCAATTGGTCTATCTCTTTTGAGTGCAATGTCATTAAAGCGGAAGTAAACCCATCGATTTAACAGTTTAAAAAAAAAAAAAGGCATGCCGGGAATGCTAACTGCACATTGGCTGTGCTCTCAACCAAACAGTCAAACCACCCAATGGCTGGTGTCATAACGGATCACATGTGCAGCACCGTGGCAGTTGAAGATTAAGCAGAGGCAAAGATGGCAGCTTCCTTGGCTGAAAACGATAGGGGGGTTTACTTCCACTTTAACATGCTCTAATACTCTGCGTATAAATTGACAATTGTCTTTCCCACATACAAAAATGGGCATGGGCATCTTATAACATAAATAGGGATGAGCCGAACACCCCCCCGTCCCCCCCCCCGGTTTGGTTCGCACCAGAACATGCGAACAGGCAAATAATTTGTTCGAACATGCGAACACCGCTAAAGTCTATGGGACACGAATGTGAAAAAATAAAAGTGTTAATTTTAAAGGCTTATATGCAAGTTATTGCCATGAAAAGTGTTTAATTTAATTTAAGAATCTAGGAATAAATATTACCTTGGACCCAGCTGAAGCCTTGTGTCACGTACCTGGTAGGAGTCTGATATGATGAGGTCGGCCTCCCTTGTATCTCCGACCCAAGCTCCACTGAATGTGGAACGGGTGGTAGCTGGGGTTTGGAGGAACACAAGTGCCTGGGTAAGTTGTTTGCAGAACTTGCAGTGGAGACTGTAGGGTGGACAGATCTGGCAGGACAACAGGCAGAAGTCTGAGATGAGATTCAGTGGATCCGCTGATGTTAAGGTGGCACTCCAACCGATGTGCAAGTTCAGGTATCATGTCCTGTTAGAACTTCCTAAAGACTGGAGACGAAAGCAGAGTCGTGAGGATAGCCGGGTTCAGTAACAAGCGGGCAACGAGGTACAAAGCATCAGGCAGGAGCAGAGTCAAAACAGGCCGGGATCAGGAAACCAGAAGACACAGGTAGCAGAGTCAGGGCAAGCCGGGGTCAACAACGGGTATCAAGCAGGTTCACAGGCAGAGTATAGAGGATTCAGGACAAGCTGAAGACCAGTCAGCACTTGTAGAGCACTTGTAGAGCACCCTTTAAATAGCCCGTCTGGCGCAAATTGCGGTTAGGGGCACGCTCCCGCGTGTGTGCGCTGTTGCGCAGATGCATGCGCATCAGTGGTTCCAGAAGTCTGTTGTGGCCTGTGTGCGCGCCCATGCGCGTTAACGCTTCCTGGAGGTTTGTTGATGTTTGTGCGTGCGCACATACGCACATATGTGCGCAATGCGCAAATTAGTCATTTTCTTACACCTTGGAAGCCAATGTATACCCCAGGTTGGATTATGTAAACTGGGGATATGGATAAAATTACCCTTATCAATGTCAGGAAGAATACAGTTGATCAAACCTATCATATTACCCAAGTGTTTATATGTGTTCTCGCACTCCCAGTAAGGATACCTAAACAGTATGTCACAGTACATGTTGGCATTCATGGTTTCCTCAATGAACTGTAGCTCCCCAGTGCCGGCAGCACTCATGCAGCCCCAGACCATGACACTCCAACCACCATGCTTGACTGTAAATAGCAGACACTGTAATGGATTGACCACCCCTCTCTTTGAATTGGGCTTTATGAGTTCAGGCAGAAGGAGAGCAGAGGAATGACCCTGTCTTATGTTAGACCTCTCCCTTCTGTCCCCTGACACCACAGGCCCACAAAACTATAAACACTGCACCTAGTTCAGTGGTCAATAGCTTAACTCCAAAGCCAGACTACCCCGCTCATGCACTACCTATACTGAGCCTGGGGTATGTGTGTGCGTGCCCGTATGGCACCAATAACTTTAGTCCCTTGGAAGAAGGAAGCCTTGTATCTTCGGCTAGCCTCTTTAGTTGGTGCACTTGGAAATCCTGTTTGGTAGGAGTGATGCAAAGTGTACTGTGCAACTCCTGGAACAGAAAGAATACTTTTACTGCCTGGCATTGGATGAGTGCAGCACAGTGTTCTTTTAATGTAGGTAATCACAGGCAACGTTGTTTGCATACAGTGTCTCTGTATCTCTGTAAAATGGGCAAATGCCCTCTCACCAATCCTGCGATCGAGGCCCAAACAAAATGTCCGGGATCAAGCAGAGTCTTCAGGTAGCCAGACTGGCCGCTTCACGCCACCTGTACAGGTGCACCTGGAGAATGCACCTGGTATCCCTCTCTTAGGCAGGATGTCCCAGACCGGCCATGGATGCTTATAAGGAAAGGTTAGCCAACCTGGGAGGCAACACCTCTCCCTTGGGTCCGGTCTTCTCCTTGCCTTGTGGCGTCTCCCCCCAGTTCCCAGTCAGCCTCTGGGTCTTCTTCTCTTCCCCCCCCCACTGCTTGCTGGGCTGTGTAGTTTTCATCTCTGTGTATCATCTGAAGCTATTCACTTTACTGGGTATAGGAGAGGGTTTACATCCACTTTAAGTGAAGTTAAGCGCATGTATGGAGTCCATGCTGGGTGCACAGAGGGACCCTATACCCTTACTAAGAGTGAGGTAGCGGTAATATGCTGGATGTGGACAAAGCTCTGCTCAAGTGATCGTGTTGGTGTATTTAACATCAAGATAGAATTTACTAGGGTTTGTTCATCTTTGTCATCTACTGGGTCATGAGCGTGACTCAAGTAAAGGTCCCTCAATTACACATCAGTGACTTTGAAGAAAGTGATTAGCATAGGCCAGAAGAACACTCCCTGGGGTAAGCCTCTCATGTGAAACTTGCTTGGCGCCAAACGAGGAGGGAAACATGGAGGACATAACAACTACCCCAGCACCCTACCCCCCCCCCCCCCTCAGCCTACATATATATATATATATTTGAAAATTGATCCGTTCTACAGTACTCACTGCCTTTGTCATTACTTAAGGCCCTAAAATGCCAGGTCAGTACAAATACCCCCAAATGACCACCTCATTTCCAGACTGTCTATCACATTTTTGGAGGCCCTGGAGCACCAGAACAGTGGAAACACCCACGAAATGTCCCCATTATAGAACGCAAACACTCCAAGGTATTTTCTGAAAGGCACAGTTATGCCACGTACACATGATCAGACTATTCGGCTGGACTATTCGGCTGGACTATCCGGCAGGCAATCCGCCGGACTTTCCAGCGGAGGTCCGCCGGACTTTCCGAACGTGCAGAGTTGCCCACACATGCCCGGACTTTTCCGGCGGTCTAGATCCGGCGGACAATCCGCTGGAGTTTTGGCGGACTTTTGAAATGAACGGACTTGCCGACACACGGAGTAAAGTCCGTTCATTTTGAACGTGACTCCAGCAAATATAACGCTGCTTTACCACCGCCGCCCGCACCGCCCCAGTGTGAAGCCGGCCTAAGGGTAGGCGGGTGACACTTCCTCAATGTTTCCCTCCTTGTTGGGCACCAAGTGTGGGTCACATAGGAGGCATACCACAGGGTGGGTTCTTCTGGGCTACGCTAGGCACCTAGCATAGAGTCACTGCCTTACACATAGATTACCTTTACTTGAACAGACAACTGTCCCATGATTAACTCTCTTGATGTTAATATACACCACCACGGTCACTGTTGAATTTAGGAGGGACACGCAGAGCCAATGCCCTCTCCACCTGTCTAGCGTATCTCCGCTACCTCGCTCCCAGTAACGGAATGGGGTCCTGCCATGCACCCAGCGCTGACTCCATGCGTGCTCATGGAGAGAGTGCCACTGACAACTCCTTCTGCAAGAGGCTATCCCACCTATCACATAAAGAAACTAGAGAAGCTAGATAAACCCTTGTTAACTCTTTTCTATTAACACTTGTACTGCTGTCTTCATACCACAATGTGTTTAACTGACCCGAGCTGTAGACTGTGTGCCAGTTACTTGCATTACACCCATTTAGTAACTTCAGACCAGGCAAAGGCAAAGTTTCAAAAGCTTTACCTAAATAATGTGACATAACAGTAGAACAAAAGAAACAGTCCTTCCCTAAACTAATCCCTAACTCAGGCTTGTGGCTGTCCCAGCATACCTGCACAGAATAGAGTCCATTATGGCAGAATTCCAGCATTGGTGTCTCTGGGCATTTTGTAGCTCTTAGTGGTCACATACCTTCATCCACATTCTTTATCCATGGGTGCTCCGGATTCGGCAGAAGGCTTGTGTGAATGAATCCAGTAATGGCTACATGTCAGGTAATATATACACCTACTCACTCATCGTGCCCTCTGAGTCAGACCCCTTTCTGATATTTATATAATACAGGACCAGTAGGTTGGACCCAAGAAAGCCTGCCAAGAAAGAACCAGGAAACATATTAACACTAACCCTCCTGGCTGAAGCAGCATTAAACTCAACCTGCTTACACACTGGTCACAGATTGTACTGGTGCATGACCCCGAGGCCACGCATAAGACACTTGTTCCGCCCAGCTGCACGTGTGCATGCCTGGGCAGGAAGCAGTTAAAGTGGTTGTAAATCTCTGACATGAAAAATAAACAAAGAAACTCCTTCTATAGTGTGTACTTGCCTCAATCCAAAGCACCAAATGTGATTTCTGTCTGCTGTCTTGTTTCCTCCAAGTCCTCTTATGTATTGTTGAATTATGGGAATAATTCTTTAATTACAGTACTGTTCAAAAGTGTAAGGCAGGTGTAAGGAAATGCTGTAAAGTAAGAATGCTTTCAAAAATATATTTTGTCTGTTTCAATGATTTGATGATGAGGTTTGATAATGAGGTTTACAGGACAGTTAGAAGGTTAAAGTATTGAACAACGTATCATAAATCCGTATCGCAGTACAGAGAACATTTCGGGAAGAGTTTTAACATCTTACGACCTACACATCCATAATCACTGGTTACCCCATATCAGGGAAAGAGGGAGAAAGAACAAGTCAAAAACGAAAACGCCCCCTGGAGGCGACTATAAGTATCCCAAGGTTTTCCCGTAACCCCCCCCCCCCCACCCACACACACACACACACACACACACACACTCAATGGGAGGAAGGAAGGGAAAGACTTTGGTGAAGTAACCGTGAGGCCAGTATCCTTGATCCCATTAATCATGGGATCAATGTGGTCTGGAAATACTGACATTAAATAACACATTTAGACCAAGTATTATGACCTCCCTTTTAGTATACACTCATTGTAACATATTTTATAACGTCCATCTCCCTGACGGGAACAGGGAGAGTATAAGGACTGAGGTAAGTCAAAGAAAAGAGGGGGACAAGAATAGAAAAGGAGGATAGAATACCAAAGAAGAAAGTGCACTCCATATTATGATCTTATGTGAACTCTAATGCCGCATACACACAAGCGGATTTTACGTCAGAAAAATCTTTGATGGTTTTTCTGACGGAATTCCGCTCAAGCTTGGCTTGCATACACACGGTCACACAAAAATTCGCTGAACTTTCGACCGTCAAAAACGCGGTGACGTACAACACTACGATGAGCCAAGAAAATTAAGTTCAATGCTTCCGAGCATGTGTCGAATTGTTTCCGAGCATGCGTAGAAATTTTGCGTGTCCGAATTGCTACAGACAATCGGAATTTCCGATCGGAACTTTTTCCGACCGCAAAATTGAGAACATGCTCCTAATCTTTTGCTGGCTGGAATTCAGCCAGCAAAAGTCCGATGGAGCATACACACGGTGGCATTTTACAACGAAAAGCTCTCATTGGTCTTTTGCTGGTCGAATTTCCGAGTGTGTGTACGGGGCATTACAGCTGACAAGGGGTCAGACAAATATTTAATCCAGAGTTCCCAGATCTTTTCAAACCTAGCTCGTTTGTCTAATAGAATCGCCGAACGGCGTTCGTTTATCATGATCGATGACAGGATTTCACTAAGTTGAATGGGATTGTGGGTGTCCTCCATGACCTAGCTATCACTATCCTAGATGCCTTAAAGATGAGTTGCCCTGCCTGTCTTGGTGTTCCATCAACCGGTCATCCCAAAAGAGCTTGCTGTGGTGATTTGAGTAAATTCACCTGTGTAAGTGAGTAAATGAAGTTGTAGATACGGATCCAAAAGCATTTCACTTTGGGACATGACCACCATATATGTAATACGACGAAAAGCTCTCATTGGTCTTTTGCTGGCCGAATTTCCGAGTGTGTGTACGGGGCATTACAGCTGACAAGGGGTCAGACAAATATTTAATCCAGAGTTCCCAGATCTTTTCAAACCTAGCTCGTTTGTCTAATAGAATCACCGAACGGCGTTCGTTTATCATGATCGATGACAGGATTTCACTAAGTTGAATGGGATTATGGGTGTCCTCCATGACCTAGCTATCACTATCCTAGATGCCTTAAAGATGAGTTTCCCTGCCTGTCTTGGTGTTCCATCAACCGGTCGTCCCAAAAGAGCTTGCTGTGGTGATTTGAGTAAATTCACCTGTGTAAAGCCCCATACACACGGTCGGAAAATCCGACCACCAAATCCATCGGATTTGGTCCGACGGATTTAGTCCGACACTGGTGTTGCATACACACGGTCGGACAAAGTTGTCGGAAAATCCGATCATTCTGAACGTGGTGACGTTTGTTGCCTACGACGGGACTACGTAGAGGCTAGTAGCCAATAGCTTTGGTCTTGTAATGTGATCTGAGCATGCGTGGCACTTTGTCCGTCGGAATTCGATACACACGATCGGAATTGGTGTGATCGGACTTTGTCCGTCGGACAATCCGATGGAAACTGTCCGATGGTGCCTACACACGGTCGGAATTTCCGACAACATTGTCCGATAGGACAGAATCCATCGGAAAATCCGACCGTGTGTATGGGGCATAAGTGAGTAAATGAAGTTGTAGATACGGATCCAAAAGCATTTCACTTTAAGACATGACCACCATATATGTAATACTGTGCCTTCCATCCCGCATCCTCAAAAGCAAGAGGAAGAGGCCCCTGGAACATATGCGGCTATTCTCGTTGGAACCATGTACCATCTCATCAATACCTTATAGTTTGCTTCGATCAATGAGGTAATTATGTATGATCTTGCGTACACTGTGACATTTTGGACCATTCATCCATTTAAAACGTTTCGCCTGTTCATGTCCTGTTCCCACTTCGTCATATAGAACAGTTTTTCCGACTTGGAAGTCAGTACGGTATCGATTTTAGAGATGTAGCCAGTGTGCTTATCAAATGACCCACACAAATACTCCATTGAACTAGAAGTGGTAATATCGGATGTACGCTGTAAGAATTTCAAGAAATTTACAATTTAAACATAATGAAAAAATTCTGAGTTTAGGAGTTGATATTTGTCCCGTAGGGTGTCTTTAGACAGGATGCCTCTGTGATCACAAAGATTGGCAATACGCAGCAAACCCTTATTGATCCCCCAGGCAAAGGTGTGGGGATGGAGACCTGGAGTGGATGCTGGGTTGTGGACCAAGGGGGCCATGGAAGTGTGCGGTGACTTAAAACCGTGAGGCTTTGCTAATCTATCCCACAGATGTAATGAGAATAAGAATGTTAGACAGATCATAACCAGCCTATCTTTTGGTTGCAACCACATTAAATGGCTAATTGGTTTTGTTGGATGTAAGGAGGATTCCAATTCATCCAGGTGGGTGGAGGTGATGAAGAATAGAACTGGATTAGTTGTGCCAGTTTTGCTGCATGGTAGTATTTAGCTGAGTCCAGAACTCCCAGGAAAACCCCTTAGCTTGGGCGTATATAGGGTGAGTTTGTTCACTCAAGGTCTCTTATTCCTCCATATACATTTCAGAACCTTATTTTGGAACTTGTGTAGATCTGGCATGCAAATCGAGATAGGCATTGTTGAATAAGTATAACAACCTAGGCAAAAGATTTGTCTTGATTGTGTACAGTCTGCTAAACCATGACGGGGCATTGTTTTCCCGTCGTTGAAGATCTGCTATTATCTTTTTTTATATAATGGGGGATAGTTTGTCTGATACAGCGTATCTATAGAAGGAGTCAGAAAAATTCCTAAGTATGGAAGGGTCTTCATCTGTCATTTAAAAGGAAATTAGTTTTGTAATTGGGTAACTGTGTCAGCATCCAGGAAGAGATTAAGGGCAACCGATTTTGCGTGGTTGATAGAGAGACCCGAGACAGTGGAAAAGTGACGCATTAAATGGTATAGATTTAGAAGTGACGTGACGACCCAGTGTCCCAGTTGGACTGCACTGCAGATATAAGATCTATTAATCTTCGGGTCTGAGCTGGAGCCTGATGATTGGGCACAAACCCCACCTGGTCCGGATGGACATACCCAGTCAGGAAAGTATTCATTCGATTTGCTAAAACTTTAGTCATCAGCTTGAGATCCATGTTAATAAGTGAGATCGGGTGATAGCACAGTCCCCATGATCTTTCCCGGGTTTAGGGATGACATGGATAAAGGCTGAATTTTCATGAATGGCCAAGGAAGAGCCTTTATTCAAATCATTAAAGAATGAACAGAGATGAGCTGTCAGCAATTCGGAATACTTTCTGTAATAGTGACCTGAGAATTAATCGGGACCAGGTGCCTTCGATGGATGCAGGCTCTTGATGGCTGCTTTGATTTCCCCCTCCATGAAATCTCCCTCCATAAGCTCTACATGCTCTTTTGTCACCTTGGGTAGAGTGAGGTCTCTAAAAAAAAAATACCAGCTAAAGCTGCGGGAAAGACAGTTGGTGAAGCATCCAATTTTGAGTAGAATTCACAAAATTCTTGAACCACTGAGTCACTTTGCCATCCCTTAAACGTAACTTTGGGAGGGCAGGATTGTAAGGACGAGGGGAAAGTTTCCTAGCTAGTAGGGTGGTCGGTTTATCTCCCATCATATAAAATATATGCCTGGACCAGCGAAGATATTTCTCTGCTTTTGTAGTAAGGTAAAAGGTAATGGTAAAGATTCAGCACCGTGCGTGCCGTGTCAATTTTGTGCCTCAGGTCTAACTTGGTATTGTTCTTTTGTGAAATTGCCTATAGATCATTTTCTTGTTGAATTGTTTGAGTGTGTATAAGTTGAATCAACCTACTGCAAATTGTTGCTTTGTGCGCTGCCCAGTTAATACTGGGGGAGGTATCTGTGGCTCGATTTTAAGTAAAATATTGGTGAATGGCCGTTTCTAAAAAATATATATATTTTTTAATTTACTATTATCAATTTGCAAAATACAAAGTGAGCGAACAGGAGAAAAATCTAAATCAAATAAATATTTGATGTGACTATCCTTTTGGCTTTAAACCAGCATACATTCGAACACTCACACACTTTGTCCACTTGCATAAACTCTGAATTTTGTAGGATTATAGTCAGGTGTATGATTAACCAATTATACGAAGCAGGTGCTAATGATCATCAATTTAATATGTAGGTTGAAACACAGTTATTAACTGAAAAAGAAACTGTTTAGAGGCTTAAAACTGGGCGAAGAACAGCCAAACTCTGCTACTAAGGTGCGGTTGTGGAAGACAGTTTCATGTAACATGTCATACACCATGGCAAGACTGAGCACAGCGACAAGACACAAGGTAGTTATATTGCATCAGCAAGGTCTCTGTAGATGCAGTGATCAGGCATGGAAACGTAATGCAGCAAATGAATGACACATCATGCATACTTCCCTTTGACATCAAAAGATGTCCAGCAGTGCCATCAGCACAAAACTGGCAGAAACCAGTGGGACCCAGGTACACCCATCTACTGTTCGGAGAAGTCTGGCCAGAAGTTGTTTTCATAGCAGAATTGTTACCAAAAAGCCACACCTCTGACAAGGAAACAAGGCGAAGTGACTCAACTATGCACAAAACACAACTGGAGTGCAAAAAAATGGCAGCAGGTGCTCTAGTCTGATGAGTAAAAATTTTAAATATCTGGGAGTAGCAGGAGGCAGTCTTTTTGCTGAAGGGCAGTACAACAATGCGTGTCTGCAGGCAACAGTGCAGCATGGTGGATGTTCCTTGCAAGTTTGGGGTTGCATTTCAGCAACTGGAGTTGGAGATTTGGTCAGGGTCAATGGTGTCCTCAATGCAAAATGCAAAATACTGGCAGATACTTATCCGTTATGCCATACCATCAGGGAGGTGTGTGATTGGCCCCAAATTTATTCTACAGCAGGACAACGACCCCAAACATACAGCCAATGTCATTCAGATGTATCTTCAGCATAAAGAACAAGGGGTCCTGGAAGTGATGGTTTGGCCCTCACAGAGCCCTGATCTCAACAACATTGAGTCTGTCTGGGATTGCATGAAGAGACAGAAGGTTCTGATGCAGTCTACATCCACAGAATATCTGTGGTTAGTTCCCTAAGATGTTTGGAACAACCAACCTGCTGAGTTCCTTCAAAAGCTGTGTACAAGTGTACCTAGAAGGATTTATGCTGTTTTGAAGGAAAAGAGTGGCCACACCAAATATTGACTTGATTTGGATTTCTCTTTTTTTCATTGACTTTCCATTTCGTAACTTGATAACAATAAAATATTAACACTTCAATTTCTGAAATTATTAATAAGTTACAGCATTTTTTTCACACCTGCCTAAAACATTTGCCCAGTAGTGTATGTTTTGGATACTAATGTATAAATCTATCCTAGTATCCCAAGGTCTCCGAAGGAAGTGACATGCTGTGAAACGCGTGGACCCTCTGGAATGTTTCTGCATGCTCAACAGACAAAGAACCTCCTATTATTGAAGATCTGCCAATTTCTGACATCTTTTGTGTGACTTATTATATTTCATCATGTTATCTGGTACTGTTATATACTTATAGAAGGAGGTCTGGTCTGTCAGCAGAAAGATATAGTAGTTGATATCTAGGGAATACCAGAGGTAGAGATAGTCAGCGCAGAACATATTCCAAAGGGTAGTATTGGGGGCATTAGTGGTAGGTTGACTAAAGCACATAAACCCAAGGTAAGTATAGTAACAAGTCTTAGTTGCAATCTCAGAACACCCAATAGGAGGATACTATGTGACTGGTCTAAACTAAGTGGCATGTTCACCAATGCCAGGAGCCTGGCGGACAAGATGGGTGAACTAGAGATACTGTTGTACGATTGGATTTTGTGGGAATTTCAGAGACCTGGTTCAACAGCTCTCATGATTGGTTGGCAACCATTCAAGGGTATACCCTGTATTGCAAGGATAGAGGGTAAAAAAGGGGGAGGAGTATGCCTATATATCAAGAATTAGGTACATTATGTACATGTGAATGTGAGAGATGACATCACTAAGGGAGTTAGGGAGGATTCCTAAATCATTTAGTTCCTAAATGTCTTGCAGGACAATTTCATGGTTCAGATGGTAGACGCACCAACTAGAAATAAAGCGTTACTAGATCTACTGATTACCAACAATACAGACCTGATCATGAATGTAGAAATACTTGGCAATTTAGGAAACAGCGATCACAGGTCAATTGGCTTCAGTATAAATCACACAAATAGGAAACATAAGGGGAATACAAAGACACTTAATTTCAAAAGAGCCAACTTCCCTAAACTACGAACCTTGCTAGAAGGCATAAATTGGGATAAAATCTTAGGAAGAAAGAACACAGAGGAGAGATGGGTTTGCTTTAAGAGCATATTAAATAAGGGCATTAGCCAATGCATCCCATTGGGTAATACATTTAAAAGAGCGAACAAAAGTCCTGGATGGCTTAACTCCAATGTAAAAATGCATATAAAAGCAAAGGAGAAGGCCTTCAAAAAAAAAACAGGGTTGAGGGATCATCATCAGCATTCAGACTTTATAAAGAATGAAACAAGAAATGTAAGGGTCCAATTAGGGCGGGTAAGATAGAACATGGAAGACACATAGCAGAGGAAAGCAAAAAAATTCCCAAGAAAGGTATATTTAAGTATGTAAACAGTAAAAAGGAGGACAGACCATATTGGCCCGATAAAAAATGAGGAAGGACATCTGTTTACAAAGGATGGGGAGATGGCAAAGGTATTGAATTTACTCTTCTCATCAGTCTTCACAAAGGAATCGGGGGGCTTTAGTAACCAAAGCTGCAGTGTTTATCCTCAGGACACATCACAGGAAGCAACTCCATAGTTAACAGAGGGCAGAATTAAAATTAGACTTGGGAAACTTAACAATAATAAATCACCGGGACCAGGTGGCTTGCACCCGAGTGTACTTAGGGAACTCAGTCAAGTAATTGCCAGACCATTGTTCCTAATTTTTACTGACAGTCTACTGACTGGTATGGTATCAGCTGATTGGAGAAAAGCCAATGGAGCACCAATATTTAAAAAGGGCCCAAAATACATCCCTGGGAATTACAGACCAGTTAGCATAACATCAATAGTATGCAAGCTCTTGGAGGGGGTGATAAGGAACTATATACAAGATTTTAGTAATGAGAACGGTATCATTAGCAGTAATCAGCATGGATTCGTGAAGAATCGTTCTTGCCATACCAATCTATTAACCTTCCATGAGGAAGTGAGTTGCCATCTAGATAAAGGAAGGCCCGTAGGAGTGGTGTATCTGGATTTTGCAAAAGCATTTGACAAAGTTCCCCATAAACATTTACTGTACAAAATAAGGTCCGTTGGCATGGACCATATGGTGAGTACATGGATTGAAATCTGGGTACAAGGGCAGGTTCAGAGGGTGGTGAAAAATGGGGAGTACTCAGAATGGTCAGGGGTGGGTAGTGGGGTCCTCCAGGGTTCTGTGCTGGGACCAATCCTATAAAAAATTTTCTTTAACGACCCGGAGGATGGGGTAAACAGTTCAATCTCTGTATTTGTGAACGATACTAAGCTAAGCAGGGTAATAACTTCTCTACAGGATGTGAAAACCTTGCAAAAAGATATGAACAAAATAATAGAGTGGGCAACTACATGGCAAATGAGGTTTAATGTAGAAAAATGTAAACTAATGCATTTGGAGCGAATACAAAGAAGGGCAACAAAGCTAATAAAGGGTCTGGAGGATATTAGTTATGAGGAAAGGTTGTGTCAGGGACCTACCCACAGGAGAACTGGCATCAATGGCCAGCAGAATTGCGGATCTGCAAATACAAATTCCCCAATGTGAATGCGCGCGCGCGCACGCGCACGGGCGGGGACAGCCAGGACAACATATTCGCCAGTGTGCACGCGCACGCCAATGCGCGCTAGTGTGCACACGTGTTCGCCAATGCACACGCAATACATGAGGGACGCCAGTGTCCTATTTAAAGCCTGCTGCAACAGTGACCAACTGCTGCATGATCTTCAGCTCCCTGTGTGTTCCTAAGTTCCTGTTTCCGTTGTCTTGATACCTGTTAACGACCCGATAGGTTAGGAGCACTGAATTTTTTCTCTCTGGAGAAGAGACGCTTGAGAGGTGATATAATTTCAATTTACAAATACCGTACTGGTGACCCCACAATAGGGATAAAACTTTTTTGCGGAAGGGAGTTTAACAAGACACGTGGCCACTCATTAAAATTTGAAGAAAAGAGGTTTAACCTTAAACTACGTAGAGGATTCTTTACTGTAAGAGCGGCAAGGATGTGGAATTCCCTTCCACAGCGGTGGTATCAGCTAAATACCTGAACGACAACAACATACAGGGATATACAATGCAATACTGACATATAATCACACACATAGGTTGAACTTGATGGACTCGTGTTTTTTTTCAACCTCACCTACTATGTAACTATGTAACCATGAATACACATCTTTTTACTTGGTTTTATTGGATTTGATTTTATCTATTTTGTACACAATAAAATGATAGTATTTTTATAATTTTGAGTTGTGATTGCATTTCCTGAGTATTTTCGCACCATACAAAATCCATTGTTGCTTCTTTTTTTGTGCACTCATTTACAGTTTGGGACGTTGTATCTCTATGATATAACTCTTTAGAGCATGGTGTACAGGCAAAGGACATACCCCTACCACATCTCCAGTTACCTAGACCATGAAGAATTAATATGCAAAAAATTATTGGTTAAACCCACAAGATGAAAGATTTAGATAAAAGGTTTTAGTGTGATATCAAACACTTCATAGAGGTCTATACATGATGTCAAAGAAGAAGGAAGAAACAAGGCACAGAGATACAGTTGTGCTCATAAGTTTACATACCCTGGCAGAATTATTGGCCATTTTTCAGAGAATATGAATGATAACACAAAAACATTACCCTGATCAAAAGTTTACATTCCCTGTTGATTTTGGCCTGATAACATGCACACAAGTTGACACAAAGAGGTTTGATTGGCTATTAAAGGTAACCATCCTCACCTGTGATCTGTTTGCTTGTAATAAGTATGCGAGTATAAAAGGTCAATGAGTTTCTGGACTCCTGATAGAGCCTTGCATCTTTCATCCAGTGTAGCACTGACGTTTCTGCATTCTGAGTCATGGGAGAAGCAAAAGAATTGTCAAAGGATCTGCGGGAAAACATAGTTGAACTGTATAAAACAGTGATAGGGATATAAAAAGATATCCAAGGAATTGAGAATGCCAATCAGCAGTGTTCAAACTCTAATCAAGAAGTGGAAAATGAGCGGTTCTGTTGAAACCAAACCACGTTCAGGTAGACAAACTAAGGCCCACAAATAACTTCAGGTGAAATACAGGACTCTCATGTGAGAAAACATGTGGTGTGGCTGTTTCAAGATGCACAATAAGGAGGCACTTGAAGAAAGATGGGCTGCATGGTCAAGTCGCCAGAAGAAAGCCATTACTACGCAAATGCCACAAAGTATCCCGCTTACAATACGCCAAACAGCACAGAGACAAGCCTCAAACCTTCTGGCACAAAGTAATTTGGAATGATGAGACCAAAATTGAGCTTTTTGGCCACAACCATAAACGCTAGATTTGGAGAGGAGTTAACAAGGCCTATGATGAAAGGTACGGAGGTGGATCACTTATTGTTTTGGGGATGTGTGAACTACAAAGGCACAGGAAATTTGGTCAAAATTGTTGACAAGATGAATGCAGTCTGTTATCAAAAAATACTGGAGGAACATTTGCATTCATCAGCCAGGAAGCTGCGCATGTGACTTACTTGGACATTCCAACATGACAATGATCCAAAACACAAGGCCAAGTCGACCTGTCATTGGCTACAGCCAATAATAAGTGAAGGTTCTGGAGTGGCCATCTCAGTCTCCTGACCTCAATATCATTGAGCCACTCTGGGGAGATCTCAAACGTGCAGTTTATGCAAGACAGCCCAAGAATTTACAGGAACTGGAGGCTTTTTGCCAAGTGGAATGGGCAGCTTTACCATCTGAGAAGATAAAAAGCTTCATCCACAAATACCTCAAAAGACTTCAAGCTGTCATTGATGTTAAAGGGGGTAATAAGAACTGGGGTATGTACACCTTTGATCAGGGTCATTTGGGTAGTTTCTGTTGCCATTATGATTTAAAAAGAGTAAACACAATTGATTGATAATAAATGGCTTCAGCAAAACACTAACCAAGAGTGACAGAAAAGTTTTTGGGTTATCATTCATATTCTCTGAAAAATGGCCAAGAAATCATAAATTATGCCAGGGTATGTAAACTTATGAGCACAACTGTATTTGATTCCAAAAGAGGGACAGTCCCTCAAAATAAGATGCAGTTGGAAACTATGCATTATAGCTATGAGTAGGAGTGGATATACTGGGCTATTATCTTAAGGCAAAGACAATTGGCTGAGCTGGATTTTAGCATTTTTTTAAAATAATAAAATGGTGTTAGCACGGGTGGATAGTGGGTATTAAAATAAGCATAAACTTGGCTGTCGCCTATACCATTGGATGTAAGGCTAGCATTAGGTCATGTGGATTGCAGCAGCTCTGCATTCTGGCACTTAAAGTGATTGTAAAGGCAGAAGGTGCAATAAGATAAAAAATCTTCTGTGTGCAGCAGCCCCTTTCAGACCCCCTAATACTTACCTGAGGTCCCTCTAGATGCACAATGTTGCAGAAGTGTCTTGGCTGCCCGGGACTCCCCTCCTCATTGGCGAAGACAGCAGCAGGGCGCCATTGGCTCCCCCTGCTGTCAATCAAAGTCAGTTAGCCAATAAGGAAAATGGAATAGACCCAGGGCTCTGTGGCTCGGCTCGGGGCCCCCAAAGCAAGCGGCTTGCTGTGGGAGCACTCAACAGGAGGGAGGGGCCAGGAGCACAGAAGAAGGACCCGGGTAGAGGAGGATCTGGGCAGTGGTTTTGCACAGAGCAGGTAAGTATGACATGTTTGTTATATCTAAATGAAAAAAACAAGACTTTACAATCACTTTAATGTCAGCAGAGTCTTTATCTGAAGTCTTGGATGACGTAACAGCCTCAGTGAACGGCTGCTGTGATATTAGCTTGAACCAGCTATTAGGCTTAACCAGATTGTACCTTCAACCAGAGATTCACCAGATCTTGTTTTTTGGGGGGGGTTTTTTGCTGAATAAAAACTGCTACTTATCTGCCCAAGCTCTCTATAATTTTTTTAAGTGGGCATAAATTTTCAGTTTAAGTCCGTTTTATCATCCATGCTAAATGAAGCATGATGTTAAAATAACTGTTCTAAATAAACTATCTTTGAATAATTAATCTCACATGCCCAACCACCATCTAATGTCCATGGATAGCTTTGGGCTCCATGAAGAACCAAGGAACAATTTCCAAGTGAAACCAGAACTCTATGTTATTCTGGGCCTCTGAATAACAAGATTATACAATCCCCAGGAGCTCAAAACTCTTAAGATATCTCCAGAGCAAATGATTAATTCAAGCCAGAGATAACTGCTTCTGCTTAACGCTCTGTTCAGCACCAGGCTCTCTTATGATTTCCTTTTGTTTGTCCTACATATCTCTCCTCCCTCCACAGATCGCCTTGTCCTGCTACCTGCAAAGGTGCAGCAGCCAGCAGATTTTAATGAACGGAAGGGGGAAGAAAAAAAAATGCGGCAGCCTCCCTTTCATCAGTGTATCCCTGGTAACCTCCTGCAGGGAGCTGGGCTCCGCAGAGCTATTGCAGGCCTCAGCAAAAAGGATTCTATTTTCTGCGGCTTCCTGTTCCTCTTTGGCACGTCGTCATAGCAACCGTGTTAGCTCAAGGAGATTTGCTTCTCTTGCTGTCTTTTCGCTTGCACAGTTTCTTCCCTGCTTGCACTTCTCCTGGCTGCCTCTTTCAGTTTATTATATTCGTTCAGACACCGCAGACTTATTTTCTGTGGCTATAGAAACGCAGTACAAGCAGCTTATCAGGGAGATGCTTATACTGCTGATTGCAGATTTAAGAACGATGGCTTTGGTGAAAAAGTAAAGCTGTGATATTCACGCTGAACATTGCTTTTGTTTCCCTCTTATTTTATTTTCTGCAGCAGCTGTTTATGAGGCAGCCAGCCTTATGTATTGTTCTACTTTCTTCTCTTTTTATCCCTTCATGGTCGTTCAGTATTACTGTTCCTCTTCTTTTCTCCCATCTCTCTCTGTCCCTCATCTATGCTTTTCCACTCTAAAACCTGACCCTCTTTCTTTCATGTCTTCTACAGTATCTGCCTCTTTTTCTCTAACCACACTTTACCCTTGATACCTGTTTTTCTCTTTCCTAATCCCCGATATCTCCTTCCATCTCTAATATTTTTCTTCTTTCTCTATTTAATATCTCCCCCTCTTTCCCTACCTCCTGTCACCCCCTTATTACTCTGTGAACTATCTCTCTATTTTCTCTGCCTCTTATCTTTCCCTCTGTCTCTGCACCCTCTCTTTCTTTTCCTGTTATATCCCTCCTCTTTCTCTGTCTCTATCTTCCCCTTTTCTCTGTCTCTTATCTCTGTCTTCTATATCCTACTTATATGTATCCTCTTTCTTTGTCTTTTTTCCCCCCTCCTCTTTCTATGTCATCTATCACCCCCTCTCAGTGTTGCCAACCGTCAGTATTTTTATTGGCAGCCAGTAAAAAACAGGCACTTTTCTCTTGCCAGTAAGAGGAAAAGTTTGCCAGTAAAAAATATGGCTGTGACGCTTGGCTCAGAACTGGGCATGCGCAGCTCGGGTCCAGAGCTGGCTGAGACCATCAAAGTGTCTGCTACAGTGTGTTCGGGTGGTACCAGTGGGGGGCTGGTGGGGCCGAGGAGGTGCCTGAGCAGTTTGTGTGATGTCATGGTGCAAGGGATCTGAGCCGCCAGAGCCTTGTGTGCGGGTCTGTGGGACAGGAGCAAGGCAAGCCGGGAGCGGGACTGTCAGTGCTGTTTGGACTGGAGGGGACTGAAGGGAGCACCTGGCATCTGGCATGGAGAGAGACTGTCATTGTGACTCAGGAGGGGGGGGGGGGGCGCGTTGTGTCGGTGATCTGTGCTGCAGCACACTGCTGTCAGTGTCACTATGAGAGTCAATTTCATTCTAATTCCCTGTCCCTGAGCCACTTACTTACTATATAGAAAATAAAATAGCTTACCTTAAATCACATTGCTAATTGCATATTATAATTATTTATAGCCCAAATACAGAAATTTGCACTTAAAACTGTAATTTTGTAACTTTTGGAAATGCCAGTAAAAACTTGGCTGTGCCAGTAAATTTCAATCTGGTAGGTTGGCAACACTGCCTTCTCTTCTTCTGCCTCCTATCTCCCCCTTTTTCTCTGATCCCATTTTCCCCTCTTTCTCTGTCTTCTATACCCCCCTCTTTCTCCGTCTCCTATCTTCCCCTCCCCATCATCTATCTCCCAATCTTCTTCTGCCTCCTATCGCCCTCTTTCTATCACCCCCTCTTTTGCTGTCTCCTGTTTCTCCTTTTTCCTTGTCTCCTGTCTTACCCTATTTCTGTAATTTGTTTCCCTTTCTTTGTCATTTCCCCCCCTCTTTCTATGTTTTCTATCTCCCCCTCTCTCGTCATCTCCTGTTTCCCTCTTTTACTCTGCTCCTGTTTAACTCTGTTTCTCAGTAATTTATCACCCCCCTATTTCTCTGTTACTTTTTGCCATCTATCTCCCCCTCTTTC